>CAWUFW010006362.1:0-600000 GCA_963921515.1 Calotriton arnoldi | reverse complement strand
AATCACCAGAATGTTCTGGAAGGCTGTCAGCTGTGTTAAATAAAAGACAAGACAAATTTTGAAATGCCCTGAAACAACCTTGCAGCGCTTCACAGCGTCAGATGCTCAGAGTGACAGCAATATCAAAATAATAAAAACGGCACACATGCAGTTTTTAGGTCGAGCCTAAGCAGCGCGCATGCGCTGCTCTGCGAGGCATGGTGTACTCCATCTGTGTTGTGTGGCCACGCCCATCACTTGTAATTGGTTCTTTGTAGTACCCTATGTAAAATCTTGCTTTTGAATGGTCCCTTTGATGTCTTTGTCCCGCCTTTTGATTGTTTGTTTCCGCTCTGGCGACTGACCCAGTTACATGGATCAATTCACTTTTAACCACTTAAGCACTTTTGGTGCACTACTGTTTGTTTTGCCTCAGCTCGGGCACCGTCACTTCACCACCACCCGCCCCTTGCTGCATTTCATGCTTGTTTTTTTGCATTTACATTACTCAAGGTTACCATTCGCTGTTTATAGGGAGTGAAGATTGAGTGATTTGCCCAGAATCACAGGGTGTAGTGCCAATGGTGAGACTCGAACCTGGTTCCCCACATCCAAAGTCGCAGTTCTAGCTGTAACGCCCCCTCCAGGATACAGGCGTAGAGGCAGACAGAACCACATGGAAGCTCGGCTCCTTATGGACTCGAGGTTCCAACAAGACCTCGAGCTGAGCCAGAGCCTCACTCGACCTTTTATTGGCTCGCACATAGGGTGACCAGACGTCCCGGATTTCCCCGGACGGTCCCGGTTTTTTGGGAAGTGTCCCGGTGTCCCGACACTTTTCTCCAAATTGAAGAAATGTTACGGTTTTTGGGTAGTGCCTGGGTTATTTAAAGAAATGTCCCGGTTTTTCTGTAGTGTCTGGGTTTAGTACACGCACTGGTGTAAAACAGATGTGCGCATACTCTCTTTTCACTTCTGGAAAAGTTGCAGCATGAGGTCGCATAGGTGATTGTTGTTGCAGGAAGGGAAATCCTTTAAAGAGAGACATTTTCTCTCTAGATTTCCCTTTCTTTTTATGACGCAGGACGCAGCAACAACGTCTTTGCACCAGCCATCAGGACAAGAGTGCCTTTGAACAAGAGTAAATTTGAACCACCAGTGGCCAGCACAATCTTGCTCTGCTTACAGGAGTCAGAGGTCACCACCTGCAGCAACATCCATCCAGCCACCTGTATAACCGTGCTCTGCCCTTTTACGGAGCGTGCAAAATACATCAGAATCAAGCAGCTGCCAAAAGTTAAAGGGGCCTGGAGTCGAACCATCCTGCATGACCCCTTCCCAGCCCTAACAGCACCAGCAAGTCAGGGCCCAGCCTCCGTATCAGGCCTTTTCTCTTTTTTCCACCTGTCCCCAAAAAATACCGCACATTTGTTTAAAATTTCATGGGCACAAGTCAAAGGTGCGTGCGAGTGACTGATGAGCAGGAGGTAAGTGTGACACAGGGCCTGGATTTGTGAGTGACTGAGGGACAGAGGTAAATGTTACTGTTGTAGAGGTGATGGAGGATGAATTTATGGAGGGCCCACTGGAGCAAAAAAAACTGTTAGAAACTCTTAAGATGGACTCTTGAGGTGTTATGGGGCTTGCTTGGTGGTGGGCGGTTGGTCACTCATCCAAAACGTTCTTAAGGAACTTGTTACGGCCTGAAGGTTTTGCACCTTCATCGTGATTTGACACAGAAAACTGAAAATATACCATGCAGCTCTGAGTCAGTTTTTTTCATCTGGTTTTTACGGGAAACAGCCTTAACCATGCAGTGTGAACTATGCGGGGCTGAACCACGCAGGAGGTACCACAAATATGCCTTAACCACGCATATGCATTGTTAAGACATATGCGCGGTTTAGTTGCTGCTGCTGCCGGGCGGAAGAGCAGGAAGCAGGAAGATGAAGGGTCTGGACGAGGCGGAGAGGTAATTCAGGTTTTGAGGGGTTGTGTGGGGTCGTTTGTAGGGCTTGTGGGGTAGTTTTCAGGGCTGAGAGGGGGTCAGGGTAGTTTACAGGGATGACGGGTGGTCAGTAGTTTTAGGAATCAGGGCAGGGGACAGAAGTGGGGGTAGATTATTTGGGTTGGGGTAGTTTTGGGGGTCAGGGTAGTTTTCAGGGCTGGGGGGTTCGGGAGTTTTAAGGCTCAGGGCAGGGGACAGGAAAGGGGCAGTTTTAAGGCTAAGGAGGCAGTTGGGTTGGGGCGGGGTAGGTGGGGTTAGGTTTTTAGGGGTGAGGGCTTGTTTTAGGGCTCAGGGAGGGGTTGGGGTCGGGGTAGTTTTAAGGGGGCTGAGTTGTAGGACTCAGGGTAGGGGACAGGATAGGGGCAGTTTTCCGGTCAAGGGGGCAGTTGGGCTGGGGTAGGTGGGAGGTAGGGATTTTAAGTTTAGGATGTTTTTAGAGTTTATGGCAGAGGGGCAGGAGTGTGATCTTTACCACACATGCCATTTACCAAACATGTCTTTACCACAAAATTGCGTGGTAAAGGCATGCATGGTAAAGATGTGATCGGGGTTTAGACTGCGTGGTTAAGGCATGCGTTGTTGAGGTATGCGTTTTTCCATCACACAACCGGTTTTCAAGCATACTTTATAAACTCGCCTTCTAATTCTTGAAAATGCTTAACCCAAAGCCCCAATCTCTTTACCATCAGCAACTGTCAAATAGTCCCACTTTTATGTCGATAGTTGCTGCAAACTGTAGTCCTACATCTATGTCTATGGCCTGTCCCAGTTTTTTAGGTCTCGCCAGGCAGCGCGCATGCACTGCTCTAGGAGGGCCTTTAGCCATCGGTCAGCTCATTTTCAAGCACACACTCGTGCTTGTGGCGGCATCCACCTTGCGGGAGCGAGCAGCGGCGCACCACAAGCACGAGTGCAGTGCTTGAAAATGAGCAGACTGCTCTCCCAAGCGCGCGTGCGCTACTCGCGGGCTCACCTCCTGCTCCCCCCCTCTCTCACGCGCGGACCACTCGCGGGCTGTGTATTTTCAGCAAGCGCTTCCCAGGACAGTACTTGGTTAACATAAATTACAAAACACAAAGACCTTTGCCTTCACTCTGTTTCTGCATTCGCTCTCCCTCTCTACCCCTGCCCTCTCCCTCCCTGCCTCCGTTCTCTCTCCCAAGTGTGTTCTCGCGCCGCCTAACTCCCTCGACCTACTTCTGTTCCCTGTCTGCTCTTTTTTCATATCTGGGCTCTTTCCTCATCTCTGCGCTCTCATTCCCATCATTCGCTCTTTCATTACGTCTGCTTCTTGTTTCATCTCACTGTCTCCCTGCCCGTGCCTCTTCAAGCCTGCCTTTCCTCCCAACCTCTAAACTCGCCTCACCTCTACGCTGCCTCTCACTGTCCAGGCTGCGCTCGGCTTATCTTCTGCTCATCTCCCGCTGCGCCGCTCTCATTTCCCCCTCGCCTTTTCCACTCTGATACCCGACCACGATTTCTCTGCGCGCACCCTCCCTCCCTCTGTATGCGCAGCAGTTTGCCACTGGATGCGCCGCTGCCTCTTCTGTTGACACAAATCCATCCCTCCCGCTGGGTTTTTGTTAATGAGCGGAATCTCATGTGCGCCCATTTTAGGCAGTTATCAACCCCTGGCGCTCTCATCTGTCGCACCAGGCCTTTCTACCGCCGTCATTGAGGCGTCTTGAACACCTTCACTCGCCTCGAATCCATTACCGTTTGCTCCCTCCTCTTCTGCGACCCTGTGAAGCCCACGGTCTTTTCAGGCTGCATTCTTCTGGTCATGTTTTCTACATGCCCCGTTTGTATAGACTCCAGTTCCGTTCATCATTGCCGCGTTTAGTGGCCTTTTTCTGATTAATACACAGCGCTATTCCCACCCAATTCGATAACTTCTTTATCAATCTCATTATTGAACATCTGGTGGCTGCACTGGGTTTCAGACATGTAACCTGCTGACGTCACAAGCTCTCTGCAGCACGTGCATAACACACTGATCTATATCACTGAATACTTAATTTATCCATTGCAGCCCCCCGCTGTGTCTCGGAACCCAATTGTCAGGCTTTCCCCTCTGTGACCGTTACTGCCAAGTAGATCCCCTCTGCTCACCTTGGATCTACTGACTGTGTTTGCCTAGTGTGCTGCTCCGGTTTCTTGTAAATGCTTCCTCTCACCCACAACGCTTTTTGTTTACTATTACGACTAGAATACTGTGGATTTTGACCACTGCTGCTGAAATGTCAAATTAGCCATCTGTATGGTATTTTATAAGCCATATACTTCTGAATAGGTATTTGAAGGGTAAGTTCTTTTCAGTGAAAGAGGTTCAGCCGAACGCCATCTTGAAAATCACCCGCGCAGCTTTCGAAGCCCAATAAGGACTTAGGTGCCGAGAGAGAAGGTAATTATTCCTGGAGGCCTGCGTTCCAAGCTGGGCACGGGTTCGATTCCAGGGCCGGCCCAGCAACCCTGGGCTGGAAGGCAAAACAGTGGTTTCTGTGACGTTGGATAACACGACCCTTGTGCCTGCTAGGGAGCAGCGTTTCAGGTGAGCTTTCTATACGGATGGTCAATATCTGATGGGGACTTGTTTTCTACTCGGATTCAAAGGCTGCCATCGCGGATACAGTGCTTTGGCTTATCCGATCAACCGTAATTAATTCTAAATACAGCCGAGCAAACTGTTATAGTTTGATTCTTGTAATCAGCAGATTGAAACCTGTGATTTTGGCCTGCTAGTGCGTGTAGTTCCGCATGCCGGTTTCTTTTTTGCAGATTTATATAGCGCGAACTCGACCCGAAGGTATTGGAGCGCTTTATTCGTCTTGCTTGTTTGTTTTGTTGACCTTATTTATTTAGGACGTCCTTCTCGTAATCAGAGTGCTTCTTAAACACGAGGATCTGCCCCTTTGTATACTCTTTGCCAATGATTGGTCAAGAGCATGTAGAGCTCTCCTGTTATTGGATGACTAGCGCCAAGTTTTTAGTAGCAGCTGTTGGGCACAAACTTCTGCTATGAATCGGGCTTTTTAAAATAAGCCATTAACAAGATGTTTTTGGAACTAAAGTTGTCCAAAAAACTTCAACAAGCGACTGACTAAATTATAATCAAAAAGTGGGATGAAAGGAGCTCACTATCGCTTACCAGAAGCGTGGATGACAACACGGGGCCGTCTTTGCTAGGGGCGGGTAGTTTTTCTAACCAATAGTTGGATACATGGAAACTAAGGCTTTCCTATTACTTTCCAGTCTCCTGTCAATCATAATAAAACTAGCTTTCCGATTATATCCTCTTAGCTTCACTTACTGAAGTTGGTTAGAGTTTGCAGCAAGGCAAAACCAATTGGATTTTTTTCAGCACGTTCGGAATCCGGGAGGGAAGACTTATTTTTGGGAATCTCCCGCCTGATTTGGGACTGTTGGGATGTGCTGCTTTTGGTGGACATCTGTTTGCCGGTATTGCAGCACCCCTGGCGATTGAGGTTATCTGAAGTTTCTTTGATCTTGAGTACGTGCAGTAGACAGAACCTAAAACGTGAACATTGTTATGACTACAAGAGTGCGGATGTAGCACAGAACACAGCCGGAAGAAAAGTGGTGTATACCCAGAGCGTACTTGGGTGTTAAGCGCATTATTGTTATTTAAGCACTGGTTGTGGCATCAGAATGATTTGGGGTTTTTTTTGGAAGAAGAGTCCGTTTTACAGAAGTGCAACTTATTTTGTAACTTTTGTATTTCTTTTTTAAGCGCTGCTACAGTCGAGGTTTTACACTGCTGGCAGTGTCCTACGGCTGGGCATCATTAAGCGATGTCGAGGGGGAAGAAAGTGTCATGTTGCTGCATTAAAACTCTGTTATGCTTTAAACGCCCCATGATTTAACCTGTCTGACTTGTGATCTTTTAAAAGAAAGTGTGTGTTTGGCTTCATCTAAGTTAGTATCTGGTTTTCTGTATTATTACTGATTTCTTTTTTTTTTTTTGCTCTGCAGCTCCAAGTTTTTAGTACCGGGGAGATGTATGACAGAGTACAAACAATCTTTTCCTTTTGAATTTGGTTATTTTTGTTGCCTAGTCTTAGGGGTATGAACCGGGTCTTTATACCTCATTGGAGTATTGCATGTGGTAGACATTTATCTCTAATATGTTGTGATGACACTTCATGTGACGTAACGGTGTTTCAATGAGTGGGTGGCGTCAATCTGCTATTGGAATTTCTTTGGTGAAACAAAACCGCTGCTTCTGGAACTGTTTAATTTTAGTACAGTATTGTTGTCGACTGTTATTGCTCAGTTAAATAATTTTTCTGTCTGGTACCCAGTGAAGGGCCTATATATGGGATAAAGTACCTCCTGACATACATTATAGGGATATTGCAAGTCACTGAGGAGTTCCTTGATCATATCGAGGCTGAGGACAGAATTCACATATAAGGTCATTTAACTCCAAAGTGACTTGTAATCTACCTATAATGTATGGTAGGGGGTACTTTATTCTGCATAATACACAGTCACACCATCACCTTTCCCACAAACCACTTAAATCCTTGGTGCGATGCTCTTTCAAATGAGAGGCCACATATTTACAAGTATGAGGAATACATGTAGAATCTCTGGTGTAAAATTAAATATACCAAAAAGCAGTTCAATTTTTGTTAAGAAAATATATTATAATCAGCTTAATATCAGTCAGATTTAAAAAAAAATATTGCACTGTAGTGAAATATTTAGAAACATGCAAAGAGAGTCTATCTTTTGTACTTCAATCAATCAATCAATCAGGGAATTGTAAGCGCCTACTCACCCGTGAGGGTCTCAAGGCGCTGAGGGGGGGGGGTCCGCAGATCTGTTTAGCCGAAGAGCCAGGTCTTGAGGGTCTTTCTGAAGGTGTTCAGGGAGGGGGCGCGTCTGATGTCTGCCGGTAGCTCGTTCCAGGTCTTGGCTGCAATGTGAGAGAAGGATCTTCCGCCTGCTCTGGCTCTGTGGATGCGCGGGGTTTCGGCCAGTGCGAGGTTGGAAGATCGGAGGTTTCTTTTGGGTACGTGGAAGTTGATTCTGTCGTTGAGTGTTGGAAAACGAGGCAGTATCTGTGAGGCCTGCACAAATAACATGACTACATTTGTCCTTCACTGGGAACCAAACACCCAATTGTAGCGCCTGACTCTCAGAGGGTAGCGTTGCAGAGCAGTCTGAGGCTTTACTCAAGGGAGGTGGTGTGGGCTAGTAATCGCCATTTGCAGGTGCGCAGAAATAACACTCAATAATTGATTGTCCAGTCGGTACTTTGCTTTATAAAAGTAAGAGTACATTTATTAAAAACACACACTACTCAATACTATGCACCAATTTACAAATATACATAAGCGGTTGGAATTACTTTGTAAGTATACATAAGCGGTTGGAATTACTTTGTGACATTGCATAACATCTCCACCCCTCCCGCAGGGGGGTGGGGTCTAGTACCAAAGCTCCTCTGTGTGGCACATCATCTTGCCCCCTAATGCAGTAGTTGACCATAACCTGGAGCGCGGGCCCTGCGCACTGGCCTCATGCCAGTGGCGTCCCACCCCGTTACCTCAACAAGCATTTAAAAAGGGGCATACCTGCCTTGGGGACACATAACCCTGACCGAGCATTTCCTACTGACCATAAAGTATGCACCTCTATATCTTAAGGGCTAGCAGTCGGGGTTCTTCCTCTCCCAAGCGCAGAAGCAAGAATACCTGTTTAAGCAGCACTTTAGAATTGCAGTACTCATCACCTTGGTTGATCATTTGAATGCATTGCAATTACAGCCCCTAAAGGCATCACAGTTGAAATCACAGGAGTACGCCTATACAGCCAGACACCCTAGCAGGACTGTCTGGCAACATAACCCCACTTGGCTTATGACATCAACTTACACTTGTGACTTACAGTCCCTTTAACAGAAGTACTCCTGGCAACTACACTTCTCCTGCAGTGCACCACTTCGCTTTAAAAGGAATCACAGGTAAAAGCATGGGATTACATAAATACAACCAGATCCCCTAGCAGGAAGATCCAGCAACATAACTCCATTAAGCTTAACATCACTTTAAACCAGTGTTAGACTTGGCATCTTTTGGCGTGTTTCCCCTGACTTTTTGCTTTCTGACCTCCCGGTTTTGACTCTGTTTTTGCTGGTGTAATGATTCTGCGCACTTTCCTCACTGCTGTCCAGTGGGAAAGTGCAAGTGCTCCTGTATAAAATGTGTTATGGATTGGTGTTTCCATGATTGGCCTATTTGGTTTATGTGTCAGTCCCTTGTAAAGTGCACTGCGAGTGCCAGGGCCTATAGACCAAATGCTGTTGGTGGGCTGCAGCACTGGATTGTGCCACCCACGCAAACAGCCCGTAAAGTGTAACTCGGGGCTGCCATCGCAGAGCCTGTGCGCAGCCTGGGGCTGCCATGTCTACTTGGCAAGTGCACACACTTGCAATTCCCTAAACCTTCCCTTTGCTACATGTTAGTCACCCCTAAGGTAGGCCCAAGGTACCCCTGTGGGCAGGGTGCGTTGTACGCGAAAGGTAGGACATGCCCTGGTGTGTGCGGCATGTCCTGATAGTGAATTACAGCCTAGTTCGTTTTTCACTATTGCAAGGCTACCTGTTCCCCCTAGGCCAGAACGGGCGGTTTTGATTATTACAGTTTATAATCCTAACTGACCCCGGGAACGTGGTAGAAATTCGAGTTTAGTATGCCTGGACTCAGAATGATAAAATGCATCTTTTAGTGAAGTTGGTTTTAACATTCTGTGTTTGAAAATACCACTTTTAGAAAGTGGGTATTTTCTTGTCTAACCATCCAAGCCTGCCTCTGCGAGGTTGTGTATTCCTTGTCTGGAGTGTGAGTGACAGGGGCTGGGGGATGCCAGGAGACAGGGTGAGTCAGCACAGGGCTGAATAGCAAGGTCTACATGTAGATGGGTGGGAGGGGTCGCACCTGGGCCCTGAATAGGACAGTGCCTTCCCTCCACAATGCTGGCTCCACCTCCTGTGGTGCGTCTGATGTCCCTGGCCTACTCACTGAAAGAAGGGACGGAGACTTGTCAACAAAGTGCTCCAGAACTGGTTTGGACTAGGCAAAGGCCTCTCTGCCTTCAGAGAACAAAGGAATTTGGGATATAAATATTGGGGCCCTGACCCCATGAATTTAGATCTCGCTGGAATCAAGGAACCTGCCAAGACGAAGAGCTGGAAGAGCTGCCAGGAGGAGTACTGCCCCTTTGCTGTGTTGTTGCTTTGTTGGGTTGGCCTGCAGCTGCTGCTTCTGCCTTGGGCAGTGAAAGGACTGGACTGAACTTTCTACAAACTTGTGCTGAGTATCTCCAAGGGCCTGAAACCGAGCTGGCCTCCTGTTAAGAAGTCTCAGGGACTACAAAGACTTCACAAGCCTCTGGGTACCGCTTCTGGAACGCTGTTTCAGTTGCCACAGAGGAAGGGAACTGCAACCGACTCCGTCAACCGAATCCATCCCTGGCCGGTGACCTGTTTGCACCGCAGACCGCATCGCCCCGCTTCGCATCGCAACCCTGGTCTCACCGTGGGCGACGTCCGACGCCGCCAACATCGAGCCGCTGCTTGCACCGTGACCTGTGGGCACCGCAGTTCGCATCGCATCGCTTCACTGAACCAACCGGACCCGACCGACGCGGTCGCTGCAACTGGCTCAAGAGTCGAGACCGCACCGCATTTGGGGCACCGCTCCGACTCGCACCGCTGTCCGACGCCAGCTCCCGCACTCCGGCTAGGTTGCCTGCATCGCAACCTGTCAGCACCGCATCGAGCACCGTCTCGCCCTGCATCGCACGCCTTGGACTCACCGACTCAGTCTGCACGACGCTCATCGAGCCGCTGCCTGCACCGCATCGAGGGACACCGCACCTTGCACCGCTCCGTCTTGCACCGCAACCGCGACGAACGCCGACCGGCTCGTACACTCCGTACCAGCCACAACGAGAAAGGTACTGTAACCGAGTCTGTTCACGACTCTGCTGGCCCGCATCGACGCGGTCGGCTGGAACTGTTAGACTCTGTGGTCTTCAGCATCACGGTAGGCTCGGACGGAGCTACCGACTCGTACGAACTTTGCTTTTGTGCTATTCCTGCAAAGAAGAAGTTACCGTATCAAGCATTCATTTGTAAAGTATAGTATTGTGGATTTTTGTCGTAATTGGTCTTGTCTTGAGTATATAAAATATTGGTTATTTTTCTAAACTGGTGTGGTGTCCGTTTGTAGTGCTTACACTGTATTACTGTTGGTTATGTGCAAATGCTTTACACACTGCCTCTGAATTAAGCCTGACTGCTCGTGCCAAGCTACCACGAGGGTGAGCAGGGGTTACTTCACGAGTGTAACACCCTTACCCTGACTAGGAAGAAGGGTCCCTACTTGGACAAAGGTGCAAGCCCTTGTCAACTAGAGATCCCATTTCTAACATTGGTTGTCAGCGGTGAGGATAGGACTTGTGTTTGCACTTGACTTACAGTGACTGGTGTGCACTACTACCATATCGCAGACCATTACGTACCACATACTGGTTCTTTTTCTTTTGGCCTATTTTTGATCTTGCCAGTTTTCAACTCACTACTTTTGTCATGCCTGAATCAATTGCATCATCCGTTGCATCTCTGGAAGTTATCTTTGAGGAGGATAGGTTGGAATTCTACGCCGTAAAGGAGCTACGAGCGATTTGTAAAAACCTGAAAGTCCAAATTAAAGGCCTCACAAGGAAGGAGGAGCTACAGAAGGCGCTGAGGGCCTGGGTAGCAGCCAGACAGGCCAATGGGCAGCCTGGTAATCTCAGTGAGGAGGTGGAGGAGCCTATTTCCAGGGGGGATGTGCTTTTGGGTAGGGGGGAACCCGCCAGATCAGGCAGCAGCAGTCTGTCCCCAGAGGAGCTGGAGGACAGGCGGGAAGCAAGGCAGTTTGAGCTGCAGAAGCTCAGACTGGAGAGTGAGCGGGAGGAGAAGAGATTGGCCATAGAGGAGAGAAAGATGCTCTTAGAGCATGAGAGAGAACTGAAGGAGCTAGAACTTAGGAGTAAGTCAGGCTCAGATGGTGGCAGCAATTCGTCCAGAAAAGCAGACAGGATTGTGCACATTCCCAAGAATGTAGGCAAGGAGTTCAAAAAGGGGGATGACATACAAAGGTGGTTTCAGGGTTATGAGGCAGCCATACACATGAATGGGGTCCCTGAGGAGAATTGGGGAGCAGGATTGTGGCCACTTTTCCCGGAAGAAGCAAGGGATGCTCTGATAGCTTTGGGTAAGGGGTATCACCTCACCTATGCTGACATGAAGGATGCCCTTCTCACGAAGTATGGTCTTACTCCTGAAAAGTACAGGGATCAGTTCAGGTCCAGTAAGAAGTCTGATGCCAACACTTGGTTGGAATGTGTGGATGTGTTCTGCAGGTCTCTGGATGGTTGGGTGAAGGGCAGTAGTGTAACAGATTTTCAGGGGCTCTACAACTTGATTGCATGGGAGCACTTGTCTAGTCTATGTTTTGCAGATCTGCGCCAGCACCTAGTTGATAGTAAGCTAACTGACCCCAGGAAGCTTGCTATGGAAGCGGACCGCTGGGTGAGTACCAGGGTCCACAAGAAAGCGTTTGGGGGAGACTCAGCCAAAGGTGGGCAGGGTCCCCAGCAGAAAGGTGGGGGGACAAGGGTAAAGCACAGGAGTTCTCTAAAGGGCCCCAAACTAGTACCCAGGGTAAAGGTTCCCAGCCCCCGGCGATAAGAAGAAAGGGGTCTCCACAGGGAAGCCTGTTGAGACCGGCCCCCGCAAGTGTTATGCATGTGACCAGGTAGGTCACTTTAAGGGGACCCCAAGTGCCCGAAGGGGACACAGCCGCCCACCGGTGGACAGTCCAAAGTGTTGGCTAGTGTAGCGCTTGGGGAGGAGGGGTGCCCACAGGAGGGTGGGGATCCCGCAGAAATGACCCTTGTCTCACTAGGGGACAGTGAGATGGTCCCAGGAAACCAGGTGCCCCCTAACACAAAGAAATATAGCACCTGGGTGACCATTAATGGGAACAGGGTAGAGGCTCTCAGAGATACTGGAGCCAGTGTGACCTCAGTCCGGTGTCACCTGGTGTCTGAGAAGCAAGTAGTCCCAGGAGCATTCCACCAAGTAGTTGCTGTAGACAACTCAGAGCGCCAATGTATGGTGGCGCAGGTTCCCTTTGAATGGGGGGGTCTCAGGTCCCTTGAGGGTGGTTGTGAGCCCTACCATGCCTGTAGATTGTCTGCTAGGAAACGACCTGGAGCAGTCCTCATGGAAGGAGGTTGAGCTCAGGTCTCACTTGGAGATGCTTGGGTTGCCAGAGTGGGCATGCGTGTCCACTCGGTCAATGGCAGCCAGAAAGGGTGATCAAGAGGACTTGGAGCCTGGAACAGTGGCCCAAGTCCCTGCCAAGAGAAAGGGCAGGGGCGCGGGAAACCGGCCCCCGAAGTTCCCACGGACCGGGAGGAGGCGGACCTCGAGGGGGACGCCCTGGTGCCTACAGGAGAGCAGGTAGCCGAACTGGGAGACATCTCTGAGCTGACCCATTGGCAGCAAGAAGGGGGTCCCACCAGGGAGGAGTTCTGCAGGGAGCAGAACGAGTGCCCTACTCTGGAGGGTCTGCGGCGGCAGGCTGCAGACCAGGCAGCTGGTAATCAGTCCGGGTCACATCTGATCTACTGGGAGAGTGGTCTCCTATACAGTGAGCCTAAGGTTGCTGAGCCTGGGTCAGCCCGTGTGCTGGTGGTACCCCAGCGCTTCAGGACCTTCCTACTGGGTCTGGCTCATGACGTGCCTTTGGCAGGACATTTGGGGCAGGACAAGACCTTTGACAGGCTTGTCACCCACTTCTTTTGGCCCCAAATGCGAAGGCAGTCAGATGCACACTGTAGGTCTTGCCAAACTTGCCAGGCAAGTGGTAAGAGTGGGAGGAAGGTCAAAGCTCCTCTCCAACCTTTTCCTGTAGTTGGAACACCCTTTGAAAGGGTAGGGATGGATATTGTGGGGCCACTGGATCCCAAGACAGCCATGGGCAACAGGTACATCCTGGTCTTGGTGGACCATGCCACCCGGTACCCGGAGGCAATCCCTCTCAGGACAACGACGGCGCCAGTGGTGGGCCGGGCGTTAATGGGGATCTTTTCCCGTGTGGGATTCCCCAGAGAGGTGGTTTCCGATAGGGGGACCAATTTCATATCGAAGTATATGACATCCCTGTGGAAGGAGTGTGGTGTAACCTACAAGTTCACCACTCCTTACCACCCACAAGGAAACGGTCTGGTGGAGAGATTCAACCAGACCTTGAAAGGCATGATCAAGGGTCTAACAGAACCCATGAGGCGTAAGTGGGACGTCCTCTTGCCATGCCTACTCTTTGCATACAGGGAGGTGCCTCAGAAGTCTCTTGGGTACAGCCCCTTTGAGCTCCTGTATGGCCACCCTGTCAGAGGACCTCTGAGTCTGGTAAAAGAAGGCTGGGAGGCGGCTCCCAGGAAAACTCCCCAGGATGTATTTAGCTACATGCTGGCCTTTAGAAACCAAACTGCCCGCTTCAGGAAACTCGCTCAGGCGAACCTAGAAGCAAGCCAGGAAGAAATGAAGAGATGGTATGACCAGAACGCCACTCTGGTCGAATTTCAACCTGGGCAAAAAGTGTGGGTCATGGCCCCAGTGGCACCTTGTGCCTTGCAGGACAAGTGGACTGGGCCATATGAGGTAAAGGAGCGCAAAAGTGACGTCACCTACCTGGTGGATTTGCAGGCTCCAAGGAACCCTTTGAGGGTCCTTCACGTGAACCGCCTCAAGCCCCACTTCAAGAGGTCCGAAGTGAGTATGCTCTTGGCGACAGATGATGGGGTGGAAGAGGAGAGTGAGCCTCTCCCTGACCTCCTGTCTACCAAGGAGCATGATGGGTCAGTAGAGGGTGTGATCCTCTCCCCTACTCTGACTCAAGAGCAGCAGGGGGACTGTCGCCAGTTGTTGGGACAGTTCGCCCCACTGTTCTCTCTGACCCCCGGTGTTACTCACTGGTGTACCCATGACGTGGACACCGGTGACAGCCCTCCTGTGAAGCACAAGATTTACAGGTTGACTGACCGGGTCAGAGCCAGCATCAAGGAGGAGGTCTCTAAGATGTTGACATTAGGGGTGATTGAGCCCTCCCACAGTCCTTGGGCCAGCCCAGTGGTCTTGGTCCCAAAGGCTGCGGCGCCCGGTGCCACTCCAGAACTCCGGTTTTGTGTGGACTACCGTGGGCTCAATGCCGTCACCAGGACTGACGTGCACCCCATCCCCAGAGCTGATGAGCTCATTGATCGGTTGGGAGCTGCCCGGTTCCTCAGCACGTTTGATTTGACGTCTGGGTACTGGCAGATTGCCTTAACCGATGGGGCCAAGGAGAGATCAGCATTCTCAACCCCAGAAGGTCATTACCAATTCTGGGTGATGCCCTTTGGGTTGAAGAATGCCCCTGCCACCTTTCAGAGGTTGGTCAATCAGGTGTTGGCTGGGCTGGAGGATTTCAGTGCCGCCTACCTGGATGACATTGCTGTGTTCAGTTCCAGCTGGGAAGAACATTTACAGCACCTTGAGAAAGTGTTGAGGGCTCTGCAAGGTGCAGGCCTCACGATCAAGGCCAGTAAGTGCCAGATCGGGCAGGGGTCTGTGGTGTACTTGGGACACCAGGTAGGAAGCGGCCAGGTGGCGCCCCTACAACCCAAGAATGACACCATTCTGGCTTGGGAACCCCCCAAGACCCAGACAGAGGTGAGAGCCTTCTTAGGTCTCACCGGTTACTATAGGAGATTTGTTAAGGGCTATGGCACCATCGTTGCCCCCTTAACAGAGCTGACCTCTAAGAGGCAGCCCCAGAAAGTGATCTGGACTGAGTCCTGCCAGAAAGCTTTTGATGCCCTGAAGGCAGCCATGTGCACGGCGCCCGTGCTCAAGGCACCTGACTTCTCCAAAGAATTTGTCGTGCAGACTGACGCTTCAGAGCATGGTGTGGGAGTGGTGCTCTCACAACTGAACGAAGAGGGCCTGGATCAGCCTGTAGTCTTCCTTAGCAGGAGACTACTTCCCAGGGAACAGAGGTGGAGTGCCATAGAAAGGGAAGCTTTTGCTGTGGTCTGGGCACTGAAGAAGTTGAGACCATACCTGTTTGGGACTCACTTCCGGGTTCAGACAGACCACAGGCCCCTCAGATGGTTGATGCAAATGAGGGGTGAGAATCCAAAACTGCTGAGGTGGTCCATCTCCCTACAGGGAATGGACTTTACGGTGGAGCACCGTCCTGGTACAGAACACGCCAACGCAGATGGTCTGTCCAGGTTCTTCCGCCTTAGTGAGGAGAACTCCAATGGGGTTGGGTAGTTCTCCCTACTTTCAGCTGGAGGGGACATGTGTTAGACTTGGCATCTTTTGGCGTGTTTCCCCTGACTTTTTGCTTTCTGACCTCCCGGTTTTGACTCTGTTTTTGCTGGTGTAATCATTCTGCGCACTTTCCTCACTGCTGTCCAGTGGGAAAGTGCAAGTGCTCCTGTATAAAATGTGTTATGGATTGGTGTTTCCATGATTGGCCTATTTGGTTTATGTGTCAGTCCCTTGTAAAGTGCACTGCGAGTGCCAGGGCCTATAGACCAAATGCTGTTGGTGGGCTGCAGCACTGGATTGTGCCACCCACGCAAACAGCCCGTAAAGTGTAACTCGGGCCTGCCATCGCAGAGCCTGTGCGCAGCCTGGGGCTGCCATGTCGACTTGGCAAGTGCACACACTTGCAAGTCCCTAAACCTTCCCTTTGCTACATGTTAGTCACCCCTAAGGTAGGCCCAAGGTACCCCTGTGGGCAGGGTGCGTTGTACGCGAAAGGTAGGACATGCCCTGGTGTGTGCGGCATGTCCTGATAGTGAATTACAGCCTAGTTCGTTTTTCACTATTGCAAGGCTACCTGTTCCCCTAGGCCAGAACGGGCGGTTTTGATTATTACAGTTTATAATCCTAACTGACCCCGGGAACGTGGTAGAAATTCGAGTTTAGTATGCCTGGACTCAGAATGATAAAATGCATCTTTTAGTGAAGTTGGTTTTAACATTCTGTGTTTGAAAATACCACTTTTAGAAAGTGGGTATTTTCTTGTCTAACCATCCAAGCCTGCCTCTGCGAGGTTGTGTATTCCTTGTCTGGAGTGTGAGTGACAGGGGCTGGGGGATGCCAGGAGACAGGGTGAGTCAGCACAGGGCTGAATAGCAAGGTCTACATGTTGATGGGTGGGAGGGGTCGCACCTGGGCCCTGAATAGGACAGTGCCTTCCCTCCACAATGCTGGCTCCACCTCCTGTGGTGCGTCTGATGTCCCTGGCCTACTCACTGAAAGAAGGGACGGAGACTTGTCAACAAAGTGCTCCAGAACTGGTTTGGACTAGGCAAAGGCCTCTCTACCTTCAGAGAACAAAGGAATTTAGGATATAAATATTGGGGCCCTGACCCCATGAATTTAGATCTCGCTGGAATCAAGGAACCTGCCAAGACGAAGAGCTGGAAGAGCTGCCAGGAGGAGTACTGCCCCTTTGCTGTGTTGTTGCTTTGTTGGGTTGGCCTGCAGCTGCTGCTTCTGCCTTGGGCAGTGAAAGGACTGGACTGAACTTTCTACAAACTTGTGCTGAGTATCTCCAAGGGCCTGAAACCGAGCTGGCCTCCTGTTAAGAAGTCTCAGGGACTACAAAGACTTCACAAGCCTCTGGGTACCGCTTCTGGAACGCTGTTTCAGTTGCCACAGAGGAAGGGAACTGCAACCGACTCCGTCAACCGAATCCATCCCTGGCCGGTGACCTGTTTGCACCGCAGACCGCATCGCCCCGCTTCGCATCGCAACCCTGGTCTCACCGTGGGCGACGTCCGACGCCGCCAACATCGAGCCGCTGCTTGCACCGTGACCTGTGGGCACCGCAGTTCGCATCGCATCGCTTCACTGAACCAACCGGACCCGACCGACGCGGTCGCTGCAACTGGCTCAAGAGTCGAGACCGCACCGCATTTGGGGCACCGCTCGCACGTCTGCGACGCACCGCTCCGACTCGCACCGCTGTCCGACGCCAGCTCCCGCACTCCGGCTAGGTCGCCTGCATCGCAACCTGTCAGCACCGCATCGAGCACCGTCTCGCCCTGCATCGCACGCCTTGGACTCACCGACTCAGTCTGCACGACGCTCATCGAGCCGCTGCCTGCACCGCATCGAGGGACACCGCACCTTGCACCGCTCCGTCTTGCACCGCAACCGCGACGAACGCCGACCGGCTCGTACACTCCGTACCAGCCACAACGAGAAAGGTACTGTAACCGAGTCTGTTCACGACTCTGCTGGCCCGCATCGACGCGGTCGGCTGGAACTGTTAGACTCTGTGGTCTTCAGCATCACGGTAGGCTCGGACGGAGCTACCGACTCGTACGAACTTTGCTTTTGTGCTATTCCTGCAAAGAAGAAGTTACCGTATCAAGCATTCATTTGTAAAGTATAGTATTGTGGATTTTTGTCGTAATTGGTCTTGTCTTGAGTATATAAAATATTGGTTATTTTTCTAAACTGGTGTGGTGTCCGTTTGTAGTGCTTACACTGTATTACTGTTGGTTATGTGCAAATGCTTTACACACTGCCTCTGAATTAAGCCTGACTGCTCGTGCCAAGCTACCACGAGGGTGAGCAGGGGTTACTTCACGAGTGTAACACTCTTACCCTGACTAGGAAGAAGGGTCCCTACTTGGACAAAGGTGCAAGCCCTTGTCAACTAGAGATCCCATTTCTAACATTGGTTGTCAGCGGTGAGGATAGGACTTGTGTTTGCACTTGACTTACAGTGACTGGTGTGCACTACTACCATATCGCAGACCATTACGTACCACATACTGGTTCTTTTTCTTTTGGCCTATTTTTGATCTTGCCAGTTTTCAACTCACTACTTTTGTCATGCCTGAATCAATTGCATCATCCGTTGCATCTCTGGAAGTTATCTTTGAGGAGGATAGGTTGGAATCCTACGCCGTAAAGGAGCTACGAGCGATTTGTAAAAACCTGAAAGTCCAAATTAAAGGCCTCACAAGGAAGGAGGAGCTACAGAAGGCGCTGAGGGCCTGGGTAGCAGCCAGACAGGCCAATGGGCAGCCTGGTAATCTCAGTGAGGAGGTGGAGGAGCCTATTTCCAGGGGGATGTGCTTTTGGGTAGGGGGAACCCGCCAGATCAGGCAGCAGCAGTCTGTCCCCAGAGGAGCTGGAGGACAGGCGGGAGGCAAGGCAGTTTGAGCTGCAGAAGCTCAGACTGGAGAGTGAGCGGGAGGAGAAGAGATTGGCCATAGAGGAGAGAAAGATGCTCTTAGAGCATGAGAGAGAACTGAAGGAGCTAGAACTTAGGAGTAAGTCAGGCTCAGATGGTGGCAGCAATTCGTCCAGAAAAGCAGACAGGATTGTGCACATTCCCAAGAATGTAGGCAAGGAGTTCAAAAGGGGGATGACATACAAAGGTGGTTTCAGGGTTATGAGGCAGCCATACACATGAATGGGGTCCCTGAGGAGAATTGGGGAGCAGGATTGTGGCCACTTTTCCCGGAAGAAGCAAGGGATGCTCTGATAGCTTTGGGTAAGGGGTATCACCTCACCTATGCTGACATGAAGGATGCCCTTCTCACGAAGTATGGTCTTACTCCTGAAAAGTACAGGGATCAGTTCAGGTCCAGTAAGAAGTCTGATGCCAACACTTGGTTGGAATGTGTGGATGTGTTCTGCAGGTCTCTGGATGGTTGGGTGAAGGGCAGTAGTGTAACAGATTTTCAGGGGCTCTACAACTTGATTGCATGGGAGCACTTGTCTAGTCTATGTTTTGCAGATCTGCGCCAGCACCTAGTTGATAGTAAGCTAACTGACCCCAGGAAGCTTGCTATGGAAGCGGACCGCTGGGTGAGTACCAGGGTCCACAAGAAAGCGTTTGGGGGAGACTCAGCCAAAGGTGGGCAGGGTCCCCAGCAGAAAGGTGGGGGGACAAGGGTAAAGCACAGGAGTTCTCTAAAGGGCCCCAAACTAGTACCCAGGGTAAAGGTTCCCAGCCCCCGGCGATAAGAAGAAAGGGTCTCCACAGGGAAGCCTGTTGAGACCGGCCCCCGTAAGTGTTATGCATGTGACCAGGTAGGTCACTTTAAGGGGGACCCCAAGTGCCCGAAGGGGACACAGCCGCCCACCGGTGGACAGTCCAAAGTGTTGGCTAGTGTAGCGCTTGGGGAGGAGGGGTGCCCACAGGAGGGTGGGAATCCCGCAGAAATGACCCTTGTCTCACTAGGGGACAGTGAGATGGTCCCAGGAAACCAGGTGCCCCCTAACACAAAGAAATATAGCACCTGGGTGACCATTAATGGGAACAGGGTAGAGGCTCTCAGAGATACTGGAGCCAGTGTGACCTCAGGCCGGTGTCACCTGGTGTCTGAGAAGCAAGTAGTCCCAGGAGCATTCCACCAAGTAGTTGCTGTAGACAACTCAGAGCGCCAATGTATGGTGGCGCAGGTTCCCTTTGAATGGGGGGGTCTCAGGTCCCTTGAGGGTGGTTGTGAGCCCTACCATGCCTGTAGATTGTCTGCTAGGAAACGACCTGGAGCAGTCCTCATGGAAGGAGGTTGAGCTCAGGTCTCACTTGGAGATGCTTGGGTTGCCAGAGTGGGCATGCGTGTCCACTCGGTCAATGGCAGCCAGAAAGGGTGATCAAGAGGACTTGGAGCCTGGAACAGTGGCCCAAGTCCCTGCCAAGAGAAAGGGCAGGGGCGCGGGAAACCGGCCCCCGAAGTTCCCACGGACCGGGAGGAGGCGGACCTCGAGGGGGACGCCCTGGTGCCTACAGGGGAGCAGGTAGCCGAACTGGGAGACATCTCTGAGCTGACCCATTGGCAGCAAGAAGGGGGTCCCACCAGGGAGGAGTTCTGCAGGGAGCAGAACGAGTGCCCTACTCTGGAGGGTCTGCGGCGGCAGGCTGCAGACCAGGCAGCTGGTAATCAGTCCGGGTCACATCTGATCTACTGGGAGAGTGGTCTCCTATACAGTGAGCCTAAGGTTGCTGAGCCTGGGTCAGCCCGTGTGCTGGTGGTACCCCAGCGCTTCAGGACCTTCCTACTGGGTCTGGCTCATGACGTGCCTTTGGCAGGACATTTGGGGCAGGACAAGACCTTTGACAGGCTTGTCACCCACTTCTTTTGGCCCCAAATGCGAAGGCAGTCAGATGCACACTGTAGGTCTTGCCAAACTTGCCAGGCAAGTGGTAAGAGTGGGAGGAAGGTCAAAGCTCCTCTCCAACCTTTTCCTGTAGTTGGAACACCCTTTGAAAGGGTAGGGATGGATATTGTGGGGCCACTGGATCCCAAGACAGCCATGGGCAACAGGTACATCCTGGTCTTGGTGGACCATGCCACCCGGTACCCGGAGGCAATCCCTCTCAGGACAACGACGGCGCCAGTGGTGGGCCGGGCGTTAATGGGGATCTTTTCCCGTGTGGGATTCCCCAGAGAGGTGGTTTCCGATAGGGGGACCAATTTCATATCGAAGTATATGACATCCCTGTGGAAGGAGTGTGGTGTAACCTACAAGTTCACCACTCCTTACCACCCACAAGGAAACGGTCTGGTGGAGAGATTCAACCAGACCTTGAAAGGCATGATCAAGGGTCTAACAGAACCCATGAGGCGTAAGTGGGACGTCCTCTTGCCATGCCTACTCTTTGCATACAGGGAGGTGCCTCAGAAGTCTCTTGGGTACAGCCCCTTTGAGCTCCTGTATGGCCACCCTGTCAGAGGACCTCTGAGTCTGGTAAAGAAGGCTGGGAGGCGGCTCCCAGGAAAACTCCCCAGGATGTATTTAGCTACATGCTGGCCTTTAGAAACCAAACTGCCCGCTTCAGGAAACTCGCTCAGGCGAACCTAGAAGCAAGCCAGGAAGAAATGAAGAGATGGTATGACCAGAACGCCACTCTGGTCGAATTTCAACCTGGGCAAAAAGTGTGGGTCATGGCCCCAGTGGCACCTTGTGCCTTGCAGGACAAGTGGACTGGGCCATATGAGGTAAAGGAGCGCAAAAGTGACGTCACCTACCTGGTGGATTTGCAGGCTCCAAGGAACCCTTTGAGGGTCCTTCACGTGAACCGCCTCAAGCCCCACTTCGAGAGGTCCGAAGTGAGTATGCTCTTGGCGACAGATGATGGGGTGGAAGAGGAGAGTGAGCCTCTCCCTGACCTCCTGTCTACCAAGGAGCATGATGGGTCAGTAGAGGGTGTGATCCTCTCCCCTACTCTGACTCAAGAGCAGCAGGGGGACTGTCGCCAGTTGTTGGGACAGTTCGCCCCACTGTTCTCTCTGACCCCGGTGTTACTCACTGGTGTACCCATGACGTGGACACCGGTGACAGCCCTCCTGTGAAGCACAAGATTTACAGGTTGACTGACCGGGTCATAGCCAGCATCAAGGAGGAGGTCTCTAAGATGTTGACATTAGGGGTGATTGAGCCCTCCCACAGTCCTTGGGCCAGCCCAGTGGTCTTGGTCCCAAAGGCTGCGGCGCCCGGTGCCACTCCAGAACTCCGGTTTTGTGTGGACTACCGTGGGCTCAATGCCGTCACCAGGACTGACGTGCACCCCATCCCCAGAGCTGATGAGCTCATTGATCGGTTGGGAGCTGCCCGGTTCCTCAGCACGTTTGATTTGACGTCTGGGTACTGGCAGATTGCCTTAACCGATGGGGCCAAGGAGAGATCAGCATTCTCAACCCCAGAAGGTCATTACCAATTCCGGGTGATGCCCTTTGGGTTGAAGAATGCCCCTGCCACCTTTCAGAGGTTGGTCAATCAGGTGTTGGCTGGGCTGGAGGATTTCAGTGCCGCCTACCTGGATGACATTGCTGTGTTCAGTTCCAGCTGGGAAGAACATTTACAGCACCTTGAGAAAGTGTTGAGGGCTCTGCAAGGTGCAGGCCTCACGATCAAGGCCAGTAAGTGCCAGATCGGGCAGGGGTCTGTGGTGTACTTGGGACACCAGGTAGGAAGCGGCCAGGTGGCGCCCTACAACCCAAGATTGACACCATTCTGGCTTGGGAACCCCCAAGACCCAGACAGAGGTGAGAGCCTTCTTAGGTCTCACCGGTTACTATAGGAGATTTGTTAAGGGCTATGGCACCATCGTTGCCCCCTTAACAGAGCTGACCTCTAAGAGGCAGCCCCGGAAAGTGATCTGGACTGAGTCCTGCCAGAAAGCTTTTGATGCCCTGAAGGCAGCCATGTGCACGGCGCCCGTGCTCAAGGCACCTGACTTCTCCAAAGAATTTGTCGTGCAGACTGACGCTTCAGAGCATGGTGTGGGAGTGGTGCTCTCACAACTGAACGAAGAGGGCCTGGATCAGCCTGTAGTCTTCCTTAGCAGGAGACTACTTCCCAGGGAACAGAGGTGGAGTGCCATAGAAAGGGAAGCTTTTGCTGTGGTCTGGGCACTGAAGAAGTTGAGACCATACCTGTTTGGGACTCACTTCCGGGTTCAGACAGACCACAGGCCCCTCAGATGGTTGATGCAAATGAGGGGTGAGAATCCAAAACTGCTGAGGTGGTCCATCTCCCTACAGGGAATGGACTTTACGGTGGAGCACCGTCCTGGTACAGAACACGCCAACGCAGATGGTCTGTCCAGGTTCTTCCGCTCTTAGTGAGGAGAACTCCAATGGGGTTGGGTAGTTCTCCCTACTTTCAGCTGGAGGGGACATGTGTTAGACTTGGCATCTTTTGGCGTGTTTCCCTGACTTTTTGCTTTCTGACCTCCCGGTTTTGACTCTGTTTTTGCTGGTGTAATGATTCTGCGCACTTTCCTCACTGCTGTCCAGTGGGAAAGTGCAAGTGCTCCTGTATAAAATGTGTTATGGATTGGTGTTTCCATGATTGGCCTATTTGGTTTATGTGTCAGTCCCTTGTAAAGTGCACTGCGAGTGCCACGGCCTATAGACCAAATGCTGTTGGTGGGCTGCAGCACTGGATTGTGCCACCCACGCAAACAGCCCGTAAAGTGTAACTCGGGCCTGCCATCGCAGAGCCTGTGCGCAGCCTAGGGCTGCCATGTCGACTTGGCAAGTGCACACACTTGCAAGTCCCTAAACCTTCCCTTTGCTACATGTTAGTCACCCCTAAGGTAGGCCCAAGGTACCCCTGTGGGCAGGGTGCGTTGTACGCGAAAGGTAGGACATGCCCTGGTGTGTGCGGCATGTCCTGATAGTGAATTACAGCCTAGTTCGTTTTTCACTATTGCAAGGCTACCTGTTCCCCCTAGGCCAGAATGGGCGGTTTTGATTATTACAGTTTATAATCCTAACTGACCCCGGGAACGTGGTAGAAATTCGAGTTTAGTATGCCTGGACTCAGAATGATAAAATGCATCTTTTAGTGAAGTTGGTTTTAACATTCTGTGTTTGAAAATACCACTTTTAGAAAGTGGGTATTTTCTTGTCTAACCATCCAAGCCTGCCTCTGCGAGGTTGTGTATTCCTTGTCTGGAGTGTGAGTGACAGGGGCTGGGGGATGCCAGGAGACAGGGTGAGTCAGCACAGGGCTGAATAGCAAGGTCTACATGTAGATGGGTGGGAGGGGTCGCACCTGGGCCCTGAATAGGACAGTGCCTTCCCTCCACAATGCTGGCTCCACCTCCTGTGGTGCGTCTGATGTCCCTGGCCTACTCACTGAAAGAAGGGACGGAGACTTGTCAACAAAGTGCTCCAGAACTGGTTTGGACTAGGCAAAGGCCTCTCTGCCTTCAGAGAACAAAGGAATTTGGGATATAAATATTGGGGCCCTGACCCCATGAATTTAGATCTCGCTGGAATCAAGGAACCTGCCAAGACGAAGAGCTGGAAGAGCTGCCAGGAGGAGTACTGCCCCTTTGCTGTGTTGTTGCTTTGTTGGGTTGGCCTGCAGCTGCTGCTTCTGCCTTGGGCAGTGAAAGGACTGGACTGAACTTTCTACAAACTTGTGCTGAGTATCTCCAAGGGCCTGAAACCGAGCTGGCCTCCTGTTAAGAAGTCTCAGGGACTACAAAGACTTCACAAGCCTCTGGGTACCGCTTCTGGAACGCTGTTTCAGTTGCCACAGAGGAAGGGAACAGCAACCGACTCCGTCAACCGAATCCATCCCTGGCCGGTGACCTGTTTGCACCGCAGACCGCATCGCCCCGCTCGCATCGCAACCCTGGTCTCACCGTGGCGACGTCCGACGCCGCCAACATCGAGCCGCTGCTTGCACCGTGACCTGTGGGCACCGCAGTTCGCATCGCATCGCTTCACTGAACCAACCGGACCCGACCGACGCGGTCGCTGCAACTGGCTCAAGAGTCGAGACCGCACCGCATTTGGGGCACCGCTCGCACGTCTGCGACGCACCGCTCCGACTCGCACCGCTGTCCGACGCCAGCTCCCGCACTCCGGCTAGGTCGCCTGCATCGCAACCTGTCAGCACCGCATCGAGCACCGTCTCGCCTTGCATCGCACGCCTTGGACTCACCGACTCAGTCTGCACGACGCTCATCGAGCCGCTGCCTGCACCGCATCGAGGGACACCGCACCTTGCACCGCTCCGTCTTGCACCGCAACCGCGACGAACGCCGACCGGCTCGTACACTCCGTACCAGCCACAACGAGAAAGGTACTGTAACCGAGTCTGTTCACGACTCTGCTGGCCCGCATCGACGCGGTCGGCTGGAACTGTTAGACTCTGTGGTCTTCAGCATCACGGTAGGCTCGGACGGAGCTACCGACTCGTACGAACTTTGCTTTTGTGCTATTCCTGCAAAGAAGAAGTTACCGTATCAAGCATTCATTTGTAAAGTATAGTATTGTGGATTTTTGTCGTAATTGGTCTTGTCTTGAGTATATAAAATATTGGTTATTTTTCTAAACTGGTGTGGTGTCCGTTTGTAGTGCTTACACTGTATTACTGTTGGTTATGTGCAAATGCTTTACACACTGCCTCTGAATTAAGCCTGACTGCTCGTGCCAAGCTACCACGAGGGTGAGCAGGGGTTACTTCACGAGTGTAACACCCTTACCCAGACTAGGAAGAAGGGTCCCTACTTGGACAAAGGTGCAAGCCCTTGTCAACTAGAGATCCCATTTCTAACAACCAGCATTTCACTTTACACATGTACCTTTCAGTCCACCTAAAAAGGAATAACCAGGTTAAATGCATTTCTGGTGCAATTACACCTCTCCACCTCTAGGGAATGCTCTTCTCCAGGCATCCCTAACTCAGCCTTTCACTCCTCAATGCACTTCTTCATCCACCTTAAGCTGTAGAACCAAAGTTCCAGTCTAGAAGGTGTTAAATGCTGACTGAGCCCTTGAGGGGTTATCCTTTTGAAGTCCCCCTGAGACTTAGGGTGAGACGTTTCTTCGTGCTGGGGGGAGACTGCGCTTCTTCAGCAGCTCCCCCAACACCTTTGCACATGTAGGGTGGTGACCCCGTCCTCCTGGGGCCACCACAAGCAGAGAAAAACGCTGTTTCCTCCTTGCAGGCCGGTCCTGGCCTGCAAGGCATCATGGGTACTGGCGCATATGAGATGAGCGGCTCTCCCGCTGTGCCGGGGAGAGCCGCGATCGCGCTGCAGCTTCGCCACCTCTTCCACCTCGGTGGGGGGCCCGGTCCTACCTGGACCCCCAGGTACGTTCCATGGCTCGAGGAGCCCACCCCCGGACGATCTGGCAGCTTTCCGGGGCCCGGTCCCACCCGGGCCCCTCCTTCTCTTTCTGGGGTCCCGGTCCCACCCGGGACCCCGCGCGGTGCTGGTGGTCTGCTTTGGGGGGCCACGGTCCCACTCGGGACCCCCGCATGTCCTCTTGTTCGAGGGCAGCTCGGGGAGCCCACCCCCGGCTGCCTCCGCTGGCTCCCCATCCGGCCCGCACACTCGCGTGCGGCCGCGGGAGCCGGCAGAGTCTTCTGGTCTGCCCGCGGGCAGACGCTTGGCACTCTGCTCCCTCTTCGGGGCCCGGGGATGGGCACCCGGGCCCCCGGACCTCTCCGTCACGGGGAGCGCGACGGCGCTCCCCGGCTGCTTGGCTTCGGTGGGGGCAAGGGTGGGCTCCTGGCCCCCTACGCGGGGGAAATCTTCACGGGGAGCGCGACGGCGCTCCCCGACTTGACTTCGGGGCATGGGGTCCCGGGCCCCCATTGGCCACTTTTCGCGGGGGGCACGACGGCGCTCCCCCGCCTCTTGTCTTCGTGGGGGGCGTGACGGCGCTCCCCCACCCCAGTCTTCACTTGCTCGGCGGGGGCCAGGGTGGGCTCCTGGCACCCCGTGTAGGGGGACATCTTCACGGGGAGCACGACGGCGCTCCCCGGCTTTGCTTTGGGGCCCGGGGATTGAGTCCCGGGCCCCTCTTGGGTCACCTTCACGGGGAGCGCAACGGCGCTCCCCGGCTTCCCTTCCTCCCCAGGGGTCAAAGGTCGCTCACCTTCCGGGGGCCATATCTCAGCCCCTGGGGGTCCGATCTGCCCCATTTTCGTGTCCTCTTGCTCCTGGCGGCGGCCCCCAGCCACGGGGAGCACTCTCCTTCGCCCTCCGGGTCTCCAAGAGGGGGCATTCTACAGGGAGCGGTCTTCACTGGCTCCCTGCACCAGACTTTCGCCTGGCTCTCCTCCTGGGCCTCTCTTCTCCCTGCGCAGCGGCCCCTGCTTCTGCGCACCGGTCCTGGGCTCTTCTTCTGGCGCTGTTAGGGGCCTGGGGGGCAGTCAGGGGGTACCTCCTTCCAACTGCCCATTGCCAGGCTCCAGCACCTTCCGCCTCAGCCGACCACACCCCAGAGAGAGCTTCTCTTCCTGTGCAAGTACTTTTTAAAAGTTGAGTAGGGGGCTGGCAGGAAGTCTCTGTTGGTCCTATCAAACAGCAACACATCACTTCCCTGCCCCTGCTCCCTCCTCCTTGTCCAGCCTCTGGCTTTGTTCAAAATGGCGTCGTCCAGGGTCTCTGGCCACATGGTCTCTGATACACGAGCCCTTCCTTTCTGGCTGCCTTCCCCCCTTGGTGCAGCCTGGTGCCTGGCACCCAGTGATAGCTGCTGATGGATGAGCCTGTAGCCCCACCCATCTTCTCTTCGTGGAGAGGAGGCCTTAGCTTGTGGAAGAAAGGTTATCCATCCATCCAGCTGAGGTCAGCCCTCAGCCTGGCCCTGGTTATGACTGACTCAGAGAAATGTGACATTTCTGGATGACCCAAAAGCAGTACAAATATGACTTGGGACTCTGCAGAATACTCCTTTTCACATCCGCTACAGTGGACTTTAGTGCGTGTCTGGAATCTGTAGGCCTTATGGAAGTTAATCTAGCACATGGGCTCCACATGCCCACAGGGCAATAAAAACACAGTAAAGCACACTGACTTTCCCTGGCATGTTCCTTCCTAGTGTATAAGGCCTATTCCGTGTCACCACCCAATTCTGCATAAGTCCTGCCACACCACTCACTTTGTAGCTGCTCCTGGACTGCGCACGCCAAGAATCTCCCCTGCGCAGCCCCTACAGGTGTGCACACGCATGTGCACAGGTGTCTGCATGTAACCAGTCCGGTGCCCCTTACTCCAGCTGCTGCGCAGCGGCCTAGTCAAGCTAGGGGGACACCAGTAAAATCCACATGCAGTCTCTTTCATCATGAGTTCACTGTGGATGAGTCCCAATTTATGAGGCTTTCCCACAGTAACAACTCAACACATAGGTGCTCAAAAGCGAAAAATCCGGGCGGCCCATAGTGTCAGAACCACCTTCTAACACACGCCGCGCCCAGCTGATTCCTACAGGGAAGAAGTAGCCACTCTACATGGGTATTCTTCCCGTAGTCAGCGATAACTAGTTATAAGGGGTTCTGACCAGACCCCCCTTACTCACCAGTTATCTGCTCAGACCACCTACTCCTCCCATCCATGAAATCTCCACCCATGACAGGGATCCCAGACTACCCTAAGAACCCTCCAGGCTCTAGGTTAGATACCTCTAGGTCACTCATGGTCTACATGGACTTGGCCTCAATAGGCCCACCTTTGCCCTTGGGCATGCAACACTATGCCTACCCCTTCTCTGGACAAGGGTCCAGTGCCTCAGCACCGATGCGGTCTTCTGGGATAGGTCTACATCCCATCCCCTGGGTCACTAGCTGGTCTCCCTTCTGGAGTTTGTTCCAACCAGGACCCTCTCTCCGTTTGGTCCTTGCACCCCAAAGATGCAACCTCTCTGGACCCTCACCCTCAGCCTGCCGCTGAGGTCATTCTGCTGCCACCACCCTTTCGGGATGACTGGCTTCCCTAAAGAAAGCACAGCCACTCATGCTTTCCCCACACAGAAAAGCACCCTTTGGCCACTGGCCTGGCTCCCTGATAGGACCTCAGACCGGCCTCTCTACCACACTGGCAGTGCCAGGGAGGAACACTGAGGGTGCCTCGTCAGACATCCTACAGCTCATTCCCCCCATCAGTAGCTCCACACGGAAACTACCCCGGGAACCCAGACCCCTTCTTTGTTCTCCGCTGCGAGAACAGGGCCTATGCACCCTTCCCTCCGAGAGGCGCGCTCTCCTCCCGGAGTACCCTTAGAGAGCCTGTGGGCCCCGAGTTAGCTAGACTCCGGCCCACTTCTCATGGCTCTCCCCGGTCTCCCAGCAGCGCCTTGGGAGACCGCCCAGGGACCTACATGGTCCCTGGATGGCCTGCACCACCCCTTATGAAGAGCAGGGTCCCTTCCCTAAGATAGGCCCAACCTGCCTTCAGGGTAGTACTACCACACCAAGCCAGGGACCCTAAAGATCCCGGCTAGGCCTGCACCACCCCTTTGCGAAACACAGGGTCCCTTCACTTAAGATAGGCCCCACCTGTGTTCAGGGTGGTACTGCCTTGCAGAAGTCCACCTCCTGCCTCGAGCTAGGGGAACACCCCCATGCTCCTGGTCCTTGGGTTCAAGTCCCACAGGACCTACCTGACTGGTCACCTGGCCAGGCATCGCCCCAGCCACCACCTCAAGCTCACCACACTAGCTCCAGGGTGACATCCAAGCTCGAAAACTAGCCCTCCTTTGGGGCCACCCATCATTATGTGCCACCCTGGGGTAACCACTCACCGGACCCTGACACCTCAGGGTCCGCCACTAACCCTTTACCTGGAAACCAGGGAGTACATCACCCCCACTCAGATCTCCACTGGATCAGTTACCTAGCCCACCTAGGGTACCTAGGGGCTACCACTACACACCATCACCCAAGAACTACCCTCCTTTGGGGTCACCCACTACCAGGGGCCACCCCTGGGCTGCTCACCTCCCCACCAGTTAACCTGGGGGGCCTGCCGGACACTGAACTCTACCACACCCTCCTCCCACCGTGGGAAAAGCTTCTTGGGGTCCCCCACCATGGGAACCCTGGGGTGTTACTACCCGGGTAAAGAAACCTCCTGCCCCACCCTTCCAGTGGTTTTGGCCTGCGCCAATGGCAAGTAAACTTTCCGCGGGGAAGGATACCTGGGGCCCCTTCTGTGGAAACCCTCCCTGCCCTTAAAAGCGCGGGAATCTCCCAGGACCCCCTCTCTCTCCTGTCCCCCACAAAGGTCAATCCACCCCTTCACCCCCACCTGTGATGTAGGTATCAGTTGCTGTCCCTATCTCTTGAGGAGACACCCTCCTCATGCAGGTGTAGTGCATGTAGTGTTAGGGTTCAAAGGTGTACAATATGGCTTAGAACATTTGTATGCAATCATTTCCTGGAAAGCAACATCCCGCTAGCACATGATAATCAACATAGTGCGGTCATATCAATACAGTTTACATTTAAACCATAATATCTTCACATGACACATATGTGCACGGGGCTTTCCTTTCCCATACCTTTAGTTCACATAACCAAAACTTTGAACCCTTCTCAGAGCCTTGCGCTCTTCCATTTGCTCATTACTGCATAGGTAATGTGTGGCAAAACTGGACTTATCAAATGCTATAAATGCGCGCCAGAATGGGATACTATGTTTCCTGCCGCTAGACACCAATGTTGGAAAACGAGGCAGTATCTGTGAGGCCTGCACAAATAACATGACTACATTTGTCCTTCACTGGGAACCATACACCCAATTGTAGCGCTGACTCTCAGAGGATAGCGTTGCAGAGCAGTCTGAGGCTTTACTCAAGGGAGGTGGTGTGGGCTAGTAATCGCCATTTGCAGGTGCGCAGAAATAACACTCAATAATTGATTGTCCAGTCGGTACTTTGCTTTATAAAAGTAAGAGTACATTTATTAAACACACACACTACTCAATACTATGCACCAATTTACAAATATACATAAGCGGTTGGAATTACTTTGTAAGTATACATAAGCAGTTGGAATTACTTTGTGACATTGCATAACATCTCCACCCCTCCCGCAGGGGGGTGGGGTCTAGTACCAAAGCTCCTCTGTGTGGCACATCATCTTGCCCCCTAATGCAGTAGTTGACCATAACCTGGAGCGCGGGTCCTGCGCACTGGCCTCATGCCAGTGGCGTCCCACCCCGTTACCTCAACAAGCATTTAAAAAGGGGCATACCTGCCTTGGGGACACATAACCCTGACCGAGCATTTCCTACTGACCATAAAGTATGCACCTCTATATCTTAAGGGCTAGCAGTCGGGGTTCTTCCTCTCCCAAGCGCAGAAGCAAGAATACCTGTTTAAGCAGCACTTTAGAATTACAGTACTCATCACCTTGGTTGATCATTTGAATGCATTGCAATTACAGCCAGGGCCGGACTGGCCATAGCGGGCACCGGGCGTTTCCCCGGTGGGCCGCAAGGGTTGAGGCCGATTTAGGGCCCCTGGGGGCCGGTTTTGTTACAGGGCCGTTTTTGCAGCATAGCTGCAAAATCGGCCCCTGTAACAAAATCGGCCGAAACCGGCGCTGGCAAACAGCTCGGCCGCACCCCCAACCCCCCAGGGGGCCGGCCGAGCTCTTTGCCAGGGCCGGTTTTGGTTCCCAGTCCGGCCCTGATTACAGCCCCTAAAGGCATCACAGTTGAAATCACAGGATTACGCCTATACAGCCAGACACCCTAGCAGGACTGTCTGGCAACATAACCCCACTTGGCTTATGACATCAACTTACACTTGTGACTTACAGTCCCTTTAACAGAAGTACTTCTGGCAACTACACTTCTCCTGCAGTGCACCAATTCGCTTTAAAAGGAATCACAGGTAAAAGCATGGGATTACATATATACAGCCAGATCCCCTAGCAGGAAGATCCAGCAACATAACTCTATTAAGCTTAACATCACTTTAAACCAGCGTTTCACTTTACACATGTACCTTTCAGTCCACCTAAAAAAAGAATAACCAAGTTAAATGCATTTCTGGTGCAATTACACCTCTCCACCTCTAGGAGATGCCCTTCTCCAGGAATCCCTAACTCAGCCTTTCACTTCTCAATGCACTTCTTCATCCACCTTCAGCTGTAGAACCAAAATTCCAGCATAGAAGGTGTTAAATGCTGACTGAGCCCTTGAGGGGTTATCCTTTTGAAGTCCCCCTGAGACTTAGGGTGAGACGTTTCTTCGTGCTGGGGGGAGACTGCGCTTCTTCAGCAGCTCCCCCAACACCTTTGCACATGTAGGGTGGTGACCCCGTCCTCCTGGGGCCACCACAAGCAGAGAAAAACGCTGTTTCCTCCTTGCAGGCCGGTCCTGGCCTGCAAGGCATCATGGGTACTGGCGCATATGAGATGAGCGGCTCTCCCGCTGTGCCGGGGAGAGCCGCGATCGCGCTGCAGCTTCACCGCCTCTTCCACCTCGGTGGGGGGCCCGGTCCCACCCGGACCCCCAGGTACGTTCCACGGCTCGGGGAGCTCACCCCCGGCCGATCTGCCAGCTTTCCGGGGCCCGGTCCCACCCAGGCCCCTCCTTCTCTTTCTGGGGTCCTGGTCCCACCCGGGACCCCGCGCGGTGCTGGTGGTCTGCTTTGGGGGGCCCCGGTCCCACCCGGGACCCCCGCATGTCCTCTTGTTGGAGGGCAGCTCGGGGAGCCCACCCCCGGCTGCCCCCGCCGGCTCCCCGTCCGGCCCGCACACTCGCGTGCGGCAGCGGGAGCCGGCAGAGTCTTCTGGTCTGCCCGCGAGCAGACGCTTGGCACTCTGCTCCCTCTTCGGGGCCCGGGGATGGGCACCCGGGCCCCCGGACCTCTCCGTCACGGGGAGCGCGATGGCGCTCCCCGGCTGCTTGGCTTCGGTGGGGGCCAGGGTGGGCTCCTGGCCCCCTCCGCGGGGGAAATCTTCACGGGGAGCGCGACGGCGCTCCCCGACTTGACTTCGGGACCCGGGGATGGGGTCCCGGGCCCCCTTTGGCCACTCTTCACGGGGGGGCGCGATGGCGCTCCCCCGCCTCCTGTCTTCGTGGGGGGCGTGACGGCGCTCCCCCGACCCCGTCTTCACATGCTCGGCGGGGGCCAGGGTGGGCTCCTGGCACCCCGTGTAGGGGGACATCTTCACGGGGAGCGCGACGGTGCTCCCCGGCTTTGCTTCGGGGCCCAGGGATGGGGTCCCGGGCCCCTCTTGGGTCACCTTCACGGGGAGCGTGACGGCGCTCCCCGCCTTCCCTTCCTCCCCAGGGGTCAAAGGTCGCTCAACTTCTGGGGGCCATATCTCAGCCCCTGGGGGTCCGATCTGCCCCATTTTCGCGTCCTCTTGCTCCTGGCGGCGTCCCCCAGCCACGGGGAGCACGCTCCTTCACCCTCCGGGTCTCCAAGAGGGGGCATTCTGCAGGGAGCGGTCTTCACTGGCTCCCTGCGCCAGACTTTCGCCTGGCTCTCCTCCTGGGCCTCTCTTCTCCCTGCGCAGAGGCCCCTGCTTCTGCGCACCGGTCCTGGGCTCTTCTTCTGGTGCTGTTAGGGGCCTGGGGGGCAGTCAGGGGGTACCTCCTTCCAACTGCCCATTGCCAGGCTCCAGCACCTTCCGCCTCAGCCGACCACACCCCAGAGAGCTTCTCTTCCTGTGCAAGCACTTTTTAAAAGTTGAGTAGGGGGCTGGCAGGAAGTCTCTGTTGGTCCTATCAAACAGCGACACATCACTTGCATGCCCCTGCTCCCTCCTCCTTGTCCAGCCTCTGGGTTTGTTCAAAATGGCGTCGTCCAGGGTCTCTGGCCACATGGTCTCTGATACACGAGCCCTTCCTTTCTGGCTGCCTTCCCCCCTTGGTGCAGCCTGGTGCCTGGCACCCAGTGATAGCTGCTGATGGATGAGCCTGTAGCCCCACCCATCTTCTCTTCGTGGAGAGGAGGCCTTAGCTTGTGGAAGAAAGGTTATCCATCCATCCAGCTGAGGTCAGCACTCAGCCTGGCCCTGGTTATGACTGACTCAGAGAAATGTGACATTTCTGGACGACCCAAAAGCAGTACAAATATGACTTGGGACTCTGCAGAATACTCCTTTTCACATCCGCTACAGTGGACTTTAGTGCGTGTCTGGAATCTGTAGGCCTTATGGAAGTTAATCTAGCACATGGGCTCCACATCCCCACAGGGGAATAATGAAGTGAAAAACACAGTAAAGCACACTGACTTTCCCTGGCATGTTCCTTCCTAGTGTATAAGGCCTATTCCGTGTCACCACCCAATTCTGCATAAGTCCTGCCACACCACTCACTTTGTAGCTGCTCCTGGACTGCGCACGCCAAGAATCTCCCCTGCGCAGCCCCTACACGTGTGCACACGCATGTACACAGGTGTCTGCATGTAACCAGTCCGGTGCCCTTTACTCCAGCAGCTGCGCAGCGGCCTAGTCAAGCTAGGGGGACACCAGTAAAATCCACATGCAGTCTCTTTCATCATGACTTCACTGTGGATGAGTCCCAATTTATGAGGCTTTCCCACAGTAACAACTCAACACATAGGTGCTCAAAAAGCGAAAAATCCGGGCGGCCCATAGTGTCAGAACCACCTTCTAACATTGAGGTATTTGGGTCCGTTGTTGTGTAGGCATTTGTAGGCGTGAGTGAGGATTTTGAAAGTGACTCTTTTCTCCACGGGGAGCCAGTGGAGACTTCGTAGGTGTTGGCTGATGTGTTCGTGTCGGGGGATGCGGAGGACGAGTCTGGCAGCGGTGTTTTGTACTGTCTTGAGTTTGCGTAGTAGGGACTTGTTGATGCCGGCGTAGAGTGCGTTTCCATAGTCCAGTCTGCTGGTGATGAGTGCGTGGGTAACGGTCTTCCTTGACTCAGGGGGGATCCACTTGAAGGTCTTGCGGAGGATGCGGAGGGTGTTGAAGCAGCTGGAGGTGACGGCGTTGACCTGTCGGTTCATGGAGAGTGATGAGTCGAGTACGATGCCGAGGTACTTATTACCCAAGGGGTGCAAAAAATAAACATGTTGCCATAAATATCACCTTTCTGCCTACTGTTACTGTTACAATCTACATGCTCGTAATGTGGATGTTAGATGTTCATTTGATCCATCTGATAAGGTTCTGGTTTTCGCAACTTATAGTATATTTGTATGAACTTGGGGAAGGTGCTGGCTTTGTCTATGAAAAATGAAAATGGAGGTCCGACATGTTGGGCCTGCTCTTTTTCAGGATTTTTGAATGCAGATTTCCAGTGACACTGGATGGTGGTATGTATCAACAAGCATTGGCATAGCCAATAGGTCTCGCCTTTGGGACCTTATAAGTGTTTAGTTATCCAGCACAATATCCTTGGTGAAACAACATCAAGTGTTGCATGGCTAAACACTTATAAGGTCCCAAAGACGAGACCTATTGGCTATGCCAATGTTTGTTGTTTTGAGAATCTGGTCACCCTACTCGCACACCTCTAGTTCCAAGGCTGAGTCCTAAGCAAAGAACACAAAGGAAGCTTAGGCCAAATATTCTATAGAGTATAATGAAGAGAAAAAGTAATGTAATAGGATGACAAAAAGAATACAAGAATGAAAAGAATATAATCACGCTGAAAAGACTGTAGGGCATATTAGCAAGACTGGCGATAAAATATCGCCGTTTTAGCGGCAGTTTCCTGCCGCTAAAGCGGCGATAATTGGCTTGCTAATAAGCGTTATAGAATTCCAATAGAAGCCCAGGTTAGATGTCCTGCACATCTAACCTGGGCTTCTATTGGAATTCTATAACGCATATTAGCAAGCCCATTATCGCCGTTTTAGCGGCAGTTTCCTGCCGCTAAAACGGTGATAATTTTAACGAGGTTCTTGCTAATATGCCCCTGTAATCCCTAGTGTAAATAAGGACTACTCCTACCTTCAGCACTCGTGTTCTTTCGTTGGTACTGAATGCATTCATGTTTATCACTTCAACTCTTCAGTTTCTGCGTCTTGCGTCCATGTTGCTACTCTCCAGTGCACACCGTTGTCAGGGTTAGTCAGAAGGTTCGCTATGGATGCTCATCCGAGTCCCGCTAGAAGCAGTGTGGAGCCGCCATGCTTTGCAGTCCACTGCATTGTTTTCTTGATGAGTGTAGAGTGCTTTATAGTAAAGACAGCCTTACTCGTGCCCCGATAAAGCTGGCAGTGGGATGCGGAAGTCTAGAACGTGTTGCTTTACTGCTAGATAAATTGTGCATTTTCATTTTTTTTGTAGGATACCTCGGTGCCAGTGCAGAGCAGTCGGAACAAGGTGCCTCTAACATGTCTGGATGTTCAATAGACGCCATGGCTCTGTTCCAAAGAAGGAACGGAGGCGGACCCGAGGCTTGCGACACATAAGAAATGTGTCCATGAAAACTCTATTTCGCAAGAGTTTTTAGCGTTTAATGTCACTTTGAAAATACAAACTGCAGATCAGTGGACGCAGTTTGGGTTTATTAAGTCACTCACAACGAAAATACCAATATGATATACGCAATAACTTTAGCAATTGTTGAGTCAACTACATATCTCTCTCTATTCATTCGAGAAGATGATCTTCAGTGACTCAGCCCTGAAATGAGTAACTACAATGCGAAGACGAGATCTTTATTTTAAATGAATGAAGGCACACAACCAATTAAAGGCTTTTCCCATCCCTCATTGTTTATTAATCAAATATTTTCTGCCTTTGTCTGTCCCGATGAGTAACCAGGATTTCATTTGTTCATTGTCATCATTTCCCGCATGTTTTAGCAAGTGATATTTTTTTCTTTCTTTGCACACAAATTGCACTCTTGTTTTCTTGTACAACACTGGTTGCTACAGTGGGAGAAGAGACCGACTACAGCACACCCACATGGAATGTCAAGGCAGCATATGTCATAGGGGAGGGGTTCCCACAGGCCATAAACCAGGCTGCTGGTTAAGTCATCTCAGTTTTCACTCGACAAACCTTCGTTCTGAAGTATATCTACCAGGACATCAATGTTCCCCACATCAGCATGGGGCAAGGAGTGCACCCAGTGGAGCTATAAATCAGGACCTAACGGGAAACAGACGTATTGACAATGATTAAAGCCTTTCCAGGGCAGAGGGAAAAGACTTCCACATGTTTCGTTTCAATCAGTTTTGGGGCCTCTGCTAGTATTGGGCGGTATGAAAATGTCATCTGTGCGCTACGTTCTTTTCAACAAAACTGTTTTAGCATACTAGCAGAGTAAAGGAGATTTAAAATTATTGTCTATCTTTCGTTTTGCTGTGGCAGTTGTTTTCGCAAAAACAGAAAAAATTACACGTTTCCATCTTTTTACTATGATACAAAATTATGTGCGATCCGATTACACATAACACCTGAACACAATCATAAATATATTAAGCCCACTTCACACAGATTGTGCCGTGACTTACTCTTGGAGTACTTCTGGCTTACTTCTCCTGATTGCCAGGTGTAATACAAAAGTAGGTCACTCCTACTCTTAGCAAAATCATTCGGAATGGAGCCCAAGATGTTGACCTTACTTTTTGTATTCACTCCTTTGGTCTCTGAAGCACATGCAAACAACCTAGAACCCACTCTGTTTCTCCAAATAAATCAGGCCTGGACGAAGTTTTAATTACACTGAAGTAATTTGGCACAAAAATCCTACTGCAGAAGCACAGCAACAAGAAACGTAGCCAGCGTAATTCTGCATAATCTTGCGTAATTTTGTTGTAATTTTGCTTGATTACACTAGAGCAAATTACGCAAGTTACACCCAACCCTACCATAAATAAAACAAAGCGAAAAAAATGTTCACACGTTACTGTTGTTTTGTCCTTATCTCCTTATTGCACTGTGGATGTTATCCCTGACACTTTGGGACCGAGTAATAATTAGTGTCCTCATAAAGGGTAATTCACACAAGGACATGCATTTATCTACTCAGTAGGACATCCTAGATCTTAATAACACACCAAAAGTACTGATTTATATGCATACTTAAAGTTGGAAACCTACTACGGAGAAGGGTACGTGTAGGGAATCTGCCTTTTCTGCATGAGAGTTTTTGCCTTTTTTAGGACCCTATTTTTGTTAGGCTTAGTACCTTGTGCACTGTGTCCCCTAGTAAACAGGATTAAACTGCCTGTGCTCCCTCTTTGAACATGGTAAAACAGGTTTCTAGTGGACTGACATAATTAATTTACCTATAAGTACCTAGTGTATGGTGTCGAAAATGCACCAAGGGACTGGAAGGTAAATCTTACCTGTGGACTGCCGCACCTATTCTGCATCAACAGAGAGGTGCTGTAAAACATGGCTTCACTGCTACCATGTGTAGCCTGACTGCAACAGCTTAAAAACCTTCTGTCAGACATGTCAAAATAGCCATTTTTGACTAGCGGGAAACCCTGCTATTAAATATTAATGGGTCACCCTTCAGTACACCTTATTGCCCACAAGGTAGGGTGCCTGATATTTAAAAATAAAACATTTGCAAAATACAAATTGGCATGTTCCTCCAATGACTAGGCCCCTATAGCTATTTTTACTGGCAAGGCTGTAGTTAAGTCCAAGAAAATGTCAAACCTCTGATTATACACTGTAATCTGAAACATTTGACAGGACACTGTCTAAAATAGTCATTCAGAGACTATTTTTCATATGTATTAAAAGTCTAATTCATCAGTGGTTAGATTTTTAATAATTATTTAGGAAAAGTAATTTTTAGAAAGTGACCCTTTCCCTGCCCGAAGCTCCTGGAGGCTAATTTCCATTAGCCTGTTAGCTGCTGCCAGCAGTGCTTGACCTTAATGAGGAGTGAAAAATGCTCTCAGAGATTACCAAGAATTAGCAAAGCCAATAGGTCTCACCTATAAGAGAGCTATTGGCTTTGTCAATTTCTTTTAGCGATGTTGTAAAGCAGTGCAACTGCTGTGCAGCCTGGCTGATAGTTAGAGAAAAAAAGCGATATGACGTGGCCAGTACTGACTGTGAGGGCAGTGATCCATTTTCTTACTATGGGATTATTCTCTTCCCTCACAAAAATATCATTTAAGTATCTTACATCGAGTTGAACTTCGTCAGGTGGCCCAGCATGAGTACAGTGTCAAAAAGGCCATGCGGAGCAGGTAGTGCAGCATAGTTTGCATGTTTGTAGCATCTTGAAACACATTTGCTTGACTTTTGGCTGCTTTTTTTCTGGCAGGACAGGAGGAGGCAAGCAACAAAGGTCGAGAGGTCTGAGGTGGCTGTGTCAAGCAACAACGGAGGAGGGACCAAACACCTTCACTCAGTCAGACTCCCACTTGTACTCTCCCTGTATACTCAGAACTAGATCCGGTGGTTGTGCCTTCTCCTACCTTGTTCCTAAAGCCTGGAATGTCCTGCCCCTGCACATCAGACCTTTCTCCACATAACATAACATAACATAAAATAACATAACATAACAGCTCTGCACAAAGGATAAAAGGTTTCTCCATCTTGGACTTTAGCAGTAGGGGGCACTGTGGGATTGATTGCAGTAGGATGAAAAGGGATTGCTGAAAAGTGGGTAGGTTTGCCCCCGGGAACATTTTTCAGATTGGTTAGGGAGTGTTCAGAACTCACCCCCACTCACTGGCTATCACCAACCATAAAAGTAGCACCCCACGGAACCATCCATAGCACCCTTCCTAGACCTGGGGAAGATCATAAGAGCTGCTGTCTGTGATCTGAGAGGAGCCCTTAAGGACTGGGCATGCTCCTGCATGCACCTGGGACAAAAAACAGTGGACTCCAAGGGTCAGTTGACTGACCTCTAGTGTGGCTACAAGGAAACTACAAGATGCAAACAGCTTTTTTCCTAAAGTGACCAGTACCAACTGGACCTGGACTAGACCTTGCTGGTGGACTCAGCTGGAGTGAGTCCTAGCCCCTGAGTGCGGTCCAAGAGGTCCTGGGAGCCGTAGAAGTGACCCAGAGGAGCAGCTTGAGAAACTCTGAAATTTGGGACTCAGAAAGTTTTTGGACTTTCAAGACCTATGGAGCTATCAGGGGGACCACATGGCAAATGTGTCCGATTTTGAGGCACCTTCCTCGGATACCGTTTCAGGTTTCCCCACTGGAGGATTTTGTGCATGTGGGAGCTCAGGGCCCTAAGTAAATCTGCATGATAGTAGTGCTCCCAAACATAGAGTGAATCTGAATCGGAATGGTACTAAACTCAAAGTCTATGAGGCTATGTGTCCCTAGAGATTCCAAACAGCATATTAAAATACAATCAATAAGAAAAGGCTGACTCAGAAATAGAGTTTGAGATTAGATATTCGAAAACCATGAAAGTTTGTTACAGAATTTAAGGTTATGATACAGAAATAATAAATGCAGATGAAGCTGAAAACTCATTAAATTATATAGAAGGCATTTGCCATGAATGATGGCAAATACAGAGTAATACAATAATGGGCACAAATCTGAGAAATGCTAAGTTTCAAATGTGTAGCAAAATCAATTAGTCGGACAGTACCCCTAGAAACTCAGGAAAGGTCTCAAAAAGAACTGTGGCTCACCCATAAATACAAGGGTTTATATACAGTTTTCTTCCACAACCATTACACAAACTGCAAAGTCAGAATGGTATGATCATTACTCAAACAAATCACATTTTAAAAAGTCACATAATCCTATCACCTTAGCACTAACCACTACACGCATATTGATTCACCCCATCTGACCTAATATGTACCGGTGATAGTAGAACAAAACATCTACATAAACAACAGAGAACCACTGTGAATAAATTCAATCCAGTGTGCAAGCAGGAAGAAACATGAGATTGTAACAAAAGGATTGCCTCATGTGAGCTCTTCGATAACAGCCAGCATCACACAGAAATAAACAATCCACATCTTACTGCACGTATTTTGTCAGGCAAGTAATATAAACACAGAATGAATATTATGGTACGGCATCCATTTTGAATAAGATGGCATTGAGGACTAACTGAATCCTAGTTAGGCTGAGCCAGAAAACACATTGTAATGATTTTGTTTCAATAGCTCTATGTCAGTATACATGTGTGAATTAGGGTGCAGAGTGACTGATATTAATACACATTTTAGTTCAAATGCACAAAAACTCCTTCAAGCTCCATAAAAAGACTAAGTCAGAAGGTAAAATATTTGACTAAGATGAACACGCTTGGTGTATCCAACCTGCGTTACATCAAGGTTGACCTGAAATCACCCCAGGGTTCTGGTCTACTTACTCTATTTAATCTTATATTTGTGTATGTTATAAATTGTTGTGTCATCTCTCATAATCTAAGATTTGTCATGTGCATTTTGTAAATCTTTAAGATATCACTCAAACTTTTAGGTACTCAACACCCATATGTTGGGAGATGAGGACTTCTAAGTCAGGCAACATTTATGTGTATCATCATCATGAGGGACTGTCATTAATACTGGCATACACCAACCATCATCACCACCAAGGAAACAAAGAGAAGGAGGAAGAGGGTGAAATCTCCTCTAAAATGAGAATCTGCCCACCCGGACATAGACACGCTCTGTCAGCAACCACCTCTATCAAGAGGGTTTAACATAGGGAGAAATGGTCAATCTAGGTGCCACAGGTCAAGATGACCGTGCGGGATAGGGCCCCCTAGCTGGAAAGAACTGGTGAGGTCCAGAGAACAGGCCATCCCAACATCGGGCCCTGAGGCCATCTGTCATCTGTCCCACAATGGAACTGACCGCTCTGACATCAGGACCTGAGTCCATCTCTCACTTCCCTCCACCTCCTACTAAAATGGCTTGTCTGCAGAGCCCGTAGTGGCTGAGGATGCACTTTACCCCAGACACTACTGAGTACTCTTTTGAGCACCGTCTACCATTCCACCAGTGTGTGTCTTTAGAGGTAGTCCATGAAGGCATCAAACGGTTGGCAAAGGGGCAAACTGCATTCGTACAAAGATAAGATAAGATAGTATTTGTAGAGCGCACTAAACCCGTAGGTGACAAGGCGCTAAGCCGACAAAGTAGGAAGGAGGAGGGCAGCAGCAGCTTAAGAGGAGAATAACCAGGTTTTCAGGAGTTTCCTGAAAACAGAAAGGGAACTAGCGTTGGCGAGGGCAGGGGGAGGGAATTCCAGAGCCTAGCAGCGGCTACCGAGAAGGCACGACCGCCCCATCTGGATTTACGAAATCTGGGCACAACAAGTTTGAATTGTGTGGATGATCTCAAGGCCCTTGAACGAGGATTTTCTAGGATTGAATGGAGTTCAAGGAGCTCTATGATGTCAATGATGCTCATCATTGAGACTGAGGTGCTTCTTCATATATATATATATATATATATAGATATATATATATATATGACCTTCTTAACTCATATATATGTATATACATATATGTATATATATGTATGTGTATATATATATATATATACACATATGGACCTTTCATCCACGCGCAGAAATAACAATAAAGCTGTTTGTTTTGAACCCCGGAGCTGTGCCGCACTCTTTCCTACCTGTGAGGGAGTTTGGTGTTTTCATGTTGTGCCAGTAAGTGGGCTCTGGCAAGCGGTACGCCCTCTCGTTCAGGAGCTACGCGGGAAGCCTGCAACCATTTGGAGTGTGCATGGAACTGCAACGCGTCGCCCCCCCTGTTGTTGTTAAGTGCCATTTGTTACTTCGGACTGGGGAGAGAGGAGGCAATATTTATTGCCTGAGAAGGGGACAAACAAGTGACTTTAACCATCCCAGGTAATGGCGGCGGTGTGGGAGTCATCGGCCAACATGTATTGGGGCATCATTTGGTGCTTTGGATTGCCCAATTACTTAATGGACGTCCACGACATGACTTCAAATACCAGCATGCCAGTGTTTGGGACTGAGGTGCGCGAAGTACCTGTTTTACTTTAAGGCGGAGGAGGGGCAAGTAACTACCACACTAGGAGGGGTCACAACAGCAACTATATTCCAGCTGACCCCCAGGGATAATGAGGAGCCATTGGAACGAGGCACTGAGGAAAGCTACACAAGCTGAAACGCGTCTGCCAAAGCGTTTCATGGACTTTATCCACGCGCAGAAATAACAATAAAGCTGTTTGTTTTGAACCCCGGAGCTGTGCCGCACTCTTTCCTACCTGTGAGGGAGTTTGGTGTTTTTATATATATATATATATATATATATATATATATATATATATATATATATATCTATATATATATATATATCCAAAGCAGTATTCCAGCTGGGGCCAGCCGAACTCGCGGCGGGTGCAACCGGGAAGCGGTGGTGGAAACTGCTTATAAAACAGCAAAAAACAAGGAGTTCATGATACTCCCAAGGTCCGGTGCACTCACGGGGTGTGTGTCGGCTATAAAACATCCGCAGACGCTTTTCTGGCTCTTGCCGTCATCATATATATATATATATATATATTCCCAAGTTGTGCCCTGATTTGAAGACGCACTCGCAGCTGATAGTTCATACAAAACCTTTCATTTACAAAACTCGGCATTTTCTTCCCAGTAAATTATCTGCCTGACGCGTTTCAGAGCAACATGCTCCTTTCTCGAAGGCTTGCCAGCAGTTCACGAATAAATTACACAGCCTCTCCTCTCACCTGCATGCTTTTATAATGATTGCCCTCCAGTTGGCCTCTCAGTGAGTGACAATGTTCATGCATGCTGGGATTTGAAGTAAGTGTAATTACAATTCTCTCCCTTCGGTGGGTTTCGTGAATAGTGCCACAATTTAAGCTTGTTATTTCACCCTCCAGTGGGCCCCAAGAAGAAAATCCGGTTATATTTTAAAAGAAAATCCTCTGCGCTGTACCTGCTCGGAATGGTTCAAAGCAGCAGCCCCAAATTTCTTTTGCCTGGTGGTGCAGTCTTCCACGGCCGGACTGCCGTGTGTTAATGTTCCCAAGTTGTGCCCTGATTTGAAGACGCACTCACAGCTGATAGTTCATACAAAACCTTTCATTTTCAAAACTCGGCATTTTCTTCCCAGTAAATTATCTGCCTGACGCGTTTCAGAGCAACATGCTCCTTTCTCGAAGGCTTGCCAGCAGTTCACGAATAAATTACACAGCCTCTCCTCTCACCTGTATGCTTTTATGATGATTGCCCTCCAGTGGGCCTCTCAGTGAGTGACAATGTTCATGCAAATCAGGCACAACTTGGGAATATATATATATATATATATATATATATATATATATATATATATATATATATATATATATATATATATATATATATATATATATATATAAAATATATGTGTGTTTTCTCTTAATAAAACTCAAAGATGCTTAGTCACATGACAGCAGAAACATGTTACTTTTAGTGAACACGTATCTAATATGCAGGTGGCTATAGTTATATTATGACTTGGGATGCAGTGATCCATCATCTACATTGATAATGTTTTTTGTTATTATATCAGCTGATGTCTGAAAACAAAGAATGTAGGCTTGGAGTAACTTGTCTTCTGTCTGGTACTGTGAACTTTTTGTAACTGAACAATAGCACTGCTAAATGAGTCTGTAAGATTTGTCTTTCTTTGCTGTCTAAGGCCTCTCTCTGGTTGTGAGCTTTGCATACCTTTTGATTTCTTCATCACATAGATTTTTGGTCATGAGATATGATTAAGAATCCACTTGAAAGAGGATGGATGAAAAATGTATCTGAAGAAAGATTATAAAACATTTTGAAATATGATAGGCCGTCTGACCGTGCATAAATTGCAATACACGCAGTTCATTATGTGGAAAAATCCACAATTTTGCACCAATTTCCAAGGTTTTCTTCTGGATGGTGCTTCCTCACCTCCTTGGAAAATGGCTGGGTTGCAAATGACATCTCAATTGTAGTGAATATTTAATTAGCGCTACTTTAGAAAGTCTGGGGGCATATTAGCAAGACTGGCGATAAAATTATCGCAGTTTTAGCGGCAGTTTCCTGCCGCTAAAACGGCGATAATTTTATCGCCAGTCTTGCTAATATGCCCCTGGATTTTTAGTTGAATGTGAAAATTGTGCTCTAAAACACCCAATTTAGCTCTATTTTCTAAACAAATCACAGGGGTATCACCCTGAACAATCTAAAATGAGAGGGCTTGCTAAATTTGCTCCCTCACCCGATTCCATTCAAAGAAAACATTAACACCCCAACACTTTCAAACTTCATTAGCGGTTCAGTATTCCAGTTGAGTGGCTACTATTATATTGCAAATATTTATCCAAAACTCCTTTTGTAAATTTGACTTTCCAGTAGTATATTGCTTGAGCAGTCAAAATGGCTTTAAGAGACGGATCGGTTTGGGTCTAAGCATGATATTCCTCTCTAGTGATAAATAAAATTAATACTATCCATTCAGCATTATTTTATTTTAAAAAAGAATACAATTTAATTTACAGTCAGAAGAGGCAGTGTAGCTAAAAGGATGGTAAGCAAAATAAAGCCAAAAGTCTTAGAATTTTTGAATGCTAAGATAGAGTTCCAAACGTAAATACACCAGGCATGAATCTTTTGAGAAACAATCATGACCACTTCGGCAACACTCTGCTCTGATGAGGTGATCGAAGGCTACCCTCTGCATTTTACAAATGTGGAGATTTTGCTTCTCACACTTCTCACACCTCCTCAGGGCAAGACTCAGGCTGGAGCTTGGACTGGTTAAACAAGCATTAACCCTTGAGGCTGACCTCCTCAAATACTACATTCGTATTCTGAAATCTCCGGAACCATCCTTAAAGTGCTGCCTCAGAGACACATTTGAAAAAACAAGCTCTAAGTGGAACATTCAGCTTAAGAGAGCCCTTGTTCCCACAGAGATAAATCAATCAGCAATTGCCCTGCCTTCTATCTCATATGCAACCTGGAAAAAGACCATTAACACACACGTGCAATTAGCTTCATTCCAGCAAGACCATGCTACATTAAAAACATCACCTTTCCTGGCCCCGCTAAATGCCTCATACTTGGTAACTAATCCCCAGCCTTACCTCTCAGCTTCTCTCAAGCCTAAAACCAGAAGAGAGATCATGTACATGCGATTGCTGGCCCTGCCGATAGTGGATTTCAGCCGGGCTTGGGAAAACCAAAAAATCGGAGGAGCATGCAGATTATGCGACTACAAACGTGAATCATAGAAGCACCTTTTGTGTTGTTGTCCCACCATAGCGAACAAAAGGAGAATCCTACTCAGGGAACTATATCTGAGGGAAAAAGCAAGCACCTGCCTAGAGGCTTTGGCAATATGTTTTTCACAAAAGGAGCCCTCCATCCTGGCCCGTTGCGGAAGATTTATACAAACACTCAGGGACGCTCTCCAGCCCCGCTCTGGTCCCCTACCATGTCCACGTATAGTCCAAAAGCTGATTCTGGATTATTTTAAATGGAAGTCAGGAGATGGACTTCTCGCCAAACAGAAATGAAATCAAGAGGTCACTTTCACATATCATCAAAGATACATCCGCGGTCGGAGCATATAGCACTCCGACAGAACTCAGAACCTCCTACGAATCAAGTATATCAGTGACAGGGTTTCTCCAACAACCTTATCCAACAAAAGACTGGGGCATATTAGCAAGAAGAGGCGATAATCATCGCTAACCCTGCTTAGCGTGATTTTTTTTATCGCCGGCTATCGCTGGAATATATCGCCACGCTAACGCTGTATTAGCAACGATTAGCGCTATGGCGATGAATATTCCAGCGATAGCGGAGGAAATGGGCCAACATCGCTGAAAAACCAGCGATGTTGCATGGAGAAGGGAGAACACCTTGCTGATACGACCCTGTGGTCGTATCAGCATAATCCACCCCCCATGTTAGGTATGGCTAACACCTGCTAATTGCAGGTGTTAAATAAATGGCGATGACCCCGGTTAGCGCGACTTTTCACGTCGCTAACTGGGGCCATGGCCACCTTGCTAATAGGCGATAGGCCTGTTAGCGAGTGTTTCCCAGGTTTGTTCGTCGGGAACGCCCACTTTGCATGTCATTAGCGATAAATATCGCTGACATGCAAAGCGGTAAAAAAACAGGCGCTAATGCCCGCAAACTGTCTCTAACTGCTGTTAGAGACAGTTTGCTGATAGGGCGATATAAATATCGCCGCTTTAGCGGCAAAAAGTGCCGCTAAAGCGGCGATAGTGCCCTTGCTAATATGCCCCTCTGTTTTATACTTTATGAAGCTGCAAAGCACAAGCACTTTACCAGCGAACTAGGATTATGGACAGAACACGTGGTGCTAAAGGGAAAGGAAGGAATAATGGAAAACTGACGAGTCACAGATGGGCGATAAGTTTCATCGGGCCGGTCATAGAGTAACAGGCAGTTGGAAACATGAAATTCAAGTTCTGGACTATACGACGGCATATAGCACTTGCACTTTACTAGAGAGTCGGGTCCATAGGTAAAATATGCGCTGCTAAAGGTAGAGGGTTGCAGAGATGGAGAACTGATGGGTCATAACACTGACAACTCTGTTTACTGGGCATGGTCCGATGAGCAATGCGCACTTTCTTGCACATAACCAGAAGTCATCTCGCTAATTTTAAACCTCGACGCAAGGGCCAAGTGCAAGTACTATGTTTTTGTTTTTATAATGTTATTTTATTGAAATGCAATGGTTTTAATTAATTTATGCAAATAAACTTCAACTGTCAACTGACACAATATATCTTGTTTGATCTGGAAATCCCTGTTTTTCCGAGCCAGATTCCTTGCCAACAGACATAAGTAGATATAACTACTCGGATTGTTCACAAATTGACCTATATGCAAACTATTTGGTTTTGTTTTGAAACTAAATGGAGCACCTCTCACAGAGAGTGTCTGCAGATTGCCACAGATCTTCTGACTGCTAGTAATCATAACGATCTCCTGGTGACAGGAGAGTGAAATAGAGTAGCTAGGGGACGAAGTAGCCGCAGTTCAGTGTGTCAGGGTAGAAATTATAAAATGCGCCTCACTGCCAGCTATCACGTGTTCCTGCTGACTTCAACCACATGCATCACAGCTCATTCTTATAGTGGTCAGGATTTTCTAGCGATGGGGAACCAACAGGATCAGGGGAGCTATCTTGTTTGGCAAGGAACCTAGCTGAATCACTGCAATATGCAATCCTTTACTTAAAAGTAATATACCATGCAAGAATACTTCTGAACTGATCATGTGCATTTCTTTTAAGAGTTGTTATAATAAATCAATATTGCCAACTAGGACAGATAAAATATACTAGCTCATTATACGAATAACCTATTAATGAAAAAATGTGGCAAAAAGAAAATAAGCATTCAAATATCCAACAGGTTTTCTTATAGATATTTGGGTTCCCATAGAAATCTCTTGGGATTCTTTTCATATTGGTTTGGCTATCTGAGTTTAGTTAGGGTTTCTTTAAGAGGAGTAAGATTTAATTGCTTTTATGGAGGTCAATAATGAGTAGGGTTGGGCGGAACTCGTGGAGTTTCACTCTGCTGAATTCCGCGGAGTTACATAAAAGCTCTGCGAGATTCTGTGGAGTTCAGCGAGTAGGTGGAATTTGGCACGTTGCAATGCTCGTGCTGAATTTTAACGCTGGGAGCTTGTTCCGCACTGTGAATTCTACACAAACAGCACCACGTGGTGCACCAGAGGGCGCTGCTTCTTTCTGCAGCTTGGGCAGATTTTCTACTTGAGTGGCAGCTTCCTCAACCACGACCGCCTGCATTGAGAAATCTCACAGGAGGCATTCTAGTGTCCGAAAATCGCGCTAGGTGATGCAAATTCTCACGCATCAACTTAGCTTTGGCAAGCTGCACATGGCACATGGCAGTTGGCGGAGTTTTGCCAGAACTCCCCGTTCCAAGTGAAGCGCGGAGTAGGCAAAACTCTGCAAACTCTAGCAGCGGAGTGGAATTTTCGCCCACTTCTGATAATGAGGCTATCAAGAGGAAGCTGCTGACTATGATGGTAACAGTTATGAAGACTCCTGGCTTGTGAGGGTTTTATGGTAGAGAATGAGATGAATCCGTCTTTGTTCTTGGTGGTGAGTATTTGTGAATATCAATAAAGAAAGGATGATGTTCCAGCTGGATTGTTGCTGACAGATGCTGAGGTAATAATGAAGCTAGTTATGGATTTCTCTACGGATTGAGGCACTGGTGTTGGTAGTTGGCATCTTTGGTGTGGGTTTCCCCTGTATTTTTGCCTTTGCCTTCTGTTATTTTGCTGGTCTAGATGCTTTGGGCACTTGGCCACTGCTGTTCAGTGCCAAAGTGCAAGTGCTCCCTTTGTAAATTGTTGTTATGGATTGGTGTTTCACTAATTGGCTTATTTGATTTAATAGTCAGTCCCTAGTACAGTGCACTGTGTGTGCCCAGGGCCTGTAAATCAAATGCTGCTAGTGGTCCTGCAGCACTGGTTGTGCCACCCACATAAGCAGTCTGTAAACGTAACTCAGGCCTACCATTGCAGTGCCTATGTGCAGTCTAGTACTGCCATGTCGACTTGGCAAGTGCACCCACTTGCCAGGCCCTAACCTTCCCTTTTCTTACATGTATGTCACCCCTAAGGTAGGCCCAAGGTACCCCTGTGGGCAGGGTACAGTGAATGTGATAGGTAGGACATGCCCTGATGTGTGTGGCATGTCCTGATAGTGAAAACTGGAAATTTCGTTTTTCACTATTGCAAGGGTCTCTGTTCCCATAGGATAGAATGGGGAGTTTGCTTATAACATCTTATACGCATAACTACCCCTGGGAACACGATAGGAAAATAAAATTTAGTATGCCTGAACTCAGAATGTTAAAATACATCTTTTAGTGAAGATGATTTTTACATTCTGTGTTTGAAATTACCACTTTTAGAAAGTAGATATTTTCTTGCTTAGCCATCTGTGTGCTTCTGCCAGGATGTGTATCGACTGTCTGGCTTTGGGATGATAGACCTGGGCTGCATTTAGAGTAGGGGGAGGAGATTTCCTTTCACATGAATGGGCCTGGTCTGCCAAGGACAATGCTGTCTCCACCTCCTGCCAGGAAGCTGCACCAGAGAGGACAGAACTGGTTTTGACAGAGCAGAGGGCTTCTCTGCCACCAGAGAACAAAGGATTTTGTAGTATAAATATTGGGGCCCAGACACCAGACTTTTAGATCACTTCTGGGAATCAAGAGGGACCTTTTCCAAGGATAAGAGCCGGAGAAGCTGAGGAGGAATACTGCCCCTGTGCTGGTTGCAGTCTAGGGTTGGCCTGCAGTGGCTACTTGCTGCCAAGGAAAAGAGAAAAGGACTTTGCTGTTTGCTGTATCTGCTGCTTGAGGAATATCTCCAAGGGCTTGAATTGAGCTTGCCTCCTGTTCTGAAGTCTCAGGGACACAAAGACATCACCCCCAGTCCTCCCTGAACTCATTTGCTGGGAGTTCTGACCTGCTGTAAGGTGCCTGCCAGTGTTCTGGGCCTCTGGAGGTTGTTTTGGGACTGGAAACTGCAAGAACGGTGAAAATCATGCATCGCCTGTTTCCGACGCATCGCAGCGGTGCAAGAGAAAATTTCCGGCGCATCGACACTGCCGAAGAATTGACGCAGCGACTGCTGAAGTTTCTGCCGTGCTTCTGCCGTGCGATGAATCCTGTGCATCGATCTCAGACGTCCGAGATCACTGCACTGATTCTGACGCAGGCCCAGTTGGAGAAGAACCGACACATCGTACAGGATTGTCACGCATCGCAGCACCAAGTCTGTTGCATCGTTGGGGGACGCAGTAAGAAACCGACGCATCACTTCCCCACACAGTAAGAAACCGACGCATCACCTCCTCTCCAGTAAGGAACCTACGCATCACCTCCCCTGCGCAGCAGTAAGGAACCGACGCATCACTTCCCCGGAGCAAGGAACCGGCGCATCACCTTCCCTGAGTGTAAGAAACTGATGCATCACCCTCTCTGTGACCCTTTTTGCTTGCATTTTTCAACGCATCCAAGGTACTTTGTGTGAAAGTGTCGCATCTCACATTTTCTTGGAACTGAACTGTTTCTACCTTTTAGGAATCATATTTTAAATATTTTATTGTGGATTTTTGTCATTTGGTCTTGTTTTGGTTTAGATAAAGATTACTTATTTTTCTAAACTGGTGTGGTGTCCATTAGTAGTGTTTTCACTGTATTACTGTATGCGGTCACAAATGCTGTAAACACTGCCTCTGAGATAAGCCTGTCTACTCGTGCCAAGCTACCAAGGGGGTGAGCAGGGGTTATTTTAGAAGGGTATCCCCCTTACCTTGGCTAAAAGCAAAGGTCCCTCTTTGGACAAAGGTACCTACCTATGCCGGTTAGAGACCCCCATTTCTAACATTGGTGGTCAGCGGTGAGGATCTGGACTTGCATATGTGTCTTACATACAGTGATTGGTGTAAACTACTAGTATAGTGCAGGCCATTACGCCACCACATACAATTGGTGGAACTTTTTCTTGGGACTATTTTTTCTTTGCAACTGAGAACTGCCAATCTTCATCATGACAAGGCCAGCATCACTTGCATCTGTGGCTATTGAGTTTGAGGAGGATAGGGCGGCAAACTACACTGTGCCACAATCGAAAGCCATCTGCAAGAAGTTTAAAATCTCTGTAGGAGGCCTTTCCAGGAAGGAAGAATTCCAAAAGGCGCTGAGGGCCTGAATGGAGTCAAGGGCTGCCAGCGAGCATACCGATCAGCCTATGGAGGAGGTGGAGAATTTAAAGGGACAGCAGGATGGGCTATTGGGTCTGCCTGGGGGGAGGTTACCTTCCGGCGGGGGGGGGCAGCAGTGTCTCTTCAAAGGGGCTGTCTCCAGCAGAAGAGCTGGAGGACAGGGAGAAAAACCAGATGCATGAGTTGGAGCTCACGAAGCTCAAGCTGGGGAAAGAGGACAGGGAGTTGGCATCTCAGCTGGAGAAATTAGCCCTGGAGGAGAAAAAGATGGTCTTGGAGCATGAAAGAGGTTTGAGGGAACTGGATCTAAAGGCAAAGAGTATAAAGTCCAATCCCAATGGTGGCAGCGCACCATCAGTGCCTGGAGAAGGGAGGGTGTACAACCCTAAGGAGGTTATTAAGGATTTTACGAAGCATGAGGACATTGGTCAGTGGTTCAAAACGTATGAGGTAGCAATGAGATCCTACAGAATCCCTGAGAGAGACTGGGGTGCGGGGTTGTGGAGCCGCTTTGTCAGTGAAGGAAGTGAAACATTGCTAGCATTGCCCACTGAGGATCAAATGTCTTATGCCCCCATGAAGGAAGCATTGGTAATGAGGTATGGTTTGACTCCAGACAGCAGTTTAGAAACTGTAAGAAGCTGGAGTCAAGCACTTGGGTGGAGTATGTGTCCTATTTTTGAAGAGCACTGGATGGTTGGGTGAAGGGTAGCCAGGTGAATGACTTACAGGGGTTCTATGATTTTATTGCATGGGAGCACTTGTCTAGTAGGTGTTTTCCAGAGCTAAGCCAGCATTTGATTGACAGTAAGCTGACTGACCCCAAGAAGCTTGCTGTGGAGGCGAACAGCTGGGTCAGTACCAAGGTCCACAAAGGTCTTGTGGGAGACTCCGCCAAAGGTGGGCAGGGTCCCCAGCAGAAGAAAGAGGGGGGCAAGGGTAAACAGAAGGAGTTCCAGAAAGGACCCCAAAGTAACTCCCAGGGGAACCATGGGAAAGGTATCTAGCCTCCCACTGAAAAGAAGCCATGGGTCCCTACAGGTAAGCCTGGTCAGAAGGGCCCCAGGGCATGTTATGGTTGTGGTCAGGTGGGTCACTTCCAAGGGGACCCTAGGTGTCCAAAACGTTTACCACCGCACCCACTGGTGCACCGCTGCGGGAGATGGCTAGCGTAGCCTTGGGGGAGAAGTCGGGTGCCCAAGAGGGGTGGGGTCCCGCAGAAATGACCCTTGTCTCTCTAGGAGACAGTGAGATGGTCCCAAGAGCTCATCTGCCTGATAACACTAAGAAATACAGGCAGTGGGTGACCATCAATGGCCGTAGTGTGGAAGCTCTGAGAGACACTGGAGCCAGTGTGACAGCTGTCAATTGTCTGCTAGTGTCTGAGGAGCAGGTGGTCCCCAACACATTCTACCTAGTAGTTGCAGCAGACAACTCGGAGTGCCTCTGCAAAGTGGCACAGGTTCCCTTTGAGTGGGGGGGTCTCAGGTACCTTGAGAGTAGCTGTGAGGCCAGCCATGCATGTTGACTGTCTGCTAGGCAACGATTTGGAGAGCTCCCATTGGGAAAAGGTGGAGAGGAAGTCTCATTTGGAGATGTTGGGTCTGCCTGCGCGGGCATGTATGACCACTCCGTCTATGGCAGCCGGTAAGGGCAATCAAGAGGACCTGGAGTCTGAAAGAGTGGCCTAGGTGCCTGCCAGAAAGAGAAGAGGCATGGGGGTGGGAAACCGGCACGAAGTTCCCACGGTCCAGGAGGAGGCAAACCTTGAGGGGCATGCCCTGGAGCCTACAGGGGAACAAGTGACTGAACTGGGGGACCTGCCTAAGCTGACCCATTGGCAGCAGGAAGGAGGCCCCTCCAGGGAGGAATTTTGCCAGGAGCAGCAGAGATGCCCTTCTCTTGTTGGTTTGCAGCAACAAGCTGCAAACCAGGCAGCAGGTGATCAGTCTGGATCACATTGGATTTACTGGGAGAATGGTCTCCTGTATAGTGAACCTAAGGTTGCTGAGCCTTGGTCAACCCGTGTGCTGGTGGTACCCCAGCGCTTCAGAGCCTTCCTACTGGGTTTGGCTCATGATGTGCCATTGGCAGGGCATTTGGGGCAAGACAAGACCTTTGGAAGACTTGCCACCCACTTTTACTGGCCCCAAATGCGTAAGAACTCTGACAATCATTGTAGGTCTTGCCAGACTTGCCAAGCAAGTGGTAAGAGTGGGAGGAAGTGCAAGGCTCCTCTCTAACCTATCCCTGTAGTCAGCACCCCCTTTGAGAGGGTGGGTATTGACATTGTGGGCCTCTGCATCCCAAGACAGCCATGGGCAACAGGTTCATCCTGGTTTTGGTGGACCATGCCACCCGGTACCCAGAAGCCATCCCTCTCCGGACTGTGACGGCCCCAGTGGTGGGTCGTGCGTTGATGGGGATTTTCTCCTGTGTGGGGTTCCCCAGAGAGGTGGTGTCCGACGGGGTACCAACTTCATATCCAAGTATATGAAGTCCCTGTGGCAGGAGTGCACTGTTACCTACAAGTTCATCACTCCTTACCACCCCCAAGGTAATGGAGTGGTAGAGATATTCAACCGAACCCTGAAGGGCATGATTATGGGTCTTGGTGAGCCCATGAGGCATAAGTGGGACGTACTCTTACCATGCCTGTTTGCTTACAGGGAGGTACCACAGAAGTCCTTAGGGTTCAGTCCCTTTGAGCTCCTGTATGGGCACCCTGTAAGAGGACCTCTAAGTCTGGTTAAAGAAGGCTGGGAGAAAGCTCCCAGTAAACCTCCCCAGGATGTATATAGCTACATGCTGGCCTTCAGGAACCAGACTAAGCGCTTCAGGCAACTCGCTCAGGCGAATCTGGAAGCCAGCCAGGAAGAGATGAAACAGTGGTATGATCAGAGTGCCACTCTGATCGAGTTTCAGCCTGGCCAGAAAGTGTGGGTCATGGCCCCAGTGGAGCCTTACACACTCCAAAATAAGTGGACTGGGTCATTTGAGGTGGTGGAGCGCAAGAGTAAAGTCACCTACCTAGTGGACCTGCAGTCTCCAAGGAACCCTGTGCAGGTCCTGCATGTGAACCGCCTTAAACCCCACTTGGAGAGGTCCGAAGTGGGCATGCTACTAGTGACAGATGCTGGAATAGAAGAGGAGACTGAGCCTCTTCCTGACCTCCTGTCTGCTAAGGAGCATGATGGGTCAGTGGACGGTGTAACACTCTCCCCCGCCCTGACTCCTGAACAGCAGAGTGACTGCCGCCCACTGTTGGGACAGTTTGCTGCTCTGTTCCATCTGACCCCTGGTGTCATTCAGTGGTGTGTCCATGATGTTGACACTGGGAACAGCCCTCCTGTGAAGCACAAAATTTACAGAGTGACTGACAGGGTCAAGGCTTGCATCAAGGAGAAGGTCTCCAAGATGTTAGCGCTAGGGGTGATTGAGCCCTCAAATAGCCCTTTGGCCAGCCCAGTGGTCTTGGTTCCAAAGGCTGCTGCACCCAGTGCCACACCAGAACTCCGGTTCTGTGTGGACTACCGAGGGCTCAATTCAGTCACCTGGACTGATGCACACCCCATCCCTGGAGCTGATGAGCTCATCGATCGATTGGGAGCTGCCAAGTACCTCAGTATGTTTGACTTGATGTCTGGTTACTGGCTGATTGCCTTAACTGATGGGGCAAAGGAGAGGTCAGCATTTTAAACACCAGAGGGGCACTACTGGGTGATGCCCTTTGGGTTGAAGAATGCCCCTGACACATTTCAGAGGTTGGTCAACCAGGTGTTGGCTGGAATGGAGGATTTCAGTGCCACCTACCTGGATGACATAGCAGTGTTCTGTGCCACTTGGGAGGAACATCTGCACCACCTCTGGCAAGTGTTGAAGGCTCTGCAGAGGGCAGGCCTCACGATCAAGGCAAGCAAGTGCCAGAACGGGCAGGGTTCAGTTGTGCACTTGGGACACCAGGTAGGGAGCGGCCAGGTGGCGCCCCTACAGCCCAAGATTGATACCATTCTAACTTGGGAACCCCCCCCAAGACCCAGACAGAGGTGAGAGCTTTCTTAGGACTCACCGGGTATTACAGGAGATTCGTCAAAGGATACGGCACCATTGTTGCCCCCTTGACAGAGCTGACTTCCAGGAAGCAGCCCAGGAAAGTGAACTGGACTGATGCTTGCCAAAAAGCTTTTGATGCCCTGAAATCTGCCATGTACACGGCTCAACGCACCCAACTTCTCACAGGAATTTGTGGTGCAGACAGATGCTTCCGAGCATGGTGTGGGGGCTATGCTCTCACAGCTAAATGAGGAGGGCCTAGACCAGCCTGTAGCCTTCATTAGTAGGAGGTTACTTCCACTGGAACAGAGGTGGAGTGCGATTGAGCGTGAGGCTTTTGCTGTGGTCTGGGCGCTGAAGAAGCTGAGGCCCTACTTGTTTGGGACTCACTTCCGGGTTCAGACCGACCACAGGCCCCTCAGATGGTTGATGCAGATGAGGGGTGAGAACCCAAAGTTGTTGAGGTGGTCCATTTCCCTACAGGGGATGGGCTTCACAGTGGAACACCACCCTGGTAGAGAACACGCCAATGCTGATGGTCTGTCCAGTTTTTTCCTCCTTAGTGAAGAGAACTCCCAAGATGGTGGGTCGTTCTCCTCAGATTTCAGCTGGAGGGGACACAGTTTATACCTGGCATCATTGGCGCAGGTTTCCCCTGTATTTTTGCCTTTGCCTCCTGTTATTTTGCTGTGTGTTGGACTTCGTTTTGCTGGTCTAGATGCTTTGGGCACTTTGCCACTGCTGCTCAGTGCCAAAGTGCAAGTGCGCCCTTTGTAAATTGTTGTTATGGAGTGGTGTTTCCCTAATTGGCTTATTTGATTTACTAGTCAGTCCCTAGTACAGTGCACTGTGTGTGCCCAGGGCCTGTAAATCAAATGCTGCTAGTGGGCCTGCAGCACTGGTTGTGCCACCCACATAATCAGCCTGTAAATGTAACTCAGGCCTGCCATTGCAGTGCCTGTGTGCAGTCTAGTACTGCCATGTTGAGTTGGCAAGTGCACCCACTTGCAAAACACACAAGATGATGGACGGAATGCTGCACATTGGCAAACATTCACCCCCCAGTCACAGATCTGGGTTTAATCCATCGTTATTTTGCTTCACCACGCCACCCCAGTTCAGACATAGCCATATGCAAATCAGTCTTGACCCTGTGCCTCCTGGGAACAGTCCAGACCGAACTGCCAAGCCATGTCTTCCCTGGACCGGAATCAAGCATCCTAGGACCGGTTTCAGGCTATCAGCCTTCATCAGCCAGGATAGCTTGACTCCAGTGGCGTAGTAAGCACGGGACCCACGTCTGGGCATACCCTTCCCACATAGGGCGAAATGCAAAACACACAAGATGATGGACGGAATGCTGCACATTGGCAAACATTCACCCCCAGTCACAGATCTGGGTTTAATCCATCGTTATTTTGCTTCACCACGCCACCCCAGTTCAGACATAGCCATATGCAAATCAGTCTTGACCCTGTGCCTCATGGGAACAGTCCAGACCGAACTGCCAAGCCATGTCTTCCCTGGACCGGAATCAAGCATCCTAGGACCGGTTTCAGGCTATCAGCCTTCATCAGCCAGGATAGCTTGACTCCAGTGGCGTAGTAAGCACGGGACCCACGTCTGGGCATACCCTTCCCACATAGGGTGAAATGCAAAACACACAAGATGATGGACGGAATGCTGCACATTGGCAAACATTCACCCCCAGTCACAGATCTGGGTTTAATCCATCGTTATTTTGCTTCACCACGCCACCCCAGTTCAGACATAGCCATATGCAAATCAGTCTTGACCCTGTGCCTCATGGGAACAGTCCAGACCGAACTGCCAAGCCATGTCTTCCCTGGACCGGAATCAAGCATCCTAGGACCGGTTTCAGGCTATCAGCCTTCATCAGCCAGGATAGCTTGACTCCAGTGGCGTAGTAAGCACGGGACCCACGTCTGGGCATACCCTTCCCACATAGGGCGAAATGCAAAACACACAAGATGATGGACGGAATGCTGCACATTGGCAAACATTCACCCCCAGTCACAGATCTGGGTTTAATCCATCGTTATTTTGCTTCACCACGCCACCCCAGTTCAGACATAGCCATATGCAAATCAGTCTTGACCCTGTGCCTCATGGGAACAGTCCAGACCGAACTGCCAAGCCATGTCTTCCCTGGACCGGAATCAAGCATCCTAGGACCGGTTTCAGGCTATCAGCCTTCATCAGCCAGGATAGCTTGACTCCAGTGGCGTAGTAAGCACGGGACCCACGTCTGGGCATACCCTTCCCACATAGGGCGAAATGCAAAACACACAAGATGATGGACGAAATGCTGCACATTGGCAAACATTCACCCCCAGTCACAGATCTGGGTTTAATCCATCGTTATTTTGCTTCACCACGCCACCCCAGTTAAGACATAGCCATATGCAAATCAGTCTTAACCCTGTGCCTCATGGGAACAGTCCAGACCGAACTGCCAAGCCATGTCTTCCCTGGACCGGAATCAAGCATCCTAGGACCGGTTTCAGGCTATCAGCCTTCATCAGCCAGGATAGCTTGACTCCAGTGGCGTAGTAAGCACGGGACCCACGTCTGGGCATACCCTTCCCACATAGGGCGAAATGCAAAACACACAAGATGATGGACGGAATGCTGCACATTGGCAAACATTCACCCCCAGTCACAGATCTGGGTTTAATCCATCGTTATTTTGCTTCACCACGCCACCCCAGTTCAGACTTAGCCATATGCAAATCAGTCTTGACCCTGTGCCTCATGGGAACAGTCCAGACCGAACTGCCAAGCCATGTCTTCCCTGGACCGGAATCAAGCATCCTAGGACCGGTTTCAGGCTATCAGCCTTCATCAGCCAGGATAGCTTGACTCCAGTGGCGTAGTAAGCACAGGACCCATGTCTGGGCATACCCTTCCCACATAGGGCGAAATGCAAAACACACAAGATGATGGACGGAATGCTGCACATTGGCAAACATTCACCCCCAGTCACAGATCTGGGTTTAATCCATCGTTATTTTGCTTCACCACGCCACCCCAGTTCAGACATAGCCATATGCAAATCAGTCTTGACCCTGTGCCTCATGGGAACAGTCCAGACCGAACTGCCAAGCCATGTCTTCCCTGGACCGGAATCAAGCATCCTAGGACCGGTTTCAGGCTATCAGCCTTCATCAGCCAGGATAGCTTGACTTCAGTGGCGTAGTAAGCACGGGACCCACGTCTGGGCATACCCTTCCCACATAGGGCGAAATGCAAAACACACAAGATGATGGACGGAATGCTGCACATTGGCAAACATTCACCCCCAGTCACAGATCTGGGTTTAATCCATCGTTATTTTGCTTCACCACGCCACCCCAGTTCAGACATAGCCATATGCAAATCAGTCTTGACCCTGTGCCTCATGGGAACAGTCCAGACCGAACTGCCAAGCCATGTCTTCCCTGGACCGGAATCAAGCATCCTAGGACCGGTTTCAGGCTATCAGCCTTCATCAGCCAGGATAGCTTGACTCCAGTGGCGTAGTAAGCACGGGACCCACGTCTGGGCATACCCTTCCCACATAGGGCGAAATGCAAAACACACAAGATGATGGACGGAATGCTGCACATTGGCAAACATTCACCCCCAGTCACAGATCTGGGTTTAATCCATCGTTATTTTGCTTCACCACGCCACCCCAGTTCAGACATAGCCATATGTAAATCAGTCTTGACCCTGTGCCTCATGGGAACAGTCCAGACCGAACTGCCAAGCCATGTCTTCCCTGGACCGGAATCAAGCATCCTAGGACCGGTTTCAGGCTATCAGCCTTCATCAGCCAGGATAGCTTGACTCAAGTGGAGTAGTAAGCACGGGACCCACGTCTGGGCATACCCTTCCCACATAGGGCAAAATGCAAAACACACAAGATGATGGACGGAATGCTGCACATTGGCAAACATTCACCCCCAGTCACAGATCTGGGTTTAATCCATCGTTATTTTGCTTCACCACGCCACCCCAGTTCAGACATAGCCATATGCAAATCAGTTTTGACCCTGTGCCTCATGGGAACAGTCCAGACCGAACTGCCAAGCCATGTCTTCCCTGGACCGGAATCAAGCATCCTAGGACCGGTTTCAGGCTATCAGCCTTCATCAGCCAGGATAGCTTGACTCCAGTGGCGTAGTAAGCACGGGACCCACGTCTGGGCATACCCTTCCCACATAGGGCGAAATGCAAAACACACAAGATGATGGACGGAACGCTGCACATTGGCAAACATTCACCCCTAGTCACAGATCTGGGTTTAATCCATCGTTATTTTGCTTCACCACGCCACCCCAGTTCAGACATAGCCATATGCAAATCAGTCTTGACCCTGTGCCTCATGGGAACAGTCCAGACCGAACTGCCAAGCCATGTCTTCCCTGGACCGGAATCAAGCATCCTAGGGCCGGTTTCAGGCTATCAGCCTTCATCAGCCAGGATAGCTTGACTCCAGTGGCGTAGTAAGCACGGGACCCACGTCTGGGCATACCCTTCCCACATAGGGCACCCACTTGCCAGGCCCTAACCTTCCCTTTTCTTACATGTTACTCACCCCTAAGGTAGGCCCAAGGTACCCCTGTGGGCAGGGTGCATTGTATGTGAAAGGTAGGACATGCCCTGATGTGTGTGGCATGTCCTGACAATGAAATACTGGCAATTTTGTTTTTCACTATTGCAAGGCTCTCTGTTCCCATAGGTTAGAATGGGGAGTTTGCTTATAACATCTTATAGGCATAACTACCCCTGGGAACAAGATGGGAAAATAAAGTTTAGTATGCCTGAACGCAGAATGTTAAAATGCATCTTTTAGTGAAGGTGATTTTTACATTCTGTGTTTGAAAATACTACTTTTAGAAAGTAGGTATTTTCTTGCTTAGCCATCCAGTGTGCCTCTGCCAGGATGTGTATTGACTTTCTGGCTTTGGAATGACAGGGGCTGGGGAGGTGCCGTGGCTCCAGAGAGTCTGATGAGTCAGGGCTGGGCTGAATAGACCTGGGCTGCATTTAGAGCAGGGGGAGGAGATTTCCTTTCACCTGAATGGGCCTGGTCTGCCAAGGACAATGCTGTCTCCACCTCCTGCCAGGAAGCTGCACCAGAGAGGACAGAACTGGTTTTGACTGAGACTAGGGCCTCTCTGCCACCAGAGAACAAAAGGATTTTGGAGTATAAATATTGGGGCCCAGACCCCAGACTTTTAGATCACTTCTGGGAATCATCAGGAACATTTGCCAAGGAGAAGAGCCGTAGAAGCTGAGGAGGAATACTGCCCCTGTGCTGTTTTTTGTCTGGGGTTGGCCTGCAGTGGCTACTTGCTACCAAGGAAAAGAGAAAAGGCCTATGCTGTTTGCTGTGTCCCCTGCTTGAGGAAGTTCTCCAAGGGCTTGAATTGAGCTTGCCTCCTATTCTGAAGTCTCCGGGACACAAAGACTTCGCCCCCAGTCCCCCCTGAACTCCTTTGGTGTGAGTTCTGACCTGCTGTGAGGTGCCTGCCAGTGTTCTGGGCCTCTGGAGGTTGTTTTGGGACTGGAAACTGCAAGAACTGTGAAAATCGCTGCATCGCCTGTTTCCAACATATCGCAGCGGTGCGAGAGAAAATTTCCAACGCTGATTCTGATGCAGGCCCGGTGGGAGAAGAACCGACACATCATACAGGATTGTCACGCATCGCATCGAAGCGTCAAGTCTGTCGCATCGTTGGGTATGCAGTAAGAAACCGACGCATCACCTCCCCATAAGAAACCGACGCATCACCGCCTCTCCAGTAAGGAACCGACGCATCACCTCCCCTGCGCTGCAGTAAGGAACCGATGCATCACCTCTCCCGGAGCAAGGAACCGACGTATCACCTTCCCTGAGTGCAAGGAACTGACGCATCAGCTTCCCTGCTACCCTTTTTTCTTGCATTTTTCAACGCATCCAAGGTACTTTGTGTGAAAGTGTCGCATCTCACATTGGTTTGGAACTGAACTGTTTCTACCTTTTAAGAATCATATTTTAAATACTGTATTGTGGATTTTTGTCGTTTAGTCTTGTTTTGGTTTAGATAAAGATTACTTATTTTTCTAAACTGGTGTGGTGTCCATTTGTAGTGTTTTCACTTTAGTACTGTATGTGGTCACAAATGCTTTACACACTGCCTCTGAGATAAGCCTGTCTGCTCGTGCCAAGCTACCAAGGGGGTGAGCAGGGGTTATTTTAGTAGGGTATCCCCCTTACCCTGACTAGAAGTAAGGGTTCCTATTTGGACAAAGGTACCTACCTCTGCCAACTAGAGACCCCCATTTCTAACAGTAGTGAGGTTTTGCAGTGATCTAAAGAGTATCATGCTTTCATCATTGGCTTTATTAATGGCATAAAGGTGACAACGTGTCCCTGTCTTTCAGATAGATAATGATGTTTAGCAGATGAGCTCTTGTTTTTCAAAAAGATTTTTTAAATGCATTCCAGTGTTTCTCCAGTTTAAATATTCCTCTTATGAAGACATTGATTTCAAAGTTGTACAAGGATTTGTGAACGTGGGCTTGATTGTCCGGTAAAAATTATGAGTGTCAATCACTTGTGGGAATTAATCATTGTAGACGTTGTTGTTTCACCCTACAAAAGGGAGGGGCCTTACCTCTAAGACAGAGAGTGGCACACCATCCCCACCCATGGGCTTGTTTCCTCACTGCAGCCCCTGAAGTACTTCAAAGCAGCAACACACTTCCCCTGCTGTGTGGAAGCGGTCCAGGCCCTTCTACCAGGTGAATGAGAGAGGTATGGGTAGACATAGCCTGGATTCATTGAGTTATTGTGAATTGCTACTTATAGTTAGTTCTGTACTGTGTACAAGGGGCAGATGCTATCACAACGCCGACAGATTTCTTGCCCACTGTTGCCACCATCACCACTAGTACATCCTCCCTGAGCAGAGACCTGCCCACTGATGTTTCCCATCTCTTTCAGTAAAATAGGTAGCTGTTGCATGAGGCACACTTGCGTTTAACAAAATATCCTAGGGGGCGACCCTTTATTTTAAGCTCCACTGAAAGTACCTTTTGTTACCCATCAATTACTGCATGCAAACAACATCTAATTTTATTTGTTGAGTAGTCTAGCATGGTCTTGGGGGCTTTCTTTGGAGCCTATTAATAAGACTAGTGCATTTTTCACAGAGTTGAGTGGGATGATTTTGGAGGATTATTTTAGTAAATTTGGGATGTGAGACACAGTAATAGCATGTGTGTTAGCATATTGATGTGCTCGCAAAGCATGTTAAATTTAATACATTATGAGATCTAGTAAGTTACCTTTTGCAAATTCATGTGTGGGGTGAGGTTCAGTGAGTTTGGGAGTCCAAGCAAGGTTACTTCACGGTCTTGGTTGTTGGGCTAGAAATGTTAGGTATGTTGTAAATCCAGAGCATGTGTCAGTGACAAAATGAAAGGTCTATATCACGGCTGTATTGGAAATGATCCTTAGCCCTGGCAACAATGTTCAAGTCAGTCCCACACTGCTGAAGGCTGCAAATAGTATGGGGCATGGGTGGCATAGTTGGGTCATGGCGGTCCCTTGAGTGTTGAAAGCAGCTCCCTAACATGCAGACCACCAGGAAATTATTGAGTGGCAGAATCGTCTGTCCAGCCCTGGTCCAGATTGGAATGTATGCCAGTAATGCTGAGCCCATGTATATTTTTTTAATCAACGATGATTATGATACTTTCTGTTTTGTGAAAAAAAATTTTGATATTGCAAAGGGGTGAGCTCACTAAAAAAGGGAGGCAGGATGGGTTTCAACCAGATCTCAGTGATGAAATACGGGTCTGGTTTATCTGATGGCGTCTATTTTCTCTACTGAGTGTCCAATAAAGAATCAAGGAGTTATGAGTTTTAGGGAGGTTGCAGGTTATAACTTAGCAGTGTATGTTGGCGCGGCAAATGGTAGGGGGGAAATGAAATTGGTAGATGTGCTGGTGCTTTGATACCTGTAGCTTTAGTGAGATTGCAGGTTATTGTTTGACAGCAGATGTAGGAGTGGAAATGCTTAGATGAGATGTGCCTGTGCCTTTGGTGTGTGTGTGTGTTTTTATATAATTTGTTCATAGGCTATCTGCAGAAGTCTGTTGTGAAATACTCTATTTGGGGTTTCAGACATGTTTGTTCACTTACAGGTGTTTACTCGTTGCAGAATCTTAGCCCTTGTAAGAACTTAACACAAGCACACAAGAGCTGTCTTGTCTTTCTGCCCTTAGCTTGAATGCCCAGCAGGGTTGTAGCTACCAGAGGGGCAGCTGAGTGGCCCAGGTGAGGTGTCCCTGTCTGCCGTGCACCAGCAGAGTCAGTTGTTTGTGAATTTGCGATGCATTTAAGTGCTAATTTTAAGTGCCTGCCCGGCTTCAGTGTTTACTTTTCCCACTCAAGTAGGAGGGGTTGAAAGGGGTCACCTGTGGGGAGTCTATTGACCCGCAAAGCAGGAGCACCTTAAATTCCTGATGGGGCTGGTGATCCTGTCACATGCCACATCAGCAATTCCAGGGCACTGGTAATGATGCTCTAAAAGTCTATTTCCGTTCAAACTCAATGCAGGAACATTTACCTTGTTCTAATGTAACTTTCATGGTGATCTAAGTGTACGTGGAGTCAGAACAGTAAAACTTGGCGGTAAACGTGGTAGTCTACTGCCAAGGAGTGAGATGGTCACCCCATCCTCATGCCCACTCACACGTTGCTTCAAGGTGGGTCAAGAAAGAGGAGCAAGAACCAGCAAGAGAGAATCTAAGGAAATGGACAAAGGAAAGAGAACCTAGAGAGAAGAAAGAAGGGAGTGTGATGTTATTGCATGTCACTCTGGTATAGCAAATATGCCACAAGAGCCATATTTATCAGAAGAATCATACAGGCATGCACAGAGACTGTGAGCCCAGCGCCCTCTGTATCATTTAGCGTTCAGACAGGAATGAGTGCTACATCTGTGATGTGTCACATTCAAGGACTTCCTCCTAGTGAGTCCATTGCTCACAGACCTGAAACAGGATGTCACACAGTGATGTAACATAGGCGGCTCTTAAGGTGCTAGCTGCACATCTCCCGAGCTCTTCCAGGCCAGTCTGATCTGGGTGCGCTCCTATGCTGTTTCCTCATTCTAGGGAGCAGTGAGGAAACCTCCCTCCACCTTCTCCCTTATTACCTCTGCAGGGAGGTATAGAGACTGGAATTATCCCTCCTGGCAGGTCTCTCTTTCTGTGTTAACAGCGATGGCCAGTAAAGTTGCCCAGAGTGGGCATAACCTGCAGGACCCTGAATTAGTAGGTCCTTTTGCACAGGATTTATCTGATTCTGGTTTAACACTGATAGACACCATGTGAGATAAGTAAGTGACACATTTCTGCAGGTGCTGAGAGGGGGTTTGTGTACATCTGGGGTGCTGGGCAGGGACTGGGGAGGGCATGTAAGTGGGTGAGCGTTTTTCAGGGTGCTCACTGCAACTGGTAAAATCAGGTTTGGTGTTTCCAGCCACGGTAATTTTGGGTCCAGAAACCCCTGATTTGACTTCAGCAATACCATACCCCTCACCCAGGGTTGCCGCTCTGGGCAATTGGCCATGTGACCCCAAATGACCTCTCAACTCCCAATGTGTCCTCAAATGTGGGACTGCTTGTTTGGTGCATGGAATTGCAGCATTGCAGCATGACTCTCCTCTTCAGAATCTTCTCAGACTTACCTTATCGCCTGTGCCCCTCTGCACACTCACCCTGACAAGAAAGACCTGCACCTTGTCCCCTGCCTGCCCTAGGCTGACCTCTAGAAGGATGCAAAGTGCGCTCTGTGCTTGTGCAGAGTGCGCTCCAGCAGTCACATGCAGTATCGGGTGCATCTGGCGTGTGGAGCCACGTCATAAATAATTACCGGAAAGTCTCAAACCCATGAATCATAGGCTCACACCTACAATCTGTTTAGGTTTCCGACTTTCTGAAGTGTCATAATAAATGTCCGTGCCTACGTATGGAAATCTAACATAGTTATACCGTGCAAAGTGTTTGACTCACAAACTTCCTGTAATTCTCAGAAATAATAAGATTGCTGCCTGCAGTTCGCAAAGTTTCCTGCATGTGGATTTTTAGGACATGAGTGTTCTTTTTAAGGTTTTGGAGAAAAACAAAACATTGTGAACATCACTCCAGTGCATCCAATACCAGCACTGGCTACAGCACTCAAGTGGAAATATTGTGTGCCATAGTAAAACTAGCCCAGACATAAAGCAGGAAAACAGGTAGCCCTGCTAATTATGAGGTCAAATCCTAACCTGAGCACTTTGCTCAGGTAACAACAACTTTGCACACCTATGATCGTGCGTGCAGTCCACATAGCCTACATTCTGCAGGAGTGCTTGTTGGGTAAATGTGCTGTGGCACACTGAGTGATTGACTGGTTGGTAGGTTTACGAAATCTTGCGATTACTCACAGTGTGTCATGGCTGAAAGGGGCAAAGAGAACTCAAACAAGAGATGTATGGACAGCTCCCTGGACAGTTTTGGGCCCAGACAAAAAAGGCATGACATCCCACTAGCTTCCCAAACTAGTCCTCTGTATCTTGGGAAAGCAAAAGAGATTTTATGTAAACTGGAACATAACCTTCAAAGGCATAGTAAAAGAGCCAAAGTGTTTTAAAAACAATTTGATGTTGCACCGTAAGTCAAGGTAAACGAGAGAGAAAAGGGCATGCAAAGGCCAAAAGATGGACACTGAAGTGCAAAGGGGTCACGATGTTCTGAACAACGTGGAGCTGTTTTTCAAAAATAGATGGAACCCCCAAATAAAAAGAGTTACCATAGTCCAGGCAAGGTAGAGCAAGACCCTGGACCACCGAGTTATGGCAATCCGAGAAGTTGAATGTATTAGAAGCAAATTATGCAATTGTTTGGATTTGAATAGAGAACGAAATGATAAACTCCGAGAAAACAGCCACATTCTCAACAGAGTCACAGTGGGAGCCAGATTAAAAGGCCACCAAACTGAGGAGCCTACTGAACCCTGATTATTGTGTATTTCACAGTTTATGCAGCAGGCCGGGGTCCATTTCCTCCCTTGCAGTAAGGCACATGACACACTGTTTATGCCACTGATGCCCAGTGTGTGTCGCTTTGGTGACTCTACATTAAAGCAAAGAGATTGGCATACGACTGATGTCCATGTAATCTTCTCATGGTTAGCACAGGAAACAAGATGGCCCCTGCAGGAGGAATCAAGTCAGACCAATGTTCAAAATGAAGAATCTATAAAGCACTGGCCTGGCATAGGGTGTGGATTAGGATTTATGTAGTCATTGGTGTTTTTAAAGTTGGCCAGCCTCATGTAATTAAAAAATATAATCATTCACTGAGGAGCTTTGGGTCATTTCTCTCTATCCCTTGGTCTGTTCAACTGTCATTTACATTTTGCATCCACCCTCTACAGCATACAACGAGCAGCCCATTTCAGCCATTACTGCATACAACGAGCAGCCCATTTCAGCCATTCTCTCTCTTGCACAGTGCATGCAGCCTACATGGAGAAAATGGCCTCCCCATAGACGCCTGTGTGGTCGGCGTCCCAGCCAATCGCAACGCTGCCATTGCAGAGTTGTGATTGGCTTGGGGGAGCGGAGGGAGGCTGCCTGCTTCCCGTTCCAGGAAAACACGGGACCCCTGCCGGAGCTGAGACGGCGCGAGACCCGGGAAGGTAAGTTTATTATAAAAAAAAATTAATTAACTCCCGCGCACGAACCCCCGCGTGACCCCGCCACCCGCCCCCCACCCGCGAGTCATGCCAGCCGCGACTGACTGCATGTGTACCTTCACCGAACAAGAAGTGCACTTTAGTGCTAGGATTGGTGAGCTAACACTTTTCTTTGTCATTTTATTTCCTTCCATTGATTATCTTTTTATTTTTAATAGTCATCAATGTGTGTTTTACAATTTCTTCAGGTTACAACAGGTTCAAACCCAATAGTACTTTATCTTTGCACCAATAAGAATAATAGTTTCCTGTGATGTGCATTAAAACTAAAAAGGACATACATACCTATTCTAGGGACAACTTCCTGCTATGAAACACCTGTAATGTTCTATTAAAATTATATGCAATGGATACTTTATTTATTTAAATTTTCAAAGTGTGTTGTAAGTACAAGCCTGCAACAGTTAAGAGGCGGCATGTTTTCTTTGATTTTCTTTTTTTCTTTTTGTCACGTATGCTTGCAATAAAATTTTTTTAAAAACATCAGCGCGTTTTACCCGGGCTGTTGACTTTGTCAATTCGTATGTGGTTCTTTTCCAAATTCTGCAAGCAAGACCTTTTGGCTACTGCACTCTAATTCAGTAAAAGACTATTTATTGGCTCATCTCTATTCCTATTAGCATTTATTGTTACTCTTCTTTTGTTTTTAATACTTCTTTTATCATACTGCACTTTTATGGATACAATGTTTATCCGAATAAAGTTTATGAACTGACTGGCTCATCTCTATCTGTTATTGGTTCCCTTTTTCAATACCGATAAAATATAGCTCCAGTAAATCTGGTAATTTTTTCTCCTCTCACATTCCAACCCATCATGGTAAAATAATATTTCTTTTAATATTTCCTTTAGTTCTTTGCAAAATAGTGTCAGAAAGAGAATGAAACGAGTAAACTAGCATAAAGGAGCTAAACATTCCACTTAAGGCAATGTAGGTAAAACGAAGTGCTTTTTATGTCAAAGACAAACGTGTGATATAACTTACATAACAGCCTTCAAGTCAATTTAGATAAGCAATATTTTGACTGATTTACTAACCAACGGGGAAAAGAGTCAACTTCGTAATGTGTAAGAATGGGCATCTGTATTTGTGCGTGTGTCAGACAAATTTAGACAATTTAAAAAAGAAAACAGTAGCAAAATGAACATAGAAATTCGTGCCAATTGGACCAGTAAACGTTTGAATGCCCAGCTGAGATAGTCGTTAGCTCAAATGCTAAATAGTAGCTGAGTTAATAATCGAAAACATATTTTGATAGATATCATTTTATGTACGTTCCTGCAACATTTAAGATGTGTACACTTTAAACACCATTTTTTTTGCAAAATGTTTGATTCAATTGATAAAATGCAATGCAATTTTAAAAGCTTAATTTACCTTAGGTGGGGGAATTACTTTGATGGGTCTTGCTTTGGTAAGAATTTTAAGGGTGTTATACAGCCTTTTCTGATCTTCACTAAGCAGCATAACAAGTGCTCCTTCCTTTTCAGTCTGCAGTGTAAATAGGAAAAGGCAAGAAACAAGAAAAAAACAAATTCTGAAATACTATAGATATATAACTCAATCAATATTTGTGCAGCTCTGGAGTTTTGTTGAGTAACTTTGTGCACAATGAGCTTGCTTTATTGTCTTTTTTGTTAATAACTCTACTACACATATAAAACGCATCAAAATGCAGTAGATTTCCCATTATCTTTGCAGTTTTCACAGTTCATTTCCTTCGTTTCTGTCCTGGAAAACATATTAAGTACCATCAACTGGAGAAACATGTTTATCGTGCTAGCTTTAACAACGGTGCAAAATTTGGGGCATATCTACAAGGCCATGCGATAATTATCGCTCAGCGCTCTTAGCGCGAGGATAATTATCGCCGGCCGAAACAGAATTTTATCGCGGAGATAGCGTGCTATCAGCAACGCTTATCTCCAAAGCGATAAAATTCAGAGCGCAAGCTGCCAATTGTGCGATTATCGCTGGAAATACAGCGATAATCGCACAAGGTTTGGCGATAGCTTGCTGATAGGGCAAGACATACTTAGCCATGATATCCACCTTCCATAGGATATCATGGCTAAGTCAGTCTCAAAGCAGGCGTTAGGAAAGTAGCGATAACAGAGGTTATCGCTACTTTTCTTGTCGCTATGCTTCTTTGCCTGAGGCTTGATAATAGGAGAAATGTCGCATAGCGACATTTCTCCCGTTATCCTGGGGAGGAACGCCCACTTTGCATCTCATTAGAGATGCAGAGCTGGGCGATAGGGAAAGGGCGATGTAGCATGGATTCACGCGTTAGCGTGTCCTTGCTAATAGGGCGTTAAAATTATCGCCGCTTTTCGTCCGAAAACGGACGCTAAAGCGGCGATAATTTTATCGCCAGCCCTTGTAGATATGCCCCTAAGTTGCTCCACTTTCTAAAACAGTGCAAGGACTGCTTAACATGGCTGAACTACTAGGTATAAGGCCCGGATGACGCGCTGGCCACTATTAGATGCTAAAATTATCACACTGTAAAAGTTCAACACTGAGGTATTGGGCTTTTGGGGAATAACTTCCGGATTTTGATGCTTACCACACTCAAATCCATCTGTTCTGGTGTTTACCAGATATTTCCCCCATGGTAAATATTGGCTATATTGTTGACAGCCTCTATTTATCACAAAACTCATAAATCCAGTATGTGCGGCAACAGGAGATATCACACATATGGGAATTTATTGGCCTGCTCGTAATAGGGCCAAATACTTTGGCACCAACTCGCTATTGTAATAGCTGTTAGTGCGCAATGTTTAGGGGCATATGTTGGTATGCGCTGGCAGATTTTTGTGCAGGAAGGAGCCAGCCCCCCAAAAAATCCATTGCATGAAATAATATCTGACAGGAAGTGAAATGCATTTTTGCAGAAGATATTGCAGCGGGTGTGCTTTGGTACACATTTGTTTCTGTTGCATTTGGTATGGCAGGATGCTCAATCTCCTTGCAGCCTTCTGTCATAGCACATGCCACATTAAAGGAAAATGCTTCACAGCAGTATCAGTCAAAAAGAAAGTGAAAACCGTTTATTTCTGTAGGGGAATTAAAGATGACTCAGAAGAGCCTAGTAGCCCCTCACCAACGTGGCAATAAGGGCATCACAAGAATGTATTCAATATTCCAGTCTGAGAGAAGGTGATTCCTGTAGCGTCTTCCCCAGCCCAGGTACCCACTAATAGCTGCACATGGAGCTTAGTATAACACATCTTTAATCTTCTGCGTGTAACAATGAACTCAACATTTTAAACCTGAAATTCACTTCACTATTCTCTAACCCTTACGTCACAGTTCTACGGAGTCCATCAGGAGCCAAAATAGTTCAGTCAATATATAGGACAGGCAGTAGTAGTGTCCATGATCTGCGTTGGCGACATAGGAACAACGGCAGCCAGGAGGTCTCCAACTGTCCTTTACGACCCAGTCTCTACATTGATACCAGTGCATGACGAGTGATGAGCCATGTTAGAAATGGGGGTCTTTAGTTGGCAATGGTTTGCACCTTGTCCAAGTAGGGACCCTTCCTTCTAGTCAGGATAAGGGAGTTACACTCCTAAAATAACCCCTGCTCACCCCCTTGGTAGCCTGGCACGAGCAGTCAGGCTTATCTTATAGGCAGTGTGTAAAGCATTTGCACATAACCAACAGTAACACAATGTAAGCACTACAAAAGGACACCACACCAGTTTAGAAAAATATCCAATATTTTTATATACTTAAGACAAGACCAAAATGATAGAAATCCACAATACAGTACTTAGAAATCTTCAGTTATCAAAATAACCTTGAAATACAGTTCCGTCAAGTCGATAGCTCCGTCCGGGGCTATTACGGCGTCGTGAACAAACAAATCCAAACAGTTCTGGCTGACCGCGGCGTCACGGGCCAACTATGGTGTCGGGGAGGCCCGCAAAACAGTACCTTTAGAAATGCACGGCGTCGGCGACCTCTCGTTGAGCTTCCGAAAGCACGGCGTCCGCAGGCGTCGGTTCCGGAGGTCGATGCAGGAGTCGTCAGGCCCTCGAAGTCACACGCATTGCAGAACAAACTCCTCGCGGTCAGGAGCGCTGGTGTCGGTAGGCATCGGGTGCTGCGGTGCGGCGTGCGATGCCGTCAGGTCACGGTGCGAACAGCGGCTCAATGGCGGCGTCAGATGGCGTCGTCGGTGAGACCAGCGTTGCGGTGCGGCGGAGCCCTCTGCGGTGCCTTCAGGACACGGAGTCGGCATCGTAGACGGCGTTGGGTTGCTTTTTCTTCTGTTGCAGCACAAAACACACAGTTTCCAGTGCTGAGGGCAGAAGAACTTGAAGTCTTTGCTGTTCCTGAGACTTCTTGAACAGGGGGAAAGCTCTACCCCAAGCCCTTGGAGAAACTCACAAGAATAGATTGCAGAAAGTCCAGTCCAGTCCTTTCACTGCCCAAGACAGAAGCAGCCACTGCAGGTCAACACAGCAAAGCACACAGCAAAGTTTTAGTTCCTCCTCACAGCTTCTCCAGCTCTTCTTCTTGGCAGTTTTCTTGGTATAAAAAAAGAGTTCTAAAGTTCAGGGGTTTGGGCCCCACTTTTTATAGCCCAAAATCATTTGTCCTCTCAGGCAGAGAGTGTCTGTGCCCAGCCAGAACCAGTTCTGTCCTCTCTGGTGTAGCTTCCTGGCAGGAGGTGGAGACGGCATTGTCAGAGGCAAACCAGGCCCATTCAGGTGAAAGGAAATCTCCTCCCCCTACTCTAAATACAGCCCAGGTCTATTCAGCCCTTTTCTGACCCACCTAGACTCTCTGGAGCCACTGCTCCTCCCCAGCCCCTGTCATCCAAAACCCAGACAGTCAATCCAAAAACACAGCAGAGGCCTACTGGATGGCTGAGCAAGAAAATACCTACTTTCTAAGTGGTATTTTCAAACACAGAATGTAAAAATCACCTTCACTAAAAGATGCATCTTTAGATTCTGAGTTCAGGCATACTAAACTTTATTTTTCTACCTTGTTCCTAGGGCCAATTATGTTTATAAGATGTTATAAACAAACTCCCCATTCTGTCCTATGAGAACAGGTAGCCTTGCAATAGTGAAAAACGAAATTGGCAGTAATTCACTATCAGGACATGCCACACCCACCAGGGCATGTCCTACCTTTCTCATACGCTGCACCCTGCCCACAGGAGTACCTTGGGTCACCTTAGGGGTGACTGACATGTAAGAAAAGGGAAGGTTAGGGCCTGGCAAGTGGGTACACTTGCCAAGTCAACATGGCAGTCCCAGACTACACTTAGGCTCTGCAATGGCAGGCCAGAGTTACATTTACAGGCTGTTTGTGTGGGTGGCACAATCCAGTGCTGCAGCCCACTAACAACATTTGATTTACAGGCCCTGGCACACTCAGTGCACTTTATTAGGGACTGACAAGTAAATCAAACATGCCAATCATGGAAACACCAATCCATAATACAATTTACAACAGGAGCACTTGCACTTTAACACTGATCATCAGTGAGAAAGTGCGCAGAGGCACTAAACCAGCAAAAACAGAGTCAAAACCGGAAGGTTAGAAAGCAAAAACTCAGGGAAAACACGCCAAAAGATGACAAGTCTAAAAAGCCACATGTTGAAAATGCAAGGAATCTTACATGATAGACTTACCAGGACGTTGTCCTTTGCTGGTCACAATATGAAATGGCTCAGCATCCAAGGGAGCATCAGATTTCCATTTTCTAGGCTGACGGACAAGCACTCGATCTATTCTAGTGAAGATAATGTCCTTTGCAAGTTGGTGCTCATCTGCATAGGCTTTAATTTCTTTTTACGATCCACATGTAAAAGGGTTTCTTCCTCAGTACTTGATCTTCTGTTGGTTCATTGAGGTAACTTGGTCGTCATGGCTCTTTCAAACATCAAGGTTGAAGGGCTTTCAACTATGGTCAAGTGAGGAGTCGAACAGTAAGCTTGAAGAGTAGAATTTAAAACAGTTTTAAGGTTGAGCTTTTCCACTAAGGCATGCTGAACAGCTTTCTTGAGAGTACACATGAAACATTAAACAAGGCCATTGGCATGTGGAGAAAGAGGTGTGCTTTTCTGATGTTTTACATTAAGATGATGATAAAGTCTCTGAATTCTCGACTGTTGAAAGGTGGGCCGTTGTCAGATTTTAGGATCGCAGGAACACCGCATGTCGGGAAGATGCTGTCTAATCTCTTGATGACTCTTTCTTGAGTGGCGGATGAGAGATCTTGCAACAATGGAAAGTGGGAGTATTCAACAACAATCAACATCAGGTGATGTCCATTGTCAAGAGGACCAAAGAAGTCAATGGCATTTTAGGATCGCAGGAACACCGCATGTCGGGAAGATGCTGTCTAATCTCTTGATGACTCTTTCTTGAGTGGCGGATGAGAGATCTTGCAACAATGGAAAGTGGGAGTATTCAACAACAATCAACATCAGGTGATGTCCATTGTCAAGAGGACCAAAGAAGTCAATGGCATTTTAGGATCGCAGGAACACCGCATGTCGGGAACATGCTGTCTAATCTCTTGATGACTCTTTCTTGAGTGGCGGATGAGAGACCTTGTAACAATGGAAAGTGGGAGTATTCAACAACAATCAACATCAGGTGATGTCCATTGTCAAGAGGACCAAAGAAGTCAATGGCAAATTGTTTCTATGCATGCTTTGGCAACTCTGACATGTGTAAGGTGTGTTGAGTGGTTTTCTATGAAAGGCAGTTGCATAGATGACAGGCCTTCAACTCTCTCATTGAGATGGAGAAATCAGACTTGGTCTCGCAGAGCTCGTTTTGTGGCAACAATTCCATGATCTCCTTCACAGTCCACTTCAATTATCTGTCGTCGCAGACTCTATGGAATAACAATTCTTGAACCTCTCAGGATAATGCCTTCTTGAGTAACATACAGCTCGTCTTTGACATTTCTAAACTTCTGGTATTCACTGTCACTGGTAAGAGGTCGAGTGTGCTGGTTCCAAGACTGATGTGCAATAATGTCTTTCAGTTTTAACATGTCACTATCTTGACTCGTGGCAGTGACAATTTTTTCCAATGAAATGGCAGCTGGTGTGCTTGATTGCACAATGAAATTTATGTAGGCTTCAGCTGTCTTAGAAGGGTGAGAAAGGCACTGTAGAGGCACCCGTGAGAAGTAGTCGGCAGGGTTTTGATCTTTCCCTGGACAGTGTAGAATTGTGTAGTTGTATTCTTGTAGTCATAGACCCTGATGTTCAATGTGAGGAGGCATCTTGGCCTTTGGACTGCCAAAGATGGTCAACAACGCTTGATGATACATCACAGGCGTAAAAGGCTTTCCATAGAAGAATACATGGAAATGTTCAAAAGCCCACTCCACTGCTAAACTTTCTTTCTCAGGTGGTGAATAAGCACGTTCAGTTTGGGACAAACTTCTGCTTGCATATGCCACAATATGCTTTTGAGCATTTGGGTGTATGCTGTGCTGTGCAAGGATGGTGCCTAATCCGACGGGGCAGGCGTCAACAACAACCTCTGTATGAAGCTTTGGATCAAAGTATGCCACTATAGAAGCGTTCTCAATACCTTGTTTGAATCTCTTGAAAGTTTGCTCGCATTCACATGACCAATGAAATTAAACATTCTTTTTCATCAAGTTTCTCAACAAAGCACTTACAGTAGCAAAGTCTTGGATATATTTATAACAGTAGCTGGCAATGCCAAGGAATGAATGTAACATGGAAACATCTTGTGGGGGAATTGGCAGTTGACAGCGCTTGCACTTTAGCTGGATCATGTGTCATGCCCCCAACAGAAAAGATATGGCCAAACATTTTTAGCTTTGTCTTATGGAACTCACATTTGTCGGCATTCAAAGTCAAACCTGCCTCCACAATTAAACGGCACACTTGCATGAGAGCTTTATCATGCTCCTTCTGTGTCGCTCCGAAAACCAATGTGTCATTAGTATAATTAAATGTATTCATGACAGGCTGTATGCTATGTTGAATGACATCTTGAAACAGCTCTGTAGCTGATGACACACCGAAACGTAGTCTTTTGTATCGGAACAGACTAATATGTGTAGAAACGTTTGTAATGTACCGGTCTCTCTCGAATTCCAACTGATGATATTCTTTATTCAAATCAAGGCGAGAGAAGTCCTTTGCACCATTCAATTGAGTTATCATGTCAGCGATGTGTGGACCTGGATGTCTTTCTTGTTCAATTGCCTTGTTCGCTTGACACATGTGAACACATATGGGTACAGCACCTTCACTGTCCTTTTTGGCCACTAAAACTATGGGAGAGACCCAGGGTATTGGACCAGTGAAACGTTAAATGATATCATGTTTGAGCAATGATTTAAGTTCTTTTCCAACAGCTTCCTGTAAATGAATGGCAGGTCATTTGTATCTTTTCACAGGAGGACAGACGTCCTCGGTAATGTGTAATTGTGCTTTCAAAGCTTTGAGTGTTCCTAGCCCATGAAACAATGAAGGAAATTGAATTACTATCTCTTGATGAGCATTCATGTTATAGTTCATTGACATCAGTCCCATATCAGCAGTGGTATTGAAGCTGGGCAAACAGGCAGTTGATGTGGTACTTTGAAGTACATGAATGGGTGCTTATACTTTCGTGTTCTTGTGTTTCATCATTGCTTCAAAGGAACTTTGACTTTTTAATGGCATTGATGCAGCCCATGTATACACTTTAGTTTTCAATGGCTTAAGTCATGTTATTTGACATAGTGCATTGTATTCCTCCTCAGGCATTATGTTTATCGATGCACCACTGTCGATAATAAAAGGGTTTTGAGCAACCGTTTATCTTCAGGCAATGTTTAAATGACTTTGGTGCTTTTCATGTTGACTTTTCTTGGACCTGTTTTTTTCTTCACAAGTGGCCAGTTCAACATGCGCATATTGTTTTTAGTTGAACCTTCGACATTGCACAACCATCGTTTTCACTTTCACTTGATGTAGATATTGAAGAACACTTTAACTATGATTTAGATGACAATCAACTTCATTTGGTGTTGATTTGTCTCAATTGGTATGGTCGCTTGGCCTTGTAGGCGTACGTCGAGCGTTGCTTTTGAAGCGTTCAGGCAGCCATGTCTTCATGCCATGAGCACTTCTTTTTTCTTTTGCCTTGCAAACCATCACAAAATGGTTCATTGCACATCTGTACAATGGTGGGGCATTTACCTTCTTGTAGAAATAAAAATCCACACCTGAAGTCCAACTTCTTCTGTGGAGACATCACACTGTGTCCCTCTGTTTTATGCTTTGGCTTACTTACTCTGGGCACCTCCGGCCTCCATGCTAGCAGCTTGTCGATCAGCACGCTCTTCAGTTCTGGCAGCCATGAAAACACGCTCCAGACTAGGAGTTTCTCTCAACGTTCATTGTCTGAATGAATCGAACAGGCACCCGTTAATTACTCTGAGGTGTATAGCTTCCTCATCATTAAATTCATTGAATTTACAGTGCTTGATGTGAGTATCCAGTATGTCAACAAATTCATCAATGGTTTTACCATTTCTCTTTTACTCTTGACTGAATCTATACCTTTCATAGTCTTCATTCGGCATTGAATTGGAGATTCAAGGCTTCTTTGATTGGGCAATATGTAATCTCATCAAATCGTGGCATTTTCTTTATGACTTCTTGTACACCTTCACCAGATAGATTCTTAAGGTATTTGATAACGTTGTTGTTATCTATTTCTTTTAGGGCATCAATGAAATCATCAAATGTCTCTATCCAAGCAATCCATCTGTCGCCGGTGGTGGCTTCAGGAAGGCAGCATCATTATAACAATTTATGTGATTAGCTGACCCTGAGAGTTGAGGTCTCTCCGTCATTGTCTGCTGCCCATTAGGGCATGCTTCATTCATACCATCTCTAAGGCCCTGTGCTGCTCTGGCCTCTGGGTCATCTTGGCCAGTTGGGGGAACTGTGACCTCTCTCTTGGTCTCCATGGGAGCCCTTCACTTTTCTGGAGACCTCTAGAGTTGTTCTGAGCCACCGCCCAGAAGTTTTGATGGGGTGCCGCTATGGACAGCTTCATAAACACAACCGGGGCACTTCTTCTGGGACCACTCCACCCAGTTCGCTTTACTCAGTTCTGGCAAGCAGAGGACCCTTCTTGTATTAGAATGGCTTTGTTTGTAAGAATCTCTTTGTACCGCCTGACACCTGGTTGATCTCTGCCTCACAGCACTTCTGATTGCAGCATTATCTTGCAATTTGCTTTCACTATTTCTTGCTCTTTCAAAACCTAGTTGCATGTGCCTTTAGCATTATCCCTCCATATGACGTATGGCCTTTAGTTGCGTAGCAGCAAGGTACCTCTATTTGCGGCATCCCCAGCAGGCTCTTGGCCAAAGATGTATACACCTCTCAAGTATCTTTTAATAACTTCAAATTCTTTACACAGGCTGGAGTTTGTGCATTGACTCCCCATGTGCCAAACGTCAACTCAGCACTTCGGCTGAGGCACACGTGGCACTCACGAGCAGTTTGCTGGACCACAGCAGGATCTCTGGGAGAGGACTGATGATCTTCGGGTTACTTACCCCCTATCTCATCGCCAGTTGTAGCGTCCTCCCCAGCCCAGGTACCCCCTAATGACTATGTCACACTCGGACCTTAGTATACCACAACCTTATTCTTCTGTGTGCAACTGCAAACTCAGCATTCTAAACCTTCATTCACTTCACTAGGCTCTAACGCTTTCATCACAATTCTATGGAGTCACCCAAGAGCCAAACGGGTTCCGTCATTGCTAACTCACACGACACTGCAATTATTTTAAACAACTCGAGGATTGGTATATGTTGTATACCATTTGTCCAGGTCAACAACAATCAAGCTATCGAATAAATTAGAAATCACTAAATGCATTTGAAACATATATATCTACTAGACTATTTTGACCAACAAAGATAAGCAACCTAAACCAATTTTTGAGGGCCTGATTTCAGTGGTCCATTAAATTGTGTTCTCCGGTCATTCACCACTTTATGCAGGGATGACAATTGCATATATGTGTGGTGATTTTCTTACCTGGTGATTACTTGGTACAATAACGATCGCAACTTTAAAATTTCAGTAGGTCAAAGCTGTTGGAACGTAACATGGGTAAAAAGCTTGGCATTTACCAAGACATGCACATTTTTGTGCTGTAAACTCCAAATCAAAATGGTATTCCGCAGAGACTCAAAATATGTGATCATTATTTCAAATAATAAATGACATCCACCTTGGTTTGGGATTTTTATCAGGTGCGATAATTACTGCATCCTATCAAGATGTGATGATTATCACATCCTAGGTCGTACCTTTAATAAGGGCCTACATGCAATTGGAGCTGCAAGATCCCTCTAGGTCCTCATTATAAGTGAGGGGGAATAGGGTAGGTTATTTACCCCACGTGGTAGATACCATTAGCTCAGTGGGAGGTATTTATCACTTGTAGTAAATACATTCCATTCGGATACTTTAACTTGAAAAAGAGACATAACTTTCAAAACTAGATTTTAACACACATAATTCTGTATGTTTTTCCTTTTTTGGGGCTTTTGCCCAATAAAGTACGGCAGATTTTAACTGCCGGAATCTATTGGGAAAATTCCAAGGGTGTGAAAAATAGCACACAAATCGTAATTTCAAGTCCTTGTGCAATCAAGAGTTTCCACTGAGGTTGGAATTTAGTTCTTAATTTGTAATCAGAAACTAACTTAAACCATGCTCCATAAATATTTACTTTGGTCAGCATCTTATTTCTTGGATATCACTGTAATTAGGATATTAGCTCATACAACAAGGTTATACAAAGTTTTGCATTCAGTAGTTTTATTAACAGAACTGTAGTACAAAGAATATTAGAATTATGCACACACGTTAACTTCCACGTTTGCCTACTCGATTCACCTTCCAAGTGTGAACGCTTTCTCTTTACTTTGTATCAAAATCAAACTAATGTTCGAAGACATACATTCAATCGAATAAGAAAGTGCCTATGGTCTACCTTCATGTGATCCAGATCAGCTGTATACATGATGACTTTTAGAGTTGGACACCCAAGCTTCTGTTGAAAAGTCATGGACATCATCCCCAACTTCGGGTATGTTGAACTTGAGGAGTTTGAAGAGCAGACGGGCAGGAATGCACCACTACTTTAGATTCCTGTTAGTAGCTATAGTCCTGTTGGTAGGTATACTCGTAAGAAGCACTCTAGCCCTCTTATCCAGTTTGACGCTTACTCAAGTATCTAAGTATAACAGTTGCATGACCAATAACAGACCCTAACGTATCTGCAACCCACTTCTTTATGAAATTCTATTTCTGATTTAGGCTCCCCACTCATGCCAGTTTCAAGCATTTATCATCCTTTCTTCGAACAATGTGTTATGTCACAACTGAGCATTCACCTAAGAAGTCTTTATGAGCCCTTCACTTCACACAGGAATTCTATGGAATTGCACTCACCATGTCTTCTGTAAAAATTCTACTGTAAAGTTGTATTCAAGTTATTCTTCATGAACGCCTTTGAAACATTTTAGACAGAAGATAATATTATTTAATATTCGATGTTGTGCTGCTTTCATTGTTCTTTGATATGTAACAAGGTTTAGTGCTGATTCTGTATTAAGGGTTCGGCTTGGATATTTCAATTTATGCGCAGTTTCTTTGCTGTACATGTGTTTTACAGCAAAAATTATTGCAAGTTAGTCCTTGGACATGCCTATGCAAATCACAACCAGGAATATTTGATGGAAGCTAAAACTGCAGGTTACCCTGTAGAACCCGGGGTACAGGCCCAACATCAGTGAAGTACAGTATACAAAATCATATAGCAAAGGATTATTCTTTTTCCCTAATGATCCACATATACGCCAGACATATATTAATTAGAATTGGGTCTCTGCATTATTTTAAGGGTGCCAAGAATTTCGATCAATTTACTTTATTTGTAATGCTATATTGGGTTGGCACCCAACCTAGTATAATGAGTGACTGACCATTTAGAAAGTGCAACAGATAATCCCTAAGAAGTGTTCTGGCGCTCAAAGGAATGGCAATAGCAAAAAAAACAATGACACATTAAGCAACGCTTGTATGAGGGGAAAACGCCTTTACCGGACCATGGAAAAACTCAGTGTGCAGATAAACCACTAGGCAAAAATCTGCATTATTTTAAGGATGCCAAGAATTTCGATCAATCTACTTTATTTATAATGCTACATTGGGTTGACACCCAACCTAGTATAATGAGTGTGACTGACCATTTAGAAAGTGAAGCAGCTAATCCCAAAGAGGTGTCCTTGCGCTCAAAGGAATGACAATAGCAAAAAAAAACAATGACAAATTAAGCAACGCTTGTATGAGGGGAAAACGCCTTTACCAGACCATGGAAAAACTCAGTGGGCAGATAAACCACAAGGCAAAAATCTAATCCACTTTCTGAGAAAAATGAAGGTTTTGATCTTCTTCCTAAAGGCAAGATGATTTTCCTGCCTATGGATGCCCAAAGGCAGGGCATTCCAAATTTTGTCTGTGATCACTGTCAGGGAGCGATCTCCTTGTCTCACTCTCCTGAAACTGGGGATAGCTCACAGAAATCTGTGATTAGATCTTAATTCTAGCCTGGGAGCATACCAGGGAAAGAGAGATTTCATGTACATATTATGCCTGGTGTTGTAAAGGGTTTTGTGGAACAGGCATAAACTTTAAAGAGCACCTTTTTCGTATAGGAATCCAGCGCAATTTACTTAAATAGGCTGAAATAGGAGAGTTTCTTCTGAGACCCCAATTATGGTCCCCTGAAAATGAATGTAGGCACTACAAAACAATCTATCTACAGGTAAATAATTTCTTGTATCCTACCATGCTACCTGCTTTCAAATAAACCTATGGATAGTATGTCTAAAGCCCACACTACTGTGGATAAAGCTGCTACAGCGACTTGTCAGAAATGAGTTTATTAATTTGGGGGTGGGCACCTCTATCAACTTAATAAACACATTCTGTTTAGATCAAATTACAGTTCTGAGAGAACATTTGTTCAAACACTGGTAGCTATGGTACAAGCAGCAGGGATTCCACAGAGAAGTGTGTGCTGAGGTGAAGCAGTACTAACTATTTTAAAGTAAAGAACACATCCCAACAAAATTCCTAAACCAGATAAGTTAAGTTAATGAGGAACAAGATATACAGGATAGGTTTAGGGGAACAGGAGATATCATTTTTTTAAAGCTGTAAGGCAAAAAGCGCCTAGAAAAAGTCAACCACTATGGAAAAAACAACAGTTTGTGGGGGACCTGAACCCACGTGCAATTTTAGACCAACAACTATGGAGCAGAGGTTGGATATAATAAGCAGGTTGTCTCGGTCGAAGGTTTTACCTCCAGACCTAGTTTCGAACTGCTAAGAAAGTCACTTCTGGTCAGTCCTGCAACCCGTAGCTCCTCAGGGCAGGCTTCTGGGCAACAGGTCTCTCACCAGTCTCTCCTGCAGAGACTAGTCCTCTTTAATCAGCTGGACCCTCTTGGAGTCAGGATTCCATGTGCTTTTTGTGTCCATGAAACAGGTAAACAGGAGGCCAACCAGTTGACTCTTGGACAACAGTTCCATATCCTGAGTGCCAGTAGGATTAGGACGTTCTTAAGTCTTGTGTGAATCCCTGTCTTCCAACAGGACTCAAGAGTCAGAAGTCAAGAGTTGTCTTCCAGTAGGGCCTTCTTCCTCAGATTAATTCTTCCCAGGTCCAGAAATGTTTTGATGAGGTTGTGGTTAAGGGGCCAGATTTATTCTGTGCACTAGAGAATGACTGGAGAAAATCTACCACCTAATCTGTTAGAAATTGGGTTTTTGGTTGAAGGGGGGTGAGAACCCGTCTCAACTTAAAGCCACAATCCCTGTCAGGGTGAACCTGAAAAAGTCACTAAATTGGTCTGTGCCTAACCCCTTGGTACCTTGGAACAAAAGCAAATTGGCTTAACTTAGAGGCAATGTGTAAAGTATTTATGCAGCTCTTAAACAGTAATAAAGTGAAAATACAACATAAGAAAAATCCCACACCAATTTAGACAAATAGAGTAAAGTTTATTACATGTTTTGACACCAAACCAACAAAAATCCAATCAGTAGAACTGGACTTTTGATTTTTCAACATATTTAGTAAAAATTAACCCCTAAGAGATCAATGCACCAACTGCAGACATTTAGTCGTGCAACACCTTGGGCAAAGTCGAAAGTTATGACCGAACGCGATGGGGTGCGATTCAGATACACAAGGTGTATTTTATTGTTTTGTATTGGACTTTTTGAGAAAAATGTCTGACAAGGAAAAGTACAGTGGGGCTGCTAGAGGACTGGGTAAGCATGGCTAATATTTTCCCTAAGGTTCAAATGGGTTTTTGTAAAGGCTATTCAACAATGGATGGCTGTTTTACATTAAATCTTTTGGCCGAAAAATATGCCTTTAAAAAACAGCATCCTGTGTATGTGTCATACATTGATTTGTCAACAGTGTTTAAGACTATAAATAGGCCCTTACTTTGGGATAAGATGAGAAAATGGGAGTGCCCGACAGGCTTATTAAAATTAATTATTCAAATACATGAAGGTTCATGGTCTAGGGTTGAATTGGGGGGTAATGAAGCATTGACCAGAAAAATGTATACCCCTAATGGATTAAGGCAGGGATGTATGATGGCCCCGCTTCTTGTTGCTATATATATTGGGGATGCCATGGTAGGATTACATTTAGTTTGATCATTTCGGCCAAAACTAGGTAACAAGGCCATTCCAGTAATGATTTATGCAGATGATACGGTTTTCGCTGGATCTTACGCCGGTTGACCTGCACAGGAAATTAGGTGCTTTTGCTGAGTATTGCAAGTCCAACTATTTGAAAATAAATACGGCTAAGACTAAAGTAATGGTCTTCTCAAAGGGAGGGTACAGAAGAAAAGGTCTAAGTGGTGGCTAAATGGCGTCCCAGTAGAAGAGGTAGAGGAATATCGCTATCTTGGCCTTCTCCTTAGGCATAACCTCAACTTTAAGTCTCATATTGACATCCAGGAATGGTGGGTTAAGGCCATTGTAGGTACTTTATATACGATGGACTCAGTATTGGGCCATAAATCCATCAAAGTGCTTCGAGAGACATAGAATGCTAAAATCATTAGTCTGTTGCTGTATGGGTGTGAGGTGCAGCCCGTAAAATCCTTGAGGAGGGTGAAAGCCATAGAAATGAATGTCTGGAAGACATGGTTTGGCCGACCCAGAGGAACCATAAATAGTGCCCTGAGGCTAGAACTGAGCCTCACTAGTGTACTATTTAAGTACAAACAGTGGCTCCTTAATTACTGGTTTGGTCTCCTTAGAGCTGATGAGGGCGTCTTAAGGCAAATCATAAGAATTTGCCTGCAGGAGAAGTATGCTGACAGGTGGGCTGCTTTGCACTGTCCACACCGGACGGTTTGATGCGTTATACGCAGCACGAAATTCATGGTCAGATGGTCCGTCATTTCACAAATCTATATTAATCAACGCTAGAAGCATCAAACTCGGACATGGATTCCTTCTTAGATACTCTTACATTCTCCACATAGACACCGGATCAACATATGGAGTTGGACACCCCCATCATACTCATTGAGACACAAGGCGCGATCTGCGCTTTAGTTTCGGGGGAAGTGCCAGGCCCGGATGGCTTTCCATCCGAATACTACAAGACATACGCAGGTATCCTGGCCCACAGCTGCTTCGGATGTATGAGGAGGCACTGCAGTTCGCACATCTACTTGACTCTCTTAAAGAGGCTACAGTAGTTACACTACTCAAACCAGACCGAGATCCCACACAACTAGGCTCATACCGCCCACTGGCATCATTGAATGTGGATTTTAAGATACTGGTTGGTGTACTGGCGGGGAGATTGTCCTCATTGACACACCGGCTTTTTCGAGTAATGAGATGCGCTCCACAGGTTTGGCCCAGATCAGGATGTCTGTTATTAGATTTGGAAAAAGCATTTGACACAATTGAATGGCCGTTCCTCTTCAATGTCTTGCCAAGATATGGGATCGGACCGTTCTTTCTGAGACTTGTTAAACTGCTGTATAACAAACAGCATATACGTGTTCGGACAGAGCCATTAATCTCAAATCCCATAGGTGTGCAGGGGCACCAGGCAGGGCTGTCCCTTATCCTCACTCATTTTTAGGTCGAGCTAGACAGCGTATGCTGTCTTTTTGAGACCTGTTGTAATCTGTCTGTGTACTGCTAGTCCATCCCCTTTCTTGCAACTGCTTTTCATTTGTCTATGTCAGTGTCCTTTAAAAATCCTTTCTTGTTAGCGGTCAGTCCTGCCTCTTTGTCCCTCCTTTCTCTCTTCTGGTCCTCCCATAGAGCAGGGACTTAGTACTGTCTCATTCTGTTGTGGTTCTTTATCTGTTCCTTGGGGGACTATTTTTTTTCTTGGTTTCCTGCTCTGTTGCTAATTGTCTGTGTTTAGCTTCAGTGCCCTAGCTGCTTACATTCAAATATAGCATTCTTCCTCCCACCTCCTCTTAATGCCACAGTTGTGCTACTGCTGCCTTTTTAACTGTTGTCTCCCCCATCGTGGCTCTTGCTCCCTTGCTTCTATTTTTTTAATTAGGCTTTTGCACTCTACCATCATTTGTGCTTTTTTAGTAGGATATTTGCTTGGTTTGGGCTTCCTTTTAAGGGGGATTGGGCTTGTTTTCCTTTGAATTCTGGGTCCTGTAGTCTTGTAATCTACCCCCGTCCTTCTTTCATCCACTAGAACGTGCACTCTGCGATTTCATATGGAACACATCACGATGCAGAGTGGCACTAGCAAAACTATACTTACCCTTGGCTCAGGGCGGACTGTCAGTGCTCAACCTAGAACACTATTACTTAGCATCCAGATACAGTGGGTTGCCAAATGGGTAGTGGAACTACATCTATCAGATATGGCTGAGAATGGTCCCCCATACACCCTAGACACAGTGCCCCATATCTTCCACCCATGTGTAAAACCACCCAAGTCACTCCCATTACTAGTACAGATGGGCAGCAGCTCCTTCCATCACTGCCTGGTTCTAACTAAACATATCACACCATACGCACCTGGGTTTCCACTACTGGGAATGCTGAAGGACAGCAGGAGAACGACGACAGCGGAGCTAGCACCTTGGTATAAGCTGGGGGTCTACACTCTAGGCGACCTTTACCGCGATGGCATACTCATGACATACGACACACTAGTGGAGAAGGAGGGGATACCACGGGGCTTGTTTCTGAGTCACACATCCTAGATATGCACGATGCAACAACACTGGGGAGTTGTCACACAGGAACTGCAAACACATCTCCTAATGCAATATGTACAAGTCATGGGAGTGGAGAAACTTCTTACTAGATGGTTTGCTGAGGCACTTCACACACAGACAGCAATAGATCTGGCTCCCTTGCACACTCACTGGGAAACAGATCTAACCCGCCCATGTACATCCAAAGAATGGGACACAATTTTTGCAAGCCCTACAGTCATCCCCCGTAACGCAAGGTGCCGGCTGATACAGTATTACGTACTACACAGGGCGTATCTCACACCTGCCAGAATTAATCGGTACTTTCACAGAGAAGATGCTAGTTGTCCATGATGTAACCTCTGTGATGCTGATATTCTACACATGCTATGGTCGTGTCCCCTGTTACAATAATACTGGGAGGGAGTAACGCGATAATTGTCTGAGTGCACTGACAGAACACTCCCAAACACATGGGAGATCTGCATACTGGTCATGTTCACAAGGGACAAAAAGCAAAAAGCTACCTTCAGATTTCTGGAATTTGGACTGGTGGTGGCTATGTGCCGCATTACACGACGTTGGAAATCCAGCAAACCCCCATCGCTACAGGCCTGGTCCCGCTCTATACTTAACTGGGCTAGGGCAGAAGGAATATCTCTCCGTAGAAACGACACTCTAGGCTTGCGTATATATCCTATATCCTCCAACTTGGGCTCAATACTGATGGCACTACAATTGGCATTGTGCCCTGAAGGGAATAATGATGATGGCAGCGAAGTGTAACATACAAGCAAAATAACACACACATGCATACCAGGGTTCCCATGGCTTAGTAGTCTTTGAACATATACAATAGGGTACGAGAAGTGGAGCATCCTGGAGAAATAAGATAACTGTTTATCAGGCCTGGGCATAGTTCGTGGAGTTTTGCTACGCGGAACTCCGCGAAGTTACAAAAAACTCTGCGAAGTTCCGCAAGTGGCGGAGGGTAGTGCGAACTGCTGTTCACGCTGGTCTTCCTGCCGCTCGGCTAAAAATTCTAACCGAGCGAGCGCGAGCGGGGAAAAAACTCAGCTGCACTACGCAAAGTGGAGTTTTCTGCACTCCGTGAGCTCCGCGGAGCGTGGAGTGCAGAAAACTCCGCAAACTCCGTGAACGGAGCGGAGTTCACCGCCCAGGCCTACTGTTTATATCACGCAATGTCTGGACACTGCATGGAGCAATGGTGAACTCTCTTCCCCACCCTGTTGTTGGTTATACCTTTGTTGTTAACTCCGGATTATAAAGATTGATCTACGTTTTTATGATGTAAGGCAAATCTCTACTGATTCCTGAGACACTGGTGGCTCCATGTATCGCAAGTGAGTTGTAAGATGCTAGTAAGTGTTACGTGGCGATCTCATAGTCACTGTATTGACTCACCTCAAACGTTTGGCCTCTCCACATAAACAGTTTATAAATGTAATGTAATGTCAGCACTATAGTTTATTCACACAAAGGGATCGACTGCTTAAGCAGAAAATGCTAACTTTAACAAATGTCTATACGATGTCAACTTTATGTAAACCTCTGTACTGCATCAACGTTAAATATCAAGATGATAATATCATATGCAAAATTGCCAATAAAAAAGATCAAACAAAAAAAAATGCTGACAGGTGGGCTGCTAATCTCCTCAATATTAAGGTATCCCTAGATGTTGCAGTAGGGTTTGTACTTCAACGTTGTCTGTTGCACAGCAGAAACAAACATTAAAGCCTTTACTAAAAGAGGGCTCCAGGAGGAGTGACATAGAAGATGTGTGTAAGAGAGATAACCTGTATCAGTTAAATAAATCAAGATATGGGGGGCATATTCAGCCTTATCTGCAGGGATATAAAACGTGCTTATATAAGGAGTTGGGCTTTGAAGGTTAGGCTGGGGCAGGTTCCAGCCATTATATGATGGAAGCTTGCTAGACAGACAGGGTCAGATATAGTTAAGTGTCCCTTTTGTCAAAGTGTACCATTAACCATTAACCTTTCTGCACTTACTCATAGCCTGCTCATGTTTTGATGCTAGTAGAAGAAAAATTCTGTTACCGGCTTTTAGAATGACACAGGTCCTCCATACAAATGTTTTAATTATATTAATTCTAATATGTGACAATATATATTGTTGTGCTATGCAATAGGGAAATTCCTGTCTGTTTTTTACGAACAGTTAATTGAGTAGAGTGGACTGCCACATTAGTGATAGGGAAGGGGTACACTGAGGGCCACAAGTTTTAATTGCTCTTCTGCACAAATACAAGTATTGTATGTCGCTCTGTCAAAGTTTTACCCTGAATAAAAGAGAGGGGGGCTTATTTACAAGGCCCTTGCGCCACTTTTGCATCATTTTTAACATGGGAAAAGTGACGCAAAAGTGGCGCAAGGGGCTTGTAAATCTGCCCCAGGGTATTTTATATAAAGTCAATACCTACCTTGCCTAATAGCACTCTGTATAATCATAACCGTATTTTACACTACTGTCGCTCTATTTTGCAAAAAAGAAATTGCCTTAAGCACAATGATAATTGTTTACCCTCTATGTACAATCCTAATGCCCATCTTGCCCAACCGGGTATGGTATAAAAATAATTGTATAGTTATAATAGTATTTTGTATTACCGTCACTTTATTTTGTACAAAAGAAATTGCACCTTGCACAGTGTTACTTGTTTACCCAATGCCTATTTTGTCCAGTCGTACAAGGTTTAAAAATAACTGTTGTGCAATACTGCCACTCTATTTTGTACACAAGTGAATTGCATTTTGCACGATGCCAATGTTTACCGTTAGAAATAAAATTAATGCAATGTCTTTGTGAAAATGGGTCTGACATAGGGTGTTCCAGCTTGGACAGGAAGCAAGAGAGATTTTAGTGTTTTAAATATTGATCAGATAGCAGGTAAAAATTAGCACTTGTTGATGTTGAATATCTTTTATGGGGGTCGGTAGGGTTCACTAGTGATATATTTTTTTAGTGTAAATGTATATGTTTTAGGATGACTGGAATTTTTTTTAAGTGGTATATTTAGTTTGTGTTATGTGTAAACAAACTGTTTGTATTGCCTTGTTTGGCAAGATATATAACTGTTATTAAAAATCAAGTCAAATCAAATCAATGGGGCAAGGCAGCTGTCGGTGTCTGAGGAGGAGGCATGATCACCCGAGAGCTGCTGGGCGAAGTCACAGTGAAAATATCTGCGTTCGAACTTAGTCTCTTTTTTAGAAGTCACAAATCCCCAGCAGGACGAAGCTACAGGCTGTAACCAATGAGGGCTTCACAAGGCCAGATACGCCTTCTGCGAGGAATCGATGAACAGCATTTGCTGCAGCAGAGAAGAACATAGCTAGAGCTACGCAGAGTCAGGCTGGCCATATAAGCACCTTGGGCAATTCGGTGAGCATGTAGGTCCTGGTCTCCTCTCTGTTCTCAGGGCACTTTTTGGCAGACATTTTGTTATTTTTCTAAATTCCAAGTTCTTATTTAGGCTGTTTGGGTACCTTTAGCACCACTTCCAAAGGTCCACGAATGGGTGGGCACCACTTGGAGGGCGGATTTCACTTTAGGTAGAGTCCATGTGCAGAGTTCAAGTTGTTGGAGCTTTCTGTGTCCCTCTAGCTCAGAACAGGAGGCCAGCCAATTATCCCGGAAGTCATGGGTCAAGCAGTAAAGCAGTCTTCCAGCAGCAGGGCAGTCCTCTGATGGTTCAAGGCCAGCTCCCAGAAGTAGGGCGGTCTTTTGAAGTACAAAGCAGGCCTCAAGCAGCAGGGTAGTCCTCTGAAGTGCAGCGCAGGCCTTCTGAGTGTCCTCGGCAGGCCCAGGAGTGAACTGAAGCGTGGGTCTAAGGGTCCTATTTTTATACCTGGTGCCAGCTTTAAAGTGCAAGACACGTCTGGAGTTTTGACCCCACAGATGATTCTGGAATTTCCTTCCTGCCTGCCCTAGTCACAGGATGTCTGGGTGACAAAGGGTTAGTGTGAAGTCCTTTGTGAGTGTGCTGAGGCAGCTCTTTTGAAATGTAAGTGGGGCTGTGAACAGCTCTGCCCTGCCCATCACCTAGTCCTCTTTTGTCTCACTGTCTAGGAGGAATACACAAAGGCAAACTGTCATACTAATCAGGGAAATGCCAACTTTCTAAAAGTTTTACTCTCAAAAGGGGTTGGCCCTGATGAAGACAGCTAGATAGGGCCTATACATAGAAAAGAACTGAAACAGACTCTGACCAAACACTGATTGCATTGGTCTTTATGGTTTATTTGCTTATTTTTCAAAATCGTTTTAAAAAGGCCATTTCATTTTGTCTTTTGAACCAGAGACAGGGTAACACTATTCGTTTTGACAATTATACATGCAAACAAACTGCAACAGTATGACTAACATTACAAAGACACAAGAAATTAATTAAACACAAAAATAATTTGATTCCAAAATCAATTACAGTTTTCAACCAGTCATTATTTTCACAGCAACAATAAACCCAATTTTTTGTTAGTTTATGAATCCTATGCATGTTGCTGATCAAGGGGAACAAATGTTCAAGCTCGTAAGGTGTATGGACTTTCAATCTAGTTCCTTAGAGCGGAACCTATTTCCATACTAGTGTTTCCCAAATGGTGAAAAGTGCCGATGCGTTTCAAATCCCAATATTATTCTTGGGATTTTCCTCAGGGCTATGACTGGATGTGATCTGCTATGACCTTCATCTGTATGTCTTTCTCTTATTGAATGAAAGCGCAACACTTGTCGTCAACCATCTGGTTTCCCAGTGCGTTTGAAAGGAGTTATGAAAGGGGAACTCCTCGTCTTCATCAATTAACTCTGGTTTTTCCTCAACTCAGATCCACATGAATGGCAATTATAGTTGAATTTTCTTCAGCTGTGCTTCCTTCTGCGTTGTTTTAGTATCTCCTCCACTGACTCATTATTACGGCCAGACAGGGCTGCCCCGGGGACCATATGCTGGGAAACAGAACTTTTTGTCGCACCTGTGTCCACCAGAAATTTCTTAGTCGAACCTTGAAAATCTGCTTTGACATAAGGACCACGCTGATCTACAGGTATCTGAACTGGTCCCTCACCCTGTCCCTGGCTGTCCTAGCTGTAAGACATCCGTCACCTCATCAATATCATAATCATCATTGTAGTACTGTCCGTCTCTTGGGTCGTCAAAATAATTATTATCAGAACGTCCCACAGGAGCCGTATTATTCTGATATCTGTCGGTCCCACGACCCCTATTGCCAGAACCCCATCCTCAAGGGGACACAACCTTCTGCAAAAGTACAGGGCACTGGCTACGCCAATGTCCTTCCTCTTTACAATAAACACACTGATTCTGTCCCAAAGGTGTCGTTGAAGGCTGCCTAGGACGTGGGAGTTACCCCGATATGCCTGTTGCAACCACACCTTCGTCTTCAAATCCTTATGCTTTTTGTCATTATTAACTTTTTCCTCATTATCTCGGTGCTCATAATATTGGGCCATATTTAAAATAACAGAGGGAGAAGACGTGGACCAAGTACTTTCAGACGCCTGCAGTCGGGACATTATTTCAGGAAGGAGGTTAGTGACAAACCTGTCAACAAACAAATGGACTCCCCCTTCCGTCGACATACCCTGCCCACTGTAATCTAAAAACGTATCTTGATACCTAGTAAAGAAATCGGATACACTCTCATCCTTCTTCTGTTGACAGGCAGTCAATCTATCCCAGCTTACCTTCTTAGGTGGAATAAATGTATACATATATGTTATAATACGACCGGGCAAGGCAAGTATCTCAGCACGCGGGTTGTCTCCTGGCTTCCTATCTCGATCCCAACCCCTAATCACATCCCATGTTCCGCCCAACTCGGCAACGTGATCTTGAGTGTGTACCTGCTGCCAAATGTCAACTGGAACAAGGAGACCAAAAAACATTTCAATATCAGCAAGAGTCATTACAGTAGAAGAGGCAGCCTCTGTCAATTCTTTATAATAGGCAGCAGGATTTTTCCTAGGATCGGGCAGAGTAGTCTTAAGGGCTAAAACCTCACTCCTTTTCCAATGAGTATAAACCCATTGCTCTTGTAAGCGGGCAGCCACGGCCGGCCTAGTGACGGTGCCATGCTGGTACGTCAACGCAGGTATTTCTGGATGATAAATTGGATGAACTTCACGCATTGGGTACTGAGCTACTTGAGTAGTATTCTTCTCATATAATCTGCCTCTATAAGAGAGTAAAGTGGAAATATTACCAAATACTTGTACCGGCGCTAGGTCAGTAACATAAACGCAATCTCTGATATCAAATAATATTTGAGGAGCCTCCGTTTCGATGTGTGTGTGTGCCAAAGATCAATCAATGCGGCAGACATGTGCTTAAGGGCATGTTGCTGTATAAAAGGTTCAAAATCACGCACAACCTGACAAATATCCTCAAGCCTATAGATTGCATTGCAAACCCATCGCATTGCCTGACCCGCTATTACCCTATTCTCATCCTCCCCCACTTCAGAACGCACCAACTGACCTAACCGTTCCCTAAACCTAGTCAAATCCCTGTCTTCTAAACCACGTACAGGTGTGCCAGTAGTCAAATCAAATCAAACAAGCTTTATTCGGTTAAATGAAAACATAACCATAAAAGCAGCCTAAAAATTTATACATATTTTCATCTTTCACAATATGCAATAAAAACACATAAAATACATAAAAAGAAAAAGAAACACACAAGGCTAAAAAGGAGACCCCAAACAACGGACCCTGTTAGCCATGTACATTAAAGTGCTTTGTGTATATAAATCCAATTCATAGCATGATAAGAGCTCTCGCTTCATTGTACAGCAAAGAAATATCAGTAGAATGCGTTATGATTCTGGCACTTCAATACTCTATCTAAAAAGACCTGACATCTAAAATAAAATATACACAATGTATATTTAAAAATCATATAGGTATTACTTGCCAAAAGTGCTAAGTGCTAAATAGTGCAAGATTATCCAGTTCGAAAGCTAGGCAATGGTTTTAATAACTTCATAGTACATCATGGAATAAAGATAAAAATTAATTCCTTCTAAAGTATCATAATTATGACTGGGAAAACAAGAAAGATAAGAATACCAAATACATGAAATATAATATTTTGCGGAGCCTATTAGACAGGGTATTGGCTCATTTATCTGGATTTACATCATTGTGTTCGTATACAAGGGCCTCAAGATGAGAATTACTATGTCGTATTTTAATTGACTTCTGTATAAAGGTCACCACTGCATTGCAGACCCTAATATTTGCCAGACTACAAACATATTCAAAAGCTATATTATACGTGAAGAGCCTCTCCTTTAAAAAAAGTGGTCGTAGGAGACTCTTCCTAACATCACTGTAAAAACCACAGAATAATATAAAATGCAATGTTGTTTGATCTGATCTCCCGTCGCATGGGCACTTTGGAAGATTATGATTCCACTTGCCCATTGTTGGGAAAGCTATTAAAAAATTGACTAAACCCATTCTCAGTCTTGTAAGGTAAAATCTATGTTTTATGTTTGTAATCTGCAGTAAATAAAAAGGTATCCCTTGCCCAGATATCCTGTCCAAATAAGCCTTGTTCATTGGTTTCTGGATTGCATTTACATCCCTGAGCCAGTTCCGTGATTCCATTAGATTGTTCTTCAGATCCTTTTTCCCATAATCAAGTATTTGGGAGGGATTTTTGAAATCAGTATTTATAGTACATTCATTTAAAAGATTTTTAATATAAACTAACCATGGTATTTTTGTTCCTTGGTCATGGGCAACACAATCTTTAATAATATCCTGCGTAAACTTTGTACCTTCTTTGCTCCAAATACCATACCAGGCATTTAAACTTATTGTACTTACAAAATCATGTATAGAGGGGGCATCTAATTCTTTATGCACACTAAATACTGGGGTAGAACTCGGTAGAGCTAAAAGCCTTCGTAAACATTTATTTTCTTGGGTATAGAGGGTTGTACAATTTGCCCCTCCCCATAGTATTGCCCCATAACAGACCCCAGTAAGACACTTGCTTTTATAAAGTGTCATTATTTCCCTGATGGGCTTATTGCCCATTTTTTGTGAAAATCTAAAGATTGACTCAGTTATTCTCAAGAATTTTAATTTACATTGCTCAATATGGGCTCCCCAGCTCCCCTTATCTGTGAAAACCAGACCTAGATATGCAAATGATTTTGTTTTTTCAATGGGGACACTATTTATATGGTGATTCTTAGTTTTTATTTTTCCTGGTCCGCAGACCATCGTAAAGGTCTTTTTCAAATTTATCACTAAATCCTTATCCTGCATATATTGTGCAAATTTTTCAATAAGGATCTGCAACCCATTCGCAGTTCTTGATAATAAAACCGCGTCATCCGCATAAAGTAGGGTCGGAACAGCGTGTTTGGCTACTCTAGGGACGTCTGCGTTTAACTTTTGCAGTTCCTCATTTACACCATTTATGTATAAGGAGAACAGGAGTGGGGCAAGCGCACACCCCTGCCTGATTCCCCGTTTTACCCTGAAGCTAGCGGTACATTCCCCGTCTGGCCCATAACGAACTCTTGTAGTCAGGCGACTGTATATCTGAGAAAGGTAAACTATGATATCATTGGGGGCGCCCATTTGAGTCAAGGTCTGCCATAGTTTTGAATGATTTACTAGATCAAAGGCACTGGTTAAGTCAATAAAACAAAGGTGTAGATGGCCCATTTTTATATTTGTGTACTTACTGATCAACAGGTGTAAATTAATGCATTGTTCAATCGTCCCTATTTCCCTTCTGAACCCATATTGTGATTCCGTAAGGACATTGTTTTCCTATACCCATATTTCCAGTCTCTCTAACAATATCCTACCCATCAGTTTTGAGGTTGTGTCAAGAAGGGAAATAGGGCGATAACATTTAGCGTCACTTCTATTACCCTTTTTAAAAATTGGCATGATTATGCTTTCAGTCCATGTTTTTGGTATTGTGCCCCCTGCAATAATATTAAACACTTTTTGTAAAAGGGGGGCTCAAAATCCAGTGTCGTGCTTAAAGATATCTATTGGAACCCCATCAACACCGGGTGCTTTGCCATTTGCACTTCTCACTAGTGCCGATGACACATCATCCAGTGTGACAGGGGCCATATTAGGTGATTCAAAAGTTATAAGAATTTGATTATTTAATAACTCTAAGGTACCATCAAGGCCACTTTGTTCAACTGGAATAGGGGTTTCATTTTCAGCATTAAAAACCTGGCCAAAATAACGTACCCATTCTTCGGGCTGCACCAGGCTCTCAATATTAATAGCACAGTTTTCTTTAAAAAACGGATGGTTTATAGTCTTCCAAAATAGGGATGGATCTTTAGTATTTGCGGCCTGGGAAAGTTTTTCCCAAGCATTATATTGGATTTCTCGCGTTCCTTTTTATTATGGACTGTTTATATAAAAGCCTCTGTTGTCTGATAAGTTCTTTATCTCTAGGCCTGATTTTTTTAGTGTTTTTTAGTGACTGGTTTGCCTTTGTAGATTGTGAATCAAACCAGCCAGATATTTTCTTTGTTTTCCTCTTACTCTTAATTTTCAATCCTCTGGATATTTCGGCAGTGATATTACAAAAAGACCTCATAATCTGATTATCAGTAAGATCCACCCTATTACAGATTTCTATATCTTGTTTACATTTATTTGTTAAAACCTCCATGAAATCTATTGGATTTACTCCCGACCATTTAATAGATATACCATTTTCCCCCTGGGTAGAAATAAAGGGAGCTAAACAAGGTCCAGTCTGGTGAGTATCATCAATTCTAACTGTTAGGACAAGTGGGTGGTGATCACTAACATAGACTATTTTTACCTCCATTTTCTCTATTTGTTCTTGGCCATGTGCCGAGATTAGGATGTGGTCAATTATTGAACTTTGGCTATGTCCTTCATAAGTCGGTAGTTGGAATTGCCCGTCCGATATATACTGATCTAATAACTCTAGGTTGTGTTTGGACATAACCTCGTTAATAGATTCACCATAATGATTATGAGGAAAATGGGAATAGCTATCACCACCCTCGTTTCCATACCCACAGAGCTTTCCATCTGAAATACGACATTTCTTACTATTAAAGTCTCCCACCCAAATCAAAAGGTAATCGCCCCTTATTTTTTTAAAAAAGAGATCAAGCTCCCTCTTAAGCGCAAATATCACTTGATTTCTGGTGGTATCAGAAACATTATTGTAGAAATTAATTAATACATAACATTGATGGTCAGAAGAATAAAGCCACAAGAATTGGAAAAAGGGAGAGTCAATGTAAGCTTTCTTCAAGGTCAATGGGCATGTAATTGAAAGTAAAACTGCTAGGCCACCCTCGCTCTTCCATTTCGTGAAGGTGTTGCTTTAGTATCCACGGTTAAAAAACCATCAATATGGAAGGATTCCGTGTGCCAAGTCTCTTGCACACAAATAATTTCACAATCATTTAGAAAAACAGGCCATGTCCCATCTTTCATTTTCTTATTAATACCCACAATATTCCAAGTTACTAGAGTCAGTTTTCTAGATTTCAATTTTTGAGTTGCAGGTAATGTCTCTGGTAATATCTCATCAATAAGGCCAGGGTCTTGGACCGTATCCTTTTGTAGTCAGTCTACATCATTACATCGTCTGAGTGGTAAGAATCTATTAAACAAAGCAAGTGGTCTAGACTTTTCTGTTATTGTGAGACCGTGACCTGATTGAATCCTCGTATCCGGCTTATAGAAGTACCCTAGTGGTACCCCAGTGATGGTTTCATTCTGATGTTCTAATAATTTCTCCCAATTATTACTTAAATCTTCTAGCAGGGTCTTAACCATCTCTGGGTATCGAAAGGAGACTACAACGCAGTCCCCTTCACAGTTTTTAAGTTGTTTCCCTACCCAGGGTACTCTTCTTACCATATTAATGCTTTGGGACAAGATATTTACATCATAGTCACAGTGATTGTTAAACCAGAATACAACCTTGTTTTTCAGTTCTTCCCAGTCCTCATTTATACCATCCTTCAATTCTGGCACATCTTTCAAAATGATCGTGTACGGTGTAGCCTCGGGGGGTAGCTGTAGGGATCTTTGGGGCCTGATAGGTAATGATTTATAGCCATGTTTGTCCAAGTTTATAATGTTTGGTTTTGCTTTTTTAGTCGCTTGATTAGCCAAAGTCATAGGACGCGACCCCTTGTTGGTTTCTTTCATGTCCCTTTGCTCAACAGTATTTTTTCCTTCTCCCAATGATGGTGGGCTCTGTAGACTATGTGTGGGGTCATTTGTAGTAGTTCGGGGATTATTTACCATTGCTGTATTGTTGTTTATGACAGGTTGTATGTTTCCCCTCTCGTTCTTTCCCTGTATTATCAACTCCCCAATTAATTTGGAAATACCGGCAACATCATTCTTAATTTTTACAATTTCAGTTAACAGATTTTTCTCAACTGAGTCAATTTTCCCATGTAATTTTTTAACAAGTGATTCCAGGTTATGGGAGATATCATGACATTGAATATCCCTTATGCCCCCATTCTTTTTCTGGGGCAGTGTTTTTTGCTGTATTTGAGGAGGTTTTGCGGATTGTTTCATTTTACTCTTCCATAGTTGTTTTGCTTCAATTGCAGGGGATGTGGATGTAGATGGGTCTAAACCCTCTGTTAGCACTGATATCTCTAATAATGACGTTGATACGCAGGGTGCTGCATTATGGACCAAGGCTATAGTATGATTTTGAGGATTTCCATTTGCGACTGTGTCTACTGCAATTGTATCCACAAGTGTATCTTCAACTACATTACTTAGCGCGATCTTTGTTGCTGCAAGGCACTCCTCCACATTGATAATCTCGCTATTAATTAGTCCCATCGCAGTATTTAGATAGTTTGTTATAGGTGCACTTAGTATTGCATTCTTATTTTTGCTCCCAGATGCAACACCCCCAAGCTTTCGTTTTCCCATAATTATATTCACCAGGGACAGAAGGCACTCAAAGGGGGTAAAAAGGATAAGAATAAAACTTTTTAGCAATAAATCTCCTGTAATAATTTCAGCTGCTCTTACCCTGAGTCAGGGAGGTTGTAGGTAAAGTCTTAAGGACGTAGCCCAGCCCGGCCTCCTCAGGCCGCTGACGGGCGCAGATGGGCTGCGGGAGCCCGCTGATGTATTTAACGCGCCTCCTGGCGCGGAATGCGGGCGTCGGTGGTGGCGTCAGGAGGCCACAAGGGAGCCTGGGGCTTGGAGTCCTGGCTCCGCTCCCCCTCACTGGCAGGCAACAGTGGTGGCAGGTAACGGGCTTCCCGTGCTGCGGGAGCCCGCTGATGTATTTAACGCGCCTCCTGGCGCGGAATGCGGGCGTCGGTGGTGGTGTCAATAGGCCACAAGGGAGCCTGGGCTTGGAGTCCTGGCTCCGCTCCCCCTCGCTGGCAGGCAACAGTGGCGGCAGGTAACGGGCTTCCCGCGCTGCGGGAGCCCGCTGATGTATTTAATGCGCCTCCTGGCGCGGAATGCGGCCATCGGTGGTGGCGTCAGGAGGCCACAAGGGAGCCTGGGGCTTGGAGTCCTGGCTCCGCTCCCCCTCACTGGCAGGCAACAGTGATGGCAGGTAATGGGCTGTCAGTAGTCAATGACAATGGAAGATGAATAACTGGAACGGGCGTAGTAGGTATTACTGTGGTCAGAGATTGTACCTGAGGAGAAGAAGCAGGGGACACGAAAACCGGAGCAGTAGATGTAACAGATGTCACTGTTGTCGAAGATGGTGAGGAAAGAGAAAGAGTCTAGGGTACGTGAACTGGAGCTGTTGGTATGACAGCCATGGAAACAGGGGCACCTTGGGCAGGCTGTTGCTGCTGTGTGGGAACCACAGGGTATATCCTTTGCGGAGCATAGGGGGTGGGGGTCGGGTATCTAACAGAGCTTCCACGAAAGTATCCTCTTCCTCCTTAGCCACATAAGACTTATCAATAAGCAACCGAAATCTCCTTTCTTCACATTCTATTCCTGTCTACTGTTTTTCTTTATCATAAGCTACAGCTTTCTGTGTAAGTGTTTGCATCCTTCCTTTTCTTGCATCTCTTTCCATTTTTAACCGCCTTTCCTTGGCCTCCTTCTGCCAAGTTCGAAGGGAGTCAAACATAGTCTGTCTACTACGCCTCTTAAACAACTGTTCCTGAAGAAATCCAATCTTCTGTTCATCAAAAGAGCCCGTCAGAGGCCACTGCAACTCAGCATTGTCCCTCATATATTTATGCCATAATGTACTAAACATAATAGGGCCAAGGCCATGTTTTACATACATATCGAAATTAGGGTTGACTTCAGGAGGTGCAGGCTGGGATTCTTCCAACCGGACATCTATAGAACAACAACGACAACAGAAACTCCAAATCTTACTAAAACCTGGCATTGCAAAGGAAAAATAGGGTTGTTATTTTACCTAGCAAAGTATTTGCAAACACTTTTCATCAAAGCAGTCCTTAGACTGAAACAAACTCCAACCACAATGTTACCATATCCACATAGAACCGAAACAGACTCACCTGATATCATAAGTACAAACAAACCAGTACTCCACTGCTGACTCTTCAGACCATGCAGTCAAATCAAGGGTTTTGCCGTTCAGGACTCCAGCTGGGATGACCGCTGGGCGAGGCACCCTCCGGTGGGACAAAGGCAGCAGCTGCGAGAAACAAAGCTCTTCGAGCAGGGATCCTTGAGCTGTCAGTCTGACCTGATGATGTCCTCGTCCTCCCCACCATCCGCGGAAAGGTGATGGGTCAATAACCCGAAGGGGTCCCGGTTCGAGCGCCAAATGAAGGAAGTGTCCCGCTTGGGGCCACTGGGTCACTGATGACCACCTCTCAGCCTTCCGTACCAAATGAAAAGTCAGTCAGACAGTGGAGAATATAAATCAATGACTGTTTATTCGAATACACTCAGACTGTACAGTCTCTGGGAATGCTACAGAGGGAACTAAAGAACAGCCAACACAGAGATACAGGGCCTCATTTATGAGGTTTTGCCGTAGGGCAGTGCAGCAGACCTTCCTGCTGCACTTCCCTACAGCAAAAGAAAAGGGCAGGAATGCGCTGTATCTATAAAATACGGCAAATTCCTGTTCTTTTCCCCTGCGCCGGCGCACAATGGGCTGCCGTGCGCCAACGCAGGCACCTTTGCACCATGGTGCAAGGGTGCCTGCACTGCGGGGATGATTATTTTTGCACAGGAAGGGAAACCTTTCTGTACAAAAATAATCACAAGAGGCTTCTTCCTCTTTCTATGTGTGCTGCAGAATGCAGCATGCATAGGAAAAGGAAAAACGAGGAGAAATAAAGATATTTCTCCTCGTTGTGCCTCCCTTACGCCTGCCCTGGGGAGGCATAAGCTTTTGGCGCTGCTTCAGATTTACGATTTCTCATAAATCTGGGGCAGTGTCAAAAGGCCATGGATGTTGCTGGGAACGCCCCCAGCAACACCCATTGCACGCCCCTTTAACGCAGAACACTGTGGTAAAGGGACTGATATTAATCAGGCAGCATTAATCCAAAAAAAGTGGCTTTGTGCTACCTGATAAATATCACGCAGGCTTCTGCGCCACGGAACGTCAAAAAAAGTGACGTTCTGGAGGCTCAAGGAGTCTCATAAATGAGGCCCACATTATGTACATTTCATAGTTGGGCAAAGACACGCCCACAGTGGAATTTTCCAGGCAGATGTGATTGAATAGTGAAATACAAAAAAAAGGTTTCTGTTCTCGTATCCCGCACAACCTAGCACAGTCCAAGGTCGTTTCACCCTGGGCCGCGATAAAACTCCTACACCAGACAAGTGGGAGAGAGCCTCTATCTAGTGAAAAAACTATGCGCTGGCATGAACTGTTACTCATTACCGAAACAAAACTTAACATTACAGAAACGAAACTTAGCAAAGGGCATTTCTCAGAAATGGACGAGATCAGTTTCGAACAGCCTAAAATGGCACCTGCAAAGAAAATGGTGTAGCGAATGCTAACTAAAACATGACATTGCGTGAGCATTAGCGGGCCTAATCTAACAAAAGAGTCCTCCGATAAGTCATGGGCCAGCAAAGCGTGGTGCAATTGGAATGACATAATGCTACCCCCTTATAAATATTGCTGAGATATGAGATCCCAAGATGAAACTAAGGCACGAACCCCTCCAGAGTCAATATCTGACCAAGCCACATTCCCCCTCCATAAGGGGACCATCCCGGTTAAGCGGCGGTTCCAACCAGAAAGGAGAAGGGCTGCCCTCCAACAGGTAAGAGACACTTGTGTACAGGAAGACAAGGTACCCGGTAGACATGCTCCATATAAAAGATAAAGCAAGCCATCTATCCCCAGCGGGTGTATTTCCAGGTGGTACGCCGGATCGTCCCACCCCCCCCGCACCGGCACCAAGTGTGCTGAAAGATAGTATAAGTAGATATCTGATAAGCCCAGGTCGCGTCAAAAGGAAGCTTGGAGAGTGACTGAAACGCCACCCTATGCTGGCCCCCAGCCCACACAAAGTTGGAAATCTTCGTGGTCAAAGAGTGAAACCATTGAAGGGGATGGGATGGGGTAATTACTCAGCATGTACAAATATTGTGGCAGGCACACCATTTTAAAGAGGGCCGTCCACTCCATTCGGTTCAGTGGGAGTATAGCCCAACGGCCAAGATCGTGGTCAAGCCACAGGTCCAGACCCCGGAAATTAGGGGCCCAGGCAAAATCCGGGAGGGGAGACATGTGCACCCCTGGATACTTAAAGGAATTGTGTCGAGTAGGAATGATAGGACACAAGACCCGCCCCAAAGCGTTGCCTTTCACCTCCACTAAACAGGACTTGCCTTCATTAACATGAAGCCCGGGCGACTCACCGAACAGCCGGAGGAGTTTTAGGCAGTATATAAGCCACACCAGAGGCTCTATCACCAAGGCAAAAAGCAATGGGGACAGTAGGCACCCCTGGGGTATGCCACGCTCGATGGGAAATGCAGGAGACAAGACCCCGTTCACCCAAACTTAAGCGGTTGGGGAGTGGTAAAGAAGCCGAACCATATGACGGAACCCTTCTCCTAGGCCAACGCGACAAAGAACCTCAACTATAAATCCAACGACACTGTGCAAAATGCTTTAGTGAAATCTATTAGTAAGACGGCCAGCGTACCATCGAGGTATGATGCCCGGGACAGCACCACGTGGACTCTCCTAATACAGTGGCACATACTGCGGCCCGACATAAATCCACACTGATCCGGGCAGACCAGGTGAGGCAAGGCCCTGCTCAGCCGCATGGCTAACACTTTTGCAAAGACCTTAATGTTGGTGTTAATCAGCGAAATTGGCTGATAGGAGGAGAAATGATCCTAAGTAAGACCGTTTTTGGGCAGGACCACGATGGTAGCACAATCTAAGTCTGGTGGAAAAAACCCCAGCTGCAGGGCTGCTGCATAAAAAGCCAGGAGGTGGCGTCACAGGATCTCACAGAAGCACTTGTAATATTCGATGGGGTACCCATCAGGGCCAGTGTTTTTCCCAGCTTGCAACCCCCACGCACTCACCTCCTCTAGCATCAGAGTTTAGTCCAGTTCCTGATTCAAAACATTGGGTATAGTCAGCAATGGTATACTGTCCAGAAGGGGGTTTGCGACTTCCACTGGTGGTGGGGGGCACCGCGAGTATATCTCCCGGTATAAGTCTGCAAAGGTCTGAGCTATGACGGGCATCTCCTCCTGAGGCCAGCCCAACGAGTACCGAATCACCTGGACCACATGGTCTCCACGGGTTGCCAGCCAATACAATAATTTACCTGATTTGTCTCCTGAGGCATATACCCTCTGTGTTGAGGCCCTCCAGCACTGCCTGGCCTCCTCTAAAGAAACTTGCTGAAGTTCCGTATGGGCCAAGGCCGGGAGACAACAGGAGTGTTCGGTGTCCCAAAATCGGAAAGCTGCTTCCACTCTTACGATCTGGGCTTCTAAGTCGGTCAGGCACACTACTCGGCGCGCCTCAAACTGGCGAACATAGGGGCATATTATCAAGCCCCTATCGCCACCACAACGTCACTTTTTGTGACGTTGTGGTGACGATAGGGCCAGCTCCCTATTATCAAGGCAGCATTAAGCCACGTAACGTGGCTTAAAGCCACGTTAAGTGGCTTAACGCTGCCTTGATAATAGTGCCCATTTCACGCTAAATTTAGCGTGAAAGCTGCGTGCAGTGGGTTTTGCGGTGGGCGTTTCACCACAACACCCATTGAATTTGACGCCGCCACTTATTATCAAGGGTGGCGATAATAGGTGGCAGCGCCGAACTTAAGACCAGGAAAATCCTGGTCTTAAGATGGCGAAAAGAGGAGAACTGCTTTATTTCTCCTCTTTTTGCTTTTCCATGTGTGCTGACTTGTGCAGCACACATGGAAAAAGCAAATGCCATGGTTTGTTTATGTACAGGAAGGTGTCCCTTCCTGTACATAAACAAACCTTTTTTAAAAATGCCATTTTGTTACTTACATGTGTGCTGCATGAAACAGCACACACGTAAGTTACAAACTGGCATTTTAGGTTTGTTTATGTGCAGGAAGGGACACCTTCCTGTACATAAACAAACCTCCCTGCTCGCAGACACCCTTGCACTCTGGTGCAAGGGTGCCTGCGTTGGCGCTAAGTTGTAAAACTTAGCGCCATCGCAGGGGGAAACGCGAGGCTGCACCATATCCTTGGTAATATGGTGCAGCCTCGCGTTTCCGAAGTGGCGGAAAGAGGCGTTAAGCCAAGAAGGCTAACGCCTCTCTCCGCCACTTCCTTGCTAATATGCCCCATAGTCTTTAACACGGCCTCTCAGGGAAGGCTTACTAGTTGCCCATAGCGTCGCAGCCAAGTCCACTGATCCTACATTGAGCTAATAAAAATTGGTGCAATTCCTCATTGACAAAGGCCTCACATTCTGAACTCTGCAGGTGCCAAGCGTTGAACCTCCAAACCGTCTGTAAAGCAGTAGGCTGAGTTCCCCACAATAACAACAGAGCATGATCAGAGATACCACGCAGGAGAATACACACTGATTGAACCGAGAGAAGATCCGTTGCTGGCAGCCACATCAAGTCTATAAAAGATTCCACTGCATGCGCAGCGGACTGATGAGTATAGACCCTTTGGCCAGGGTAACATGAGTGCCAGGAATCGCAGAAGCCGAGCGAGTCCACCCAGGAGGACAAGCAGGCCGATCAGGAGTGCCTGATCAGGTACGGAGTGGAGGAGGCATCCAGGACTGGATCAGGAAGCATGTTAAAATCCCCTCCATGAGGGAGGGTCAAGAGGAAGGATCTCAGTATTTGCAGGGAAGACTGCAGTAGGGGTGGCGGGACGTAACATGATATAAAATTATAGTACCTCGCTTCCAGTCTGCCCTCGATCCCCACAAAACAACCCTCAGTGTCTATGTGGTGTGCTGTAACCACCAGTGGAAGAGATTTCTGTAGCAATATGGCAACTCCCCTGGAACCTCGCGTGAACCTGAGTGGTAAACCCTATCGTAGGCGAAACGGCCCAGAAAGGGAAAGTTTGTACCCAATAAGTGGGTCTCCTGCAATAAAACGACTGCTGGCCTGTAACACTTGAGGTATCATAACACTGAAGAGCACTTAATGCGGTCCAGGAGGCCGTTTACATTCCAGTAGAGTACCGTTATCTTACCGTTATCGTAATGGATGCCATTACGCAGTCAAAGAGGGGCCAAACTAGCCAGCACCCACCCAGGAGAGGACATGATACCCCGAGGGACTGCAGTGCCATGCCACATCATCCTAATCGCTATTGTGTGTGTGATCACTGCCACTAACAACGTTAAAACAAAACATTCAGCAAAAGAAACCAGGCTCAACGGCCAGACTAGAACGCCCACCCCTCCAATACCCCCACACTTCACCCAAAGAAGCATCTGTCGCCCTAACTAAATTACCCCAAATCTCTAACTAGGGTTTAGGAAACCTCTGTGGTTCATAGGTGCTCATACAACAGGATCCAATGCCTAACAACAAATTACCATGCCTAAAAAGTGGAAATTTGCCCCCCGGAACTCAACAGAGCAAGAGAGGAGCCACACAGGCTAAGGCACCATTCGAAGGGAGAAGGGGAAGGCAAGCCGAATCTTCTCCTCCGGCTTCCCCCTCCAACCCACCACACCCCCCACCACTGTCAATGAAAGTAAAGAGGGACCATCCAGATCACGGAGTTTCTGACAGCTGAGACAAGAAGCCCAAGACTCCCTTTGTAGAGCAAAAGACCAAGGGGTTGTCTGAGAGCCTGTCCCTGTGCAGCCAGGTCCAGCGCAGGATCCTCCCGAGGGGAGCCAGGTGGAGCCTATCCATCGGCTCCACCCCTGACCTGGGACCTCTGAGATTGGGAACGTGCCCCCTCCTCCACCAGCAGCAGGAGAGTGACCCCATACGCTCACTTGTGCTTCCAGTCTGGCGTGGCTCGGGGGGGCGCTGCAGCAGCCGCCGCTCAGTTGCCCATTTCCAAACCTTGTCCAGCATGTCGAAGAATAGAGTGCAGGACTGGAAGAAGACCTTAAGGTGGGCGGGAAATAGAAGCATGTAATGCAGATCTGAGGTGCCAAGTTTCTGCTTCACCTCAGCGAAGGAGCTCCTCTGCTGCTGCACAGCCTTTGTATAGTCAGGGAACAAAAGAATCTTTGAGTTGTCGAACCGCAGATCAGGATGTGCCCAGGCTTTCTGTAGTATCACATTCCGGTCTTTAAAGTTGAGCAGCCTCAGGATCGCAGGCCGCGGGGAGGCCCCAGGTGGAGGCCTCTGTACCAGGGAGCGATGTGCCCTCTCGATGACAAAGAAGGGGGAGAGTTTGTTTTCGGGCAGACACGTTTTGAACCAGTCCTCCAACAGCCTGGACATCTGGCTCTTGAGAGAGGAGATTTCGTCTTTGGCGGAGGAGATGCGGTTCTTGACCTCCGTAGTCCTGTCTACCACATTCCTCAGGTCCTGCCTCAGCAGGGAGAGGTCCAGCCTGAGGCCATCCACCTTAAACTCCACCACACCCCTGGAGTCCTGTATGGCCTTTAGGACCACAGCCAGGTCCTTGGCCCCCTGCAGTGCAGACTCAGTCATCTGATCTGTTGAGCCCTCCTCCTGATCCTGAGGAGTGATTGGCAGGATTGTGTATTGATCCATCTTCGTTTGGGGCTGGACCTTTGCCCGCCCCATCCTCCAGAATCAAGAGTCCAGAAGGCAGGTAAGGAATAAGTTGTGTCACCTCCAGGACAGCACACAGAGCAGCTGAAAGGGGCGGGCCAAAGGAGCCAATACCCATCCGGGCCACCGGACAATGAAACCCCACACAAAAAAATGTCGGGCGGGGGGATGACTGTTCAGAAGCAATCTGTGAATGGGGTGCTAGAGAGGGGGCACCACTCTGGCTGCTAATCCGGTGTTCCAGCCCCAGACACTTCAATGGTCCTTACCGCACCCCAGGGGCAGCACTCCAGAGGGCAGTCCACCTCTGACCCCAACCACTCACCGGGAGGGCAGCCCAGTCCGCTGGCAAAGGGCTGCTCAACTTGCACAAGTACTGCAGGCACCTGGCCCACTGGGAGTCCCACCATCACCTGGCACAGTCAAAATCACTCAGGTCCCAAAGGGGTGGGGGGGCCCTCCGGCTGCACAGGGCCCGGACTGGCCGAGGTAGGCCTCCGCTACCATCTTCTCAGCCCTGATGGCCAGGCCCCCACAGTCTGCCACCACAGCCGCATGCTGAATTTACCACAGCCAGACCCGGCAACCTCCGCAGTAGTTAGAGCAGCCTGAAGGCCGGAACCAGCGGCCTGTCACCACTGCCTCTATCCCGGGTCCGCCTTCACTAGAAACCATGGTCTTCCACGCTGACAGCCCCCCCGAGGTCCCTGCAATCACACACATGACTTAGGCCAAGACGGGGGGATATGGAGGGACCCGGATCCATTTTCCAGGAAGATGATGCGCCACGCCTAACTCCGACCAGATGGCCCTGTACCTCCCGGTTCCTCTACGCCACCATCAAACGAGGGGAAGCCCAGCCCTCAGCAGGACATCAATTCACGGGGCCACTCTGCACCGTGCGGCCGGCGCAGTCTGGCACCAACCACTGCCAGCTGCCTCCCGGTCCCACTAGCATCCACAAGCAGGGGGAGGTCCCCCCCCTGAGGATGGGCTTCTCTGCCCAGGAAGGCAATCTTCATCGCCGGGGCCCGCTGCCCCAGATCGCAGGATGTCTAACCGGTCAACTCTGCCCAGTCCAGCAGCCCTGCAGGAGGGCCTGGACCCAGCAGAGGCCCCGTAGCGCAGCAGGCCTCCACTCTGATGCAGCATCCCCACTGTCCCAAATCGGGTCAAGGAAGGGCTCCCCAGACACCCAGAGCCCCACAAGGAGCCCCTCTCCTGCCTCTCAGAAGCAGGAGAGATGTCGTCATCAGGCCGGAAAATGTCAGATGTTCCTCAGGCGATGGGAGCAATACTAGAGCTCGACCGGCCATCTTGGCCGCCCAGGCCGCCTGTGTGCAGTTTTAAACTGCCAATTCGACTTGGCACAATAAACCCTTTGCCACACCTGAAACTGCCTTTTAATTCATATTCGTCAACCTTAGGGTGGGTACTAAAAGGCCCATAGGACAAGGTGCATTGTATTTAAACAGTTGGGCATGTACTTTTAAGGTTTACATGTCCTGGAGATTTTACCACTCTGAGACCTACCTCTCTCATAGGATAACATTAGGTTACTTTATTAAATGTAATAAGTGATAACGTTTGATTGGGAACAGGTAGAAATATCATTCTTGGTGTTTAAGGAATTGTAATAAATGGTAAAGTTGGATTTTAAGTTACAATTCTGAAAATACCCCTCTTAAACAGTTGGAGTTTTCTTGTCTTAACCATTTGGTGCCTGCAGCCTCTTTCCTGGGTCACATGACTAGGTACAGTTGGCCTTTGTGTATTCCTCCAGACAATTACATAATAAGGGGATTGCGAGTTGCCGGGATGGGTCATCCCAACAAGTTGGGAGGGGGTGGAGCTGTGCACAGCCCCACTTCCACTTCAAAGAAGATGCCTACGCACACAAAACTTCAAACTAGCTTTTTGTTCCCCTAGACATGCTGGGACTAGAGCAGAGAGGAAGGAAATTCAAACACTATCTGAGGGGGGAAAGCTCTAGAAGTTTCTTGCACTTCAAAGCTGGAACCAGGTATACAATTAGGACTCTCAGACAAAGTCTTCAGTTCACTTCTGGAACTGCTGCGTACTCTCAGAGGACTGCCCTGCTGTCTGTGGCCTGCTGTGTACTTCAGAGGACAACGCGTTCTCCTTTGGTGAACACCTTGCAGATCTGATAACACACTACTCACTCTCAAGCTTCACAGAAACAATGAAAGCAACACTCAAATATAATCTTTCAACAACCTCGTACTCAGTAAGGACCTCTCCCAGCACTGCAAAGGTCAAACCCACAACAAAGGCTCAACCCTGGATGCTTCCATAGCTCAGGAAGGAACACTAACTATCGACAACATCCTTACCGTCGACTGGTCAGACCATCACATCGTCCTGTTCCATAACAACAAAGCATTTCACCACCCAGCTAGCATGCAAAAACCCTCCAATGGGTGAGAAACATAAGACAAATTTTCCTAATGGACCTCGAAGGAAGAATGGGATCACTTCTTCCCCCCCTCATCAGATAACCTCTCAACAACCAAACTCACCACCCACTACAATTTAACAATGTCCTCCATACTGGACCAAGTAGCCCCCATCAAACTGAAAAGGGTGAGAAACGCAACCTTGAGAGCCTGGTTCAAAAAAGACCTAAACACTGAAAGAAGACAGCTTAGAGCGGCAGAAAGACTTTGGTGAACAAATCCATCCACAGCCCACCTTGATCAACTCATGAGAGAAAGCAGAAACTACAAAAAGTACATCACAAAAGAAAAAGCCACCTTCTTCCGCAACTCTCTAGATAAGGCCAGAAACCTCCCCAAAAAGTTTTTCAATATCAAACAGCAAACCTCCAAACCACCCTTAAAAAACCCTCATACCTCCAAAGAACGGTGTGACAACTTCTCCAACTACTTCAATGATAAAATCACAAAGATTGAGCTCTCCCTTGAAGTTTACAACCAGTCAACCAATAAGAAATGTCCTCCCACAAAGGAAGTTAACAATCCCCCCTCTCTCTCCACAGCCTCCCTATCAGCAATCTCTCCACAGGACAACACCGGGTGTAACCAAATCCAATGGTCCCTCATAACTCCTAGAAGTTGGAAGGCATTCAACCCAGTCTCAGAGGTGGACATTTCTACACTGCTGGCTATGCCCAAGCCATCCTCCCACCTGGCAGACCCCCACCCAGCCTCCATGGCTAAAAAACTCAACCACGCCCGAACCCCTATCTGGACTAAGAATATAAACAGCTCCCTGATGACTGAGGTGATTCCAGACTGCCTCAAGTTTGGTCAAGTCACGCCACTGCATAAAAAACCAGGAGCAGACCCGAATGACCTCAATAACTTCAGGCCCATCTCCAATCTCCCCTTCCTAGCTAAAATGTAGAGAGATGTGTTCTGTCTCAACTAAACCAACACATAGACAACAACAATCTCCAGGACTCTCATCAATCAGGCTTTAGAAAAGGATGCAGCACAGAAACAGCTATTTTAAACATTGTAGACGACCTTCACAAATCCCTGCATATAGACCGATGCTGCCTACTAATACTCCTAGACCTATCGGCAGCCTTCGACACTGTCGACCACAAGCTTCTCCTGTATTCCCTCCAAAAAAGGCTCAGTGCGGACAGTGCGGGTCTACACTGGTTCACATCTTTTCTACAGAATTACTCTCAACATAGAAATAATAAGTAATCTGACTTCTGACACAACCGTGGTTCACCCTGACCAGGATTTTAGTTGTTGCTTGAGAAGGGTTCACACCCCCTTCAACCAACAACCCATTTTCTTACACTTTCCCTTTCTTAACCTGAGGTGGAAAATAAAAAGGTTAATCCCACCTAGGCCTATTAGGGAAAAATCTAGTCAGGCCAACATAGTGAAATAGCTTTTGGTTATGTCACTGTTAGGGTTCACTAACCCCAATATGTAGTGTGCTTTATTTTTTACATATGAGCACCATTCTCTGTTGGCTCACAGCTACACTTTAGAGGTGCCTTATGAATATATAAACATAGACTTTTTCTACATGGCAAAGTGCATTTAAACTGCATCCTAACCAGAGCACAGTTATGCCCTAGCAGAAATATTTTTGTCACATATGCTAGAGAGCTACACATACACTACAGCCTACAGATAACATTTAATGTTCCATGGCTTAGGCACACTTTAGGAACTATTTACAGTGGCTCATAAGGACGTTAAATGCACCAAATAGGGAGTTCCAATGTACAATATAGGTTTTAGAGGGAAAGGCTAGGCAATTTACTACTGTTTAACAGTAGTAGAATGCACAAAGTCTTAACACCAGAAAAATAGGGTCCAGAAAAAGCTGAAAAATCTGGGGTGACCATACCGAAAAGGTGGAGTTGCTACACAGCGCTTTTGGGAAATGTTGCTATTTCAGAAATACATAAAGCCTCTACTTGGAGGTCACAACATATATTTACAAGGCACTATTGTTGTGATTTGGATTCCAGGACAGATACTCCGATAAGACAGGCTTCCTTGAAGACTCTATTTGAGCAATGACATTGTGCTTGTTTGTTCATTCCTCCACCTTGTTTATGTTGGATGAGCTTGTTAATCTGTTCAGAGTTTATGAATATTGATGAGAATCCCCTAGGAGAGGAGAATACGTTACTTACTTGTAATCATAGTCCTTCTCAAGGGGAAGCTTTAACAAAGTTATAATCAAACATACCCAGATGAATGAACAGAAAACATGCATACCTTATACCCAGGACCCTCTCGTTTCCGTAAACATTAACTGACCGAATTTCTCCTGTTGGGGTAGGAGGGAACACTGGTGGAGCATTATTCCTTAAAGGATCAGTGCAGTTTTTCACCTTTATCTATGTCAGCCTATCTGCTAATGCTGTCCTTGTTTTCCTTTCTTTTCATAACGTTTTGTTAAAGATGCTCCCAGTCACTTTTTATTATTTTTATTAGTGACTATTTGAATTTATTTCGCATTTAAAAAAAAAAAAAGAAAAAACATACATTTGGCTGATGTTTTGCCTTTGTTTAGGATGCAAAGATATTTAATATTGTTAAAGTGCTCCAGTATCCCACGTGCAAGCAGGAGGATTCAGGGGCATATTAGCAACAGACGGAGATAAATATCGCAAAGCGCGCTTAGCGCTTTCATATTTATCGCCGTCTATCGCGGTTATTTATCGCCAGGTTAGCGCGTTATTTACAACGTGTATAACCTAAGCGATAAATATTCAAGCGATAGTGCAAAAATGGGCAAACATCGCTGGAAAACCAGCGATGTTCACACAAATACAGCGTTAACATTGCTGATACGAGCATGAGGTCGTAGGCACATAATCCACATCCTATGTAAAGTATGCCCTAGTCTGAATTTTAACAAACGTTAAAATCCAGATCTAAGGGCGCGTTAGCGCAATTAAGATTATGACTACACTGGATTTGGGGTTCTTGTAAATATCGCGAAGCTAGTTTAGCGATATTTTCCCAAGGGAGTCTTGTCAGGCACGCCTCCTTTGCATCTCATTAGCGATGCGATGGGAGGCGTGCTGACAAGGGGCGCTATTGCAAGGAAACACGCGCTAGCGTGTCCTTGTTGATAATGCGATAATATTATCGCCGCTTTTCGCCCAAAAACGGGCTCTAAAGCGGCAATAATATTATCGCCACCCCTTGTTGATATGCCCCTCAGTGCTTATGACTTTGATAAGGATTCCGCTGCAAGCAAACTATGATTACAGGTAATTAACTTTTCCTTGTTCATCATTTGCCACCTAAACCAGTAAAATCAGACAACACCCCATTCTTCCCTGTGAGTCTTTCAGTTGGGGATGTTTGCAATCTGGGAATATAGGCCTATATTTGAGATATGTTACAACTCAAATACAACCTAATGCAAGTGGCTCAGTCTTTGAAACAATCCACAAGTTCAAGTTGGGGTTTCTATGATCAATAATGGATGTAGTAAACTTGGAAAGATGAGATGCATTCTGGATTTACTTGTTCCATTGAGAGCATATCAGTTTTGGTTGGTGCATTCTTATTAGAACATTTACATAAACTCTTTCCCAGCTGGTTTACGGACTGGGTAGAAATAGATTTTACTCTTAACATCCTTAAACGTCTAAAAAAAGGGTTGCATGACTGAGCCTTTCTAGTCAGAAGCTTCATCACTGGGTAACAGAGCTCCAATTCACTGCTCAGCGGTCTACAAATACCTACAGAAACAGTGCTTTATGGCAACATCAGGAATCATGGAGGACCTTCCTGCCTTCAGCCCACAGTGGGAAGCCAGTATGTTTGCCAACCACCTGCTGCAATAATAATTGAGGAAAGAGGAAGAAAAAGATTAGGTAACTCCATGTGAACGTAGGGTTTAGTTGAAAGCATAATGGAACAGTTCTGTGTTTTGCCCTTTTCAGAAAAGGAGGTTGTTTGGGTTAGACATGGCAAATGGGTACAGTGTGGTCAATGTCTTGGTCCCTGTGCTACATGTTTATTCCATCTGACTGCTCACTATGCTCAATATGCAGTTTGCCACTTTTGGGCACATGTTTTTATGTTTGCTACCAAGAACGTTGAACTTAATATTTAGTTATGTATTTATTTATTTATACATTTATTTATGATTTTGTGTATGTTATTATTGTACAGTGTGTATGGCAGGACTTTAACCCAGCAATGCATGATATTAAGGGCCAGATTTATCAAAGCATTGCGTTGCCTAGGTGTCTGCAGCACTCTTAAAAGAGGCAAAAACTGGATCGTTTTTGTGCAGGAAAGTGTACCTTCCTGCACAAAAACAATACTGGGTGTAACACAGGCACTCTTGCACCATGGGGCAAGGGTGCGTGTTGACACTTGGCAGCCAAGAGTGTGCCGGTGCAGCGAGAGAGTAGGAATGCACCATATGTTAGCAAATATGGTGCATTCCTGCCCTCTCCATTTGACACAGCGCAGCGTCTTGCTGCATTGCAATGCGTGAAATCTGGATAAATATGTGCCATTGGGTTTTTCATAAGAACAAGTTGTAAATCAAATGAAGCAATAGACACTTGTGAACATAGAGAGCAGGGACTATATCAGATTTGGATAAGTCCAGAGTGTCGATGCAACTGGTTGTATGATGGTACAGCGCATGCCTGAACAATGCATGCCTGTACCACACGGTCTCTACCGCGACCGCGTCTTTAGCACAAATGCCTTTACCACGCATGCCTTTAACACACAATTTCTTTGTGGTAAAGACATGATGGGTAAAGGGGCATGCGGTCTAAAGATCATACTCCTGCCCCCTGCCCTGTAAACTGTCCCTTTTCCCCCCAAAAATAAAATCCACATCCCAAAAACTAAACCGACCCTAGCCCCCCGGCCCTGAGCCCTAGACCATCCCCTACATCCCTAAACTACAATGACACTGCCCTGTAAACTGTCCCTTCTACCCCTGCGCTGAGCCCTAAATAATAAGCCCACGCCCCAAAAATGACCCTGACCCCAGCCCCTCAGCCCTGAGCCCTAAAAGCTATCCCCTACATCCCTAAACTACCCCGACTCTGCTCTGTAAACTGTCCCTTTTCCACCTGCCCTGAGCCCTAAAAATTAACCCCACGCCCCAAAAACTACCCCGACCCCAGCTCCCCTGCCCTGAGCCCCCTAAAAAACTGTTCCCTACCTTCGTGAAATACCCCGACCCAGCCCCCGACCCGCTTTGAGGACTAAAACTGTCCCCTGCCCTAAGCCCTAAAAACTATCCCCTACATCGCTAAACTAGCCCATCCCTACACCCTGCGATGTAAACTGTCCCTTCTCCCCCTACCCTGAGCCCTAAAAATTAAGAACACTCCCCAAAAACGACCCCAACCCCAGTCTCCCTGCCCTGAGACCTAAAAATTTATCAGGATATCTGGTCTAAAGATGGCCGCGGGGAAGGAGCTCTGAAATCGGGCTCTAGGGTTTGGGATCACTAACATAGTGAAAATCCCACCCGACCCCCCCCACATCCACTCCCCTAAAATAATCAGGACTCACCAGAACTGAACAGGAGTAAATCCAAACGGCGACGAGTTGAATCACTTGGAAATCGTCCCTCGCCCGGTACCTACAGGACGGCAAGCAGTGCTGCGGTGGTGTCCACTGTGATGGAACCCACCAAGAGATCCCCGGTCAGCCCCACGTTTGACCCGCAGGAGTCCCGAATTCCGACGGGGGTCTACATCTGGGAATGAACAAATTCAGAACGAACTCTTAGCCAGATCTGCTCGATACAGCGTCCTGCTAATACGACGGACTGACCCCATGATGGCCGCCCTTGGCCAACTCTCGGCTCCCCCCGCATCGATTTGATGTCCCGCTGATCACCGGAACACTCAGCATAGCGAAGCGCGGCTCCCTCCTCCCTCGAACAGATCGGAGGAGGCCCAGGACGGTGACTATACCTTCCTCAGACCGGCACGGAGCTCAGGACGAAAGCGAATACTGCCTGTCCCCAAGATGGCCGACTCTAGAACGCACCCGGCACAATGGAGAACGTTATGCAGTTAAAGATTAAGACTAAACACACAAAACTCATGCGCCTAAGGACGCTAATTGAATAACAAATGGCAATAAATACGACGGCCATGGGACTTTAGAGAAGTAAAAGTCCCCCCTCCACGAAACAGCCGGACTTGCCTGACCCAGTAATGGCTGCCAAAAGTATAACTCACGGACCGCATTAGCGGAGCTGGTGACCCCCGGTCCGCCCAGAGGACCCGGACCTTGTTTCAGGCCGTTCACACCCCCTGCACTAGACCCGCTGGGCAATAAGTACCATCAGGGCTTAGACCGGTCTTCCAGTACTAATGCCGCAACGTTACGCCTGATCTCAAGATGGCCGCCCTCAGCTTTTCCAACGAACTCATCTAGAACACGTAATGGTGCAAATGAGACCTGGTGACCCGATATGCCCCTGCGAACTGTAAACAATAGAGTTAAAGCGAGTGCCCCATGCAGCAACTCGCTTTAATCCTTTAGACCAGCGGATAATTGACTCGGATGCCTGACCCCAAAAAGGCGGCTCCGTGAGTACAGTAATCATTGATCAGCGTACAGTAATTTTGGCAAAAAACGATCCGATCAATTGCCCGAATTTCTACTGAGACCAGAAACCTTGGGAGTGAAAGGAAGCTAAAGGGCCGTACGTAGGTCAGGTAAGCCCTACCTCCCTATCCCAACTTAAGGCGGCAAACCACCTCCACCCCCCGCTGAAGCGCCCAGCACCTCATCTTCCCCCAGACAAATACTTGCAACCTTGCAAGCCCGCTCTCTATCCGAACCTGACAGCCAGAGAAAGGGCCCCCACACTATACACTCAATCTGCAGTGGATGAGTGCCCCCCACATCACACACTAACACACTGTCATCCTTACACCTCAGAACAGGGCAACAAGAAATCACAGACACCTATTTCCACCAGCCATACGCTGAGGTTAATCTCCCAATCTAGTCCCACGGCTCCCATATTAGTGAGGGCCCTCATGCGCCTTCCAGCCACACGGTGTGACCAGCTTCCCCTAGATGACAGTCCCTGACCAATGTAGATCCCCCATCCCATCAGAAGCACGGTCCCCCCTTCAAAGAAACGCAACAATGTCACCGGGCTTGCCAATTTCCACCAACCCCCACATACCGAACCACTTGATACCCCACGGCGTGAACTCCTTCGCAATTAGCTTCCCCCCAACCTCTCCCTGAAAGCGAAAAGAAACTTCAAACATAGACTGATTAGACAGCATCCGGAAACACTATTCGTGGACACATATCACTGCGCCTCCAAAGGGCAGATAAAGATGGATCTCATCTTCCACACTGATAGACCCGATAACTGGAACACTACATTCAGAATGCAACTTCACATCTCCAAACGACGACTACCACACATAGCTGCAAACTGACGACCTCTCACCCTAACCACTCGACAAGGAGCGGGAACACATCAGTGACCATCTACTCGAATGGCACAGTTTTGATACAGGCAAACAATGAGAACCTAGAGGCCTTCGACTCCCTCTTCCCTGCACTCCGAACCGCCCACTTACACACGCTTAGACCTTCCCCGACCCAGCACTCACCCCCGGATAACCTGTCTCACCAGGTGAAGCAAACAACCATTCCCACACCCCTCGCCAGAACCACCAGCCTCCCCTCTCGAGTCACCACCCACTCCTCCGCCCCCACGAATCGTGATCTCCAACTCCCCGATGAACGTCAAAACCAACCTCCCCCCCAGACTCACCTACAACATCAGAACCCTGCCATACCAGCACGGTCCACTAACTTCTCTATCACTGCTGCAGAAATCAAGAGGACTAATTCACGACACGACCCTATGCACCCCCTACCTAGGGTCCCAAACAGAGACAGCGTGGTCTACACAAACAGCAATAGACACCATAACACAGCCACGCCCTCCACCTCATGTGACGGCCATAGCCAAGACTTCCTCACCCCGCCCCAGAAAACATGGCGCAGCGTCTTGCCCTACTAGAAAGTCAGTTAGAAATGATATTCCTGGGCCTAAACGAAATCTTAACCAAACTCGACAAGGCCCGAAAGCCCCGGCAATTCCCTCCCAGGGCTCCCACACCGTCCAGCTCCAACCATCTAAAGCGCCCTATTGGGTCCTTAATCACCCACGCGACCCGGACACAGAGACCCACTAGAATTGACACAGAGATCCTGACACAGAGTCCCATAAGATCCAAAGCCCCCATGTCCCGGGTACAGAGACTCTTAAGAACTGATGCAAAGACCCAGACACAGAGACCTATAAGAACCAAAGCCGCAATGTCCGCTGAAGAAGCAGCTGATCTTGCCTCAACGTACGATTCTCCTCCCACAGCTTCCCCTAAATCCAAAATCCAAGTGATCACGGGCTTCAGAAGAGACTACCCCCTCACTAAACCCCCAAGACACCCGCCCTTCCTCACCACCATACCTAGGGCCCCATCTGGAAAGAATCACAGCAGAAAAGGGCTTTCCACTAACTGCATGCTCATTAACTGCAGATCAGCCTCTAAGCATGCAACGGAACTAGCAGAAGCCATCCTCTCGCATGACATAGACATTGCGTTCATCACGGAGACTTGGCTAAATGAGATCTCCCCACCATGCTTGGATATGCTTGTGCCCCCAGGTTTTACTATTATCAACAAAGACAGAAAAGATCAACGAGGTGGAGGTGTAGCTATCATACACAAGGACAACATCGCCATGGTAGAAATAGACACTTTCAAGTACAGCTCCTTTGAATGTCTTACCGTCAACATCAAGACTAAGGATAATAGTACAATACTCTGTCACCTTCTTTATCACCCACCAGGCAACACCCCCACATTCGGGGAACACTTCTCCGACCTGATTGCCCATTGCTCACTCGGAGGCGCTAGCAACCTAATCCTTGGTGACCTTAACCTATGCTGGAACGAAGCGAACAACCCGCTAATTCAAACTCTAAACAATCTTCTCTGTGACAACAATCTATCCCAACACTGTTCAGAGGAAACCCACAATAAAGGAGCAACCTTGGATGCCATCATCGCTCAACGAGACGCAATTACGATCGACCACATACTCCCCGTGGACTGGTCGGACCACCACATTATCTTATTCCACATCAACCAAAAAGTGCTATCCCTGCCACCCGTGCAAGACCCACCCAAATGGACTAGAAATCTCACCCAGATTCCCCTTGGTGTCCTGGAAGAAAGGATAAGTTCGCTCCTCCACAGCGTCAATGATCACCTCTCCACAACTGAACTCACCTCGCTCTACAACTCAAATATGGTGGCCATACTTGATCAACTAGCACCCCTGAAATTAAAAAAAAGCCGAGCTACTCCGTCCAGATCATGGTTCGACTCCGACATCAACACCGAAAGGAGACAACTAAGAGCCACAGAAAGACGCTGGAAGAACAATCCTACTACTATCCATCGCGAGCAACTCAGAACAGTTCGGAAGAAGTACAACAGTCACATCAAGAACAAAAAATACACATTTTTCTGCTCCGCACTGGATAGCGCAAAAAACAGACCCAAGGAGCTCTTTAACATCATCAGACAACAAACCTCCAAGCCCGCTACGTCCTCAGTGCAGGCATCCAAAGAACTATGCGACAACTTCGCCAACTTCTTCAATGACAAGATCTCCAAGATCGAGCTCTCACTGGACATCAATAGCGCCCCCCCACCAATAGCAGCCCGCCTGGGGCGCATGATATCGCTCCCTTACCCCACACCAAACCCTGGCTACTCTTCCATCCCATTCAGGAAGCTGAGATAGTCAAACTGATCTCCACCTCCAAGCCCTCATCTCACGTCCTAGACCCTATACCCGCCCAACTGACCAAAAAGCTGAAACTCTCCTTAGCCCCACTCTGGTGCGAGATCATAAACAGCTCCCTAAAAAGCGGAGTCGTTCCAGACTGCCTCAAAGTGGAACAAGTCACCCCACTGCTGAAAAAACCCGGCCTGGATATAAAGGATTTGAATAACTTTAGACCTGTCTCTAACCTTCCTCTTCTATCCAAAATCCTAGAAAGATGTGTACTCCAACAGTTAACCCAACACATGGACAGTATCAACCTCCTTGATTCCCATCAGTCTGGCTTCAGGAAAGGCTGCAGCACTGAAACCGCGATCCTCAACATCATCGATGATATCCACAAATCACTTGACTCAGACCAATGCTGTCTCCTCATTCTCCTAGACCTATCGGCAGCATTCGCCACGGTAGATCACAAACTTCTCATTAAGGTTCTCCAAGAAAGAGCCGGAATTGATGAGGTGGTCCTCCAATGGTTCTCCTCCTTCCTACACAACCGCAGCCAGAGAATCAAAATCAAAAACTTTGAGTCTGACCTCCACCCAGTCAGTAGGGAAGTTCCTCAAGGGTCAGTGCTCTCCCCCCAACTTTTCAACATTTACATGGAACCCCTCAACACCCTTCTCAAAAAAGCTAACATTCCCTTCCACCTATATGCTGACGATACTCAGATTTACTTGGAAACCTCCTCCGTCAAAGACATTCAAAGACTCAATGACATACTGAGGGAAGTACAAAACTGGCTGTCAAGTAACCACTTAAAACTGAACAATGACAAAACTGAATTACTCCTCATATCGAACAAAGAAGAGAACCCCCAAATGGTTGAATGGCTAAAAGCTATTGATGCGCTCAAGGGGAACCTCACCCTGGCCGACTCTGTTAAATCACTAGGTATCACGCTAGACCCGAAACTGAACATGACCAAACACATTAAGAACTCAGCTAAGAGCGCCTTCCTTAAGCTGAAGCTACTGAACAAATAAAACCTTTCATCCCGCCCAAAGATCTCAAACAAGCCACCCAATCATTGGTGCTATCAAGATTAGACTATGGGAATGCAGTCCTCTCAGGAATAGCTAAATCACATCTTGCTCCCCTTAAAACAACTTTCAATGTGGCAGCCAGAATGGTCACCGGAATCAAGAAATTTGATCACATTTCACCTGCACTCAGAGAACTCAAGTGGCTCCCAGTCGAAATGCGGGCAAACTTCAAAACAGCCTGCCTCACACACAAAGCCTTGCACACCGGCAAACCCGAATACCTGGCTGCCAAACTCAGAAAAGCCAGTCAGACCAGGAACCTCAGAAGCTCTAACACCCTACTACTCATCCCGCTGAAATCACGAAAACAAAAAACCGCGGACAGGGCCTTCGCCGGGAACGCGCCCAAAATCTGGAACTCTATTCCCCCCCACATCAGAACTATTCCCTCTTTTGCAAAATTCAAAAGTCAGCTCAAAGTCCTGTTCCTCGACCGCTCCCTAGTGAACCGATAGGAGCAGTTGGAGCACTGAAACAGACACCTCACACTGCTTCGACGCTGCGTCAGCAAGGCTCCGATCCTGAACTCTCCGCCATTGACCTATACTATTATTTTTATTATGGGATTTTCCGCATTATTGTATTTTGTTATTTTCTGCGATTTAACTGATGTAAAGCGCTCCGATACCCTCGGGTCAGGTCAACGCTATACAAAACTTCTTAAATAAATAAATAAATAAAAACTATCCTATACATCCCTAAATTACCCCGACTCTGCTCCCTGTCCTATAAACTGTCCCTTCTTTCCCCGCCCTTAGCCCTAAAAACTGCCCCCACCCTAAAAACTACCACGGCCCCCTCCTGAATCCTAAAACCTACCCCGACCCCAGAAAACTACCCTTCCATCCCCAAAGACCAATCCCCAGCCCCACTTACCTCTACATGTCCTTAGCCCTAAAAACTGTCCCCACACTAAAAACTACCCTGACCCCCTCCTGAGTCCTAAAACCTACCCCCACCCCGAAAAACTACCCCTTCACACCCCAAGACCAAGCCCCAGCCCCACTTACCTCACCGTCTCCTCTCCCAATTCCTAATAGTCCTTCCTCTACCTGTCTTCCCCTTCCTGTGCCTCTGCTCGGCAACTAGAAAGCTCATTGCCTTAACCACGCATATGTGTTGTTAAGGCCAGCGTGATTAAGGCAATCGTGGTACAGCTTGCAAGGAAATTACATGCGTGGCTCAGCCTGCGTTGTTAAGGCTGTTTCCTGATGCAACTATATCAAAAACGTCTTGAGGTGACAGATACTACAATTTTTGTATTTTAAAGTATGTATGCTTTGAAAATTACGTAACAGGAAGTTCTCAAAGAACAAAGAACAAGGAATTGACCAGACAAGGAGTTAGCAGATGTAGATATAGGGCATAACATAGCCTAATGCATGTGTATTTGTAATGTGCATATCCACCACAAGTGGTATCCTGATGCTATTGACAGATGACAGATGTTTATTGTTACCAAACCCAATGATACTCATTTTTAGCAAACCTTAGAAAGATGGAAGGCAGAGTGACCCCCATCAGTTAAACTTATGGCCATGGTGACTACCACAGGTTCCTGCAATGGATATATTATTTCACTGAGCCACTGAGTCCCTATGAACTACATGAAGCAATAACGTGCTAATAATATTATGATAGTATATGCAATCTCAAATGTCATGTCCCTTGGTTCTCCACGGAACTCAGGAGATGTAAGCAAAATTGCAGAAAACAGGAAAGAAGATGGAGAATGACCTATAAAGAAGAAGAGAAGGAAAAATACAAACAACATATAGCTATATATAAAGATCTTATTCTTAAAGCTAAGGCAGTATATTTCACAAAAGAAATTGAGGAAGCCAAAGACTCAACTAAAGAACTTTTCGTACAATTATGGAGCTAACAAGTAACTGTAATAAAAAATCCCTGGTTGCCAATCAATCCTTTTGTGATTCGCTGGCAGATTTGTTTTTAGAAAAAATAGAAACAATTTATAAAGAATTTTCAAATTCCAAATCATCATCTACTATAATATCTACCAATATAAGCAATCTATCCCCCGATGTAACTAAAGGTATGGCAGATTTTATTGCTCCATCAATTGAAAACATTAGAAAGCTATTGGAAACTACTACTTCGGACTATCCATACGACCCCTGTCCGCCTAGTATAACTAAATTAGCAGCAGAAGTCATTGCATCTAAACAAACACCTATTTATCAACCCATGTGCGAAACAGGCATTTTTCCAAATAGTTGGAAAAAAGCAGCTTTGATCCCTCTTTTTAAAAAAACCAATACTAGATGAAAATGAACCAAGCAATTATCGACCAATTCCTCGCCTCCAACTACCAGCTAAAATAGCTGAAAATCTTTTGAATGACCAGCTGGTCACCTTTATTGAATCCAACAAACTCTTAGACACAACCCAATTTGGCTTCCGGAAGGGCCATAGTACAGAGACAGCTCTACTCAAGGCAACCGAAGAGATCAGGCAGGTCCTGGATCAAGGAAAAGGGGCAGCCCTCATCCTGCTTGATCTCTCTGCAGCTTTTGATACTGTTAATCATGAACTACTATTAAGCTGGTTAGCAACATGTGGGGTCACAGGCATGGCTTGGAACTTGATAAAATCCTATCTAACAAATCGGGAGCAAGTAGTAAAACTGGAGAACTTTGCTTCCCGTCCTTTCTCTCTTCCATGTGGAGTCCCACAGGGATCCTAAATAAGTCCTACTGTTTTTAACATTTATGTCTCCCCACTAGCTGATCTAATAAGGAGCTTTGGTTTCTCCCTTACATCCTATGCTGATGATACTCAAATTGTGTTCTCCATAGAAAAAAAATAATGTAGACACAGAAATTAGATTTCATGATTGCATGCTAGCTGTCCATGGATGGATGGACAATAATTGCCTTAAGCTAAATGCCGGAAAAACAAATGCCGGAAAAACTCTTTGGACCACAACTGTCCTTTTGGAGCACATCAGCCTGGCCAGTTATCATGGGCCCTATCTCCCTTCCAGTGGAAAAGGCTCGTAACCTGGGGGTGATCATTGACAATAAACTCAACTTTACTGATCATGTAAATAAATTGACCTCATCCAATTTTAACACTTTGAGAATAATTAAGAAAGTTCTGCCTTTTATACCTGCTATTCTGCAGAATATGTTAATCACTTTATTGATCTTGTCCAAAATAGACTATTGTAATAGTCTGCTTCCGACTACTCACAAATACAATATAAATAAACTTCAGGTCCTCCAAAACGCTGCGGCTATACTATTGTTGAAAATTCCAAAAATTAGCTCAATGTCTCATGAATTGAAAAATCTGCATTGGCCTCCTATCAGACAAAGAATCACCTTTAAGGTGCTTTGTCTAGGTTACAAGGCATTTTATGATCTTGGTCCTGACTTTTTGAATCAGAGCTTTAAACAGTATCTCCCTACTAGAAATCTTCGCTCAGCAAACGCAAAACTATTAGTACTACCTAGATTTAAACAAGTACGATGAGGTGGAAAAAGCATTGTACTTGAAGCATCCAAAACATGGAATATATTGCCCCTCTACATTAAAACAGCACCTAGTCTTTTCGCCTTTAGAAAAGCTATGAAGACTTGGCTATTCAGATCCTGGTAACTTTTTCGCAGTCCTCTGATACTTGCAGCCGGAACTGACAGTGCTTAGACACCTTTGGGTAGTAATGCGCTCTACAAATCCAGCTAACATAACATAATGTCATTAGTAGTGCAAGGCTAATCATGACTGGCGAAATTCAATGGTTTCTTAGTTTTGGATCATAATCATAATCTTCCTTCAACTGAAAGTTAATATATCATCTTAGTAGAAAAGCACAATGGTCTTTTTGTCAATGTTTTAAGTGAGGTTCTTATTTTTGTAATGATATACTTTCTACATTGTATTTTATGGGCAGAGCCTGCAGCATCACCCTGTGGGTACTGTGCAGAAGGTGTGGCTTGTAGATTAGTTGTGATTCAAGCAACCAAGCTGGCAGTGCATATAATGCACAGTGCATGGCCTGACGTCCTTCAATACTTATCCTGGTTACACTGTCTATTAGAGTGCTCTTTGGCAAGTCCCTGTAGAACTACCCTGTACCTAGTACACCTAACAATGTTTTTTTTTTTAGAATATGAGTTTGCTTTCAGGAGCACTGCATCATTCAGTTTCTATGCCTGCTGTTTACCGGTGACTAGAGCATACAAGGCATGCATGGTCTCTTGCCAAACCTTGTACATAGCACAAGCATGGCATGGTCTTCTGCCAGGCCCTATGCCCACTACTTGCAAAATATGTAGGGCCAGATGTACAAAGCATTTTTTCGGTGGCAATCGGGCTGTTTGCAACTGAAATAATGCTTCTTCAAATGTACAAAGACCAAACTGCGATTTTAGTGAATCGCAGTATGAGTTTCTGAACAAAAACAGAGTAGCTATTTGGCAGGGGTGTGTTCAAGGAATTCGAATGGTATGTACTAATGATTTGTGACAGAAATGTGGTCGCAAAACATTCGCACTTTACCACCAACTGAAAGTTGGTGGTAACCCAAATGGCAAGGAGTTCTCTTGGAATGCCTTCATCTTTGAGAATGTTTAAAAAATATATTTTTTGTGAGCAGGCAGTGGTCCCGCAAAAATAAAAAATAAATGTTTTCTTTTCTTTTTTTATTTAAGGAAAACGGGTTGCATTTATAAAACAAAAGATTTCTTTATTGAAAAGTAATCACAGATATGGTGGTCTGCTGAGCCCAGCAGGCCACCATCCCTGTGATGGCAGTGAATCCTAGTGGGTCACAAATTGAGATCTACCTCATTAATAATTATGAGGTAGGTCTATTAGCGACCTACTACGAATTGCTAATTGGGATATAAAGGGCCAGATATAACTTTAATACATTAGTAATAGCAATTTCCATATAGTAATTCCTAAAACATCGCTTTTACTAGTGTTAGTACATCTGGCCCGTAGTGCACACTTGTGAGGAAGCACTGTCAGTATCGGTGCATGGGAATGCTGCATCCTTCTTTTAAGGGGGTGGGTAGTAAGGACTATGCCTACTGTAGTGGGGCCTTCAGGGCCTACACCAAGGGGAAGGAGACAAGGTCCACATAAAATGGTGCTCTCACTCACAAAAATGTGTCTGGTGCTCATTCGCTTGAAATGCAGCAACTCTGACTGTTAGTGTATGTTCATGAGACTGTTCTTGTTAACAATGTGCAACACCCTGGAGTTCCTATATTGCAACCGCTTTGAATGCACACATGAACAAAATGGAGCGATGCACCCCATTTGCAATATGAACCCTGCTTTATCTGAGATGGTGTGGCTAGTTGGTGATTGCTAATAAATGTTTGGCTATACTCAGCTTATCTCAATCACTGAAGCAAACATTTCTCTAATTAAAGAGCATTGCAAATAAATTGCAATTGGTTACCTGTGTGATTGATTACAAGTTCTGTATGTGCCCAAAAACGATCAATAATTTTCAATTAACCTCTATCTCCTATACTATTTATCTAATAGAATAAACATTTATAAAAAAGGAACAAGAGAAACACCCACCTTTTTACGCATTGTATTAAAGTTTTCAATGATAACTCCAATGAAAAGATTAAGTATGAAGAAGGTTCCCACAACGATGAACGCAACAAAATATAGCAGACTGTAGGTATTTGAATCAGGGTCGGGCTGCAAGTCAACCTGAAAGAGAAAGTATATTGAATACAGTTGTTCTAGCAGATATACGCACACGTTGGTGAACCAGCGAACATTATATTTTTGTTTTAAATATTGCAATGTGCAGAACATTTGATTCCTCACATCCTGACTAAAATGCATAAAACCTTGGTTCAGAGATAGGATCCTGTGTGTGCAAGTGGAATACTATATGTGTAGCCATGTGCAATATTTTCAGTGACAATCCCTACCATTGCCTGATTATGAATTGCATGGTGCGGGGTGTAGTGTTGTGTGATCATGTGCAGTAGGACCCTTGTGGTCCTAGGCAGACTCCCTTACAAAGGTACGTAGTCAGGAGGTATTTGGGTGTGTCTGGGTGTGTTCAATAAAGTCTATAACACAGTAAGTTCAGTCAACGATTGTGTGTCGAGGAATAAAGACGTGTCTTACAGAACTCTGTGTGTGGCGTAGTCATTTGCGTGCTCCAGAGTTGGGGTGAAGGCTACAACTGGCAAGAAGTAGAGGATCGGTATCCCGAAGAAATGAGACTGCTATCCCTGAGAGTTTGCCGAGGTCCATAAAACTGTTTGTGCGTGCCACGTGTGCCCCAAGAAGCAAGCTACAGTTGGGGTATGTGGAGTAAAAGTGCTGCTCTAGCTCATACAAGACCCTCAAAGAAAGTGAATCCCCTACAGAGGAGCACTGTCAGAAAGCCAGCCGTAAGCCTGCTGGTAAGGCAGAAAGAAGAGATACTGAGCCACAGAGTAACGCAGAAACTGTACAAAACAGAAAAGCTAAAGGCAGCTATAACCAGATGCGAATAAACGCTAAAGGCAGAGACAGCCAGGTGGAAGAAAGCACTAGACGCAGAGATGAACAGGTGCAAAGAAACGCTGAAGGCAGCGACAACCAGGTAGGAAGAAGCACTATGGGAAGAGGCAACCAGGTATGAGAAAGCTCTAAAGGCAGTGACCGGGTATAGAAAGTACAAAAGTACAATTGTACTTACCAGTACAAGCGAGGGAAGTGCAACACAACATTTAATCAGGCGTGACGACCAACCCCGGTTGAGCCACTGATGCATGCAAAGTGGCAAGTAGCATACACTACACCAAAAGGCTTTCAATGGTTAGTGAAAAGAGCACCAAATACATTGCAGTCGTGTTCCTGAAACCACCACCACCATTCGATAATGTCAAATAGCAGAATATTGGTGCCAGATGGATTGCATGAATTGAAACATTTGCTGACTTTATAGATGCCTTTGAAGAAGTAGATGACAAAAAGATCATAAAATACTTAAAGACCCTTGCAGGTGATGGTGTAAAAGAAGTGATAAAGAAAATATCACAAGCTGATGAAATATCGTACTGTCAAATTAAGGAAACGTTGGAAGCCAAGTTTAATCCAATACCAAATGTCGACTATGAAAGATACATTTTGAACCAGGCAAGACAGCAAGCTGGTGAAATCATGGATGAGTTTGTTGAAAGTCCTGATACGCTCATCAAGCATTGCAAGTTCAGTGACTTAAATGATGAAGAAGCCATGCGTCTCAGAGCCATCAATGGTTGCGTCTCCGAATCTTTCAGACGACGCATGCTGACAGAGACACAGTCTGGAAAGGTACTCATGGCTGCGAGAGCTGAGGAACATGCAGATCGACAGGCTACTGATCTGGAAGCTGGGACAACTCAGAATGAATCAGTGCTGATCATGAAAAGTCAGCAAAAACACAAAATGAAGACTCAGAAGAAGATGTCTCAGAAGAAAAATAGATTGTGCTTCCCAGGTGGATTCTTGCTTCCACATGAAGGTAAATGTCCCGCCATTGGACACATATGCAAAGGCTGTGGGAGAGAAAACCGTTTCATAACAGTCTGAAAAGCAAAAGAGAAACTAAATGCGTCACGATAAGAAAAGAAAATGGGCATCAGAAATTTCCAGAGGCATTCTAGCCATGGCCACAATGCCAAACAGCAACATCAATTGAGACAAGTAGAGACTAAACAAAGTTGATCATCATTAAAGTCCTCTTCCAAAAGTTCTTCAGCGTCATCACCTTGTGACAGTGAAGACGATGGGTGTGCAATGATGATGTCAACCGCAGAAAAACATGCACATGTTGAATTGGCTGCTTGCAAAAAAGAACACTAGTCAAAGAGAGATCGCCACGTGAACTCATTTGGCCGATGCCCAAAGATCACGCTAAAGGTGAATGACTGCCCCACAACTTTTATTATAGACTGTGGTGCGTTGAATCAATATCATGCCAGCAGAAAAATACAAACAAACTGTCTCCGGTACCACATTTAATGCCATCGAAAGCAAAGGTGTAAATGTGGGCTGCTTCTACGCCATTGCCAAGTCAAGGGTCATTTGTAGCGACCATGAGGCATAAGAAAACAACTTTTCAAACACCAATTAATGTTCTCCAAGGTACTTCGTCAAGTGCATGTCTACTCAGTTTCAGCACTGCTGCTGACATGGGACTGATATCAAGCAACTACAACCTCAATGCACATTCTGAAATAGTAAGCCAATTCCAGTCATTCATTCATGGACTAGTGAAACTCAAGGCAATGAAGGAGCAACTTCACATTAGGGAGGACATTTGCCCTGTTCCTCATCAACACTGTCGGATTGATTTTCATCTACAGGAGGCTGTTGAGAAAGAACTGGAAACATTATTAAAGCTCAACATCATCGAGCACTCTACTGGTCCGATGCCATGGGTTTCACCCATAATGGTAGTGCCAAAAAAGGACAGTAGAGGTGCAGTGCACATTTGTGTTGATATGCATCAGGCCACCAATGCAATCGAGAGAGAAAGACACCCAGGTTCACACATAGAGGACATGATTACACAGCTGAATGGTGTGAAAGTCTTCTTCAGTTTTGATTTGAACGAAGGATACCCTCAGCACAAGCTGGAAGAGAACTGAAGGTACATTACTACTTTTCCAACTCATGTTGGTTTGTTCAGATACAAAAGATTCAGTTTTGGTGTGTCGTCAGCTGCAGAAATCTTTCAGGATGTCATTCGCTGAGTTAGTCAACCTGTCACCCATGCTTTTAACTACAGTGATGATATATTAGTGTTTGGGGCCACATGAAAGCAACATGACAGAGCTCTTACGCAAGTATGTAATTTGCTCATCAATGCGGGTCTTACGTTAAATGCAAAAAAGTGTGAGTTTAACAAAACCAAACTCAAATTCTGTGGGCATATTTTCTCTGAAAGGTGGATGACTCCTGACCCTGAAAAAGTACAATCATTGTCATGTCATCCACCTGTCCCCCGCAAGATGTAACCATACTGTGATCCTTCTTAGGGATGGTCAGCTATTGCTCCGGATACATTTGAGATTTTACAACAAAGAGTGCCCCATTATGAGAGTTGACTACGAAGAATGTTCCCTTTCATTCGTCCTCCGAATGTGATCGAGTTTTCAAGATAGTCAAGCACGCAATTGAGAATGCAACTGAAATGGCTTACTTTGATCCAAAGTTACATACAGAGATTGTTGTAGATGCAAACACAGTGGGGTTGGGTGCAATCCTTGCTCAATGCAACAGACATCGAAATGCACATTGTGGCCTATGCCAGCCAAAGTCTATCTCAGACTGAACATGCCTATTCTCAGCCAAAAAAAGAAAGCCTGGCTGTAGTGTGGGTTTGTGAACATTTTAATGTGTTTCTGTATCTGAAGCATTTCACCCTTGTCACTGACCACCAGGCGCTGCTCACCATTCTCGTAAATCTGAGCCAAGAAGCCCCCTTGCATCAAGAGGTGGGGGTTGAGATTGCAAGAATATGATTACACTATTGTGCATAAGCCGGGAAAGGATCAAAACCCCGCAGATTACTTCGCACAAGTGCTGTTACACATCACATTGCAATGTTTAAAGCGGCTGAAGCATACATTAACTTTAGAGTAAAGACCAGAACCCTTGCAGCTCCATCCATTGAGCAGATCCTTGCTACTACAAATACAGACAGACATGCTCACACTCAATGATATAAATGCACTGCAATCACAGAGATAACATACTCAACCGCTCCCAGTTGTTGAATATCAAAAATTCTAAAATGTGCAAGAACTTTCTGTCACTCAAGAAGGTATCATGCTAAGAGGTTCAAGAATTGTCATATCTGAGAGCTTGAGGAAGCAAGTTATTGAACTGCCACACGAAGGACATTGTGGCATTGTAGCCACTAAGAGGCCCCTGAGAGACTGAGTGTGGTTTCCACACCTTGCCGAATGAGTCAAGAAGGAACTGAAAGGATGTCACCTCTGTAACTACTCGTCTCCTAAGATAACATGGCATCCGCTAAATATGTCTGATCTTCCAAAAGAAGAGTGAGCCCAGCAGTTTCAGCAATGACCAGTCAACACACCATTCAACACACTAGAACTATTCTGCGCATATGTGAGTGAATGGCTACTTGTAGACCACAACAGTCACCTGAAGACATCATGGCATCAGTGTTAGAAAATTTAACAAGGTGGTATGATGATTAATTTGAAAAATAAAAAGAACATTTCATAATAAAGAACTTGAGAACTATTGTGGTTTTTAAAAAGTGGGTTGTGCTAAGGACAATCGAGCAAGTGATGACCTACATGTTACAAGGAAATGCAGATGGGGATTCCTTGCAAAGGTTGGAATGTGTATTATATTTTCAAACGGAGGGTCTGAGGCGGGCATACTAGCCTACCAAAATTAATATAAATGAGCCTTCACCTGTATTGCAACATTGCACCTTTCACAAACTGCAAAACGTGGTTAAGAGCTATTTCTCCTCTTTTGTAACTTGCAGATATGGCCACTGGGGTGGAATGTTGGATAATAAAGTTTACATATTTTTCAGTCATGGACAATGAAGCGGGTGCAGTAGCATAAGGTCAGCAGGGTTTATGCATTTTCCTAGCTTTGTATTATTTAACAACCCTAATCTGTCAGATGAATGCCTCACCATTTACTGCATTGGGGTATTCTTGAGGTTAGTCTTATTTGTTCAGAAAGACGTGGTGGTCATTATGGCGAATAGGTTTTTAAACTGTAACATTAGGCAAGCTTGGTAGGTCCAGGCTCCTGCCAGGTTCTCATCTTCCCAATGAGAGAAGATGCTTCACATCCTTGTGACTCCTACTGCCCACATCAAATTTTAGTTTGGTGCTGATGTCCAGGTCAAAGTATGCTATTCTTCTTACTTATACAATATCCATCTTTATTAAAAAAAAATAAAAAAAAACATCTTGACATTCCTTAGATGAGGTAAGCGTCCTGTCTCGGTGAGTGACTGCCAACAGGATTGGGCAATGGTTATTGAATGTCTTTATGAATATAGAACAATAGGTCACCATCCCTAGCAATGATTGTAGCTCTCCCACATCAGTTGACATTGGTAAATTATGTCACAATATGCCTCAAAACCCAATCAGACACCTTCAAACAAAGGACCAGTCTGGAATGCCTTTTGTTGGTGATTGTTAGTGATATAGGGTAAAGGGAACTGCTTTTTCTTTCCTCTTGATGCCCCATTTAAGAATGTGCAGAAGAACATGTTTGTAGAATTTGCATTTGTCTACATTTAATGCGTGTCCTGCTTATAGAGGTTCTGTGTGTGCTTTTTGTAGATTCTGGTTGTGATCTTTTTCTGAACACCAGTATATCTTTACTGTAGTTGAAGCATGCTCCATACTGTTTCTTCAAATATATAAACTGCTCAAATAATGACAACATTCTGTATTTTCAAACAGAGAGCCCAAGCTGGCTAGAAAATTATGTATTCTCTACAATCTACTTAAGTTTCTCAAAATATAACGTGCCGGCCATTTTAATTCATAAGCCATCAGCAAAAGAAGTTCAGCTGCAAATCATTCAGACTTAACACATTTACTAGATTAGACTGATAACAAGTACAATCACTAAAGAATTACCATATATGAACGTTTGGATAAAATTGACCACCTGTTGGAGGAACAGCCAAAACAGTCACCAGGCAAAACTGCCCTCATCACATGTACAACCTGGGAAGTACAGTGATCAGCGCAAACCTCACCACAATCATCAAATCCTCTGTCCTCAGCAGAAACTCCCCAGACAGCTGGAAACATGCAGAGTATACAGCCCTCCTGAAGAAACTGTCGTCCAACCCGAAAGATTGCAGCAACTACAGGCCCATCTCATTCCAGCCCTTCCTGGCCAAAGTGCTGGAAAAAGAGATCAACAAGCAGCTCTCCATTCATCTTGAAGAGCACCCCCTCCTGAACTCCACCCAGTCAGGGTTCTGCAGAAACCATAGCATTGAAACCGCCCTCCTGGGAGCAAAAGATGACATCCGGTCCATCATGGACAGAGGAGAAACTGCCACTCTCATCTTGCTTGACCTCTCAGCTTGTGTTCAACAATTTCTTCCATGGCACCCTCATCTCCAGACTCCAGGACTCAGGAATCAATGGCCCAACCCTGAGCTGAATCACCTCCTTCCTCTCCAATAGGATTCAGTGAGTCAGATTCTCCACTTTCACCTCGGCATGCAAGAAGCTCATCTGCGGAGTTTCCCACGGCTTCTCCCTTAGCCAAGCCATGTTCAACGTGTGCATGGTACCTCTCGTCCTCATCATAAGAACCCACAGCATCAACATTGTGTCCTACACTGATGACACTCGGCTCATCCTCTCCCTCACAGACATGAATAGCACCACCAGGACCAACTTCACTGCCTGAATGCCCAACATGGCCCACTGGATGCGAGAGAACTGCCTCAAATGCAACATGGAGAAAATGGAGATCCTGCTTTTCAGAAGTAAGAGCTCCCCCTAGGATTCATTACTCCTAGTGGCCACCTGACCTAGGTCCAACGCCCACCCCTCCAGACCACACCAGAAACCTTGGCATCATCCCTCACAACAAACTCACAATGAACAGGTCAATGTTGTTATTGCATCCTGCTGCCAAGCACACAAGACGTACGGTCACCCAGACCCTCATCACCAGCAGCCTCAATTATGGCAATACACTCTGCATCTGTGTTCCCAACCAACTCACGCAAAGACTCCAGACCATCTAAAACACCACCTCCAGACTCATTCTAGACATCCCCAGAAGTGCTCACATCACTATGTACATCACTGAACTACACTGACTTCCCATCCAGAAACATTGCAAATTCAAGCTGCTCATCCATGCCTACAAAGCCCTCCCCAACACAGGACCAGTGTACCTCAACGACCGACTCCAACTCTACCAACGCTCCAAACAGCTACACTCCACCTCTCTCTCCCTTGTACCCCAACTTCTGCAGAAGCAAGATGGGAGGGCGCTCTTTCTCCTTTATCGCCGCAAAAAACTGGAACAAACTTCCTCAACATATCAGGGCTGCCATTCCACTTCTCAACTTCTGCAAGAAACTAAAGGCCTGGCTGTTTAATTAGGAGAACCGTCAGGCCTCGCTTGCGCTCCAGAGCCTGGATACCCTCACGGGTGATAAGCTGTGCCATACAAATCTACATTACATAACACACCTACATAACAGCCAAAGGCTCAGTTAATTACAAATATGCTAAAGAATTCAGCAAGATAGCCCCTGGTGCTAAATCGATCTAGCGATTTTTGTGGTATACAACAGCTTTCCTTATTAAGAAGAAGCTCAAAAGCAAATCACCCTACATAGAATTAAGGGATATTTAATTACATTATTAGCAGATTATAAACTGTCAACAGACCATATTAAGGCATGAGGGGCAAATAATTCTGAATTAGACTTCAAACTGACAACTTAAAAGCTGATCAGTTCTAAAGCAGCAGGCCCGCATTGCATAAATGCAAAGATCTATGAACATTTAAACCCACAGGTACCTATTCACCAAAGCATTTTTGATTACATATAGTAGCAATCCAGTAGTAGTATGTTGTGTACTCATAAATGCTATTTAATAATATGCAGGCAGAAATCTCTGCCTACATCTACCATATCTCTTATGTGCAGAATTCTCCATTGTGCAGAGAACTCCAGGTATGGAAGTTTACATTTGTGGTGCAAATGTGAGAGGGGTTGGAGAGCAGTAGAAAAACTGAGACTATCTACTACAAAATGGGAGGAGTAAAGAGAGAAATAAGGAGAGGTACAGGGAGGCACATACAAAAACACACCTACAAAACAGTAAGCCTGTTGATTTTCACCAGATTTATACCTGTTTCTATTCCAACAGTACTACAACCCAAACACGCTCAAATCTACTACAGCCAAGCCTTGAAGTATGTTACATGCCACATATGGTCTCTCACTAGCAGCACATAGGGAAATATAGGGAAACATATATATTACAAAAGTTACATTATTTTGTTTTTTACATTTAAAATTTAATTTTCCAATAAAAACACAGGCACATAACAGAAAAGATAAATAGAATTAGTAAAGAATACATATATGAGCACAGCTTCAGTCACATTCAGTGTGCCTATTAATGCAAGGTGGTGGGGGATTCAAAAGTCATTACTCTACCACACCCATCACCAGGTCATACTTACTACAACAGTGACCAATCACACACAGTGAGCATACATAAGACAGAAATCCACAGACACAACAATTGTTTTTACAATGTTAGTGAATTACTTTGTTGCCTTGTTCCTCTTCTAGAGGAGCAACTCCTGGCTCAAGATCAAAAGAGGCAGATGAGCAACATATTTGGGATGTCTGGGGAAGGAGAAATTGCTAGATACAGCTTCTCTTCAGATGTTAACCTTAATATAGCTGTAGACTGGGAGCAACTCACTTCACCTATAGCCTGGTCACAGGCCATCCCTGCACAAGGTCGGTGGGGACACAGTGGACATCTCCCAGGCAAGCCAAATGTGCTGCTTGTGCCAGATACTGTAATGAATCACCGGTCGGGTGCACCAGTTTATCGCCATACCCATCACGGGTGGAAAGGCAATGGGTGGCAATGGAGTGTAATTTCATTGCCCACCTTTGGGTATTAGTTGCCATTCATTGCACTTCAGCCAATCTACAACAGGAAACACCACTTTCAAAATGGACACCACTGGAACTCCATCAACATGCAGGCTGTCTATGCAATGCCAGGGGCTTCATCACTGATGGTTTTGTTGTTTTTCCTGGGTGCCTGCACGACAGTTACAGTTACATTTTCAGAGAGTCCTCTTTTGCTTGTCAGTTATTTGCTGGAGAAGTTGGCAATATATGTTGTAAGAAAATAGGTTCTAAGTTGGGGAGGATGTGCGTCTTACCCAAGTAAAAAGTTCCAAAATACTGTTAGGTCAAACACACCCCTGGAAGCTATGACAAAGAGCAGTCAGGTTTAAGGAACTATGTAAAGTATTTAGAAACACTAAAACAGTCAAAAATTCAAAACACAATCCAATAACATCCCATAAGCCTTTTCTAAAAATTAAGAAAAAAATAATAAAACTTATACTAAAATGACTAGATTCCAATAAAGGGGACTGGAGATATGAATTAAAAACCATTAAGGGAAAAAGCACCAAGAAAAAGTAAAACACAAACCAGAAATCACTGTTTGCGGTTGACTTGGAACTAGTAGCAATTTCAGAGCTACCATAATGTAGCAGAGGTTGGACACACCATGCCGTATCATCCCGGTCAAAGTTTTTACCATCTGACTTAGTCTTTTTTATGAAAGTCAAAATCCTCAAGGAAGGCAAGATTGAAGGCTGTATCCGACAAATTCTCTCTGAATCCTGATAGCCACTGGATGAAGTCCCACTGAAGCCATTGGTTTTTCAGGAAAAACTCTGAACTGGAAAATTCAACTTTGGTGGCTGGCAAAGTCGCCTCATCAGGGAGATACTTTTCGTGCCTCCATCTGGCCAAGCTTTCTAACTTCAGACTTAGTTTCTTCTCTTGGAGATCAATATCTTCCAGCAGTGCAAGCCTGAAGTCGGATCCAACGATGTCCTGAAATTGAACACCTTTGCAGCAAGGTCCCACTGAAGCTCTGGAGCTAGTCCCCATTTTTCAGACTTTCTGGGGTAGTTCCTCTTTGCCACTTCAAAGGCTCTCATGACCTCAGGAGCAGCACATAATGGCCAGGAGACACTCCAGCAGAGGCCACCAACAAGATCCAGTCCAGTTCCAGTTGTAACTGGTCCACTGGTCACTCCATGAAAAAAGTCATGTGGAGCTTTTTACTTCCCTGTAGCCATACAAGAGGACAGCCAATTGAACCTTGGAGTCTATTTCATAGTCCTAGGAATAAGGGGGAGCAGGTCCCACACTTTAGGCCTTCACACAGGTTGCATACAGCAGGTCCAATCCTCTTCTGGCTCAGGTTAAGAAAGTGTTCCCAAGGGACTGTGTGGAGGTGCTACTTTTGTTCAATTCATTAGCCATTGGGTGGGTGTGACTCCTGCCCACTTCCTGATCAATGGGCAAATGGTTCCAAAGGTCAAACCTTACCACTTGTGCAGCATATTCTGTTGACCTCACTACAAACTATGTCACTGTATGCCAGTCTCACTATAAACCAGGATGACAAAATCATTCTACCTCTCAAGGAAACTTGTGACACACCTACAGGTGTGCTTAAAGTAAGGAGCACCCCTCCTTCTACTGTCTCTAAGGCCAGCTCCCTCTTCCACTGAAACTAAAGCCAGGAGGCTAAAGTGTGTTTTGGAATCAAAAGACCTCTCTCCTCTATGCTTCCCTTATCACTAAACTATAAAAATACAAGTCTTTCCCTGTTCGCTTTCATGTTAGTGAAGTTCCTGTACAATCCTGATCTGCTCGCTTGGGTTAAGCTGGGTCACATTCCTACCCTAAGCCATCCTGCTAGGTCCAAGCCATAGTCTCTGTTCTAAGAATAGTAATTCAAACTTCATCTAAGCAGCACTGACAGGCAAGCAACATGCAGGCCAATGTCAATTAGCCACCCACAGAGCCTTCAGGCAAGGAAAGTATACATTTGTAAATATTACTTTTCCAGTATATTGATCAAAAATCCAACTTCACCATTGGATGAGATTTTTAATAAATATTTACTGTCTCTGTAGGTTGTTTCAGAGCAAATATGCAAAATTAACGTATTAACTATACTTTAGCTTTTTCTTCATAGAACCAGTTACGGTCCTAACAGTGAAAATAGCTTTTGGGAGCTATTAACTATAGCAAAATGCAAACATTTGGGACCAGATGCAAGTAGCACTAATCGCAAAATTCTGGTTGCAAATTGTGACAGGTATTTTTTCAATTAGTGTGGTATTTTGCGGACTGACTCATGTACTAATAAGTTGGTGTGCAAAATTCTGATTCCTAGTGGGTTGCAATTTGACCTAAGTCATGAAAATATTAATAAGGTAGGTCGCAATTTGGGAGCCACTAAGAATCACAGCCATCTCAGGGATGATGGCCCGCTGAGGTCAGCAGACCCACCATGTCTGTGATTGCTTTTAGATACAGCATTTGTATTCTTGGTGATCTCTTCCTATTTACGAATGCCTCACCACTACCTTTCAGTAGTTGGCAAAGCATCATTGTATTTCAACCAGATTTTGGTTGCACAACATTAGTACATACCAATCCGATTCAGTATTTGGAAAGGATACCCTAAACATGTCCCTTTCACATACTGAATCAGTATTTGTTCGCAAATCCAAATTGCAATTCGGTAATGTGCTACTGAATCGGTTTGTGTTCATACAAAATAAAAAGCCTTTAGAAGCTTCCAAACAGCAAGATTCTGAAAATTGGGCTGTTCGTGAATACGAAAAGGTGTCATACATCTGGCCCTAAATTCTTACATGTTCCACTATTAAATACCAGGAACCCTACCTTATGACATTCGAGGGCTACTTAGCAATGACTTACTTAATATTTAAAAGTAGGGTTTCTTTCCTGTCAATTTACACTGGGCCAATTTGCAATTTTTCATAATGCCTCTATTACCAAACATAGCAAATTTAAAAAATGCGACGCTTAGCTCAGCAGGCTTTCACATCATACCTGCTTTGGAAACTTTGCTAATTCCATAATGACCTTGTAGGGAAATCCACTGGCAGGAACCATGATGTTTGAGATCCTAATTAAGACTTTATCTACATTTGCCCATCTGACTTAGGGGCAGAACTGTTATTAGCTGCACGGCATTCACTTCAAATTATGAGAAAAATGGCCTATATAATTTATGGATCCATATGCAGCAGGCCATTTGAACTGCACTTTCATAGTTTCCTTAAAATGGCCTAGATGTTAATATGAAGTTATCCTCTAGTGCCAGCCTGAGACCTTAACCAGCAGTCAGACCTGTTGCAGTACTCTGGAGGAGCTGCACTGGGAGATCCAAGACACACAGTTATGAAAGATAACCTATGCCAGAATTCTGTTCAGCCAGTGTCATCCCAGAGAAGAGGCCATAAACTCAGGGGCCTAAAACGAAACAATAAACAAGGGAAATATACAATACACCTTGCTGCACTGTGTGAAAGGGCAGGAATGCATCAATATTTAACATTATATGGCGCATTCCTGTCCTCTCCTTGCGCTGGCGCATAATGTGTTGCCTTGCGCCACAGCAGGCTCTCTTGCGCCATGGTGCAGGGGTGATTGTGTTGTAGGCAGGATTGTTTTTGTGCAGAAAGGAGCACCTTCCTGCAGGAAAACAATCCTATGAAGCCTTTCCCTCTTTCTAAGTGTGCTGCAGAATACTGCACATGTAGAAAGAGGGAAAAACAAGGAGAAATAAACATATTTCTCATCTTACGCCTCTCCTGGGGAGGCATAGCATTTTGACGCATTTCCTGGTTTACCACTCACTGTAAATCTGAAAATGGGCCAACATCCATGGGTGGATGTGTGGGAACACACACGCTCCACCCATGGAATGCCTCCCCGGCACAGATTTACTAAGCACCACAAGGGCCCACAAGGTGGCCTTGCATTGCTTGGCATATGTGACTTTAGTGATGTGTTGCCCTTGTGTTACCTTACATAAAACATGGGCAACGCAACAATATGATAAATCTGCCCCACGCTGTGTTAGATATTGATACATATAATTACTTGAACTCATTGCCAGATTGTATTCCACATGAAGCAAGTAATCTTTGGATATACAGTCTTTTGATTGCAGGTAAAGGCAGAAGAGTCAGGTGTTCTCTTTGTAACATTTTCTCATTACATGATGTACAATCTGTATTAGTGAGCATTAAGGACCTTATTCACAAAAGTAAACTTACGCTTTTAGGGTATTACTATTTTTTTGCTATTCACAAATTCCAAGTGTAGTTTTATGTGTAGTATCTTTTGACTGGATAGAACTCTACATAGAAAAATGTAGGACAGTCTATGCAGTCTTAAACATACTAGATGTAAAACTACACTCAGAGTTTGAGAATGGCAAAAAAATAGTAAACTTACACCAAAAGTGTAAGTTTACCTTTCTGAATAAGGCCCCAAGCAGACAACAATTGTTTTAGCAATAATAGTTTCCATAACATTTTTCTGGTATATTTTCAAAGAATACGCTTGAAAATAACCTGAATGGAAGAGTTGCTTTGCAAATATACTTGATTTCTGAAATTCTATATCTTATAAGATTAGGCTTTATTTAACATTTTATTTTGAATATTGCATATTGTCAGTGAGCCCTTGGTAATTGAACTATGTATAATTGGCATTTCCAATGCTTCCAATGAATTTCCTGACTTATTCATTGGTTAAAATTTACGATGCAGGTTGGCGTTTGACTGGTGTTAACAGCAGTAGCTCCAAGAGGCCTTATGGTGAACGTGCATTGTACAAGTGGTCTATAAAATAACATAACATAATAGCAGTAGATCTACAAGTGCATTATATTTGTAGCATATCTAACCTCCTTACATGTAGGAGTTCTTGGATTAAATTCTGCACTGTGCTTACTTAAGTCAATAATAACACTGTTATGCTTTGATAAAACTCAGCCACTGGTATTTTTTCAGTGCCTCACTCCAGTCCATCACTTTTTGCCCACCTAGCTAATGTAAATAAAGGCCCACCTTATGCAAATCATACTGACCCTGCTCCTCATGGAAACGGTCCATTCTGAACTGCCAGACGAGAACCCCTCTTTTACCCTATTTGGGGCTCATCAGTAGGGTGTAACTAGAGTCCTATGGCACAGTGAGCATGAGACATATGTCTGGGCATACCCGTCACACTTAGAACATCCACTGCAACAACAGGAAGGTGATGATGGAATGACTGAATTAATTTCAGCCACAGGCAATTGCTCTGTCTGCATTCCAGTCCATTGTTTTTTACCCACCATGCTACTCTAGACAAAGGCCCGCCTGATGCAAACCAGAACTGACTATGCTGCTTATAGGATCAGTCCAGCCTGTACTGCCATACGAGGCCCCCTCCAGAAAGGATCACCACAGGCAGGTTTTGCTATACTTGGGGCTCATCAGGTGGGTGTAGCTTGAGTCCTATGCCACAGTGAGGGTGGGACTCATATCTAGGCATACCCATTGCATATAGGGCATCAACTGCAACAACAAGGTGATGGATGAAATGCTTGGATTAATCTCAGCCACTGGCAATCACTCAGTCGCATTACAGTTCCATCCTGTTTCACATACTATGTCACTCTAGACTAAGGCCTGCCTTATGCAAATCTGTACCGACCCTTTTCTCAAGGCACCAGTCTATCCTGAACAGCGAAACAAGGAACCAAGATGCAGCTGACAGAAGACCCCAAACTATGTCGAAACCGGTCTTGGGTTGCTTGTATTCCAGTTCAGGGAGGACCTAGCCACTCAGTTCTGGCTGAACTGATCCTATTGCAGCAGGGTCAAGACTGATTTGCATATGACTGAGTCCAAACTGAGGTGGCATGATGGGCAAAAAAATGATGGGCTGGCATGTGACCTGAGTAATTTCCAGTGGCTGAGATTAATTCATGCATTTCACCCATTATGTTTGTTCACTTCAGTGCCACATCTATCCTGTTGGAGCAGCTGTTGCAGGTGAAAGTGCATCTTCAGTAAAAGTATGCATAAAAGCAGTGATAACTATAATAAGAAATCTTTTGTCGGTTCCTGCTTGATCATGTATGGAAATATTTCAGTATTATTGTTACACCTTCATTCTTTTAAGTCATATTGTAGTTCAAGATGAATTTAATATTGGATTTCCTCAAATATCTTACCTTGGCAATAGTTAAGTTGTGGTAAAAGTGTATCCTTGTCTGCTGAAATTAAGTGAATCATTGCCGTTTCCACTTCACAAATATCTATTTCTGTCTGGTTGAAAATAATTTGGTTGGCTTATAATGATTGGCTTGTTTCTGTATTTTCTTCATTATTACTCATGCTGTGTTCTCTATTATAGCTGCTCATGTGTCTTCTTCTTGGATTTCATCCTACAACATTTTAACAGACGTTGCTAAAATTGGAGATGTTAAAGTGTGTTTGATGATTTGGAAATCTACTTCATCACTTGTACAGTATTAAATGAATGACTTTTCTTCTCGCTATGGTTTGACATGTTGAATTACACAATATTACAAATGTTCCTTTTCTCAATGTTGTGCAGCTTAATAAACAGTGATTCATTAAGTAGGTTTTGTGGGTTGGTTTATTAAGTTTGGTTTCATAGGTTTAACACGGCTGCTGTCATATATTTTATCAATGTTTTTATGTTTTCCTCTAGTGTAACATTCGGCTAGTAGGCAAAGTTTTATATTATTTCTTCTATTTTAGGTAAACACTTTAGATAGTAGCAGTCACAAAATTTTCTTTTAAGATTTCTTCACTTTGAAGATTTTGTATAGCCAAATTTTCTATGAGAGAAAAAGGTTTAAGGACCCTCTAACAAGTGTCAGGTTTCTAGAAACAGACATACTAGTGAGATGCCTTTTCATACAAAAGACTGTAAGTCGATTAGAGCATAGTACATTTAAATCACCCCTAGGGTAGGCCCTATAAAATGCCCAGAAGGCAGACTGCAGTGTATTTAGAAAGTTGGACATGTACTTTTAAGTTTTACATGTCCGAATAGTAAAACACCTTTAAATTAATTTTTCACTACCACAAGACCTATCTCTCGCATAGGATAGCATTGGGTTAACTTTTTACATTTAAAAAGTGATTACTTTTAATTGGGAGCATGTAGGAATCTCTAGTTTAGTGTCTAAAGAATTGTAATTTAAAATCCTCCTTAATGGTAATGTCAAATTTGAAGTCACAATTATGAAAACAACACTTTTAGAAAGTTGTCATTTTCTTGTCCCAACCATTTGGTGACTGCTGCCTGCATCACCGGTTCCATGACTAGGTGTAGCTGGCAGTTTGTCTTTGTGTATTACTCCCAGACAGTGAGACAAAGTAGGAATATGTGTTAGCAGAATGGGCCATCTCTGACTTGATAGGGGGAGCAGAGCTGTCACCTACCACGCTTGCACATCACAAAGACTCTGCCTGAACACACTCACAAAGGGTTTCACACTAGTCTTTTTTGCCCCCAGACAAGCTGGGGCCAGGGCAGGGAGGCAGGAAATTCAAAACACTTCTTTAGGGGGATGACTCTAGAAGATTCTCCCACTTCAGGTATGAGTAGTGGAACCTCAGACCCAACTCTTCAGTACACTTCTGGACCTGTAGAAGACTCAGAAGACGGACCACTGTTCTGCTGCAAGAAGGACTGCCCTGCTGTCCTGCTACTCTGCTGCACTGCTGCCTGAATGACAAGGACTGGACCTGCACCTTGAAACCAAGACCACCAGAGTGACTCCAAGGGTTAGTTGGCTGGCCTCCTCATCAGAGCCTCAGGGACCCAACCATCTTGAACCCTGACCTAGACTCTGCTTGCTGTGAGTCCTAACCCCTCAAGTGGTGCCCCTCAAGTCCTGGATCCTGGAAGTGGGGCTAAAGATCCTCTGCCATCCCAACTGTGGTCTGATCAGAAGCAACGCAGCACAGCGCAGACCCAATGCTACTTTTCGCAGCAACTCGTTGGAACCAATGCTACTCGACACAGCCTAAACACAAGCCTGCATCGCAGCTCATTGGTACCATTGTGCACAACGCATTGTCAACACAAGCCTGCATCGCAGCCCTTGAAGCTTATCGTAACCACTGCTGCGTGATGCATCTCCAACACAGACCTTGCATCGCTTCCCAGGATTGCCACTTCGGGGCGCAGCGCTCTGCAACCAGGATTTAAGGTACAATTTTCTGTGGGACTATCCATCAATCAATCAATCAGGACTTAGAAAGCGCAGCTAATCACCCGTGAGAGTATCCATGCACTAAGAACACTGCTGCAAGGGGTGTGGGTTCAATTGAACAGCCAGGTCTTGAGTCCTTTCCTGAATTCCAGCAAAGAGGATGAGGTCCGGAGGTGATGGGGGAGATCGTTCCAGGACTTTGTAGCGAGGTAGTAGAAGGAGCGTCCTCCACTGTTGCTTCGGCGGATGCGGGGGTGTGGATGAGGGAGACGGAGTGCAGGAGTCTGGTGGGTTGGTGGAAATTCAGGGGTGGTTGATGTATGCTGGTCCTTGGTTGCGAAGAGCTTTGTAGGTGTGGATTAGAATTTGGAATTGACATCTCTTCTTAATGGGGAGCCAGTGGAGCTTCTTGAAGTAAGGAGTGATGTGGGTCCACTTAGGGAAGTCAAGTATGAGTTTGGCCACTGAATTCTGTATGGTCTGCAGTTTTTTTAGGGGGTACGAGGTGATTCCTACGTAGAGTGTATTGCCGTAGTCCAGCCTAGGACTTGAGTGACGGTTCAACTGATGTGGACGGGGAGCCATTTAGAGACCTTTTGGAGCATCCGAGGAGTGAGGAATAAGGCAGAGGAGACTGTGTTGATCTGGCTTCTCATGAAGAGCATGCTGTCCAGGATGATGCCATGGTTGTGGGCATGGTCTTTTGGAGTGGGTGAGGGTCCTAGTTCGGAAGGCCACCCGGCGTTACTCTTCAGGGTAACTTAATTCCTGTATTTGACCAGAACTCTATCGTGGTCGGCTTACATTAGTGACTTTGTCCCCATCCGGTGTGAACAGATAACCACAGTTGGCTCTTTATGCTTTACCTAAACCTTTAAAGTTGCATATCTCCAATTCTACTAATTGGATTTTTGTCATTTAGGTGTCAAAGGATTTATTAAAGTTTGCGCTATTTTTCTAAGTTAGTTTGGGATTTTTCTTGTGCTGTGTTCTCACTTTATTACTGTTTGTGTGTTGCAAAAATACTTTACACATTGCCTCTAAATTAAGCCTGACTGCTTTGTGCCAAGATACCAGAGGGCTAAGCACAGGTTAACTTAGTGACTTCAGTGGTTCAGACTTATGTGGATTGTGGTTGTTGCTTGAAGAGGGCTCACACCCACTCCTACCAACAATGAACCAGACCCACCGGTATAACAGACTAGTTTACAAGATCAAGATAAGTTTACAAAAACATCATAGTGAAAGACAGTGCAGGTAAAAGGACAGGGACAGGAAAAGGGACTTTCTGCTTGTGTCATAGTGGCCTATGACGGCCAGCTCATTAGGGATCAAGGCTGCAGGAAAAAGGTTTGCTCCAAGGCCCTTTTTTTGCCCTATCCTTCTGGGGCTGTGTGCACTGGTTTGGGGGCAAAGTTTGCAGTGGAACCCCTCTCTGCAGAAGTGTACAGTGAGTCCACAAACTTTTAAACTGTAGCATGAGTCTCAAAGTGAGATCTCTGGGGATTAAGGCTGCACCAAATCTCGGCAGCCATTTTGAAACCAGCAGGCGTAAAAGAGGCCACACCCTTGTTACCACACCTGTTATTCTTTTAGCCAATTGTAGAGCAGAAGCTGCAACAGCATCAGGGAGTCTTGGAAGAACGCAGAGCCTGAAGAACAAGAGGAACCTCATGTACTTGACCCAAGAGAGAGAGAGTATCCATAATTGTTTTGCCTTTGTCTGGCAAGGTTAGCCGGGCCCCCAAAGAAGATTAGCTTACGTGAAGTGACTGAAAAAGCTTTTGAGTTTTTTTGTCTTTTTTACATACCTTAAAGGCAATTTGCTTGCATTTGAGAACAAACACAGATCTTGATGTGATTCACATGGTGGGAATATTTGTGAATTTAACTATGTTCTCTTTCCATTGTTTGTTCGTCACTAGCAGTCTTGCTAGTGACAAAGTAATTGTGCAGAGACAACTCTATGGTCTGCTCATTTTGGTGTCATATGGGCCAGTAAAGCTAATTGGGCAAATAGAGAGGAACTGGCAGCTAAGTGAGAAGTTTGTTTCTAAGACCCATTCTAATAAGAAATTCCTTTTTTTCTTAAGATATATCTTTAAAAGGAAGAAGGTGACAAAATTGATAGGCAAATTAAAATTGTTAGAAAATTCCCAAAGAACTCTCAGTCTCTCCCTAACATCCCTCCCTGTCATTTGGACACACCAATACTCTAACTGTAGAGTTTTTGCTACTAACAGGTGGGATTCTGGGATAGGAATGCCTTTGAGGAATTGGACCTGACACTTCAGGAAGAAAGGTAAGATAGCCCCAGGCAGAAGGGCAAGAGAGGCAGAGAGCTGTGGATCTATCAGAACATAAGATCATATAATGAGCAGACAACAGAGCATAACAAAGGGCATTTTGTTGATAGGTCTAAGCTTGTATATCAGTAATTTTTTTAATAACCAAGTTTTTATTTGTTTTGAATGACATAACACAGACAAGCGCACAGCGACCTTTTGCATGTCTCCATCATAGGCATTTAAAAGCAAATAGCAGGTTCATCACAATGGCACCACATCTTCCCCAAAGCAGCCAACAGTGTTGTTTGTTGCAATTTCGAGCATTAAAATTTATATGCAATTCTCCCCACCATTTACCCCAAATGTTGTGGTATTTAGCGGGAAAGCCTCTAGCCTCATATACCAGTTTTTCCTGTTGGGCACACCAATGTACCCCTCTTCACCACAGTATATCAGTCATAACCATAACATGGTGAACCAGAAAATGGTTCAGAGCTGGAGGTGGTCTTGAAATAAGAGAGCTTTAGATATTTGTTTAAGCTTTCAAAGCAGGGGCTAGCCTTTATACTTATTGGGATTGCATTCCTGATTTTAGGGCATATCCAAGGATTGACTGCTTCATTGTTCTTGATTTTTAGGTCTCGCCTACGCAGCGCGCATGCGCTGCATAGGAGAGACCTTTAGCTATCGGCACAGCTTTGGGGGCAAAAACGTGCACGCGTTGCATTGCTTGCAATGGCAACACGTGCACGTCTGGCGATTCCCTTGCGGGAGCGCGCGGCGCCATATGGTGGCGCCATATGGTCACAATCATCGCGCCTTGCTGCACGCTCCCGCAAAGGAATCGCGCAGGCCCCCTCCCTCTGCTGCCACGCGAGGCGCGCGCTTGTTATAGCCTGCCAGTACCTGTTCACGGCCTGGTTTACTGTTCTGTGCAGACTGCTCCTGAGATGTCTGGCTGTAGGACTCTCTGCTAGCGCAACCATGCTGGTAGTGAGGGCACCATGTCCTTGCCTTGTCCCTGTGATGACAGGGGTGCCATGTGGAGATGCACAGGGCATGCAGATGCCTCCACCCCCGTGATGCTGCGTGTCACTCCCGTAGGATGCCTCTGTTGCTCCTCAGAGTTAGCCAATCAGACACTGGTCCAGGCGTCGCTCTAATGGCAAACAGTAAAGTATGTGCCTCAGCTGCAGCGAAGCGTGATACGTTTTATCATTAATTGTGCACTTGATTTTTCATCCACTTCGCCATGTACTTTCCTGGAGTGGAGAGGACACGTTTTCGGTGTCACTTCGGCAAGCCCTATGACTGGAGAAATGGCACAAACGCAGCTGGACTGAAGAATCCTGGTCTGAAAATATTATTATTTTTTTTTTTTGCACTTTTATATAGCGCGTACTCGACCCGAAGGTATTGGAGCGCTTTACATGAGCACCAGTTACCTGACACAAGGACACATTCATTTTTTTTGGTAGGCACGGGGAGATAAAGTGATTTGCCCAGAATCACAGGATGCTCAGCCGACGCCGAGACTCGAAGGTTCCCCAGTTCCAAAGTCGGCAGCTGTTGGCCGTTAACCCACAGGGTCAATGAAAAATCTGCTTACTGCCAATGGAAGGGAAAGAAGGTGCATTTGTGGTGTTACAGCAGCTTTGCATTTAGACCTTTTCTTCCTGTTCTCTTTTTGTGAAACCTGAAAGTTTTATTAAAACAAATCACAAAGCTGGCAAACATAATATCGTCTAAATGATAGCCTCTGTTTAGCTTTGGGAGTAGAATTTGAAAGATGAAAAGGATTTCACAGGGTGAATTGTTGGCAATGCACTTGGGTGTGTTTCCTGTTTAGAGATGAGCTATTGGATAATAGGTTTTAATGCAACTTCGTCCGTTATGGCTTTGCTGCAGTGCTATGCGACGTTGTGGTAAATGTGCGTTAAACACTTCTGGATGCTTGATGTGTAAATTGGTGAGAGAGTAAGATGTGTTAATTGAGGTAGTAAACAATTAGTCAGCTACTTGGCTTGGGGCCGCATGGTGCGCATGATGGTGCCAAGTGTTTTATTTGATGTGTTCTGTGGGTGCAGTGTGAAGAATGAATATTACCTGATATGGGGCTGCGATTAGGGAGGCACACAGCCAGCAATATTGCTTGGGGGTCATGTTATCTATCTGTGTTCTGAGGGTGATGGGTGCGGGGCCGGACTTTAGCATAGGCGAGCTGGGCCAAGGCTGCCAATTTTCTGAGGGGCGTGTGCATTAAGGGTATGCCAACAGCAGCGTCCTTCTCATGTTGCTCCAGCCTTGTCCCTGCCTGTTCGTTTCCTTCTGATTTGCCACTTAAAAATGGTTTTAGTTCTTCATTATCATAAGGCCGCAATGTTTTTAACACACCTTTAGCCCCCTTTCCTGGCCCGCCCGTCACCCTTTGACCCCTGCTGGCACACATCAACAAAACCATCATCTGTGTGAGGCAGCTAAGCGATGGGTGATTTAGGTGAGCTGGGGGAGGTCCAGGGATGTTTCTGTTCAGGGGCCAGTCCCTGTTCATCCAAGTACTGACCAGTGAACACAGAAGGACCCCCTGCTGCCTCATTTAATTCACTACCATCAGCTAGGGCGCCAAACTTCTCTTCCCCACGCCCAGGGCGCTATCTTAGCAAAGGTTGGCTCTGGATGGTGAGGTATCAGTGTAACGTGATGTAGATGTATTGTTGAGAAGCTAGGTTGGATGCTTCGTGGTGCCAGAAGTTGTCTCTTGTGTACAGGTAGGTTCCGGGAACTCTTGGTAACTGGGATTAGGTTGATCAGTATCAATGTAAATTGGATGGATATCTCTTTTGTTTCAAAGAATGTTTTGTGGACATAAATCAAACCGTAAAGTACAGAGAGGCATTTACATCTTACAAGTACTTCCATCCTATAACGGGAATTTAGTCAGGATTAGGAGGTTAACATACCTTGAAATGATTATATGGTATGTTGCTTGCCCTCTCCCATTTAACAGAGGCGATGGTGGATGCCCAGTGTTCAAGATCATCTAATCCTTGGCTGCAGGGTTGCAGCAAAGGTGCCTCTTGATGTGAATCTGCACTGATGTAGGTCATACCATGAAGTCATCATCTGCCATGGGAGTATGTTGCTTGGCTGTGCTATCCTTCTCTTGATGGACAAAGGGTTGGAGTGTCGGATTCAAAACTAATGCGATGAGTGGGTTTCGGGTGTGTGGACAGGAGTTATTGTGAGCCTAGAATTTAGTGCTGGACACATTGATGATGACAGGTAGGTGGAAGGGGAAGAATGTGAGTACCGCGATGGAGGCCAGTAGAGTGGGGCAGGACGGAGAGACCATTGGAGATAGTCATGCCTGTTATTGTCAGGAAGACACCAACAGCATAAGAGTGATTATCGGAGGTCATGTCCAGACGTGCCAGGTATGAAGTTTGAAGGCCAATAAGAGACAGTGTGGATGGGAGACTGCAGGGATCAAATCCGACAGATGCCTGTGCCATATCCAGCGATGGCAAGCACATCATTTGCCAGTGCAGACTTTGCCAAGACCAAGAGAATAAATCATCTCTTAGGCAGAACAAAACATAAAACATCTGGCAATAGACAATAGGGCTAGCCATTGTTTACACAAAATGTACATATTTGACTTCACATACCATTGCTGCTCTTCAGGTGGAGGTTACTCAGATTGATGGTCCGTGCTCAGGCCCCAGACAGAATAGCGGGGGTTATCCAGATGTGACAGTCTGGAACTTTAGACATTACAGCTATCCCTTAAGTTGTGCACTGCAACAGTTGCTAGCAGAGCTACACCTCAGGGTACATACTGGCAGGCTGGACATCACTCATCACACACTTGCTAGGTAATGTCCACATGAATACAGGCCAACTATTGACCTTTATGTTGGACCTCCGCATATCCTCCATTTTTGGGTGACCAGATGTTCCGGATTAGCTGACACGGTCTTGGTTGTTTAAACGCCCGCCCTCCTAGTCCAGACTGTTTCTTATGAAATGCATTTATGTGAAGGAGGTGGAAGAATATGCACAGTACAGTTGAATGTAAGTATTTTGCATGTTCACATGAGCGACTGAAGCACGGCTAGCCGTGTTACAGAAAGCTCAAGAGGTGATTTATTGGCACCCATTTTTGTGCACTTTCAGGACACAGTGTTACAGAAGGAGCTGCAGACTCTCCAGCGGCCTCTTATGTAATATGGATTGTATACATTTTGCACCATCGCGATCAGGGCATGGCCTGTTGTGTACTGAACTCCCTTAGTGGCAGCCCCCCCTCCCTCATATTTATAGTGCGTCATTCAGAGAGCACAAATGCCGCAGCTTGGAGAGAGCAGCAGGGTCTGTTTGATCCCAAGATATAGAATTGTTTGCATAAATAGCCTGAACCCAACCCAGGCTGTTGAACACTTCTCGTCAAATACAAACATTTTTAGATTGTTTATATTTATTTACAGATTAAACTATTCGCCCTTCCAATCCGACTCACACTACATTTAGACATTCCTGCCAAGTAATGCAAATATGACTGATGCTAATCTAAAGCAGGTGGCTTCAAACTGTGGGCCGGGCCTGAATTGATGTCAGGGGAGGCACCGTGCTCTTGCTAAGTGAATACATTATGCACCTGAGAAGCACAAGCAGCATGCTGAACAAGCATTGGCATAGCCAGTAGGTCTCGCCTTTGGGACCTTATAAGTGTTTAGCCATAATGTTGGTGCACCAAGGATATTGTGATGCATAACTAAATACTTATAAGGACCCAAAAGCGAGACCTATTGGCTATGCCAATGCTTGTTTTTAAGTGAGGCTGAGACGTTTCACAATACGGAGAGCACGGGAGCCTCCAAAGATGATTAGTTTGTAAGTCAGATAAGGTACACAGTCACCATGTAAAGTTCGGTGCACTATGTAAGTCACTCTGAAAAAGCACTGGGTCTTAATTGGAAGCCACTAAAAGGGAACCAGGATCGGGGAGATATGGTCAGATCTTCTGCACTGAGTGCTGCTTTTAGTGGAGTCAGTTGAATTTTGACAACTAGAGATTTCCACGACTGACCCTTGAGAGGACCATGTATTGGTCCACTGTTTATAAGTCTTAAACAAGGATAAGGATCTGATACCTCAGAGGAGTTGAATTTGAAAGTGTGCTCCTCTGGTGAAGTGAGGATTTTGGCTGTGAGGAATTAAGTGTTTGTCCAAGGTGAAGACCAGTAATTGTGTGCTCTCAACAATGGAAGGTTAGCAACTAACTAGGCTTAATTTGTTTTGCCATGATTGAACCAGAGTATTGTTTGGGGTAGTAACTCTTTTTTCAGGGCTTTAATGTGAGGTGGTGGGCTAACATCCAGGGCTGAAGATCTACTAGAGTATTCGCTAGATTTGCTATGATCATAGGTGGGGAGACTTTCAGTTGAAGCTGGGTGTCATCTGCATACAGGAGAAACTAAATATTAGGTTATCTCTGAAAGCAGCAAATTGGCAGCATGTGCAATGTGAAGAGAGAAGAGGAGAGTATACCGCATTGAAGAACTCTGTTGATAAAACTGGAGGTCCCGTTCAAGAATTTAATTGGTTCTAACAAATTTTTTAGGTATGATTTGACCCACCTTAAAACTATTTCATTGAACCTCATTTGTTTTTCTACGGTTTTCAGTAACATAGTTGACCAAGTTGAATGCTAATGAAAGATCCAAGAGGATAAGGAAGCAGGAATCTCATTTTTCTATGATCCGCAGAGTGTAATTGACGATCTTTAGCATTGCCGTCTCTGTGCTACATCCCTATCTAAAATCATTGAGCAGATTGTTGTTGACAGTGAACATTTGTAGTTGTTTTGCTACAATTTGGGCTATAAAAGAGAGGTTGGATATTGGGCAACATGATAGCTAAGTCAGCTCAGGTTTCTTGAGTAGAGGAGTTACTTGAACAATTTTCAGATAATTTAGGACTCTATCTTGAGTTAGTGAAATATTGATAGCGCTGGTCAGGAAGGGGGTGAGGAACATGTTTCGAACACTTAAAATCTTTGCTGCTTTTCTTTTCTATGTCTATGATTGACTGAGCCTTTAAATAAGATTGATTCCAAATGTAATGTGACTTTGACAAAGGCTGGGATCAGCCGAAACACGTCAGGAGGGACACTGATGTGAGAAAATAAAGAAATTGCTTGACTTGCCTGGAGTGCCCACCTTTGCTCTTTTGTGTGAGAGTTTTCGAGTTGTATATATATATATATATATATATATATATATATATATATATATATATATATATATATATATATATATATATATATATACATATACATACATATACATATACATACACACATATATATATATAGATATATATATATAGATATATGTTGATTAGCTCATAACTTTAGTGCTTTACAAAATTTGGCAGTCATCTAGCATATTCACACTCTTAATTTTCACATTTTTGCTGATTCATAAAGGGGGCATAGTCAAAAGCAGGGGTGAAAAAGTGTAATTTACTAAAAGCTGTGACCCCATTTTAGAAATCTGCATGTAATTTGGCAAACCTTTAGCATGTCTAGTTTCTGTTGGTATGTCAAAGTGTATGCAGATTAATCAAGAGGGAACAAATTTAAAGGGTGGGGTTAACAATCTTTGATATTCTCATAACGTTGGTGCCTTATCACAGATTTTCAAGAAATTTGGCCAACCATTTTCATGTTTAGCTTGCTCTTGATAAAGTGAGGTTCACACTAAGAGGGGCAGAGTTAAATTGGGTGGATCGAACAAGGTGTTTATTTGCTAATATATTTGGCAACGGCTAATGGATCAGCATGATAGGTGACAGGATTCAAGCAACCCTAGCCCAGAGCAGGAATCTCACAAATCTCAGTTTGTAGGCAGATCTGACAAAGCGGTCAAAGTTAAAGGGAGACCAAGTTATATGGGGTCACTAAAGTAATCATTTGCTAATAACTTTGGTACTAGTTAATGAATCTACATGGTATTTGAAATGCTGCAAGCAAATTAAGGCCAGAGAAGGAATCCCAGGTTTCAACAACAGCTAATAAGGTGGGCAAAGGAAAAGGGATGGACAAAGATAAAGAGGCTCTTTGTAGCAGGGGCTGGCCATGCCTTTTGGGAAACCTGGGGGTCAAAGGCCGTGCATGACACGTGTTAGCCAGATCCTGTGGGATGCCTATGAGGCTGAAGGCTGTGCACAGAAAGATTGGTGCAGCACTGGCCTTTTTGCCAGGCCTTGCCCCCAACCTGCACAGTCTACCAACCACTGCTGCTCTTGACTTTTAGCCGTGCATAGTACGAGTTGTCTGTGGGTCATGGCCAATAACTTTGGCACTGGTTAATAAACCAGCATGATATATGACAGATTGTTAACAAGTTACACCTAGTGCAGGAATCTTATGTTTCCAGCTGAGCCATTTTGTGTTCCTTTCCGTAGTGGAGAACAAAGATTCCTATGGGCGTTAAAATGGGAAATGCTGCTTTGCCAACCACTTCTAACAGATTTGAAACTCAAAATATCAATAAGCTAAACATGGTAAGGATCTGTCAAGTGTTATGCAGAGTCATGAAACAGCTCCAACAATAGTAGCAAAGAAATACGTTTTTGACCTACATTAACTTTGACCCCTGTTGGAAATTTTGTATAAACCCTTTGTCAATTGAAACCTTTCTTTGTAGTGCTTATAAATTACCCCTAATGTAGGACTAAATGCCCACAGGGCAGAGTGCATGGTTTTTAAAAAGTAGCACATGTATATTTCAGGTTTTACATGTCCTAGCAACCTACAAAGTTGTTTTTCACAGTGGCAAGGTTAGCCCTCTCATAGCAAAACACTGTGTTACATTATAACAATTGATATTGATTCACTTCAGTTTGGGAAGAGCTAGAATCATGATACAATGACTAATTTTTAATAGTAATTTAAAAACCAACTTATTGGTAAAGTTGAATGTTATGTTACTATTTTAGAAATCACACTTTAAGAAATGTGTCATTTCTCTGCCTAAGCCTTTCTGCCAGTGTTTCCTGATTGTTAATGGCTTTCCTGTGGGTTTATGTGTATTGTTCCCAGATGATGGACAAAAAACAAGAGTGGGTACAGTCACCTCTGAGAATGTTTACTCCATTAGTTAGGGAGTAGCCAGGAGTCTCTCCACTGACAGGCTGGCACTGGGCATAAATATGGGGCATCCCCAGTAACCTCCTCTGAATATTCCTTGCCCTGTGAAGAATCACAAGAAGGACTTCCCCGCTGTCTGAAGAACTTGATGGAAAACTGGACCTGCTTGTCTTGAACCCAGGATCCCAGAAGTAACTCCAAGGGTCAGCTGGTTGACCTCCAGTTTGGCTACAGTGCCAAGCTTCCAGGGGCCTTTCCTTCAACTGCCCAGCTGACGAGTTCCAACTGGACCCTGCTGCTGGCCTCTGCTTAACCCCAAGTGCGGTCCCCAAGGTCCTGGATCCTTGGCTGGTGTCTAAGTGTACTCCTCCTAAAGTTTCCAGATGCCTGGGACTTAGAAATTGTTTGCAGACTTTGTGCTATGAGAACCTAGAGGAGACAGGTAACAACCTGTCAAGCCAATCCAATGAAGATGCATCACCACTGAGCCAATAATTCAGATTGTTCCTCTTATGTTCTTCTCCGCAGCAGCATATCCGATCCAGCAGCACCTCGTGGAGAAGGTGTCTGTCCTCATGGAGTCCTCTCCAGTCTACAACCTGCATCCTTGCCCCGCTGGAAGAATCAAAGCTTCAAAAAAGTGACTAAGTCTAGAGTTAGACATCTTCCCCAGGTGAAAGTGCAAAAACCATTTGGGCAGGAAGGGAAGTGCTCTGGGAGCTATTTCAGATTCCTCCCACTCTGATATTTTCTTCCAAAAATCAACTGCTTCACCGAGGCCTCGGCCAGTGGCTATCTGGCTAAGTGGATCCCTCTTCAGACACATCCTATTGCTTTGTCTGCTGAGGATTTCTGATTTCCGTTCCAGAGACTAAATCCGAAGTTAAAACTTTTCCTGGGGACAAAACTGGTCCCTGTATTTGACCCATGCTCAGTTGTGATCGGCCTTAACTTCTGACGTTGTCCCGGTCAACTGCAACCAGATGACCGGTGCTTAACACTTTGGCCATTATTTTGAACCTTAAACTTAAAAATTCATAGCTCCAGTTCTACTTTTTGGTATTTTGTTATTTTGGTTTCATTTTATTTATTGAAATGTACTCTATCTTTCTAAACTGGTTTGAGATTTTTCTTCTGTTGTGTTTTTATTTTATTACTTTTGAGTGCTGCAAAAATATTTTTCCATATTGCCTCTAAGTTAAGCCTGACTTCTTTTGTACTAAGTTACTATAGAGTTAAGCAGAAGTTTAGTTAGTTTTATTTGTGATTCAACCTTACAAGAATTGTGATTAATATTTCAGGTTTGTTCTCACCCCCTCAACTAATACTCCATTTTTTTACAACCCCTTGCAAGATCTGTATAAAACCTGGGATTTGCAGACTGGGTTTAAATTGCCAACATATTTCATGCATTTTCATTAAAGAGCACCAAAGTTATTTGCACATGAAATCATTCATAAACCCTTTTGATCTTTGCCTCCCATTTTTGGATTTGCAAGAAACTTGCCATAGTCACAGAAGACAAAACATGATAAATATCTGCTGAGTTCCATGCAGATTTGTCAAATGATGCCACAGCTATCTGCATTTGAACACTTTTTGAGCCCTCCTGTTAAATATGCACCCAATGACGAATTTGCATCAATTTAAAGATTCTGAGAGTAACCGAAACATTCTAATCACCTTCAGTGGACTGGCGTGTGTGGTTGGTCCTAGCTCTTTTAAAGTCTGGAATCCGAAACATTTTTCAACTCCCAACATCCAGAGTTGTTAAAATCCCGGTTAGACACAACGAAGAGTTTCATGACTTCAGGAACAGCAGCTAGGTGTCAAGACTAAGTCCAGCAAAGGCCACCAGCTGGGTCTAGTCCAGGTCCAGTTGCTATTGGTCAGATGGGCATGTCAGGAAAAAGGGCTCTTGTAGCTTTTTGTGTCCCTGTAGCCACACAAGAAGTCAGCCAACAGACGCTTGGAGTGCACTTCTTTGCCCTGGGTACAAGTGGGAACAGGTCCAGCAGTTCAAGTCTTCTCACAGGTCTTAAACAGCAGGTGCGGGCTTTCTGCTGTTCTTCCACAAGTCCTGAGAATGTTTTGAGGAGGGTGCCATATTTATGTTTGGCACCAGTCAGTGGGTGGGGGTGGCTCTTTGCTCCTCGTTACCAAACAGAGTAAAAGTTCCCAGGTAGAACCCTACCCACTTTTGCAGCAGTTCCTGTTTGGCCTACTGTAAACAATCTCACAGTGCACCTTCCAGTCAACCCACAATAGGGGAAATCTTCATCCCTTGGGCAGAGCCTGTGTACCCACCCAGAGGCGTGGCCAGTAAATTTAGCAGTCCCCTCCTTTGTGGTAATTGATAACCAGTTCTGGGGGTGGATCCCCTCACACCGTGTTTGGTACCAGCCTGGCTGAGAAGCAAAAGGTTGCCGTCTCCAGGTCTTATCTTACATTTAGTTGTGAAAAGGTAGGGCCATTTACAAGGTCCACCTTAACTGGTCTTCCTGCTAAGGGAGGAAATATGCCTGCCCACGCCCAGGCCATTGTTCCTGCTTTGGTAGGACTTTTTGACACATCATTATGGTCACAAACTGGCTCAGCAGTTGCTGGAGAACTATTGTAAATTTGCCCCAGGAGCTGCAGCAGGAAAAAGGTAACTTTCAAAAGCTACTTTTCCAAAATATTTACTAAATATACAGCTTCTCCATTTAATTGGACTTTTAATAAATGGTGAGCCATTTTTCTAGCTGGTCCTATTTTTTTATTTATTTTTTATTTATTTGAGTTTTATATAGCGCTGGCTAGACCTGGAGGTATCAGAGCGCTTTACATAAGGAAACAGTGTGTTACAAATTACTGAGATTTCACATTAATAACAGAATGAATACATATTCAACACAGGAGTTATTAGCGAAAACGAGAGTCAGGATCCAAACAGATCAGGGAGAGTTGGGAGTCCAAAGGAAGGAGACAGCAGTGGAGGAGAAGACGAGACAAATGTCCGAAGACCGGCTGGGTAGGTGACGGCCAAAGCGGAGTGCCAGAGCCAGTCTCCCCTATAGCTGTCGGAGCAGCTCCACCGGGGATTGGCCATGCAGTTCGGACTCCGCCGCCTTAGGGTGAGGATCAGGAGGCGAACGAAAGACTTGAGTCCATGTACGGGTGAGTGGAGATGGCGAGGGTGGGGGGGTAGGAGAGGATATATGGCTTGGCTGCCCTCTTTAGGTCAGGTAGGTCGAGGTTGTTGATCACTGTGACTCTGAGGCTGGGGGTTTTCAACCACAAGACTTGTCCTTGATTAGGTGGGATCAGTGGCAGCCATTTTAGGGTCAGGCACGGAGTGTTGTTCAAGTCCCTTGTTGTTAAGGACAGGCCAGTTCCCTGGATAGAGATTATGGTCGACCAGGAGATTCCATGATGATCATGGGAGGAGGTCACCAGTTGGAGAGAGCCGAAAAGTCCTGCCCGAAGCAAAAGCAGCATGGGTGCCATGTTGGATTCAGGCGCGGCCGGGAATCAGTATTTGTCTTGTGAATGGAGAGAGCTCTATGGTAACAGGGGCAAGCCCAGTCCACCTCCAGAGATAGTTGTGGGTCGTTAGGGTAGTACATGGAATCCCCACTCACCGTCGGCTCAAAGGAGGTCACCGGAGTCCCGAGGCGCCATCTTGTCCAGCGCGTCCGCTCCCTGGGACTCGTCCGCTCCCTGGGACTGGTCCTAAACCATAGATAGCAGAATTACTCTTTATTCTGTAGGGCAGATAGAGCCTTCCACAGTAAAAACAGCTTTTGGGGCACTGTCACTATAGAGACATGGTAACGTTAAATTTCTACATGTCCCACTTATAAATATCATGCATGTTAAATTTTTTCATTTGCCAATAACTTTGCCATCGTTTGATGAATCCTAGCAACATTTTCAAAACTAGTTTGCTACCGACTTCAGCTGCTGCCTTGAAAGTTTTGGGGTGATCTGTTAAATGGGAGGACGAGAAAAAGGAGGGGTCCTGAAATGCATTTTTTCCATGTTAATTTCCATGGAAAACTTTAGACACAGTTACAGCCAGAACTACTGAAAGGAATTTCACCAAATTTGGCAGAAAGGTAGCTGTTGGTCCAGAAAGCAGCCTATTTGTGAATTGGTGTAAATCCATTTAGAAATTTTTGAAATATGAAAGAAAATCCTAATTTGTCTATATAGGGACGCGGAGGATGAAAGACATTTTTAGCGGGGTTGATAAGAAAAAAAAAAGAAGCGAGGGCTCCGTACGCTTTGCTAATTATTGGACCCCGGGTGAGCCAGGTCCTGTGGCATTTTTTAATAAACGGGGGTGCCTGGGGCTTCTCCACCACCTGCCCGGGGCTTCTTAATAAATATATGCAGGGGAGGTCCGTATGACATCCCCCGCTGCCCCAGGGACCACCACCTCTCCGGGGCTTATTTACTTTTTAAATGGTGGGCCTCTCAGACCCCCTAGCCCCGGGGACCGCCACCTCCCAGGAGTGTCACCGTAAAAACATGGACGGGGCCAAGCAGACACCCCACAGCCCCAGGGGATGCCACCTCCTTAAGTTCAATTAATGTGGGGGTGGCAAACAGACCCCCTGCAACCGGGGACTGCCACCTCCCTGGCGCTTTTGTAAACTTGAATGCGGACGGGGCCCCCCACAGCCCTGTGGATCACCATCTCCCTGATGCAAAGTTCAAGAAAGGAGCCATAGATGGCCCTGGGGTTCGCCACCCTCCAGGGCTCGCTCCTACTATGTCCTGGGGTGCCCACCCCAGGGACATAGCTGTTTGCTATGGCTTGGCAGGAGCTTTACTGCTCCTGCAAAGGTATAGCAAACCCTCTGCTTCTAGCAAGTGAGAGCATCAAAATTTCTCTTGCTTGCTAGAAGTGGAGCAAAATAGCTTTCACTGATACGGAGCTGCAAGTTCAGCAACTGCCACTCTATAAAAGCAATGCCAGCTCCAGCAGGAGGTGGGGAGTTGGCAGGGACCGCAAGGGCCTCGAGGCTCCCCCTGTGGTCCCCAACAGATGAGAGTGGGTGCCCTGGGTAGGACCAGGGCACCCACTACAGAGGCCCCCCTCACTTTAATTTTAAAAAAAGGGCAGCCCAGAGCAAAAATTGCAAGTCCCCTTGGCTGTAGAGGGTGCTTGGGGGCCAACAGCCCCTCCTGTTACCTCGAGTAAGTCCCACACAGGGTGATTTCTGACAGGTGATCGGAGACCCTCACCCTTTCTCCACCACTCTGAAAATGCGCCTCCTAGCACACTACTGGTCGGAGTGAAGTCCCCTTGGATGCTGAGGGTCCTTGGAGGCCAGGAACCCCTTTTGTTACCTCTAGTTAGTTCCACACAGAGGATTGCTGAGAGGTGATCAGAGGCCAGATCCCCTTTCTCCACCGCTCTGCAAATGCACCTCTCAGGAGTGTCACCGTAAAAACATGGATGGGGGCCACGCAGACACCCCACAGCCCCAGGGATGCCACCTCCTTAAATTCAATTAATGTGGGGGTGGCAAGCAGACCCCCTGCAACCGGGGACTGCCACCTCCCTGCGCTTTTGTAAACTTGAATGCGGACGGGGCCCCCCACAGCCCTGTGGATCACCATCTCCCTGATGCAAAGTTCAAGAAAGGAGCCATGGCTTTTTGGGTGGCAACATTATTTTAAGGGTTTAGGGTAGGTATGGGTTTTTGGATGATAAGGGTATTTTTAGGGTCTAGGGCCGGTATGGGTTTTTGGGTGCTAAGGGGTTTTTAAGGTTTAGGGTGGGTATGGGTTTTTGGGTGGCAAGGTTATTTTTAGGATTTAGGGTTGGTATGGATTTTTTGGATGGTAAGGGGTTTTTAGGGTTTAGCGTGGGTATGGGTTTTTGGGTGGCAAGTGAATTGTTAGGATTTAGGGTGGGTATGTGTTTTTGGGTGGTAAGGTTTTTTTTAGAGTTTAGGGTGGGTATGAGTTTTTGGGTGGTATGGGTTTTTAGGGTTTAGCGCGGGTATGGGTTTTTGGGGGTTATGGATTTTTTAGTCTTTAGGGTGGGTATGGGTTTTGGGGTGGGGTGGGAAAATCTATGCATGTGTGTGTGTATATACATATATATTTAGATTTACTTATAAACATATATTTTTAAACAATTAATACACATACATGTAAATATTTAAATCTTTTTAAAATCAAAAAAATATATATTTTTATTTATATATATAAAATTTAACAGGGGCTGGAAGTGAAAAAGATATTCCCACTGTAATAGAAGAGCTCTGTTTTTCAGTTTTTAATGGTTAGACAGAATTTGAGACCTCGATCAAACCGTGGAAAAAATGTCAGGGGCGAAGGGGCAAAGGAAACAAAGGAACAGAAAAAAACAGATGGAGCAGAAACAGAGAGGGTCCAACGGGGCAAGCAAACCTACAAGCCCAAACCTACCAAGCAATTAAAGAAATAAGGCAAGAGGATATTCAAACCATCATCAATTTATCAGATGTCAAAATGCCCAAAGAGGAAGAAGGCATATTGACATTGGGACTATCGTTTTGTGTGCCCTTGAGATTCAGTTATAGCCAAACAAGGAAAGATTTGTTTAAATTTATTAGAAAAATGAAGTTGTGACAATATTTTTCAAAAAAGCTACAGATGGTAGGAAATCCTGTGGAAAGAAGCAATATGGGGGCCTCCAATTTTTAAGTATCAGATGCATCGATTATGATCCAACTTGATCAATTGGAGCGTGAAATCCTAAGCCATAATCAAGTATCAACTGAGCAAGAGATATTCGATGCACAGGGCTTGGATATTTATGAAAGGAGCCGCACACTTTCAAACCTCAGTCTGTGTCTATACCTATGCTGCTGAGAGAATCCATTGACATTTTTTCTGAACTGGTGATTCAAGATCTAAAACATTTACATCAGGTAGCAGTCACGCATGGTGAAAGATCACAGGATAACCATAGTGCAAAATACAACAAGCTCATAAATAAATTGTGTGCCAGACAAGATGTGATGATTAGGCAGTCAGACAAGGGTAGGAACATTGTTCTCGGGCCACTCACCATGTACAAAGTGGAGGCACTGAGGCAGCTAATTGACATTGAATGTTATTGTACAGCTACCAAGGCTGAGATGATAGATGTGAAAGTATCTTTCTATGTGGAACTATCACGGAGTGGTTTGGGGTTAATCACAAGAGGAGTATCCGTTTTTGAAGGTAGAATGTCCAATGACACCAAAATTCACAAAAACATCAAGAACTCCCAGGGAGGCAAATTATATCGGCTATTGGAAGTGTTAGAACACATCAAAAATCATGGACTTCTTCCTATAGGACTATGTGCAAAATCTATCCTCTTAAATACAAGACACTAGGGACTTTTTGAGAAGGATATATGATGTAAATTGGGACGAATCATATGTTCTAATCACAACGGATATTACATCACTCTATACAAGTATTTCCCACAGGGATGTTTTGAGGGCAATTGAATATTTTTTAGCCAATAGACCATCAGGCCTTTTACAACATTCAAAAATGATATTATCAATGATTCATTGGTGTTTGCATAATAATGTCTTCCTTTTTTACAAGGTGATTTACAGACACAAGAGGGGTACAGCTATGGGCTCCTGCTTTGCCCCCAGTTATGCTAATATGTATATAGGCTCATGGGAGGAGCAAGTGCTCACCAATGAGTATGCTGAAGAGTGGTCTGAGAACGTGGTCATCTGGACTCGTTTCATTGACAATCTCTGTCATTTGGAGGGGGACAGAAGTGACAGCGAAACAATTCACAGAGAGCATCAATAATAATGATTTGAATTTGCACTTTACCACCACTAGATAAGAAAGATTGCGGTCCACTTTTTAGATTTAACCATATTTGTTAGAAATGGCAAAATCCACACTAAAACGTATAGGAAACCCACTGGGGGCAATTCCTTATTGCATGCCCATAGCTTCCACCCACAGAAGCTCAAGTTTAGCATCCCCTATGTAGAGAATCTTAGAATGATGCAGAATAGTAGTGACAAAGAGTTGCTAGTGGAAGTACAAGAAGAACTGAAGAAATGGGCTTTTAAGTCGGGGCTATAGCAATACAGTAGTGGAAAGTGCCATATGCAAGACCAATCAAAGGATCGTGAAAACTTTATTTTTCAGAACATGTGACACTTCCAAGAGAAAAGAGAATTTGATCAAAAATCAGCAAGAGCTGAGAATGATTACGGGGTATAACAAAGAAAGTTGGAAAGTTTTTACAATGCATATTTCGCTGTAAAGGCATGTGTGGTAATAGCATATACATGGTAAAGACTTGCGTGGTAAAGACTTGCGTAGTAGTTTCGCAGTTGTTGTAGTGACAGCGTAGTAAAGCCATGTGTGGTAATGGCTTGCATGGTTCCATCATACATCTGGGTCAGACTGCAGGTTAAAACTGCAGCAGTCAGACTACCCTGGTAGGCCGTAAGCTATTTCCACTGTCACACTAGGGGATGGCACAGCAAATACTGCAGTCTACGGGTGACAATTAACTTTCCATGCTATAGGTGTATATCTGCATGATATTCTGTGGCCTTATAGGAATATTAAATATGCCATATAAAGTTCAGGCAATTTTACCATGATTCAGAGCACATACGCTACACACTGGACAGCAGGGCCAGAGTGTGCCAAGCCTAACAACCTGCAATAAAATTCAGCAAAAAATGGGGATGACAACATAGAAAGGGGCATTTTCTTACATAATGTTTTTAATACTGTAGGAAGTAGGATTTGCTTTTATGGTTACCCCCACTTTTTTGCCTGGTACTGTGCTGTTTCTGACTAGTCTGACTGGGATCCTGCTAATCAGGACCCCAGACTCTCTGCTTTCTCCCCTAAATTGTTATTGTAAGTACTTAGGTACATCCCAGATTGGACACTGGTGTACACTTATCAGTCCCTAGTAAAAGGTACTAAGGTACCTAGGGCATAGGTACACCAGGGGTCCCCCATGGGCTGAAGCATGTATTATGCTACCCATGAGGGACCACTCAATTTGTAACTACAGGCCTGCAGTTGCAGCCTGTGTAAGCCAGTGCTAGCACCACTTACAAAAGATATAGGTTTCCCCCATATCTAAGGTCACTGCCCTTAAAACCTATAAGTCACCCCTAAGCCAGGCCATCCAATCCTGAAGGCAGGGTGCTCAGTTATAAGTGTGAGGGTGCCCCTGCATGAGCAGGACACCCCTACAGCCTTCAGAGTCCATTCTCCCAATTTGTAAGTGAGACAGCCATATAACATATAGAGGGGCACCGCGTCATTACACTATGACCATCTCTAAACTGGCTGTTACGAACCCTGTCATTTTGGAATCATACCCCCACACCATAAACAGTGTGGGAGGTATGATTTCAAGCACTGTTAAGGCCCTCTGTTAGGTCCTCAGTGCTCCCGGTACCAGTCTTCTAGACCCGGACAGCACAACATGGCTTCTGCTAACCAGAGACACGATTCTACCCTCCTGCTGCTGAGCCAAGCTCATGTATGGGAAGGCAGAACAATAGGTATCCTGTCACAGGGAGGTGAGACCACCTCCCAGACAGGATTTGGGGTATCAGGGTCGGATGGGAGCACTTGGCAGCGCCACTCAGTCTGCTTGAGGGGCACATTTGGTGCCCTCCTTGCATAGTCCGGTTCAAACCAGCTCAGGGAGCTGCTGGCTCCCGCTCTAGGTGAGAAACTGGACAAAGGACATGAGAGTATCCTCCCCACTGTCCAATCCACCCCTGGGAGGGAACCATGAATCGTCCCAACCCTTTCCTTAGGGTACTTAAGGGCTTACCTGAGGGTGGGTCTCAAGATTCATTGTGGGACATGATTCAATTCAGACACCACTTCAACTTCGACCGTCTGGGCACTCTGGACTTCACTGGACTTTGCTCTGGGCATCAAGGCTGCAACCGGGAAGACTCCTGATGCTCTTGATCTCTTTTCCCTGCTCGTCTGCTGCAACGTCTGTGCCTGTGCTCCATACAGAAAACCTTCCAAGGCCTTTGGGCATCCAAGACACCTGAAGGAATCTCCCTTGAAGTGAAGGAGTCACTTCACTGCATCTGCACTCACCGCAACTAAGCTGACCGGTCTGCTAATCCTGAGCTCCCACAGACTCTGAAAGGCACAGCAACACAGGTGGTAGTTCTCCACATCCCTTGAGGCTGGCCCTGTCCTCTCACCAAGTTTGAGGCCAGTATCCCTTGTTAGGTTTTAAATTCCCGTCCCTGCAATGTATTCCTTTCACGTTATATTAGGTTAGCAATGTGTGGCTAAATAGGTGTCAATCGTATTACGTTATGTAACCCACTGAGTTATCCGTGTAATGTGCAGGCTTCAGTTGGCGAATGCAACTCCATTTTGTGTCTTGTAATCCTTATTAGGCTGCTCAGACTGTGCCCGAGTTAGGCCTCATGGCCCGTAATGCTTGCCTCAGCAGAACACTGTATTTCGCTAATGTTTTCTCTTTCTGTCCAAGGCTGTTTCCCGACCTGCTAATGAGGAAACAATTCAGCTTTCACATACCAATCTAAGTGTGTAGTTTTGCTCCCACGTTAGGAGACCCAGCGCAGTGGCCTTGGGTTTCTGATAACATGTACCCATCTGACAGGTGGTAGCTCATCTCCTAGTGCCTCCTTTGTTCATGTTCTGCCCCGGCTGGTAGTTTTCCATGGTGGGCGGGGTCGGAGGCTTTTGGGGAAGAATGATTACTCACTGTGGAGCGGGGGGAAGTTAGTCCCTCAGCAGACATCTTAGGGTGCAGGTCATGATGGACTCCTCTGCAGAGCATTCCTAATAAACATGTAAGTTTGTATTCTCTACTGTCTGACCGACTCTTCATTTTTGGGAAGGCATAGCAGGTGGTTGTGAGAAAACCCGAGTGGCCCTAGCGGGCCACTTCCTTCAGTTGGCACCCGAACAGGGACCCCGCAAGGTGATCCGACTCGCCTGTAATCGGGTTGTAGGGTCGGGGGATGCGTTTGGTCAGTTGGGCGGATCGGGGTACCCCACACAAGACCGAGCTTGGTTCTTGCAGCTGCCCCGCCCGGCTGATCGGGCGCCCCCTCGTCTAGTGGTCACCAGCTGGGGTCCTGAGAAGGCAAATCCTTGGAGTTGACCGTTTGGTCCGAAGAGTCGGCAGTGGAGAATAGCTTGGCTCGACCTGTGTGCACCAGGTGAGTAATTTGATTCTTGGGTAAAATGGCGATATTCTTGGACGACACGAGCCTGTGGGCTGTGTCTTGATACGGTCTTTGGACTGTCTTGTCTGCCGTTTTTGAACTGCCTTGCTTGAACGACACGAGTCGACGGGCTGTGTCTTGGTACGGTCTACAGACTGTCTTGTCTTGAACTTGATGTGTCTGTGGACCCTTGGAAAGGCACAGGGTGTTTGCGAGCAGTTCATCGGACCACCTGGAAATTTGCCCCGTGCTTGAAAAGGCCCGGGACTGCCCGCTAACAATCTGCCAGACCAACTAGTAATTTGGCTAATGCTCGAAAAGGTCTGGGGCTGGTGCCTGCCTTCTTGGATTTGATACAGTCTCCGGACTGTAGGGAGTGGTCCCTGGACCGTTTCTGTTTGGCTCCGTGACTGATATTTGTTACTTTATCTTCGTCTTTGTTTGTCGATTGTTGGTGTTATACTTGTCCATTAGGGACAGTGCCTGTATCTTATATTAAGATGCCTTGTTTTAGCAAATTGGGGTGTTTTGGATGTCGATGTTGTTCTACTGATGCTCGATTGGAAGAGAGCCAGCCTGCACCTCTGGAGGGTACTCCAAATTTTGACATGTATGTTAAACATGGTATTGGCCCGGTTATGTTTAGCACATTGTGGCGTAAATATACAAAGGACAATGCTGAGTTACAGTGGCCACTTACTGGCTCATTTGATGAGCAGAAACTTCTTGCAGGACAAGTTGTTTGCTAGGAGGAGCAGACAGTCGATGTTTGATTCTCTGAGATTATGGCAGAAGGAAGCAAAGCAACGACGCATGAGGGCAGAGAAAGAGGCCCGGAAGAGGCAGGCGCAAACGATAACACAGAAAGCAATAGCTTATGAAAGAGGAAAGGTAGAGAAGGGTATAGAATGCGCAGATAGAATGTTTCGGTTACAGACAGATAAGTGCTATGTGACTAGAGAGGAAGGTGATGATTTCGCCGAAGACCTACTGGATTCTCATCCTCCTCCTCCTTATGCCCCTGAACGGATATACCCAGCAGTCCCAGCCTCTCAGTCCTTGGCCCCTAGTGCCGCCCCTTCTAGCCTTCCTGTTTCTGGCGCTACTGCTACAGCCCCAGCCCCTCTTGCTTCTCTCCTACTCACACCTGGCACCAGCACAGGTGCTGTTAGTTCTCCTGTCCAGACTGTCGGCTCTGGATCGACGGCTACTCTCCCTCTCACCCCTACCAGCCTGTCTCCCTACCTGATGGAACCTGTCTCTGCGTCTGCCCCTTCCCCTGTGAGTGTGGCACACCAGGCACAGTTCAATGTCGAAACTCCCGCGCATGGAGTGCATGATGTGAATTGGGCAGCGGCGCAAGATCGAATGGATAAAGTATTGGTGCGTTCTGCAGTGGGTGATGAGGAAAAGAAAATGGTGGCGAACCAAGCAGCTCAGTGGGCTCGACACCCGATCTATAGTGTGGAGGATGTGTGGAGTGTGATGAAAGATTATGAGCCGTTTATACAGCAGCATGCCCTTAAACACATGTCAGCGATGCTGATAGAGTTGTGGGAACAATGTTTTCAGGGTGTTGCACCGCAAATAATATATGACATACGGGATAGGGTATATGCTGCAGGTATGGCTCCCAATGAGGTTTTTAGCAATATAACGACACTAGTGGGTTACCGAGGCAGATTGCTCCAGAAGGTACCGACAATGGGGACACAGCATCCCATGAGGGAGGTTCATCCCATTTATCACCCTGAAATTCCAGAACTGCACGACTCCACTAATGCTGTGATTAGACAACGGGTCGACGCTCGGTTTCAGGAGCAATGGATCTATTTTCCTTGGAAGAGGAGCGAGGTCCTATCCTTAAAGGGCCAGCTGCCGGACCCCCGGAAAAATGATACCGATGTGGGGTTACTCCAGATCCCGCCCGTTTCTATACAGATTCGAGACAATGCTAAATTGCCACGTATTCCCCAGTACAAGATATCCCAGGCAGGAGAAAAGGCCTTATTGCAAATAATACAGGATTTGATTGAGTCTGGTGTGGTTGAGGAGACTACGGCGAATGTGTGTAATAGCCCTATTCTTCATATTCTTAAAAAGGCCATCCTGGATTCCCCTGATGTCCACCCTGATGTTTATCGCTTTGTGACTGACCTCAGAGAGGTTAATAAGATTGTAGTTCCCCAATACCCTGTGGTTCCGGACATTACCGTGATCTTAACAATGATTACCACGTCAGCGAAAGTTTTCTCTGTAATTGATTTGAAAAATGCTTTCTTCAGCATACCAATTCATGCAGATAGCCGATATCTGTTTGGCTTCAGTATAGCCGGTTGGAGCTTTAGATTTTGTCGTGCTCCACAAGGCTATACTGAAAGCCCCAGTATTTACAGCCAAGCATTGAAAGCTCAATTGGATTCTTTGGAGCCTCCCCCTGGTAATGTGCTGTTGCAGTATGTTGATGACCTCCTTATTGCTTCGGACAACGAGGACGGTTGCAAAGACGCCACTGTTAAATTATTGTTGCATCTGGCGCATCATGGACACAAGGTGTCGCTTTCCAAATTTCAGTATTGTCGACAGGGGGTCACCTATTTAGGTCACCTACTGTCGAAGGAGGGACGCAGACTAACACCTGAACGCATAGCTATCATCACTAATATGTCTATCCCTAGAACCCAACACGAGGTACGCGCGTTCATAGGGATAACATCATATTGTCGGCATTGGATCCCTAACTACTCCCTACTAACAAAGCCCCTTCTTTACCTTACCACAAAAGATGTGCATGAGCCCTTGCCTTGGACGCCTGCATGCCAGCAAGCTTTTGAGCAACTAAAGACTGCGCTTTGCTCTGCTCCTGTGCTTGGTACTCCTGATTACCAGAAGCCTTTTGTACTCTACGTGCATGAGGTGGACGGTTGCGCGCTTTCTGTTCTAACACAGGGTTTCAATGGCAAGCAGAGACCCTGTGCCTATTTCCCCGCCATGCTTGACAATGTCGCCAGAGTGTTCCCGAGCTGTCTGAGAGCTGCCGCGGCAGTGGCAGTGTCTATTAGACAATCGGCAGGGCTCGTCCTTGATACTGCTCTCACGGTGATGGTACCCCACGCTGTGGATACACTGTTGAATAAGACAAAAACGCAGCACCTTACTAGTGCGCGTCTGACTGGCTATGAACTGACTCTATGTGCTCCGCACATTACCATCAAAAGATGTGCTACTCTGAACCCAGCCACGTTACTACTCCTCCCTTCAGGAGAAAAGGGCAATGATGTCCATGATTGTTTATTTTGGACTGAAGAAGAAACGAAGGGACAGGTAGACCTGACTGATGTTCCCTTATCTGAACCCCAAGGGGAACTATATGTCGATGGCTCTTGTTTCAAGTTACCAGATGGCACCACCACTGCAGCCTATGCAATAACCACGTTACACACTGTAGTTGAGACATCACATATCCCACACCAATCAGCCCAAGCTGCGGAGTTGGTTGCCCTTCTCAGGGCTTGTGAGTTAAGTGAGGGACTAGCGGTTAATATTTACACCGACAGCCAGTACGCCTTTGGGGTGGCCCATAATTTTGGGCGCCTCTGGGCGGAGAGGGGGGTTCTTGACTTCGCATGGATTGCGGATTCAGTCCGGGCCATTGATACATAGATTGCTGTCCGCATTGACACTTCCCAGTAAGATAGCAATAGTGAAATGTAGCGCTCATAAGGCTATTACAGATGATGTGGGGAGGGGAAATGCTTTCGCAGATCAGACAGCTAAGGAGACAGCTCGATCAAAGATGACACAGATGTTGGTGGCAGGTCCTGCGAGGTGGGTCCCAGACAATGGAATGTTTGAGGACACATTGGAGAATGTCAGGGAAATCCAGGGTGAGGCGACCCTAGAGGAGTTAGCAATGTGGGAGGAGAGAACAGGTCATTTGGATGAGGATGGGTGTTGGACTGACTTGTCAGGGAAGCAGCGATGGTTGCTGCCTCATTCGTATGTGCTCCCTGTTGTGACTATGGCCCATGGCCCGGCGCACATTAGTGCTAAAGGAATATGCAAGTTGCTGGATCCAGTATGGCAGAATGATAATATCGCTAAGGCAGCCACGCATCTAGCGGGCCACTTCCTTCACCCTTGTCAGAGCTGCAGGAACCGAACCCCTGTGCACCGCGTTGACTTGCCGTTGCAAAGGCTTGTTGGCTTCCTTCCATCAAGATCCTCTGCTCCAAGTAGCCCCAACCTCAAGCATCTCCAGTGGCCAGAATCTTTGACCACACCATTGCTTGCACCGTGGGACTGCTTCTTTGGTAAGCTGCTCGAGGTCCTCTTGTGACTCCAATGCCTGCAGCCTGTGGGTCCTGTCAAGGGTCATATTTGAATTCTTTGGGCTCCCTTGATTGCTCAGGGCCTGCCCTGACTCTCCTGCTTGTGGTGAGTCTCCTGGACCTTGCTGGTCTGGACGTTGCACCTTCTTCAACTTCCACATTGGTTGCAGTAGCCAAGGCTTGTTGGTGCTCCCGCTGGACACTGACCCCTCAACTCGCGACATCTGACGTGGGACAGCTCGTGTACGGCTCGTGTAAGGCTCCCACAGCATCGCCTGGTCCACACAGCTGTAGTTTCAAAGTCACCGTCAACTCTCCTGCAGCACCTGACATCTGTGGGCATTCGTCTTGCGTGCCTCCTGGTCACTCCTGAGTGGCATAGACTCTGTCCCCTCTGCTTTCAGGTTCTTCACATCTTGAATCCACCTTTGGGTTCCACCGGACACTTTCACCTTTTCCAGCAGCGGCATCTTTCTGAAGTTTCCCATTGAGTTTGACGACGGTTTCCGACGCTACTTCACACCTATGCACCGGGCTTCCCTGGTGCAGGTATCCTGGTTTCTAGGGTATCCATGGGTGGGGTGGCTCTCCAACCTCTTGTCTTCCACATGGTTTCTTCAGGGTCCACTGGGAAGAGTCCTCTTTCTTTAAAATTGCAACTGCGCCTTACACGTTGATTTGTACGGAGAACGTTGTCGTGTTCATGACCTCGGTGGGGCTCCTAGATACTCACCTTGGGTGGTTCCTTGGGTTCCCGGCCCTTCTACATCCTCTGAATATTGTCTTGACTCTAGTCGTGGTTCGCATACCACTATTTTAGTATATGGTTTGGTCTCCCCCTGGGAACCACTGTGTATTCTGTGCTACTTACCTGTGTCTATTGCAATGTATTCTGTGCATTGTGTATATCTCCGGTTGGGAGATATCTGTATGTTTAAGTGAGTGTCTTACAATAAATACATATTTTTATAAATACACTGTGTGGTTCTTTTTCACTTAATCTATACCTATAAGATTATGTTCTGGTAAAACAAGCTGCTTTACACTCCTTCTGGACTAATACTGAAGGCTGCTCTCCACAGCTGTCACTTAGAGAGCTTTCTAAAGTTGTCTAAGACCACTAAAATCAACATAAGGGTTGTCTGGATCAGTGCAAGGTGTCCACTTACATAAGTGTATATCATATACTGAGCCAGCCTCTCACAAATACTATTAACCTTGTGTGAGTAATAAAAGCACAAAGTACTCTTTATGCTGTTTCAGCATATTATTGGCAATGTCAGGGCCACTCTAATTTCTATTTTTAGCAAAAGAAGTTACTGTTTAACAATACTGATTGGAGACAGAGCTGTCTACAACTGCAAGCATTTCAGCATCGAAGAAATTGATTGTAAACCACGTGGCTATCACATACAGATTTTAGGGGTGTGAGAAATTCGCTAAATTTGCCTTCACATAATTACGCAGTATTACAGCAAAATTACATTTAATGATGTGATAAGCAAATCCATCATTTTGTGCTATATTTTAGTCTGAAATGCATTCTCATATCAATTTTTGGCATGAGGATACATTTAACAAAGTGCACTGCAAGAATATAGCATGTTACTACGCATGCTATCACATCGCGTTCCTTTACAACGCGGTCGTTACAACGACCGCGTTGTTAGAACGCAATACCTTTACAACGCAAGTCATTAGATCAACTTGCAGTAGGGGGCGCGCTGGACTTAGGAATAGTATAATTTACTATTACAACTCCAGCCTGCGCAACAGTAGGGAAGGTGTTGGAATAGTAAATTATACTATTCCTTATGTTAGAGCGCCCCCTACAGCAAGTCGATCTCATGACTTGCGTTGTAAAGGCCTCGCGTTCTAACAACGTGGTCGTTGTAATGACCGTGTTTTAAAGGAACTGCGATGTGATGACTGCATTGTAAACGCTGTCTCCCGCACTGCAAACAACAGCCACTCACTTTCTGTTGTTCCTGTGCGTTTGCTGTATATTTTTACTTCAAATTACTGTGAAGTGCACCATTTACCGTAATTTTTACAGCAAACAGCACATAATCACATGAAGTGGCGTAATGGAGTAATTTTGAAATTTATATATTACCCAGTGGGCTGAAAGGTGTGCACAGCAATAGAGTTGGTATAGTAATGTATGGTAATAGCCAATTACTCTATGTTACAAAACCCTAGAAATTATTGTTAGGTTTGTTGAGAATATCTCACTTTACATTAATAAAAACTTTACAAATTCACTGAAAAAACCAAAGGTTAAAATAACGTTATAGTTAGGTGAAGATCTCAGTTGAAACAAAATGTTTTAAACTATAAAAACCATGGAACTTCACCAGTTATAGTTCATTCAAGAAACTATAACTCTTGCCCTCACTATGTACTGCTTATGACCTCATGTACTACAGCTCTCATGACACATTTTATAATATCACAAATAGCATCACTGATGACATCTGAAATGACAACATTAATGACAACACTGTGAGGCAAGAGATCGAGTATTAGTTCCTTCGCATAACTATAACTGGTTAATTCCAGTGTTTTTATTAGCCTGAAACATTTTGGTTTAACTGTCATTTTCACCTAAGTATAATGCTAATTTAACCTGTTTTTTCTGTGGAAAATAAATATATGTACACAAAAACGAGCACACACAGACAGACAGACAGACACACAGAATTGTCATAATTGGGGGAATTATTCAACTATGGGACATAATGGGTGACCCAGCAGTAATCATAATCATAGTAAGTCCTAAAGCTGTCCACCATTAATAATCACAAAAGTTTACATTGATTGCTTTCTATTTTGAGATCTCTTACAGGGTACTTCAGGCTGCCAACTGTTGCCTGGCCCTGTATATGGAGATGCTCTTTAACAGTTTACAACATCTAACACAATGATGCAACTTGCTTATAAAAACAGTCACCAGCAATGTTTATCTACACAGATAATGTAGTAAATTTCACTGTTGAGCCATCAATAACATTACCAGAAAGAGAAGCTCCAGTTATAGATTTTGGGATATAGTGGGGGTTATAAACTAAACTATAGTGTGACAAAGCAAACCTCATGTCCTGGAGCCACTCTAATATTTATTATTATCATTGGAAAATTAGCCTTGTCAAAATTCTAATCTACCATAAATCTTTATACTATACTTATATCACTGCCCCTCAATATTTCACCCATTTTCAGTGCTGCAAAAAGATCAGAGTGGAATGAACCTGGTTTTCTTGTATGGTCTTGCATTTCTCCAATCGATAAGAAACCTTTATGGTCACTGCTGCAGTCCTCAGGGCCTCAGGGTAAGCTTTCAGGACAGACAGACACAAAGTCAGACATCTGACCCTCAGAGAACAGCTCCAGTGCCTAGATGTCAGCAGGAGTCACAAGTCCTTGAGATGTCTTTCTTCCAGCAGGTCCTTCTCTTTCAGGTGTAGTGTTCCTAGGTTCGGAAATGTTCTGAAATGGTGGTGGTGAGGTGCAAGCCCTATAATTTGCGCTAGCCTGTGACAAATGCACAGTTTTACCGATGAGGTACAAGCTGTACGACATGGCGCAGCCAATGTTTTTAGCTTGGTTTCTTATGGATTGCCTGAGTAGTTTTCTTTTGTATACCCAAAGAACCCTTCTAACCTACTAAACGGAGATATCCAAGGTGTTAGGAAAAATCCTCCTCAGCTGAGTAGGGACCCCCTATGTATTGGCTGTAAGTTATTCAAGCTCGAACCTTTCAAAGGATTGTCCCATAGTGGTACCCTCTCCACATACTCTGATGGCCAACCAGCAGCATTAAGCATACATGAAAACTGCACACTTGCTGTTACTCAGATGCTGCAACAACAGGTGGCGACATTACCTTTGAGGTTGAGGCGACGAGGTATTTAGTGCAGAGGTATTCTATTCATGGGTTAAATTCCCAGCAGCAGAAGATGGAGCAAGATTGTTTCACAATATACTGCAACTAACGTTCCATGTAACCACTCAGCCTACGAAGATCTAGAAATAACACTAACATACCAAGAACATCAAAATTGGTTTCATGGCACCCTACCACACACTTTGGAGGAAGGTAGACTAGGTCCCCTAAGCAATGAGAGAGCAACATGACTAGTCTTAGCCGGCTACACACTACATCCAAATATAGATGATTTAACAGTAGTACAAATTTGTACATTATATAACAGTTTGGTCAGAATATACAGATTTTTGACACAGTTTGTTATGCAAACAAAGACCATCAATCCTGTGAGGGCTGTTCAATCTACACAACCACAATTGGCTTCTGTCAAGAAGAAGTATGATACTATGAAAAATAGAGAAAAGACCAAGCCACAGGGTGGGTCTCCTCGACAGGAAGCCACTGAAAAACAGTATAACTTGCGTCAACTTGAACTATTAAAACGCCTGACAGGTATCAGGATACGGATACACGTTCATCTCATTCCTTTCAGGAATCATCCTAAAAATGCTCTGAGAGAGATGGATGGTAAGAACACTGATCAGAGGAATATGTGAAATAAAAAAGGACTCACAACGCTCATCTGACTACATAATAAAAAAGGAAGACAATCTTAAACAGTCAAAGCCTCAATTCGAGAAGAAGAAAGTGTCTGGATTTAAAATAAAGCATGCTATGGATATTGAGAACACTGCTGCTTCTGAATAGAGAATGGGCTCTGACCATGTTGGACAGTGTGGCAGAAGTCACACCAGTTCACCAGAAACTGATGGATTGTCTGGCGGCGGTAGCTTTAAGTGACTATATCCAGGTGGAAACACTGGACATAAGAGTGAGCGTCCCAAATTGTTTATACGAGTTGGAGATCCAGATTGAAGGGGATAAACAATACCCAATAAATGTTCTCTTTTGGGAGATCTTGTCATTCGGCTACGACATTCTCTTGGCCGAAAAAGATTGGCCACCAGAGCTTGCCATTGATTGACCAAAGGAGAAACAGTAATTTTATCTGCTTTTTGCAGCCTCGTTCCAGAGTTGTTAAAGAATTCATATGCCACAGAGTGGGCATTAGCGCTAGCTCCTGCATTATACTGCAACCATGTGGAGCGGGATGATGGTTACCCTTATCATATAAGACCAGTAAGATCAGCCTCCAGGACAATACGCCATCAAAATGATGCCACAAAATAGGTTAGAGAAATTTTCACAAAACCTGAATACCAATATGTAATGGAAAGTTGCACCTCTCGAATTAATAATCCCTTGTTCCCAGCAATGAACTCAGACCAGACATATCGTCTTGTATTAGATTACAGACACCTAAACACAGATACACGTACAATTGCTATACAAAACGCACATAGCGAAACACTAATGAATAACATAGTGCTAAAAAAATACAAAATAAAACTGGATATTTCAAATGTAGTTTTCTGCCAAAAAATATCACCTGAAAGCAGATATTTGACAAGCTTCAGCACTATTGGTTCTGAAAAACAGGTCTGATGTTTGCCTCAAGGGTATAAGAACAGCCCCGGTGTATTTCCAGCCGGGTTCTGGAACTGTTACAAAATTTTGATGACCAGGCATAGTCCTATGTCGATGATATACACTTGATGAATGATGACCTATCTACACCCTTGAAAAAAGTAGATCGCATTATATTGGGATTTGCTCAAATTAAATTTCAAAAAATCTAAAATTGCCCATGTCAATGTCCTGTTTATTGGATATGGGTTTTCAAGTGAAGGTAAAAGCAACACACTTCTTAGAAAAGTATGCGCTCTTACAACCACCAAGCACATTGAAGAAACTTCAATTCATATTGGGATTCCTAAATTTCTGCAGAACTTACATTCCAGATTACGTAGGATGGGTTAAACTGTTCTACGACTTGGTCCATCCAGACTTTTCAATTACACATTGGACAACTGAACACACACAAATTTTATGTTCAGTCCAAGCTGACATGCTAGCTTCAAAACACTTACACACACATATAAACACCACAAACTAATCACAGCGGCATCAGGGTACACCTAGGTTACATTAAATAATGATAACAGAGTACCAATTGCATAAAAATTGCATTTATACACTAATGCGGAAATGCATTTTGCACAGATAGAAAAACCCTGATGGCTGTACAGACTACTGTGGTGAAAGAGAGAGCATTGGCCAAGGGGAAACAAATAATTGTTGTTACCCCAGTGCTGGTCTTAGCGTCTGTGACAAAGGCCAGCGTTCCTAATGCAAAAGCTTTACGTCTGAGATGGATACAATGGTCCAACTCTCTCACAGCATCAGATGTAGATTATGTCTTTGACTGAACACTTCAAACACAAGCATTTCTACAATACGAACATGAATATCCTCTGCCTAATGAAGTAATGCCTCCTGATAAGTATGATTACATCATCTACACTGACGGCTCTGCCTAGCCTGCCGTAGGGGCAAAGCATCAATATTCAGCAGTCTGTGCAGCTGTGAAAGGGCGCTTGCGGGAAGGAAAATTCCATCCTGAAAAGACCTACATGCAATCACTAGGTGACTGCACTGCACAGCTGTCAGAACTCAGAGCTTAGATTCTGGCCCTGGAGAAAGACAGAGCATTGGCCCAGGGGAAACAAATAATTGTCGTTACCCCAGTGCTGGTCTTAGCGTCTGTGACAAAGGCCATCGTTCCTAATGCAAAAGCTTTACATCTGAGATGGATACAATGGGCCAACTCTCTCACAGCATCAGATGTAGATTATGTCTTTGACTGAACATTACAAACACAAGCCTTTCTACAATATGAACATGAATATCCTCTGCCTAATGAAGTCATGCCTCTTGATAAATATGATTACATCATCTACACTGACGGCTCTGCCTAGCCTGCCGTAGGGACAAAGCATCAATATTCAGCAGTCTGTGCAGCTGTGAAAGGACGCATGCAGGATGGAAAATTCCATCCTGAAAAGACCTACATGCAATCACTAGGTGACTGCACTGCACAGCTGTCAGAACTCAGAGCTTAGATTCTGGCCCTGGAGAATACGGATCCGGGATTCCCCACACTCATAGTGTGTGATTCATATTATTGTGTTCAATAATACAATGAATACTTACGCTACTGGAGCCAAAATGGATTCTGAGACTCTAAAGAGCACATAACAAAGCACAAAATGCTTTGGGGACAGATGGCTAAGCTTTTCCCAGACTCGTATGATTCACATCTTGAGTCATGAATGTGTAGACATACACATTGCAGGGAATTCAATGGCCAATGAAGCAGCAAAAGCAATGGTATGAACTGTTGCAGTCGCTGAAATAACTCGTTCAAGTACGAAGATAGATCGAGATATCATGGTGGCTGTCAACACTGCATGCGACGGCACCCATCTGCCGAAAAACTTTCCCACAAAGTACTCCTACCAGTTAAGTGCACAAAACATTCCAACTGCTCAGATTCCCGGAGTGGGAGATCGGAATATATCAAATTCAGACCACATGTTAGGTTTAATTATAGCTGCGCATGAGGGTATAGCATCTGCACATGCAGGGGTGGCGGCTATAATTTTACTATTGCAGCAACGCTATTGGTGGCCAGGTCTATACAAACAGACCAAGGATTTCGTCCTTAAATGTTACATATGCCAGCAGATGAGGGTTCCACTGTAGCGGGCCCACCACAGACACCTCTTTTAACTTCAAACAGGCCTTTCACTTGCATTTATCTGGACAACTGCGGCCCCTTGCAATCAGAGGTGGCTTACAAGTATATCTTGGTTGTAGAGGATTCCTGCTCTAGATTCCTAGGAAACTGGACACAGCAATCGGCTGATGCCTGTACTGTTATGGAGGACTTGCAAGTCTTTATCGGAACATACACAGTGGGCACATTACATTCCGACGAGGGGCCGGCGTTCGCCTGTAAGGTTTACAAAGATACCATGGGAAGGTTGGGTATGACCATGCAGTACTCTTCCCCATACCATCCTGAGGAAAATTCAGTTGTGGAGAGGAAAAACCAGGACTAAAAGCAGTCTTTAACAGCTAGGATATTAAGCTTAGGTCGCAGTTGGGTCCATCACATATATGGGGCCCAAAAGCACTAAACAATCTCCCTGGATCGCCAGACTCTCTATGAGAGCCTGTTCGGTGTTAAGATATGGGTGCCAGACCTCGATAGTCCCAGTACAGTGGTGGCAGAAACACCCTTTGAAATCAATGAAAGTTTGGATGTTTTACAGGAACTCAGCAGCTTCCAGGACAGACAAAGCACGGTCCAAGTAAAACTCACCGCCACTGGAGAAGTGAAGGAAGCACCAGTGACTTCTGGTTGGATACCTAAGATTGACGACCTGGTCCAGGAGAAGATCATGGACAGAAAAGAATTTGGGCCTGTCCTGGAGGTTGAAGGCACAAGAACTCTCTTTTTACAGCCCCTCGCTGGCTCCAAAAACAAGAGATTTGTGTTGATAGATCTCACCAAACCACATTATGTGACCGGTACTATATAGCAGACCACATGGGCTATTGGGTCTCCAACCTATCTCCTCTCACTACAGCTAGTGCCCAAGGATTGGAAAAATAGGGTATTGAACGAAACGCCCCAACTTACGGCTTAGACCCTCAAATCCAGATGTCACTTGACAGGGCGGATGTACTTTTGCTACCATGTTGCGAATGGAGCAAGGAACTAAAGTACAGGACATCGATATCATCAACTGTCAGGTTCAGTACTTACAGTCAATGACGAGAAGTTGTAGAGGTTTCCAAAACCTTCATTTATCTTTAAAGGACTAGCATGGTTTTGTCATCTTTATTCCAGTTAGTCCAGATTACAGGCATATCGAATTCAGAATGATTAGTGACAGCATAAATCAAACAAAGCATTCCATAAAGAAGATTTCTTACCAAACTAACTAAAGGACCTAACCTATCCTAATTAAAGGAATCCATGAAGAGTCTTTCTAGGAAAGAGCAAGATTTTTCACAGCATAGACAGAGTCTTGAACTTCGCAAAAAGAGTTGTTCTGAAAACTCAGCCGAGGTCCCCACAGTGCATTAGCAACTGTTGAAAATATCAGTGGTAGAGGAATGATCATTACAGTAGCATTGATCAAGAAGAATCCGGACAAAGTAAAATAAGTCACTGTCAGGACTAGCTTCCAGAAACAATGAGCCAGGTGAGGTCTAGGGACAGAAGGTCTACCCTCTCTAACTAGGAAAACTCAAATGCAGTATAAAAACACACAATAAAGTAATACAAATTAGTAGGTGTTAGATGCACTCATCCAATAAAAGAAGCTCATCCGATGGTGTCGTCAACATCTGCGGGCTTCTCCTCCTGATTCCCACAGTAAACATTCATGCAGTACATTGTTAAACAAGTGTTGCAAATTTTGAAACATGGAGGAAAGTTCTAATGACAACCTTCTTACTTAAGCTAATAGCTGTGTTCAATGTCCTGTTGTGAATACATAGGGCTAGTCAAATGCAATGAAACAAATCTATCAACAATGTCCTGGTTAAACATACATAAAATATATCTAAATTATTCGTCATTCTAACAGTCTATTCATTATGAATTCACATGAAAGTTCATTGTTAAGGCTAGTAGAGATAATCTACTATGGTGTGATGAAGCAAGAACATAATCTTGAAGTCAGCACATTCCTTAGCAGGATGTTGGCGCAAGGCAAAATTCGAAAAAAATGTCTATTTTACTGTGAGCTGGAGTCGTAAGAAAATATGGCTTGGACCTAGTTATAGAAGCACATTGAGAATGATAGCCTACTACAATTATTTCCTTCATGTTAAATTGCATTGTAAAGTGATTCGTTTAAAAATTCTAATACTGTATGCAAGTTGAAATTTGCCTTTAAAATTTATTTTTTACACTACCATACAGGAAATCCTGTTGGAAGCCTTGATCATTGATGAATGTTTTAGAAAACAATGGTTCTTGATGAAGCTTTTTCTCCCCGGCTGGGGATAGCCAGGAATGAAGTTTCCCTTTTACATGCTACGTCAACAAATGCCACAAAAACAACATGTACGGAAACACAAATTTCAGTTCTGAACCCCAAATCTCAGTTCTGAACCCCAAATTGGCTGATGTTTATGTCAAAGTACCACAGTCTGGGCAAACTCCAGGTACTACGGAACCTCCAGAGCTGCCAAAAATAGATAAAACATTCTCTGGCTGCATCATCAAATGCAATGACTTCTCTTCGGATGCATCTGATTCACCTTCAACTCTGCAAGGCAGACTGCATGTACTCTACTTTTGGCAGTAGAAGACGTGTTTTGTTACTTCATGGCTATACTCTTGAATTACAATGCTGTTACTTTTTTTGTTTCTTTGGATTTGGTGACAGTCTTTTTCCTGATTCTAAATGGACACCATCTCCCAGAACGCTCTGCTGTTGAACCTGTGAACTTGAATTTGACACCACATTCTTCAACCCATAAAGTGTGAAGAGACCTTTCCCTGGTGAACATTTTAACTATTCCAGTACCAGATGGGATTGTTTGGAACAGGGTACCGTATGATATACTTGGTCCTACTAAACGTTTACAAATGCCATATTTGTTCAAAATTTCATTGGATGACTATCACCTCTAGTTCTATCTCTGATGATTGGGACATTAATACAGTACATGAGATGCTAGAAGAGCTCGAGCATTCAACTGTTTAGAATTCCAATGAACTGTATATGGGTAGTGCTCACTATAATGAAATGTTCTGTTTTCAGCATCATAGTCATCATTTCTTGCATAAAGCAAGTACTCAAAGTGCAGTATTCAATTCCACACAATGGGAACACTGCCCTACACCACCTCAGGATAGCTCCAGAACATTTGCACAGACGTTTGCATATTTTTCAGGTCACGATTCAACAGACCCAGGATCTTATTATTATAGGTTCATACCATCAACAGCAAAGAAAAATATGTTAACCGACACAAAGCTGATTTTTTCTACATCTTTTCTCTCCCAGTTGTTTACACAAGGGTTTGACTTTTGGAGGGAGACAGCAGATGTGACATCGATTTGGGGAGCTAAAGATTGGCAGGTTCATGGGAACAAGTATGCCTAATACCCCATCAAATGATTTTCCTGAACAAAACTGAGCAACAAATGTGATGTCCTGGCCTAGCTAAGATAAAGGATTTAAACAAAAAACAAACCCAAAAAATCCTACATTTGCACATTTTGCGGACTAGCAGCAGTTCACAAATTATACGGAGGAAGAATTATACACTGTGCTTCGCAATGACACATACACTTCCTCAGGTACCAGTCATGGGGGATGGTTAGTGTGGCTGTTAGATAACAACGGATGTCAGGCACATTTCATGGGTGTCACAAAAGGGTTTATGATCAACAGGCCCGTCCCATATTACGCATAAGCGCAACACTCAGGAGTGGTAAAACCTTACAGTGTTGGGAAGTTGTGCCTTTATTGGCTAAAGACCTCAACATTGGCTCAGGTGAAATCTAACTTGGCTGACCAGGGGCCGGCCTTCGCCTCTAAGGCTTACAAAGACACCTTGGGAAGGTTGGGTGTGACTGTGCAGTGCTCTTCCCCATACCATCCTGAGGTAAATTCAGTTGTGAAGAGGAAAAACCGGGACTTAAAGAAGTCTTTAACAGCAAGGGTATTAGGCTCAGGTTGCAGTTGGGTCCATTACATATATGGGGTCCAAAGAGCACTAAACAATCTGCTTAGAAAATCCCTGGATGATTAGACTCCCTGCGAGATCCTGTACAGTGTTAAAATGTGAGTGCCAGACCTCGATAGTCCCACCACATTGGTGGCAGAAACACCATTTGAAATCAATGAAAGTTTGGATGTTTTACAGGAACTCAACAGCTTTCGGGACGAACAAAGCAACGTCCAAGTAAAGCGCACCACTACTGGAGAATGAAGGAAGCACAAGTGACTTCTGGTTGGATCCCTAAGATTGGGGACCTGGTCAGGGAGAAGATTGTGGACAAGAAATAATTTGGGCTATCTTACAGAGCATCCTGGCTGTTGAAGGCACAAGAACTGTCCTTTTAGTGATCCTTGCTGGCTGCAAAAACAAGAGCTTATGTAGATGGATCTCACCAAACCGTATTATGTGGCCGGTTCTTCTTTCTGATGACATGGGACTAAAGGACTTTCTCCTAGGTCCTTGAAAATCATGTCAAAAGCACTTCTTGAAGTTTGGAAAGTTTCCCAGCAGGAGGCTGCTGAAAGACTGTGCGATATTGAAAGGGCGAATTTGGAAAGGACTCTGGCAGTAGTCGATAATGGTATGAGTGCCTTGTCTACTAGAATATACATCTTTGAGTAACATTGTCTCGTCTGCGATAGACATCATACAGGGTGACATGTCTACTTTACAACATGGGCAACCACAGCTTAGGGCTATCATGTTACTGAGCTGCACACTTCGCATCAGTCGCATATCTTGGTGACACCATAATGTCAAAAATCAGTTTTTACCGTATAATCTTACTAAACAGCAAAAGATCATGGCAAGGTAAGATGCGACATACACTTTGTTACACATAGAGAAGTTGGACAAATTGCCTTTCGCAGAAACACCTTCCGCGGATTGGATTATCCACAGGTTTATTACTCTGCCAATTTTGACATTCCACTTTCAATACTGTTTACAACACCATCAAGTAGGCAGGTACGAAGCGTTGGGAGAAAGGGTTTGTATACGATTCAAGGATCTTACCTTTTGGATACCACTGTAGGAATGGTAAGACTGACGTTTTTCTTTGCGGCACAGACTGCTCGACTTCTTTAGGGCATTCCTTAGGGTGTAGGGAAGTTTCGCTGCCCAGCACATGTAATGTGCCCGTAGCTAATTTGTTTTGCTATCTGAAGGGTTCTCCAGCTGCTGTGATATGTCCAGCCTTCAGATTGCTCTAAAATGGGAGTTATGTGATGTTGAATGATCAGAGTTGCTGTGGAATGAAACCGGGAATTGTCTTTCTGGTGGCAGTTTCTGCAGCCATGACCTCTTGTACACAGGAATTATTTCCATCTGCACATACAGTTAGGGAGGCGACACTTTGGCCTTCAGTTAATCTTTCGAAAATAAGCTTTGATGCCTTGAGCAGAGTGAAAGCCTCATTGTTGCGGAAAGATGTGTCTTTAACATCTGCATGGAGACATTTGATATTCAAGTTGCAAGGTCCTCTTCTGAAATACAGTCGCTACTATGCACAAATTTCTCACACCATTTTGGGGAGCTTGTGCACTGCATTTTTAATGTGTCAAATACAGCTGGAGTAGTGCACTTTTTAAGGCCCTTGGCTCTGGTTTGGTAAGTACCTTCCAGACAGTCTTCGGAGTTATTCCATCATTCATACACTCTGTGATTGGAAGTGTTTTGGAGTTCTTCCACTGGTCCTGCTCCTGATTGTCAGGACTGTGTTTTTATTTTTTCAGCTCCACAATGGATGTCCCATTGGCCATTATGAGGCTTAATTGAACTGGCAGCTCAACATGTGTTCCTGTGCAATGAACGAATAATGCAGTGCTTTGGCGCACCCTTGCACATTGGATCTTGCACATCCGGCCTGTGCAGCTACACTGCGTGCAGCCCATATTCTGCTGTCTTCTGTGTGCTTTGAAGTGTGCTTTAGACATATGCCTAGGGAAGCAAATGGTTCAGTCACAGGACTTTGACCTATTGGTAGGTCCGTTAATGGGCCACCTCTACTGTTGTCCATGGCGCTTGCCGTTGCTCCTGAATGCATTTTACGAGTCCTCCTGGGATGCTTCTGCTCCTGGTGAACTGAATCTTGTCTCTATTTCTGCACTGGCTGCACTCCCTTTGGCTGCTGCTGAGGGGGCTGGATGAAAACATATGTGCTCCATGGATTTGATTCGATGGGTGCCTATAGGAACATTGTCTGCGGTAGCTGGGAGCAGCAATGTTTAGTCTACTTCTCTGAACATTTAAACAATCGACCATTTCAAGTAGTGGAACCTTTTTAATTCAGCTTTGCTTTTCTTGCTAAATATATGCCTTTTTATCCTTTGCTTTTATAGTGCCTTTACTTAAATGGCTATTTATTATTTTTAATGTATATACCCAGCAGTAATGCACTCAATGTTTTCACTGTTGCTCTATTAAAACAAGAATCATATTAAACAAAAATTGGTGTGCGGTTTCTGAGGTGGTTCCACCCTACCACCTATGCTGAAAGCAGGAATAAACTAGGACGTAAGTCTTAGACAGATCACGCACTACCTAAGAACCCGAGCGCGGGTGTATTAACTCAATGTGAATTATAACTTATAAACATCATATACAGTTATAAACATGATTAATCTGAGTCCACAGCGAACATGTATACAATAGGTCAGATGAAAATAAATGATGATGCAAGAATCCAACGAAATATCTTCAATCCGATTTAATGAAGAAATACTATATTCATCTGTAGCATGAATGTACAAATTAAATGTTGCATCTGAACGTGGATATTCAATCCCAATGCATTTCGGGTGAACATACACCCTTCGTCAGGGGAAATCTACAAGAAATTAATTGATAAATCTAATTAAACATAAACAATGAATATCAATTGACAAAGTGTCTTGCACGACATCCGGGAAGGTTACAATATGTCAGAGAAAAATGATGAATAAACTAAACTAAGCGACAACTGCAGTGACAAGAAAACAGTGCCTGAAGCCTGAAACTTAATCACATGTCAATTACTCTAAAAGATCAAAATGCAAACAGGGTGTGTACATGCAACGGATTCACCGCAGTCCCACAACCAACAACACTGTGTCTAATGAAAACTGAAGTCCAACAAGCGTGTAGTACCCGTGAGCCAAACGAGCAGAAAAAGAATATTAAGAATGGCGCTTAAATCCAACGAATACAGAGTGATGGAAATCAAGCCTGTGGTTGGTGATTAAACCGAAACCTAATGAAATGCGGGCTTACCCACACAACTTTTTAAATTCGATTCTGATTCGAAGTCGAAATGAAAACTGTGAAATTAAAAAAGGGTGATTACATAAACCGCTGAACCGCGGTTACATGAATGTTAATGCAAGACGAAAGGAAAAAGAAACCAGCTTACCAAATGCCCAATTGAAAACTTGTAAGCTAGCCCGAAGGAATAGTGGCGTCGATCATATTTATGACCGGAGCATGTCAATTCCTGTAAAGAATATATATGTGTATGTAAAGTGATATAAACCGAGCTTTAAATCAAAAGTCTCCCAAAGACCCCAAATTGTATGTAACTCACCGAAAAATGTGACCTCAGTGCGTGAGAGCTTAGAACGTCCAATACCGAAGTACCGAAGCGAACCACGTTCTGTGCGAGTGAATTTAACTAATTAAGAGAGATGACGACTTAACATGCGAGCGTGAACACAAACATAGGACTGATGCCAGAAATTGAGAATTTAAGAAACCAAAAGAAGGCAGACATCTTAACATGGTGATATATAGACAAACGCAAGTGCAAGCATGATAATCAGTGAATGTGAATAACAATTATTTGAAACAAAATGTGGGTAAATGACTGCGAACACATAGTGTGATCCTGAATTTAACATAAAGAATTATCCATGCTTCCAGGACAATCAATAAAATGCAACGATGATAAATGCAACAATGTGATGGTCGCGTCAAAAAATAGATAATGTGCAATAGAATGAGTACAAAACCACATTTTGTCAAATTTTTAAAAACAATACTAAATGTATACATGTTTGAGGTTGTGTATGAAATCGAAAACAATTGGTAATACATAAAAGTCTCCCTGCCATGAAATTCTAACGTGATGCCAGTGATACAATACCAAATCACACACAAAAAAAATATATAATGTGCAATTAAATGTGTGCAAAACCGCATTTTGTTGAACTTATAAAATACTGAATGCATACATGTTTAAGGTTATATATGAAATAGAATATATACAATACAATAAGTGATACATGAAAGTCTACCTGTCATGAAATTCTAACATGCTGCCAATAATGCAATACCCAAACACAAACATAAAAAATATACTAAAAAGAACCTCGTGTGAAGTATGATAAGTTAAATAATGAGCATGAAAAAAATGACATGGAAGGCAAAGTAAGTCGACAACTGTCGCCTGTCGCTTTAGTGAAGAGTATCAATACTGTGATAATGTAAATGAGTTACAGGAAACACGAGAGTTCCAATCTGTCATTGAGACCTTTTGGACACATGGTGTTCAGGTATCTAATCCAGAAAGTTTCACGTTGAGTGATGTATTTAGACATATCTCTGTCACAGAAATTTTGCACAGTCTCCAGAACTGTGAATTTAAGTTGAGCGATCGTGTGGCGCGATTCACTCCAATGTCTAGCCAAAGGAGAGGACATCACATTAGTTCTAATCCTACTTTTATGTTCAGTAATACGTGTACGTAATGACCTCTCTGTCTTACCCACATAAAGTAAACCACACGGACAGCGTATGGCGTAGATTACATGATGCGAATTACAGTTAGCTGTGAATGAAAATTTGATCGATTTACCTGACCACGGGTGTGCTATAGATTTACCTAGTAAAACATTGTTGCAATGTGAGCAATTGTGGCACTTTTGCATCCCTTTTATCTCTTTCTCTCTTGTGCCTGGTTTCTTTTTCAGTATCTCTCTGATATTATGAGAGCGTTTGTACGCAAAAATTGGAGGATCTTGAAACAAATGACCAAAATCCGGTTCTGATTGTAATAACTCCCAACGTTGGAGAATAACTTTCTTGATGGCTAAGGCTTGTGATGAATAAATAGATACAAACACATCACGTCTACCTTTTGTATCTTTTTTCTTTGTAAGTAAATCCTTGCGAGGAATAGAATCAGCTCTACGAATTGCTGAATCAACAACTTCATGGGGATAGCCCCTCTCTAAAAAACCTTTCTGGAAAGTTTGCAGACTGTTTAGATATTGAGAATGATCTGAAGATATACGTTTAATACGTAAGAATTGTGAAAATGGAAGATGTTTCTTGAGCGACTCAGGATGAAAGCTAGTGTACAGTAAAGTGTTATTACGGTCAGTAGGCTTGGTAAAAACCTTAGTACTGATCAGAGATTGATTCAATTCTATATGCACATCTAAGTAAGAAATGGCTTGTTGGTCTATGATGTGTGTGAATTGTATTCTCGGATTCTTATCATTAAGCTGACTCAGCTTGCTTAATAAATCAACCTGTGTTCCATGCCAAACAAGAAATATATCGTCGATGAAACGACGATAAAGTAAAAGATGTGATGTCCATTCAGGGTCATTCAATATATGCTCATGTTCAAACATCATCATGAAAATATTAGCATAACTGGGTGCCCCGGAAAAACCCATGGATGTACCTGTAGTTTGTAAAAAATATCTGTCCTGCCATCTAAAGTAGCTGTGAAATAGGCAAAAGTGTAAGATTTCCAGAAGAAAACTTTCTCAGCTTGTAAATCATCTCTTTGAAGTAATGCCCACTCAACTGCCTCAATTCCCGCTTGGTGAGGTATAGACGTATACAAGGCTACCACATCTATGGTACATAACCAAATTTCTTCTCCCGTAGGCAATACTAGGTCACCCAACAATGTCAGAAAGTGAGTTGTGTCTTGTATGTAAGTTCTCCCAGTTTGTACAATTATCTGGAGAAAAGTATCTAGATATTGTCCAAGGGGTTCATGAATCGATCCACAGCCTGAGACTATGGGGCGAAAAGGAGGATCTTTAAGATTCTTATGTATTTTCGGTAACATGTAGATTTCAGGTCTGCGTAAAAACCTAACATAAAGAAATTCGGATGTTTTGTCAGATATCCATCCCATGTCTTTGGCATGTGCTAAAATGTGTGATAGAACTAACTGAAACTCTAGAGTTGGATCTTTATCCAACGGTAGATATGTAGTGTCGTCAGAAAGCATACTGTCAATCTTTACTTCATAGAAATCACGATTCATGACAACTAGCGCTCCACCTTTATCTGCTTGAGAAAAAACAATGGAACTATTGTTACGTAAATCTGTAAGTGCTTTCCTATCAGAAGGAGACAAGTTATGTTTCTTCCTGGGTGGTGCTTGTAATCGTGATAAATCTTTCTGAACAAGAGTCTCAAACGTGTCTAAAACCTTGTGTGTAATAGGAGCTACAAACGTGCTTTTAGGTTTGAACTCCTTAAGTTCTGGTGATTCTGAATCGTTGAGAATTGGTTCTCTGTTACTAAAAAAATATCGTAACCTGAGTTTTCTCATGAATTTATATAAGTCAATCTCAGTATTCAATGAGTTGGTGTGAAAAGTAGGTACAAAAGAGGTTCCTTTGTTAAGAAGGTCTAGTTGAGCTTTGGATAACTGAACTGATGAAATGTTAACCACTAATGTTTCTTCGTTCTGCGACCGGAGGTCGCTGCCTTGCCCGCCTCCACGACCTCTACGTGTTTTTGATGCTCGAAATGAACTGGTGTCTGATCTATGGGAGGGTTGTTGGCTGCTGGGCTGACATCTAAAAAGCAACCTTAGTGACTGATAATATTGGTGCTGCCCCGTCACCTAATTCACTAGTCGAAGGTACTGGTGCTCTTGTCATGCGTGTGTCACTTGTAGATGCTATGCTCTCATCTGAGGAGTTAGTTCCACTCTTATGGAATGTACGTTTCATTGCGTACACTTCCGCCCATGAATACACCTCGTCTAGCTTGTAATCGATAGTGTGGCGCCGAAACTTACGAACTTTACGCTCATGTATTTCTTTTGCGTAAGTATCAAGTTTGCCATTAATGTCAACTAATGTTGACGTCCAATTCTCAGCTTCCATTCTTTGTTTGATAATATCCTGTAACTCTTTGATTTCCTGCTCTAAACCTATGAGAACCGCAGATAATTCCTCTACAATCAAGAGTATGAGATCAAGGGAACACTTATTCAAAATGGCATACCATTTATCCATGAATTTTTTATTAGCTTTAAACATCATAGGTTTTAGTGGTGATCTTAGACCTCTCGGTATCCTGCAAGCCTTATGATATTGGATTAATGTGGTGGCATGCAATCTTTGATTGATTTCTCGCCGCATGAGATATTCCAGTTGCCGTAATTGATGTATAACTGGACCTTGGGTCATATCAAATGACCTAACCTCCCGGATGAGGCCATAAATGTCTTGTGCTTCATTGTCACTGTACACTTTAGTTTCCGCTTTATTATCAGTGAGATGTAAAATGTCCTCAAAAGACATGTTTGATGGTGCAAAAAGATTGCTGGTTCGGGTGAAATAAGAAAGATAAATAATGTATATACCCAGCAGTAATGCACTCAATGTTTTCACTGTTGCTCTATTAAAACAAGAATCATATTAAACAAAAATTGGTGTGCGGTTTCTGAGGTGGTTCCACCCTACCACCTATGCTGAAAGCAGGAATAAACTAGGACGTAAGTCTTAGACAGATCACGCACTACCTAAGAACCCGAGCGCGGGTGTATTAACTCAATGTGAATTATAACTTATAAACATCATATACAGTTATAAACATGATTAATCTGAGTCCACAGCGAACATGTATACAATAGGTCAGATGAAAATAAATGATGATGCAAGAATCCAACGAAATATCTTCAATCCGATTTAATGAAGAAATACTATATTCATCTGTAGCATGAATGTACAAATTAAATGTTGCATCTGAACGTGGATATTCAATCCCAATGCATTTCGGGTGAACATACACCCTTCGTCAGGGAAATCTACAAGAAATTAATTGATAAATCTAATTAAACATAAACAATGAATATCAATTGACAAAGTGTCTTGCACGACATCCGGGAAGGTTACAATATGTCAGAGAAAAATGATGAATAAACTAAACTAAGCGACAACTGCAGTGACAAGAAAACAGTGCCTGAAGCCTGAAACTTAATCACATGTCAATTACTCTAAAATATCAAAATGCAAACAGGGTGTGTACATGCAACGGATTCACCGCAGTCCCACAACCAACAACACTGTGTCTAATGAAAACTGAAGTCCAACAAGCGTGTAGTACCCGTGAGCCAAACGAGCAGAAAAAGAATATTAAGAATGGCGCTTAAATCCAACGAATACAGAGTGATGGAAATCAAGCCTGTGGTTGGTGATTAAACCGAAACCTAATGAAATGCGGGCTTACCCACACAACTTTTTAAATTCGATTCTGATTCGAAGTCGAAATGAAAACTGTGAAATTAAAAAAGGGTGATTACATAAACCGCTGAACCGCGGTTACATGAATGTTAATGCAAGACGAAAGGAAAAGAAACCAGCTTACCAAATGCCCAATTGAAAACTTGTAAGCTAGCCCGAAGGAATAGTGGCGTCGATCATATTTATGACTGGAGCATGTCAATTCCTGTAAAGAATATATATGTGTATGTAAAGTGATATAAACCGAGCTTTAAATCAAAAGTCTCCCAAAGACCCCAAATTGTATGTAACTCACCGAAAAATGTGACCTCAGTGCGTGAGAGCTTAGAACGTCCAATACCGAAGTACCGAGGCGAACCACGTTCTGTGCGAGTGAATTTAACTAATTAAGAGAGATGACGACTTAACATGCGAGCGTGAACACAAACATAGGACTGATGCCAGAAATTGAGAATTTAAGAAACCAAAAGAAGGCAGACATCTTAACATGGTGATATATAGACAAACGCAAGTGCAAGCATGATAATCAGTGAATGTGAATAACAATTATTTGAAACAAAATGTGGGTAAATGACTGCGAACACATAGTGTGATCCTGAATTTAACATAAAGAATTATCCACGCTTCCAGGACAATCAATAAAATGCAACGATGATAAATGCAACAATGTGATGGTCGCGTCAAAAAATAGATAATGTGCAATTAAATGTGTGCAAAACCGCATTTTGTTGAACTTATAAAATACTGAATGCATACATGTTTAAGGTTATATATGAAATAGAATATATACAATACAATAAGTGATACATGAAAGTCTACCTGTCATGAAATTCTAACATGCTGCCAATAATGCAATACCCAAACACAAACATAAAAAATATACTAAAAAGAACCTCGTGTGAAGTATGATAAGTTAAATAATGAGCATGAAAAAAATGACATGGAAGGCAAAGTAAGTCGACAACTGTCGCTCTGTCGCTTTAGTGAAGAGTATCAATACTGTGATAATGTAAATGAGTTACAGGAAACACGAGAGTTCCAATCTGTCATTGAGACCTTTTGGACACATGGTGTTCAGGTATCTAATCCAGAAAGTTTCACGTTGAGTGATGTATTTAGACATATCTCTGTCACAGAAATTTTGCACAGTCTCCAGAACTGTGAATTTAAGTTGAGCGATCGTGTGGCGCGATTCACTCCAATGTCTAGCCAAGGAGAGGACATCACATTAGTTCTAATCCTACTTTTATGTTCAGTAATACGTGTACGTAATGACCTCTCTGTCTTACCCACATAAAGTAAACCACACGGACAGCGTATGGCGTAGATTACATGATGCGAATTACAGTTAGCTGTGAATGAAAATTTGATCGATTTACCTGACCACGGGTGTGCTATAGATTTACCTAGTAAAACATTGTTGCAATGTGAGCAATTGTGGCACTTTTGCATCCCTTTTATCTCTTCCAACGTTGGGAGTTATTACAATCAGAACCGGATTTTGGTCATTTGTTTCAAGATCCTCCAATTTTTGCGTACAAACGCTCTCATAATATCAGAGAGATACTGAAAAAGAAACCAGGCACAAGAGAGAAAGAGATAAAAGGGATGCAAAAGTGCCACAATTGCTCACATTGCAACAATGTTTTACTAGGTAAATCTATAGCACACCCGTGGTCAGGTAAATCGATCAAATTTTCATTCACAGCTAACTGTAATTCGCATCATGTAATCTACGCCATACGCTGTCCGTGTGGTTTACTTTATGTGGGTAAGACAGAGAGGTCATTACGTACACGTATTACTGAACATAAAAGTAGGATTAGAACTAATGTGATGTCCTCTCCTTTGGCTAGACATTGGAGTGAATCGCGCCACACGATCGCTTCAACTTAAATTCACAGTTCTGGAGACTGTGCAAAATTTCTGTGACAGAGATATGTCTAAATACATCACTCAACGTGAAACTTTCTGGATTAGATACCTGAACACCATGTGTCCAAAAGGTCTCAATGACAGATTGGAACTCTCGTGTTTCCTGTAACTCATTTACATTATCACAGTATTGATACTCTTCACTAAAGCGACAGACGACAGTTGTCGACTTACTTTGCCTTCCATGTCATTTTTTCATGCTCATTATTTAACTTATCATACTTCACACGAGGTTCTTTTAGTATATTTTTTATGTTTGTGTTTGGGTATTGCATTATTGGCAGCATGTTAGAATTTCATGACAGGTAGACTTTCATGTATCACTTATTGTATTGTATATATTCTATTTCATATATAACCTTAAACATGTATGCATTCAGTATTTTATAAGTTCAACAAAATGCGGTTTTGCACACATTTAATTGCACATTATATATTTTTTTGTGTGTGATTTGGTATTGTATCACTGGCATCACGTTAGAATTTCATGGCAGGGAGACTTTTATGTATTACCAATTGTTTTCGATTTCATACACAACCTCAAACATGTATACATTTAGTATTGTTTTTAAAAATTTGACAAAATGTGGTTTTGTACTCATTCTATTGCACATTATCTATTTTTTGACGCGACCATCACATTGTTGCATTTATCATCGTTGCATTTTATTGATTGTCCTGGAAGCGTGGATAATTCTTTATGTTAAATTCAGGATCACACTATGTGTTCGCAGTCATTTACCCACATTTTGTTTCAAATAATTGTTATTCACATTCACTGATTATCATGCTTGCACTTGCGTTTGTCTATATATCACCATGTTAAGATGTCTGCCTTCTTTTGGTTTCTTAAATTCTCAATTTCTGGCATCAGTCCTATGTTTGTGTTCACGCTCGCATGTTAAGTCGTCATCTCTCTTAATTAGTTAAATTCACTCGCACAGAACGTGGTTCGCTTCGGTACTTCGGTATTGGACGTTCTAAGCTCTCACGCACTGAGGTCACATTTTTCGGTGAGTTACATACAATTTGGGGTCTTTGGGAGACTTTTGATTTAAAGCTCGGTTTATATCACTTTACATACACATATATATTCTTTACAGGAATTGACATGCTCCGGTCATAAATATGATCGACGCCACTATTCCTTCTGGCTAGCTTACAAGTTTTCAATTGGGCATTTGGTAAGCTGGTTTCTTTTTCCTTTCGTCTTGCATTAACATTCATGTAACCGCGGTTCAGCGGTTTATGTAATCACCCTTTTTTTAATTTCACAGTTTTCATTTCGACTTCGAATCAGAATCGAATTTAAAAGTTGTGTGGGTAAGCCCGCATTTCATTAGGTTTCGGTTTAATCACCAACCACAGGCTTGATTTCCATCACTCTGTATTCGTTGGATTTAAGCGCCATTCTTAATATTCTTTTTCTGCTCGTTTGGCTCATGGGTACTACACGCTTGTTGGACTTCAGTTTTCATTAGACACAGTGTTGTTGGTTGTGGGACTGCGATGAATCCGTTGCATGTACACACCCTGTTTGCATTTTGATCTTTTAGAGTAATTGACATGTGATTAAGTTTCAGGCTTCAGGCACTGTTTTCTTGTCACTGCAGTTGTCGCTTAGTTTAGTTTATTCATCATTTTTCTCTGACATATTGTAACCTTCCCGGATGTCGTGCAAGACACTTTGTCAATTGATATTCATTGTTTATGTTTAATTAGATTTATCAATTAATTTCTTGTAGATTTCCCTGACGAAGGGTGTATGTTCACCCGAAATGCATTGGGATTGAATATCCACGTTCAGATGCAACATTTAATTTGTACATTCATGCTACAGATGAATATAGTATTTCTTCATTAAATCGGATTGAAGATATTTCGTTGGATTCTTGCATCATCATTTATTTTCATCTGACCTATTGTATACATGTTCGCTGTGGACTCAGATTAATCATGTTTATAACTGTATATGATGTTTATAAGTTATAATTCACATTGAGTTAATACACCCGCGCTCGGGTTCTTAGGTAGTGCGTGATCTGTCTAAGACTTACGTCCTAGTTTATTCCTATTTATTATTTTTGACATTTTAAGAAATATGTGGCTTTCATTATGCTTTTAGGTATCAAAGAGTCAGTGATGCCTTCTAGATTTTAGGGGTTCTTTTTATTTCATGACCCTTATGTTTTAGCAATTGTTTGCATTTATTAGAGAAAGCTGTTTTGCCTTTCATGCAAGGAGTGGGTGTCACGTGGCTCGGTCAGAAACAACACTATTTTCATGCTCACGTTTCTTAAGTTGCCTTCTTTCGGCACTGCGGTGACTTTTGACATACATATGCGTATGTAACAGTGCAGGATAGCATTTCCCGAAAATGCATTTGCTTCCATTTCAACTTTGTAGGCACACTATCATGACACCTTGAACATTCAGTATGATGTATAGAGTTCACCGCGCAAAATGTCATGGGCTATTATTGCCCGGTAGGCAACAATGCTATCTAGCTAATATAAACAATTGCGGCCTGACGTAGCCCTTGACATGTCAGCATGGGCACTGTTTATTACATATACAAATCTGCATCCTCGTTTAAATCAGAGGAGCACTCTGCTGTCACTTTGAGATCGCAGCACTCCGGAATTCCAGCTCAGCTGATCCCTGTCATCTCCACGAGGGATGTCCCGCTCTACAGCAGGACGGACAGCCTGATGACACGCCTGAAGGTAATGGGCAATTAGTCAGATCACCCACCCTAGGCAAAACTAGGTTAGGGAGCACACTATATTACACCACATATATGCTGGCATATATTCATTGTTTTAGCACAATGGTGGAATTATTCATCTTCTCCACTGTTCTCATTTTGTTAATCATGCTCATATGTTTCATTCTATTAGTAATTGCAACACACAAATGTTACTCAAAAATCCCACTGCTTCAATAAATATTGAAACTGTATTTCTTGCTTATTACTTTGGCTATGCATGAAAGTCCAGACGAAAAGTGTCTAGATCTTCTACCACAATTTCTTTGGAGAGTCAGGGTTGTCATGTTCTGAGGTTTCACAGACATTTGTTACCCTGTGAGGTTAGAGTTGCAAATGGTGCGCTGTGAGCTAGCAGAACTATTATGTTGTTCAACAAACGCACAGTTTTACCAATGAGGCACAAGCCGTACGACACCTGAAGCACATGGAGTTTCCTTGCTGCACGGTAAGATTATTTAAATTATTTCCTTCTTGAAATCACTGTGGCTGCCCTGGGCAGAATAATTTAGCATTGGAAGCTCTGCCCTAAATAGTATGAGCTTTTTGATGGTGTAAAGTCAGCAGCCATGTTGTGATTTGCTCATAAGCAGATTATTCCCAATGGGACGAGTCAGCTGAGGCTCTGAAATTGGGAACAAAGCAGCTTCCCAACTCTAAATGAGGCGGGGATCAACAAGGTCGACAGTAAGGGATATGCACCAGTTAACGGTAGATGTCTCAATTCCACACACCTCTGCAGGACCCTCTGCACAATATGTAAACATATGTTGCTCGATTCATGGATTTTATATACATAAGCTCCACACAGGTGTACAAAAAAAGGAATTCACAAAAACAAAAAGAACATCCTGATTTACAGAATCAGTTTTGGCCGATCACAAATAAATCCAGCTAGCCACATATGAATGCAGAAAATCCACTATTGTGATACACGTACGGCATTCAGAAGTTTATGGTAAGGAGTACAATTAATGGGCCATTCAAATTCAACAGGCAAATAATTAACCTTCTGGAAAATATGTAATTTTGAAAATGTGTATTTTAAAATCATTTACTCACGTTGAATTTCTCACACACACAGTGGAAATTTCACCTGATTTTTTGTCAATGTGTTCACCTCTGCTATATAATTTGGTAACCACCAGTAAAAACTGTTCATGTCTCTTGGGGCTCATATCCGACATGCCAAATAAAACTTTTAACATTTTAAGAAAGAGCTCAAAAATATTGGCTGCACTCTCTTCTCAGTCTAGTGCCCTGAGGCATCCTAGGCTCTATAGTGCACTATATAAATGTGCTAACTACCTAGCTATCTAATCTTATAAAAGAAGGCAGTCTAAACCCAATATAGAAGTAATCCTATAGGAGACGTTTATGCTATGGTTTCATCATTAATAATTTTAGTCTCACATTTCTGAAGTCCTCTTAAATGATGCAAAATGCATTTCTCCATGTTTGCTTATTCAGAAATTAACACACTTACCCCTCTAGCATCAGCAGAACTAGCCATTAGCTCCATCCATCCTTCAAAGGTAGCCTGAATATGAAATACAAATAGAGGATGTTAGCTGAATTTATTGACTCTTTATTTAATTAATTCAAATGAATTATTGCTAATAGATAGTTCTGTGTGTTGCTCATAAATTTCCATACAATATTAATCTTTCTGTACATTGTATGTATATGTTAGTCAATGTTCTGGACCTTTATTGAAATTCATTAGGTAAAATAACAATGTGCAGGCATCCATCTGCTGAAAATACCCTGACAAATATATAATTAGGTATATGTTAAATATCTTTCATGCATGCACATATTCAAATCCCACAACGTTCCTGTGAATTCACACCAAATAGAGCCATAAACAGCACGCTTATACACCTTGCTCTTTGTATGGGTATTTGAGCACTTCTTCCATGAATTAACTGCAGATTACACACACACACACACACACACACACTTCCAAACAAGGAGCCCAATTGAAGACAAGTGTGTATGACAGCTAACATATGGCCAAGAAGCAATGGTAGTGATAAAATTAGTAATGCATAGTAAACACGTTGTGGAAAATACATGACATAGTGAAAGACTATCTGAGCCTTAATGGAACACAAAGCCACTGGGAACTTCACAGCAGAATACACACACACACACACACACACGCACACACACACACACACACACATACATACATATACACACACACACACACTCACATTAGCTGATCAGAATACTAGGAGAGAAGGCATTTAGGATCTAGTTGGTCATTATGCAAATATTGCTTCACTCATTTGTTTGGAAATAAACACAATACACAACAATATGAATGCTCACAGTCCTGCCTAATGATCACAGTCCTTCCTATACCACACTTACACAGGACTGGCAATGCAACTCTTCTGTAAGTAGAATTGCATGTTACCAAAGTCAGCAGGTGTGTTGCCTACAACAGGCCTCCTCACGATAGATAGTACACACTTAAGGCATATCTGACACCATTCACAGCATGATTCTCACATTTTCCTCATGCAAAGGTGACACTGGCTAGCCATTGTGACCTCTAGAAAAGCAAACACTATCTACTTTGCATCTGACAGTTACACACAACCTACCCACACTTATACCCCTTCTTAATGAATCCTGCAAATTAGTGCCTACTCCTCCTAGATTAGGGTCCTAAAATAACTCATTCACAACAAGTTGGTTTACGTAATCATTTTGTACATGTCTGTGCCATGAGTTGGCTCAGTATATATTCAGATACATGTATTCACCTCTACAGCTGCATATTCTCACAGTTGACCAGAACATCAAGAGGACAAATTCAAGGACCACCTCACAAAGCAGCAGCCCATGGCTTCCCCCTACACAGTCCATCAGGATACAACAACAGCACATTTCTCCAACCACTGGAGACAACACTAGCAGTGATCACCCAGTGACACCACCTTGTGCCAGACATGTTGTTAAAAGCATGAGGCCTGACTTCACCTAAGAGGAAAAGATGATCCTATCACTTGAAATTGAGCTTAATGTACAGCTGTTCCATCTTTCTTGAAACAAACAGCATACCCTCGAAAAAAAACACCTAGGGTGACAAATCCAGGCAATTGTGAGCAATGACTCAACGGTGACACTGGGTCAAGTCTAAAAATCAAATACTTGCAGATGGCATTACAGTGAAGAAATGGCCTCTTCAAAGGACCATCATTTCTCCTGTACCTTTTAATTTATATCGGAGTCCCGTTGTATTTTTGGTATTTTTGTTACAATAGTATGATAGTGAATCCTATGTTATGCATATGACACACAAATATCTGTTTGTAACTCAATTCAGATATGAATAACCTTGATGCAGTCACTTTGCTAGAGATGACCCAAAATAATGGATGAAATCTAACTTTTTTTAAATTAACCTAGTAAGACCGAGATATTGGTGATTACCAATAAGACAAACATCTGGTAACCAAACCCTTTGGCCATATACTATGGGCCCCTGTTCTATTCCTGTGGAAATTGCCCACAATCTTGGCATCATATTTGATTCTAATAAATCGTTAGAGTCTCTCACCTCAGCTACTACACAATCCTGTTTTTTTTCATTGCAACAACTCATAGGGATTTTTCCCATATCGCTCATTTCCCTAAAGAGTTGATGTGGCTAACTCATTTATCCGGTCACATGAGGATTATCGGAATTATGTGTACCTGGGTCTCCCAAACAGCAAAATACGGCAGTTTGGCTGGTTATTAACTTGAAAAACATATGACCTGAGGGAGGCAAGATGGCCGCTGAGTGACCGCTGTGAGGGCCAGTGCCGGCTCTCTCTTTCCCTTCCTCTCTCTTGGTTTCTCACAAGGGCTGGTGAGATGGATGGAAAAAAGCACTGAAAAGTGCTGATATGGATGGTTGGACGTACCCTTTGCTTGTATTGGGACTTGAGGCTCGCGAGTGGAGCTTGGTTGGTCGTTGGCTGACTGCTTGGAAGTCACGGATCAACGCGGTTTTTCGGCGGTTCCCGCGGCTCCTCCTCGGAGCCGGCTTGCAGCAGTGGTGCAGTATGGCCCCGAAGTCGAACAAGGTGGCTAAGGACTCGAAGTCTAAGGAGACCGGCGTGGCTGCCGGTACTCGCTTCCGTGTGGCCGCCGGGGGAGATGGAAGTATGCAGCAGCAAACAGTTGCGGAGGCGTTCCGGGCAACAACAGTCTTAATTACAGCTGACTCTAGTGCCATGACTGCACAAGCTGCCCTGGACATCCTGAGTACTGCGGGGGGCGGAAAGCCCAGAGGGGCACCGAAACGACTGTGGATGCAACCAGCTCGGGTTCGGTTGACGCCAGAGAGATGGATTCTGGGCAATGTAGTCCCCTGCCACAACTAACAGATTTTTCTCTGGGGCCGGTAATGAATGATGTGCTGAATGGCCAGGATAAGGGTAAGGAGCTAAACAGCCTGGGGGAAGCAGTTGCCTTATGCGATGGCGTGCACATAGTCAACACCCGGTTTAATGAGGGGGGTTCGCTGCCAGCAGACACTCATACTTCTAATATTCGGGCAGAGGCGGTTGCAGGATCGGAAACAGATTCTGCTGCGCCTATTGGTACCGGGCTGGCCACGGAGTCTGTTAGTGTCATTGGCAAAGACAATGCCACAGATAAGGATAATGGTGATGGTGATGCTGGAGTCCCCCCAATTTTGGATATATGCCCTGTACAGAAGGACTCTCAGGTAGATTCTCATCCTGTCAGATCTGAAATGACACAGCCTTTGGTGCAGTTGGCAGTGGTCGAGACTCAAGGGAGTAACATCAGCAGTAGATTACAGGGTCGGAAAAGCCAAGATCCATCGTGGCTAAGTGCTCCTCTGCTATCCCCAGAAGGTGATACATTTTTTTCGCTAAATGACGACTCTGAATCATCTGTGTCTAACGTGGTGATAACCTCAGAGGAAACAGACTCAGATGAATCTTCTGCGATCCAGATGACACAACGCAGTAGGTCTAATAATTCAAAACGCCGGGCTAAGGCCAAATTAAAATCTAAATCAACGGATTTAATTACTCGCAAACTTGAATGGGATTACTCGGCTGCAACACTGTCTTTAGGTATAGCCCATGGCCCAGATACAGGAATCTAAATACAAGCTGGAAATGATGCTCCCCTTAATCCTGAAGCAGTCGCTTCCTCCCCCACCCTTGAGTTGCTGTACACTACTCTCAAGCAGATGCAGGGGGAAGCAAGACAGGAGAGCAGAAGAGCTTCACAGGCTACTAAAAATCTACAGGGGGCAATCCGCAAGATGAGCAAAATATGCGCTGACAGGACTGTACGAGTCACTCAAGTAGAAGAAAGAACGGCTAATGTAGAGATACAGGTTGATAAATTACAGGCTTTTCAGGTGTCTCAGGAAAAACAGTCCATGGATGTATGTTGGAAGCTCGAAGAATTTGAAAATCGGCAGCGCCGCAATAATGTGCGGCTGCTTGGTTTGGAGGAAAGTGTTGAAGGGGAGAACATTATGGCCTTCGTTACCGCGTTGTTGAAGGGTGCCTTTCCTGATCTTGCCCACTGGAATTGGGAGACGGAAATTCAGCGGGCTCACCGCTTCCCAATGTTTAGAAGAGCTCAGCCTAAAGATCAGGGGGAGCGCCCTAGAGCCATTCTTATCTTTGTGGGCAACTTTTTATTAAGACAGGCAATAATAGATAGGGCTAGACCCGATTCAAAGAGGTCTTTTGGGGGGCACACCTTCTTCGCTCGGCCTGACTTTTGCCACATGACTGTAGAACGAAGGTGGCGTTTACGGCAGATGATTACTCCGTTTCAGGGGGAGGGTTGTGAAGCATTTCTGCTATTTCCTGCATGGCTAAAAGTCATCACTAAAGGGAGAGTTAGAATGTTTTTTTCTGAGATCAAGGCTCAAGAGTACCTCACTGAATTAAAAGAAACTAGAGGGCAGAGGGGGGCATGCTCTCTCTTGCAAAAGGGCGGTGCTACTGCTGCTGCTGATTAATGTTTGACGGGATTTTTGCATATGTATGTATATGTATGTTAAATTTTCCTTAGACTGACAGGTGATTGATAGTTGGGTGTCTAAGAAGTATTAAGATGTTATAAGGCTTTAATAGAGATGGGTGGGGGGGGGGTGGGGGTCGGCGCGGTCTGAGACGAGAGCTCAGCTGCCATATATAGGTCATGTCTGACCTATCTGCCTGTAAGGGATGTAAGGGGGGGGTGGGGGTGGGGGGTAGCTTGAGGGTGTGGGGGGCCACGAGTTCAGCACAAAGCAGATATATACATTTTGTGAGGCATGTTGATGAGGTGGGCATGGGGAGTCAAAAAATATCTAAAAGATGGTTAGTAAGTTCTATATGTAGTTTGAAGGTATTAAAAAGTGGTAGGCTGGGGTTTTAGGTAGGAAGCTTGGAAATACAAAAGTATGAGTTTACAAATTGGCACAATTAATATCAGTGGATTAAATGACCCAAATAAGAGGCAGCGGGCTGCAATTTTGTTTAAATCCTTGCGTATTGATATTCTCTGTCTCCAAGAGACTCACATTGAAGGTAATAGAAGTCGTATTATGGAGCAGTTAGGATATAATCTTATGGTAAACACGTCTCAGGGCACCCGAACAAGAGGGGTTGCCATCATGACCCGCAGAAACGACATAAAGGTTATTAAAAAAGCTGCAGATCAATGGGGACGGTGGGCAATTGTCGAGTGCTCAGTCGGTGCTGAAAAAATTACCATATGCTCTGTTTATGGATCAACGGGGGATGACCCGGATGTCTTTGAATTTTTGGATACTGATCTTGCAATATGGTCAACTCCTATAATTGTATGCGGGGATTTTAATATTAATGGGTTGGGGGTACACTGGGGGCTCCCAGGAAGTAGATATGTTGGTAGGAAAAGAAGGGTCGGGTCTGCTTTGACTAATCTGATTATAAATAATGGCCTTTTGGATGTCTGGTCCTATCTGAAACCTAATGATTTGGGCAGCACTTACTTTTCGGCACCACACAAGGTTATCTCTCGACTTGATTATTTTTTAGTATCACATCACGTTATTGTGAACTCCAGGGTTGAGAAGTTACCCAGGATACTTTCGGATCATAACCCTTTAGTCCTAACAGTTAGCCTTATAGGAGGGGCCAGGCAAAACCGTGTATGGACTTTTGAACGGAGGCTCTTACATGATTCAGAATATGTTTCTCATATGAAGGGTTGGATTCGGGAATTTTGGGATTTTAATCGGGGAGCACAAGTATAGGGTTTGTTTGGGATGCTTTTAAATCCGGGGTTAGAGGGGAAACAGCCAGTTATAGAAAGTTCCGGCAAAAAAAAGAGGCTCAACAAGAAGAGGTGGTAAGAGACAACCTAATTAAACTAGAAGAGGCACTTGCTATGGCTGTTAATACGGGTAGTCCTACAGAAGAAATTATATTCCAGCTGGCTATAAAAAAGGCTGAAGCAGGGGAGCGTATTGCTGTGAAAGCAGCGGAAATTAATTTGGCAAAAAAAGAGCACTGTCATGAGTTTAGTGAACGGGTGGGGCGCACCCTAGCCGTTAAGTTAAGACAAAAGGCCTCTTTAGGAGAGATTTCATAAATATATGATGCTGATTGGAGTTTAATTACTGATGGTTCTGGGATACGGGAGACGTTCCATCAATTCTATCAACAGCTTTATAGTAAAGAAATATCAGAGACACCGTTGATAATGCGAGAATATTTAGAGAAGATACCTAATCAGCGGGTTGAGGCTATAGACAGGGAGGCCCTCGAGGAAATCTTAACACAAGAGGAAATTCTGACCTCTTTGCAAAATTTGCCATCTAATAAGGCTGCGGGCCCCGACCAGATTCCGCTTGAGTTTTACAAAACTTTTATGGATATAATTAGTTTGGATTTGATCAAGGTTATAAGGTTAGCCCAACAGGGAGGATCAACACCAGAGTCATGGGCGGCAGCAGATATTGTAATATTCCTGAAAAAGGGCAAACCACCGAGAGAGCCAGGCTCCTATCGGCCTATTACGCTTATTAATAGCGATGTTAAGATTTTTTCTAAGGCTATGGCCACGAGGTTAAACAATATTGTCTGTAAAACTATACACCCCGGCCAACATGGGTTTATAACAGGCCGTGGAACGACGCAGCATGTGCGTCGAGTAAATACACTTTTCGATGCTACACAGGTCTCAGGGGACCCCATGGCTGCTCTGCTGCTTGATGCAGAAAAAGCCTTTGATAGGGTCTCCTGGGATTTCTTATGGGAGACGCTGAAATGGTTCGGCTTGGGGTGTGGCTTTGTTAAAGCCATACAGATATTATATAAGGCACCTACAGCCCGAATAAGGGTGAATGGCGGATACACGTCCTCTTTGACTATCGAGCGAGGGACCCGGCAGGGGTGTCCATGTTCACCTCTGCTTTTTGCCATATATATTGATCCGTTAATACGTTTTGTTTTAGGCTAATAATGAAATTCTCCCCATTGTCTGTCACGACCTGGAATCTAAAGTCTTCGCTTATGCGGATGACGTGGCTATCATTGCGGCAAATCCCCTTACTGCATTAAGGGCAGTAGAGCAAGTCTCACAAGAATTCGGCAAACTCTCTGGGTATGCACTGAATAGATCTAAAACCCAAGTTCTTAAAAACAGGCATGCTATTATAGATGACCCTCGAGTTGCAGAATCCGCAGTTTATTTGGGAATTACGATAATGGCAGATCTGGGGAAATTGTAGAGAGAAATATTCATCCAGTTATAAACAAAGCTAGATCTGACTTTGATAGAATTAACAATTTGCATTTATCTTTAGTTGGTCGTTGTAATGTGGTGAAGATGATGTTTTTACCAAAAATTCTTTATCTGTTCAGGGCAATACCCTTGGAGTTTGATAGACATTGGTTTATAACCTTAGAGAATATTGTTAATCGATTTATATGGGCGCAGGGGAAAACAAGGAGGGCTCTTAGATTTATGTCATTACCTCGGGAGCGAGGGGGGTTTACTGTTCCGGATTTTAGGCTTTATTATTGGTCGGCCGCCCTTCAATATATGAGCATATTGTTTGGTACACCTCCGGGGGATCCTGATGAAATAGGACTCCCCGATGTATATAAGTTATTACTAGGGGATCATGCCGAGAATTGCTTTATGAAATTCAGCGAGCCTAGTTATTACAAAAAGACAAAATTTAAGACGCTGGTGGCTGCTTTTAAAATCTGGGCAGCCTTAAAAAAAAGTTTGGTTTAGGAAGGCTTAATTATTATACCCAGTTATACCAAAACCCTATGTTTCCAGAAATCTTTTCAGATATGATAATGGCAGAATGGTCAGAGAAAGGGATTCGGATGGCCGGGGATCTAATACAGAATGATGGCTTCCGCCAATTCATGGATATACAGCTGGAGTTTGGATTGGATAGTAATAATTTTTTTAATATTTGCAGCTACGTAGCTTCTTCTGTAAAAAAAGGGGGGCTCAAGGGTTTTTCTAGGAATAAAGTTATAGATACCATAAGGAGTAAACCGAAGGGATTTATTGGCGTCCTGTATACTGAATTAATTATAACAAAATTGGATGATTTGGGTAAGCATGCGGGAAAATGGCAGGTACGGGTGGGGGTAGAACCAGAGCGGTTCTTTGAATCCCTGGAATTAGGCCAGGTATCCTTTTGCTCTGCTGGGCTAAAAGCGCAACATTATAAGACTATCTTTGCTCTTTATTACACCCCAGCAAGAATTTCACAATGGGGTGGATCAGCTGGGATTACATGCCCACTGTGTGGCTTATTAGCTGCTGACCTGGTACATATGTTCTCGGCTTGTCCACGTTTGGAAAAATTGTTAGAATCCATTACGAAATTTTTTGATTTATCATTAGGGTTGAAAGTTAAGCTTACTCCAGCTTTGATTTTATTGGGAGTTAGCTGTGGCGAGCAGCAAAACCCGGCATATCAATTCCTTTTTGTGGCAATGGCGGTTGTCCGGATAAGTATTGCCTCGGCCTGGCTTGATACGCAACCCCCCCACATTTCAACAGTGGTTATCACGGTTACTCTCATTATTCACTATTGAAAGAGCTATCTACGAGAGAAAGGGGAAAAGGGCTAGAGGGTTGGGGCACAGCATATGGTCACCCCTGGCACGGTGGCAGGAATCTTAGTTAGATTTATGATAAAATAATCTATCTGGTGGAATTTATTGGTTTTTTTTGCTTTAAATTGGCGATGATATGTATTATAATATGATTTGATATGCTGTGGTATGATATGGATATGTTTGTTTCTGTAATACTGACTTATTTTTCTTCCCCCACTATAATTTTCCACCAAGACTGTTGCGATATTGGTTCATGCCTTATTGTTTATTGTGTCATATGCTTTTGTGCTGATCATCTAAAAAAATAAAAAGATTTAAAAAAAAAAAAAAAAAAAAAACATATGACCATGTCACCTTTCACAGTGAACAACACTATTGGTTAACAGTGAATAAAAGTCTAAAATTCAAGATAATCTGCCTAATGCACAAAACGTTCGATGCCATCTTTTCTGCTTTGACAGATTCATGAAACATTCACCCACTTGACTGTTGAGATCTTCTTCTAAGCCCACTTTTCTTGTGCCAAACTAAAAAATGTCACAGTAGGGAATTAGATCGTATTGCATTCGAGGACCAGCGCTCTGAAATTAACTCCTGTTGACATCCGAGATGAATGTGATCATTTCAAATCCTCCAAAAGTTTAACAACATGGCTTTTTACTTCTAAAGCAGAATACAAAATCAGCACTACACTAAAACCGTCAAAACAGTTAATATTTTAGTCCCACAAGACTCTGTAAATGAGTGAATGAGCACTTTACAAATAACCATAAATAAAAATACAAATATTTTATTTGTGTTGGAAATATATGATTGTTAGTGATGACAGATATGGCCCATGGATACTAATAGTGAGATCGCAAGAAGTTGGTGAACTGAACAGGAGAATTCAAATTCCAATGTGTGGGCTTTTGGGATCTTTCAACACATATTTTGCAGGTCGCACTGGATTACTTTTGTGTCAAACAAGTCCCCTAGAGTTGGCTCATCAGCTCGTAAATGCAGTATACGAATAGTTCATCATTGTAACTCTTTTCCACCTAAATTAACTGCTAATATGGAAGCTTTGAAGACTCCTCACTTGAGTAGCACCACTGATTGCAAGTAAACACGTCAGTTGAATGTGCTAGTTTTCTACCAGTTCTGAAAAAAGTGCCCCAGAAAACTAAAAAAAGATTAAAAAAGGAGAAACCAACGGTGTTTGGACAGAATATCGTGTTTTAAATATCAGGAGACACAAATATAGGAGAAAAATATATTGTGACACAAAAATATCATTGTCAGGAATATCTTTCTTTAGGTAAGTAATATTGGGGCATATTCTCAAGGAGCTACCGCCGAGTTATCGGCACTTTAACGCATCCAAAGTCGCGCAAAATTTATCGCCCCATTCACAAGCTGGTGCTAACAGCCCATAACACCAGTTTCCCTGCGAAAGAGGTCGCAAAAAACATCGCCACAGATGACCCCGGCAACTAACGCTAATGAGATGCAGAGTAGGCGTTCCCGAGCAATAAGCCGCGACAACACCACAACGCAACATTCTCAACAACCAGCCACATCTGTGATAGGAACACAAAACAGGCGATACGGCGTGTTACGAGCAGGAAATTAACACCTGCTCTGACCTGGTGCAAAGTCGGACGTCAACCTGCACAAGAAAAGGGAGCCCAGCCCACAGCCACACCTGAAGAACAACAGATGCCATGGAGCCACTCACCATGCACCCCGGAACCCCCAGAGGGCAACAACACCCACCGCCACCACCCCCAGGACCACCACCCCCCCAACGGACCCCCCCCACCACTCCCGGACCACCACAGAGGCAGCGCAGAGAAAGACAGCGGACCTTCAGGAAATGCACCAGCCCCACAGACCTAACACCAGATAATGCCAATGCCCACTACAGGCCCAAAAGGACAACCATCCTCTGCATCCTGAACATCATTGCCCACAGGCTGACGGTACCAACACAGCGGACAACCAACATCCCTCCGCAGTCAAAGCTGCTGGCTGTGCTGCACCTGTTGGCCTCTGGTACCCTCCCAAACAACAACCGCCCGAGTCGGAGGAGTCTCACAGCCAACGCCATCCAAGTTCCTCACACCTGTCCCGGATGCCCTCACCAGCTCGGGACCCCAGCACCCATACGTCCCCCACAATGCGCAGGAACAGCTGGAGACCAAGCAAGGACTTTACGCCATAGCTGGAGCCCCGCACGTGTCGGGGGCAATCCACTGCACACTTGTCCCACTTGTGCCCCCTGCCAACACCGCACACAATACCCCAACAGAAAGCACACGCATCCCATCAACGTGCAGGCAATAGTGGACCACAGGGGACTCCTCACCAATGTCATGGCCAACTACCCAGGCAGTGTGCATGTTCCCTTCATCTTCCGACAGTCCAACATCAACCAGCACTTCCAGGATGGCACCCATGGGAATGCACTGCTCGTTGGCAAGTACCAAATGAACACACCACACACCTCAACCCCACAATCATGCAACTCACAACTCTGGTACTGCACACGTCACAAAACCACATACAACATGCCCCCCCACCAGACACGACAGCACAACTTACTGTGGCAACCTTGGTCAGCCATGTACATGAGCCATCTACGGCATGGCACCTCAGCCACACAATACCGGAATGTGGGGAGAGGTGGGAACCAGGCATGTGCGAAGGAGCCAAGTGACCCATGAATGAGTATGTACACAATGCCAAGTGTGGCGGAGATGTGCTGGACAGACTGCAGTATGCAGACCACAGACACAGCCATGTCTACATGCACTGCTGGTGTTTGGAGTGTCGTGGACAGTGAACGCAACCATGTCACCCAACCAGTGGGGAAGATCGCGGAAATGTAGCTTGTGACGACCCCCCCATAAGCGTGTGCAGAGTGGGCTGGCCCGGCGTACGCCAGGCCAGCGCAGGGGTGTGAATAAAAAGCACGTAGCACTGGGCGTGGTTCTCTTCCGGAATGCCCAACGCGTCTGCCAGGGCGGCGCCTCCCACCCCGCCATGAGGCCGACGACGTCGCCGTGAGCGGTGTGGCCTGCGACCCTGTGCGCCTGCTGCACCCCGGGCCGCTGGTCCCCGGAGCCGTCATGCCCGCCCCTGCGCAGCCAGGCCTCACTGCTCACCTGCCGACACCGGCGTGTGTCAAAGAGGGCCCACCACGTGCCGGCGCAAGCTCCAAGCCCGAGGCCCGTGACCTTCGCAGCCTCCTCAGACCATCACAGCCTCCGTGACACAGGCCCGCTTTACTCCTTTTTCGTTGACGTACACCACCGCTGCCTCCGGCCTACACTACGCTATAGTAGGTCACACATTTGGAACTGAGTCTTGATTATGCTATGGCAGAGTACACACTTTATGGCGGAGTTTATATCACTATACTCCCTTCGATGTGGTGACACAAAGTATGTGCATGGCATCCCAACCACAAGTGTCTGTGGGCCCCTGATGACTACGCCTTCGGCCTACACTGCGGACGTGTAGGTCACACATGTTGAACTGATCCGTGATTTCTGCATGGCAGAGTACATATCACTGTACGCAGGGCGACGAGTAAGAGGAAGACACGGTTCAGTCCGGAGGAGAAAAGGACCATTGTTACGGAGGTGTCCGAACACTGCAGACAACTGCCCTGGTGTCACCAACCCTGTGCATCGCGGGCCAAAGACACGTGGCTGTGGGCCCCTGCTGACCCCTGCCTCGGGCCTACACTGGGGTCAAATAGGTCACACATTTGAAACTGAGTCTTGATTACACAATGGCCGAGTACACACTTTATGGTGGAGTTTATATCACTATACTCCCTTCGATGTAGTGACACAAAGTATGTGCATGGCATCCCAACCACACGTGTCTGTGGGTCCTTGATGACTACGCCTTCGGACTACACTGCGGTCCTGCAGGCCCCACACAAATCCATGCCAGTCCGTACCAGGCAGGACACAGCATCGTCGCTGGCCAAACACCCGCTCAGCTCTGTCGCTACTGCCTCGGTCAACCACGAGTCATCCCCACATGCCATTTCAACGTCGTGTGTCAGTGTTCCAGGAGGTGCTTGCTGAACAGCGGTTGGCCCGCGCTGGCCGCTGCCTCCGGACTACACATCGGGCGAGTAGTGCACACATTGGGAACTCAGTCATGATTCATTCATGGCAGACCTGATATCATTGTACTGGCCTCGTCGCAGACTGCATCCCCTGTCAGCTCCAGTGCCACTAAGTCTGTTCCCCGACAACCATGGACACTTTCTTCTTGAGATTTGTTGGCGACTGAGTCCATTACCTGGGGGTTGTCTTCATCATCATGTCGGTGATACTGACTATGTGGCCAAAACGGGGCTGTAGCATTCCACTCCTCCATCTGCCGCTTCCGGCCGGCTCCTGCCCTCTGCATCATGCCCTGGAGGACACCTTCCACTGTCCCCCGCAAACCTCCGCTACATTCACCTTTGCCATCGACGAGGACACGCTCACCTTGCGTTGCCCTATCTCACTGCACCGCAAGTCACCGTCCCGTGGCGGTGTGCCTGTGCCGGCCGCAGTGCATCCGGGGCCACTGACTCTGTGCAGCTCAAACCATGGCCCCAGTCTGATGGCATGTTGGATGGCCTCTGGGTCGATGGTCTGGGGGTCATCAATGTCATGTGTCTGTGGCCCTGCGCTGTCCGCTGCCTCCGGCCTCAACTGCCGTCCACCTTGGCTCAAACATCACATCGAGTCCTGACCTGCCCGGACGTCGCATCACCACAGGATGCACACGCCACCACCGCCAGGATCGACTCCAAATGACAGGTGCTAGAGTCGGAGGTGTCTTACTGCCAGACTGTCAGAGTTGCTCACACCTGTCGTGGGGGCCATCATCAGCTTGATACCCTGCTCAGCTCTTCAGGTGCCACTAACTCAGTGCACCACAAATCAAGGAACATTCTGCTTGCATGTTGGGTGAACACTGTACTCCCTCCGGCTACCACCATGATGCTTCACAGTTGTTTCTGTTGTGCTGGTGTTTTATGTTTGAGCTTCAATTGTGATCACTGTTCAAGTTGTTGCCAGCACCAACGACTCCATGAGGGCTGGATTACACTCACCCCACACACATCCAGCACATGCGTCACTGTACATGTGACCATGCCAATAAAGGTGTCGAGTGCACATGCCCGTGGCCAGTTCAACAAACTATCTGTGTGTGTCTGTGTGCTCATGATGTATGCATTTGTGCCCCGGGCACTACGACATTACATTGTGCCGTGTACAGAGGACGCAGCCATGTCACCGCAGTTCGGGCTGGACTGTTCCCATGAGGCACAGGGTCAGACTGATTTGCATATGGCCATGTCTGAACTGGGATGGTGGAGTGAGCTAAAGAATGATGATGGATTAAACCCAGATCAGTTGACTGGGGGTGAGTGTTTGATTTGCTCAAACGCTCCGTCCATCATCCCCTTTGGTATCGCTTTGTTCGCCCTAAGTTGGCAGGGTATGCCCAGACGTGGGTCCCTTGCTCACTTTGCCACTGGATTCAAGATAGCCTGGCTGATGAGGGTTATGAACGCGAAACCGGTCCCAGGATGCTTGTTTCCGGTCCAGGGAAGACATGGCTTGGCAGTTCGGGCTGGACTGTTCCCATGAGGCACAGGGTCAGACTGATTTGCATATGGCCATGTCTGAACTGGGGTGGTGGAGTGAGCTAAAGAATGATGATGGATTAAACCCAGATCAGTTGACTGGGGGTGAGTGTTTGATTTGCTCAAACGCTCCGTCCATCATCCCCTTTGGTATCGCTTTGTTCGCCCTAAGTTGGCAGGGTATGCCCAGACGTGGGTCTCTTGCTCACTTTGCCACTGGATTCAAGATAGCCTGGCTGATGAGGGTTATGAACCCGAAACCGGTCCCAGGATGCTTGTTTCCGGTCCAGGGAAGACATGGCTTGGCAGTTCGGGCTGGACTGTTCCCATGAGGCACAGGGTCAGACTGATTTGCATATGGCCATGTCTGAACTGGGGTGGTGGAGTGAGCTAAAGAATGATGATGGATTAAACCCAGATCAGTTGACTAGGGGTGAGTGTTTGATTTGCTCAAACGCTCCGTCCATCATCCCCTTTGGTATCGCTTTGTTCGCCCTAAGTTGGCAGGGTATGCCCAGACGTGGGTCCCTTGCTCACTTTGCCACTGGATTCAAGATAGCCTGGCTGATGAGGGTTATGAACCCGAAACCGGTCCCAGGATGCTTGTTTCCGGTCCAGGGAAGACATGGCTTGGCAGTTCGGGCTGGACTGTTCCCATGAGGCACAGGGTCAGACTGATTTGCATATGGCCATGTCTGAACTGGGGTGGTGGAGTGAGCTAAAGAATGATGATGGATTAAACCCAGATCAGTTGACTGGGGGTGAGTGTTTGATTTGCTCAAACGCTCCGTCCATCATCCCCTTTGGTATCGCTATGTCACCGCAGGCAGCGGGTGGGACATTGCACATGTAGCTTTGTCGTCCCCCACTCAATACGTAAAAGGAGTGAACTGGGCCAGCGTACGCCAGTCCGGCGTGGGGGTGTGGATGATCATCCCGTGGCTCTGGGTGTGGTTCAGTACTGGAAATGTGCAAAGGCATGTGTCTCTGTTGCAGTGTGGGTCTCCGTTGGGGAGTGTTGGTGGGCCCTGATGGGACTTCGACACCCACGTATCTGATCTGGTTCGGCTTCCATGAGGTAGTGGCCCACCCGCACATGTTCGGCCACCCCCTTCTGGCAGTCTGACACCTGGCCTTGGAATGCGAAGTGTGCTTGGGTGGGCTGCTGGGAGCCAGCCGGGGTGATGGGTGCGTCCAGCTGTGTTGTCTGTGCAGGGGGTGGGGTGTCCTCGATGCAGCGGTGCTGCCCTGCTCCTGGAGGTCGATTGCCTTAGATGTCCATAGACTGTTGTGGAAGCAAAAGACACACAATTGATGGACGGAATGCAGAACAAATCAAAACATTCACCCCCAGTCAAGAGATCTGGGTTAAATAGATCATTCTTTTGCTCACCATGCCACCCCAGTTTAGACCTGGCCACATGCAAATCAGTCTTGACCCTGTGCCTCATGGGAACAGTCCAGCCCGAACTGCCAAGCCAGGTCCTCCCTGGACCGGAAACAAGCATCCTAGGACCGGTTTCGGGGTTTCACCCTCTTCAGCCAGGATAGCTTGATTCCAGTGGCACAGTGAGCCCAGGACCCACGTCTGGGCATACCTGGCGCACTTAGGGCGAGAAAGCAAAAGACACACAATTGATGGACGGAATGCAGAACAAATCAAAACATTCACCCCCAGTCAAGAGATCTGGGTTAAATCCATCATTCTTTTGCTCACCATGCCACCCCAGTTTAGACCTGGCCACATGCAAATCAGTCTTGACCCTGTGCCTCATGGGAACAGTCCAGCCCGAACTGCCAAGCCAGGTCCTCCTGGACCGGAAACAAGCAACCTAGGACCGGTTTCGGGGTTTCACCCCTCTTCAGCCAGGATAGCTTGATTCCAGTGGCACAGTGAGCCCAGGACCCACGTCTTGGCATACCTGGCGCACTTAGGGCGAGAAAGCAAAAGACACACAATTGATGGACGGAATGCAGAACAAATCAAAACATTCACCCCCAGTCAAGAGATCTGGGTTAAATCCATCATTCTTTTGCTCACCATGCCACCCCAGTTTAGACCTGGCCACATGCAAATCAGTCTTGACCCTGTGCCTCATGGGAACAGTCCAGCCCGAACTGCCAAGCCAGGTCCTCCCTGGACCGGAAACAAGCATCCTAGGACCGGTTTCGGGGTTTCACCCTCTTCAGCCAGGATAGCTTGATTCCAGTGGCACAGTGAGCCCAGGACCCACGTCTGGGCATACCTGGGGCACTTAGGGCGAGAAAGCAAAAGACACACAATTGATGGACGGAATGCAGGACAAATCAAAACATTCACCCCCAGTCAAGAGATCTGGGTTAAATCCATCATTCTTTTGCTCACCATGCCACCCCAGTTTAGACCTGGCCACATGCAAATCAGTCTTGACCCTGTGCCTCATGGGAACAGTCCAGCCCGAACTGCCAAGCCAGGTCCTCCCTGGACCAGAAACAAGCATCCTAGGACCGGTTTCGGGGTTTCACCCTCTTCAGCCAGGATAGCTTGATTCCAGTGGCACAGTGAGCCCAGGACCCACGTCTGGGCATACCTGGCGCACTTAGGGCGAGAAAGCAAAAGACACACAATTGATGGACGGAATGCAGAACAAATCAAAACATTCACCCCCAGTCAAGAGATATGGGTTAAATCCATCATTCTTTTGCTCACCATGCCACCCCAGTTTAGACCTGGCCACATGCAAATCAGTCTTGACCCTGTGCCTCATGGGAACAGTCCAGCCCGAACTGCCAAGCCAGGTCCTCCCTGGACCGGAAACAAGCATCCTAGGACCGGTTTCGGGGTTTCACCCCTCTTCAGCCAGGATAGCTTGATTCCAGTGGCACAGTGAGCCCAGGACCCACGTCTGGGCATACCTGGCGCACTTAGGGCGAGAAAGCAAAAGACACACAATTGATGGACGGTAGGTGTCGGAAGTGTGGTGGTCCTCTTCAGCATCACTGTAGAGTTGTCTGGTCTGTTCTGCTGGGGGTGTTGTTTCTCCCTCTGCTATGTGGGGGGAGATGCTTGTTGACATTGTGTTGGCATGTATGTTGCCGCATTGTTCACCTTTACATTCAGACTTCATAACAATGTACATTGTGACTGTTTGGGAGGGGCGGACTATTTGATGTGGGACAGTGGACATTTGGACTACATGAAGTAGGTGACGTTGTACACGTACCTTTGCATCTCACAGTTTCCTGCTAGGTCAGATGTGATTGGCCATTTTCTATGCACTGGCGGACCCAGTTGTGTCCTCTGTTCTGCAGTGTAGGTGTTGGGCTGTGTACCACATTGCCGTCCATGTGGGTGTGCTGTAATTGCTATGTGTGTGTGCTGCTTTGTGTGGGAGTCGCACCTGCAGCTGTGATTTTGCTGCCCCTTATCCCTTGGAGGCGGTGTGCCTTTGGCTTTTGTGCTTTTGCGGTGCTGTGATGTTTGCGACTTGGGTCATTTGTGCTATTGGACGGTTTTTGTACTCTTGTGCATTGTTTGTCTGCAGATGTGTTGTTGACGTCAGTGGTTGTTTGTGCAGGTGGATGTGTCAGAGTGTGAGCTGCTCCTTTCCGGATGTGGTCCACACTCAGCCACCTCAGTCTCGTGGCGTGCACAGTGTCATGGTGATTGTACTCCAGCCATGCTGCTGGTCATTTGGTGTCACTTGCATTGTCAGTGTGGCTCTCACATACGCATCTTTGCTGTGTTTCACACGGGTGCATGTGTGTGTTGTGTAATTGGTGTTGTGTGGGGTGGGACCCCTTTGGGCACATGGTGAACGGGGGCCTACTTGATGTTTGTATGTGTGCTGCAGTGTGCCACGGGGATCAGGGACATGACCCAGGGTTATTGTGGGTGTGCGGTGTGCTACACGTCGTTGTGCATGTGTGCCATTGTGCCCGTCCCCCCCGTCCCCACAGTCCCTGTTCGTTACTCACCCTGTTGCTGTTGTGTCAGGTCATGTCAAGCAGTGCCCGGACTCCCGACTCCTTGCACCGTTTCCACACTGATGACTGTGGGCGCCATTTGCTCCAGCTCCTCCTGTGGCGCAGGACTCCCACCTCCATTCGCCGTTGCTGCCTTCCTGTTGGCAGCGGGTTTCTGCTTGGTTTGGCTTTTGATATCGTGCCAGCGCATCTTGACACTGTGGTGGTGACGGACAGTTGTTGGTGGTGCTCTGTCACCTCCGTGACGACGATCGGGTTTTCCTGCGGACTGTACCCCGTCTTCCTCTTCCTCTTCTCCTTGGCCTTCCCCGCCCCCGAGGTTCAGTGCTGGTGGTCTGTGGGGCTTGTGGGGTTCGCGTTGACCTGGGCACTCGTTCCGGGTGCATCCATGTTGCTGCGCAGTTTGATTTGTTCATGGTGTGTTATTCTTGTTCAGCTTTTATGGTGCATTTTCCCGCCAGACGCGTGGGGATTGCAGGCCTATTGCTGGTTGTCGCTGTTTTTTTTTTTTCGTGGTTGGCCTCATCGCAACTTTATTCGCGTTGGTGTTTCGCATTTTTTCAGCGTCGCGTTGTTTTTAACGCGGTCATTTGACGCGTTATCGTGGGACTATCGCATGGTGACGCCAGGTTGAGAATGCTACGTTAACACGGCGTTGTTTTCCCGCGATGGACTGCGATGTGAGAAGTTGCGTTAAGCTAAACTTGCGGTGGTTATCACACGTTCTTGTAAATATGCCCCATTGTTTTTAAGAATATTGTTGTGTTTAATATCGTTTTCAATAATATAGTTGTAAAAACGTTCTTTTACAATAATTTTTATGCGTTTTAGTTCACATATTAATTTTATGAGTCACTATTGTTTGTGTAATTGTTATTAATTTTTTAAAACATAGCTTGTAATTTTCAGTGATCTAGAATTTTTAATTTAATTGTTAGTAGCAATTTATAGTGTAATAGCGGGTTGCTGGGATTGCAGGGGGATATGGTGGGAAGTTAATTTACCAAAAACTAAATATTAATTAATTAATACTTTTAAGAAATTATGTGATTGATATTAATTATATAATGTATGTAATACTGATTTATTTTAGTTATATTTTTGGTGTGGATTTCTAGGTGTAAAGAGGTATAGGGAGGGGAGTACATTAAACAATACTTAAATTACAACTATTTTTTAATTTATAGTTAATTATTAAATTGTTTATTAATGATGTAATTGTTTAATTGTTTTACATTTTTTAAATATATTTGTAAATATTTTAGTTAATAATGTTTATATTAAGAGTTTAATATTTTTATACATTAATTGGGTTATTCAAATACCCAATACACAATGTGTTTGAAGTGAAGAACTTTCCCTACTGTTGCTTAGACTGGAGATGAAATAGTCAATTTAACCCCGCCGAAATCCAATGCTTTCCTTACTGTTGCACAGACTGAAGTGGAAACAGTAAATTTGACCCCTCCGAAGTCCAACGCTTTCCCTACTGTTGCACAGACTAAAGTGGGAATAGTAAATTGTGCCCATCCGAAGCTCAACACTTTCTCTACAGTTGCACAGACTGAAGTGTAAATAGTAAATCTTACACCTCCGAAGTCCAGCACTTTCCCTACAATTCTGTTGTTTGGAGCGGGAATAGTACATATAACCCCTCCAAAAGTCCAACACTTTCCCTACTGTTGTGCTGATTGGATTGGGAATAGTAAATTTAAACCCTCCAAAGGGGGACTGCATTGAGACAGCAGAGCCACGACATGGGAAGCGGTTTCCAAAACCTCAAATCTTCCAGGACAGAGCGGTTAATTAAATTTAAAGATATAAATAGCTGGAATATTTTGTTTTTAGTCAGTTCAATATCTTCCTGAAAGGGTCTTGTATGCTTGAAACTATAGAGCATGTGTTCCATATCACTTTTAGTCTCAAGGCGATATAAGCATTCATTGAATCTCAATAGATAAAATTTAAAAACATTTTTGGGTGTCCAAAAGGATATGTGAATTCCCAAGAATTTACAGTAGGCTAACAGCGATTATATTAAAAAATTTCAATATTTTGTTCCAGGCATCGTCAACTTAAGATTGGGAATTCAGTTAAGAGCAGGTGTTGTTCCATTTACCCTGGGTAATTGTGCTGATATCTGCAATATTATTGACATGTATTTTATAAATATGTGAGGCTGTGTGTTACTGCATAGACAATATGGGAAGCAAAAAGAGGAGTTTGTTTAAGTTACTCAGGGCAGCTTTGAGCTTAAGGAATCAATAAAAGTCAAGTTTAGGTAAATTGTTTTTTTTGCTGCAAAGTTGCAAACACAGTGGTCATTTGAGGACCATAGGTCTCGTGTATGGATGTAACACCTTCACAACATTGATACACCCTACACAAACTGAATATGTAATAGGTAGACTCATAAGTGACAACTATAGGTTATTCGGTCACAGTCTGGGAAGTAGAGTACTGAATCCATGCCAAGAGCTTCTTTGTTTATAATACTGTTCTCCTGCAGTAGAATAATATCTCATTTCAGCTTGTGACAGTATTCTGTTATCTCTTTCCTTTCCACTGAATGATTGAGGCCCCTGAAACTCGGCGACAGTATATTCAACGTATCATCTGTCATCAAATGGGTGAAATATTAGTGGAGCATTGGCAGTACTGAGTGTAAGTCTGGTGGGCTCACCCTGTAGATCTGTACTGGACTGTGGTGATGACCAGGTTTCCAGAGCGTTAGTCTTGAGATGATAAAAAGAGTAAATGTAAGGAGAGAAAATGCAAGAAAGCAAATGGAGTATAAAAAATCTGACTCCATCCCTTCCCTGTATCACTCCCCCCAAAGATTCTGGCAGTGAGCAGAAAGAGCCTTGGTGGCCAAAGTCAGACAGTTCTGAATTTACATGGAAGAACTAACTTGAATATTAAGCATTCAAAAGCATGTGGGGGAAACAACCATTACTTCGCATGCGTTTCAACGCATGCGATTACAACGCGGTCGTTACAACGACCGCGTTGTTACATCGCAGTACATTACAATGCAAGTCATTACATCGGCTTGCTGTAGGGGGCGCGCTAACCTAAGGAATAGTATAATTTACTATTCCAACACCTTCCCTACTGTTGCGCACACTGGAGTTGGAATAGTAAATTATACTATTCCTAAGTCCAGTGCACCCCCTACAGCAAGTTGATATAACGACTTGCGTTGTAATGTACTGCGATGTAACAACGCGGTCGTTGTAACGACCGCGTTGTAATCGTATGCATTGTAAATGCATGCGATGTAAGGTGCTATATTCGCATATGGTTGTGCCACACTGTCAAATAGTGTAGCAGCATTGAAAAAGTTATATTATAACCTCAACCAAGCTAGACAGCTCAGACTGTTGATAAGAGAACTAACTTTATGAATAAATATTTTTAAAATGTACATCCTAGTATTAGATAGTGACGTTTTACTGGTGTGCTCTTATCTATGAGACTTTACAATTAATTCCATTACATTGATTAATTTAGTTAGCTTAAAGGAAAATGTTTCTCAGATTCAATGAAAGACCAAAAGAATTAGAAAACATAAAAAATATTTTTGGTGATTCATTACTGGTAATCCAATTATTGTGAATACCAGGAGGATTTGCTAGTAACCTCATGTTTTGTGGCAGGATGATTATAAGTGGGTGTCTCTGAATTGTGTACATAAAGTGTGTGTGTAAACGGTGGTTGGTAGCACATTTATTCTTTGTATGTGTTTTAGAGAAGCATTTAAGTTGAAAGGACGATAAATTTGAGTGCTCTTTATGGTTAGAATCATGTGTTAAGCATAACGCCAAGTCAATGACTTAGGGTACTGCACCCAGTCATGGTGTAAGATTAGAGACAGTGTGGCATGAACCAACCATGTGGGTAGCGAACAATATGTTAGTGCTCATGTGTAGAGAAGAGCTATGTTATAAGACGGCTGTAAGGCCGACAAAAGATAGTCTTGAGATGGTAGCATGTGTAAGATAGCCTACATTTGCCAGGATATATCCTACAGATGATAGCTAACAGATGATGTCAAGCACATGGCTAGGTAGGTATTAAAATAGTGGCATTAGATTGGTTAGGATGTACCAGAATATGAACTGGTATGACCCTTTCAGTGAGAGCCATAGGTTAGCGACAACAGATCATTGCATGAAACTCAATTCCAGAGTGGAATAGGGTGCCTATAGCCGATTCCAAGCCTCTGCACTCATTAAAAAAGGTTGTCTTCTCTCTGTGAGTAACTTTTATTTTAAATGGCCCCACAAGTGTGAAGGGGATGTTAAGTGATCTATGATTTCCCCATCAATCCAGAAAAGTATTTCTTTCGTGACACAATATATTTCCAGTAATTCCAATTTTTTCTTTCTTCCACACAATCATTTTAATTCTCCTCATTTGTTCCAGAATCTGTTCAATGTGTGGGTAGCATAAAGGCTTGAAGAGCATAGGTCTGGAGTGTGTAGTTTGGGTCGTAGGTGTAGTTGAAATTCTGTGTGTCCTTTTGATCTTGAATTCTTTAGTAAAGGTTATTCCCAGGACTTGTGGGATCCAAGGGTCTAAGAAAGCTGCACATTTTTTTGCATCTTTTTTCTGTGTCTTCTAGGAGCCCAACAATTTCCAAGTTCCCTCTCATATTTCTATCCTCCTGGTCCGTAAATTCTTTTACAAGGGAATCCATTTTTTTTACATGATCATTTGTTTCTGTAATTCTTTTTTCATCACCGACTTCCTTGTCTATCCCTAGGCATAGTATCTAGGGGTTCAGCCCATCTTAGGCCTTAATGATATGGACAGGTTATTACTCCTTCAGACTCTAATAAAGATGACTTTGGCTCAGGTTCTGGCAGCTGCATTGGCTAATCATTGCATAAAGGACTTACTTTCATGTGCCTGTCCTGAATGAGCACAGGTATTAACACCGGTTAATGGTAGAAAATTGATAATAACAGTTTAGAATGATCCCATTTGGTCTCAGTGGCACCACTAGACCATAACAAAGATCCTCTACAGCCTTCAGGGAACAGCAGAAAGTCCACTGTTACTCTTACAGAGATCACTGTGAATGGAAGGAAGTTAGACTAAAGATCCTTATTCTCTCTTTCTGTCTTACCTGGTTCTAGTCAAAAGGATTCAGTTCATATGGGCAATTCTAGACAATGAACGTCAAAGTTATTCCCTCTCTCTAGAGAGGTTGATATCTGTTATCCAGGCTGTGTTTCATTTTTTGACCATCAAGACTGTAACAGCCTGTTAGAGTCAGAGACCCTGGCAATAAAAGTCTCTGCCCAGGGGTGGTAGCCCAACCAAAGCACTATATGAACTTCCTGAACCTCCAACAGATAGAGCACTGGAAACAACTAGGGAAAAATAGTTGTATTTCATCATAATGCATTCATCCTTGGTTCCGACCTTGCCTATCCACAGGTCCTAGTCACCACCATTCTTTCGAGGATGGGTTGGGGTATGACTATCCTTCTAGGACAGATCAGTGATATCCCTGGCATAAACATGCTGGATACAAAGGAATATTCTAGGTGTTCAAGCTTTCTTGACCAGTGCTTAGATCACCTCAACCCTCTTGACATCAGGAAGCAAGAAGATGCCCACCTCCCATAGCTTTGCAGGCTGGCTGTGGCTCTACGGAAGTGATAAATAAAAACATTTATGTTACTGATAGTCTCCCACATTGTAGATCTTGATAAGACCAAAGTCAACAGTATAACCATTTCTCTGTTAGTTATGAGAGTGGATGTTCGTCCAGTGGTCTACCAACACATCAATATGTTTGAATCTTTTTATTGGCATATCATGAAGAAAAGAAACATATCAAACATCAATCATCATTGGGACCTAGATCTGCTAGCAATTCCCCAGACAGACAGGCTGTGTACATCAAGAGTAGGCAATAATAAGTCAGCCTGGCTCTGTATAGATAGTGTCGTGAACAGCGGGAGTAGAGAGTACATAAAGCCATGTGAGAAGACAAAGAAAATAGGAAACCAAGAAAGCCAGGAAAGGAATATGAAGAAGTCTCAGGAGGTGGGAATAATGGCCACACTTCAATCAGTACCCCTTCAGGACTCAGTAATGGGTTAAGGCAAGTAGGCGGACTTAAGTATTCATCAGGAGGTGGCATACCCATCAACACATCTTTGATGCCTGGTGCTTCAGTGTGCACAAAATGGATGTTGGGCAGATGTTAAAAAAAGGAGGGGGCAATGGGAAGTCTTGAGGCAAAACATAAGGCATCATGAACAGAAAGGAGGTGGAAGGGCTCTGTAATGACAGGCTTTTCACTGAGACACTGCACTCACAGCACTATGTCTTATGATACGTTGCTTGTATAAACACAATACCTGCATAGACTTTTTTCACAGTTAGCAGTGATGAATCAGCACAGCAACAACTGTTGGTAGTGGGTTTCCAAATTTTGTGAGCCTTATAGGAGGAGTCAGTTTGGGCCAAAATCAACACCTTCAAGGGGCTCAGTACAAGTGTCTTGGATTTGGTAGTAGTAACTCCATGCAACTACAATTAAAAATACTGGGATAACTAGTAGCGCAACAGGTGTAGAGTTACCAGGTATCACATGAGGGACTCTGAAGGTCACACAAATTGGGAATAGAAGTCTGATTCACCTAGTCACTCCAGAGATTAACCCAGATATTTTGACTGCTTTTAAGCAATTTAAGCAATTATTATGGGGCTGATAACTCCTGTACTTGGAGTCATAGGAATTTTGTAATATTGACTTATTGGGATTTTCTTCGTAAGCACATTTGTTTTTTATTTGTATTTTCGCAGCATGCTTGTACAGGGTACAAAAAGCAAGAGTGGAAGGGGGCCACTCCCTTGGGTGATACAATCAACAGATAGCATGCAATCATATTAAAATGTCAGTGGGCGGGTTCCCCCAGGTCACTCTACTACCACTAACTACATTGTCACAGCAGTGAATGTCCATTATAACATGCCAAAGTTATAACCTACAAACCAGTTAACATATCAGTTCTGATCATACAATATTCACTATCATACCCCCCCCCAACCCTCAACTCTTTGGAGTCTGCCGATCAACTAATTCGGTGGTGGGGAACATATTTGGGCAGCCGGGGTCGAGGAGTGTCCGGATGAGTGTGGTTTGGTTAGTGCTGACGGATGGGGTGTGCCCAGTTTCTGGTATCCATCAATGGGGAAAGGCTCAGAGTCCTTCAGAGAGGTCCTGTATTCTTGGGGCCAGTAGGGGGAAGCATTCAGGGCATAGAACCATGGTCTCCCTCGCCATCTCTTTCTCTCATCGCCTCTTTTAGGTTCTGCCAGTCTCTGGCTAGATCAAATGAACCTCTGCCCTTCCGAGCATCCCTGAGGAGTGTGTCCCTCCTCCCATTCCACCCACCTAAGGAGGCCCACCGTCTATAAATTTTGACCTGATGGGATTTGTGGTGCGAAGATGTAGGAGAGGATTCTTCGACAAGTAGCACCTGTGCTACTTGTAGCTGTCCAGCAACTTGCAAGTAGCTCTCCTGAATGCAGACACGACTACTAAATTTGAAGCTTTTTCATGTTTGAATCAATATATGTTTACCAAAATTGAGATTGTGTATTTTGAGACGAAAATGTTTTCAGAACTCATAAGCTGATATTTGGAAAAAAACAACTGAATTTCCAAAATATATTTAAAGCTTTTGAGTGATAAATCATGTGGCGTTCAGGAGACTTATCACTAATATTACTACCTTGGTGCCAAGGGCATTGCAGCCATGGCTGTTATGTATTGCCTATTCTGAGGCCTTACAAATTTGTAAAGGCTTTTTTTACTTTACTGCTGGCAATCCTGACTGATGCATCGAGGTGATCACTGCTAGTAATCTTGCATATGGTAGCCACAAATGTAATTTTGTTTAATGTGCTCACTAGTAAAACAATAATAATATTAGTAGTTTGGGAGGATTTTCATTGACCATAAGTAGCTCTTATTACAGAAAAGGTTGGGGACCCTTTATCACTGTAAGGGGAGGCAATGTTAAACTAGGAATTCTTCAGACAGTTCCTATATGGAAGGGCAATGGACAAGGCTTTACAACAATAATAAAAACCTAATCTTTTAAGTGTAACTATACCAAGACACATATATTTATTATCACTGTAGAGTCATGGAGAAATTGTACTGATAACCACTTATACGCACTTTCCCAAAGCTGTGTTTCAGGCAATGCACTATTGTGCTCTACTGATAGCCAACATTATTATCTACCATGTAAATCAGATGTGATCCTTGCAACTCTACTCCATTAGCTTAAAGTTCCCTGAGGTGAAGGTATTTACACAAATAAAATAAGGGCATAAGATGAGCTTGAACATGGTTGTGAGCTGAAAAAGACATGCACTTAGAGAGAGATCCTTGGAGATAGCAATTTATGGCTGAGTTGTTCAGAGGCTGATAAGGTTATTGTGTGTTAAGATAGGTCAATCAATCAATCAAATAGGATTTGCAGAGCTCTGCTTATCACTCCAGAAGGTATCCAGGCGCTGGTGGGGTGGCGGATGCTGCTGCTGAGCTGTGTTATTTAAAGAGCCAGGTCTTTAGGTCCTTCCTGAACTCCTGCAGGGTGGGGGAAGTACAGGGGTGGGGGGGGAGGCGGATCCAGGACATGGCCTCCAGTTGTGAGAAGGTGTGGCCACCGCTCCTGCGGATGCGTGGAGTGTGGGCCAGGAAGAGGGATGAGGCACGAAGTATGCAGGTAGGTTGGTGGAAGTACACCGTGTGGTTGAGGTAGGTTGGACCCTTGTTATGAAGGGCTTTGTAGGCATGGGTGAGCAGTTTGAACTGGCACCGTTTGCTGACGGTGAGCCAGTCGCGGCCGTCATGACTCGTGGTTGAGGGGGCAGGGGTCGCACGGGGAGGGGGTCATGCGGGAGGGAAGGGGGGTGTAATTTTAAATAAAAAAATAAACTTAACTTATTATTGTCGGCCCGGTCTGGTCCCGCGTTGTGTCGTCCTGCCTGTCTCTGCTCCTGACAGGAAGCAGGCAGCCTTCCTCCCCTCCCCTAAGCCAATCACAACGCTGCAATGGCAGCGTTGTGATTGGCTGGGATGCCAACCACACAGGCGTCTATGGGGAGGCCATTTTTTCCAAAAGGGAGAGTGCGTATGAACAGTCAGCACCCACAACAGTGGGCAAGCCACTCCTTCCCTGCCCTGGAGCAGGACCACCCACCCGCCCGCCCCCAACCAAACCCTTCTGCTTTCTCGCAGTGCGAGAAGCAGAATCATAAAATGGTGTTTATAATACCATTTTATGTTTCTGCTTCTCGTACTGCGAGAAAGCAGTGGGGCGACGCTCCTCCGCCCACGTGGTGGAGCCGCCCCTGCGGTGAGCCAGTGTAGGGCTTTGAGGTGGGGGGAGATGTGAGTCTGCCTCAGGAGGTCGAGGATGAGCCTGGCTGCTGCATTTTGGATGGTCTGGAGTCTGTTTAGTAGTTGAGCGGTGATTCCCACATAGAGGGACTTGGCGTAGTCGAGGCATCTGGTGATGAAGGTTTGTGTGACAGTGTGTCAGATTTCGAAGGGGAGACATTTGAAGATTTTTCTGAGTAAGCGCATGGCGAGAAAGCAAGAAGATGAGACAGTATTTATCTGCTTCCTGAGCGAGAGCTTTCTGTTGAGTATTATTCTTCGGTTTCTAGCGTGTTCTAGGTGTAGGTATGGGCCAAGCTCAGTTGGCCATCAGGAGTCGCCCCACACTGAGTTGTTGCTCCAGAAGATGAGTATTTCTGTTTTGTCTGTGTTGAGTTTGAGGCATCTATTATGCATCCAACCTGCGATGCTGGCCATGCACCAGTGATAATTAAATTCAGTGAGTTTAGTGCTAGCTGATGATGTCTAATGTACGCTGGTGTGGGAGAGAGTACTTCAAAGCCTGGCTTACCTATTATTCTACTGATGTCAATGCATTAACTACCAATGGTTTGGGTAATGATAACAGTTTTATTTATAGGGTACTGAAAGAGCCAACCAGTCAAACTGTGGTTACAAGGTTAAATAAAATAACAATATATGCATAATTAACTCTACCTTTTACTATTTTGACATTCGGCAATCTTAAGAGCAGCTGTTAAGGTTCAGTTATATTGCATTCACAAAACAGGTTCAGAAATGTATGGCGTTATAATATGGTTACATGAGACACTGAAGTACAAAGTTGTGACTTAGTAATACTTCTACTGTTCTATTGTAAACAGTCACCAAGATACATACTCACCTGTGCATGTGTGTGAGAATTTAAACAAAAAAAATAGGTATATTATTAAACATTTGATGTGAAGAGATGTGTAGTGTATGTTTGCCTGAATTAAACTAAAACCACAATTAACTGAAACTATTAGTACATGCGCCTAGTAAACTACTGCACATCATTCATGATTTCATCCATAACAATATTTATTTTTTACCACATCAATAACATTAACTATACGTTACATTTGGGAAGCTGAAAGCTGGCACAATTATACTTACCACCTGAAAGAGTGACACATATGCGAAAAGTATATTGTCAAAGCCCATTTCTGAATTCCTCCAAGAATATCCATTGTTAGCATTCGCTTCACAATCTGTACGGTTATTCACAATCTTTATGGGAAGACGGATTCCATTCTTATCAAAACATGCAAAGAATTTTCCACCAAATAGCTGAACACCAACAATGCCAAAAATAAGCCAAAAAATAAGGCATACAAGCATTACATTGGAAATTGATGGAATTGATGATACCAAGGAATTTACAACAAGCTAATGGAAAAAAGAAAAAAATGATTAGGATTACATGCATAAACTTAAAAAAAAGAAACTAGAAGAGTCTTAATTTATTAATCTGGTAAGTAAAAGCAGGGATTAGTAGTGACTCACTAGAAAAAATATTAAAGGTGGAACAATGGACATCTTTTTGGAGTGCAACTGTGTCCCTGTTATAAATTAGGAAAATAAGAAGCTGTTGTAAGCCTTGATTATACAATAGGAGAACATTGAATTCCTACCTTTGGTGAAGCGGGTTAAGGTGCCATAGCTACGTGATTTACTAAATGAGTTTTGCTCTTAAATTTACTCAATAATTGTTTCTGTTTCTTTGCTGTGCAAGGTATGCAGTGTTACTTTTTAGACTTTAGTGAAACCTTGCTCTATGGAATCTGTCCTGATCACTCTTATTTCAAAGACCAGAAATCATAAATCTGATCGTGCTAATTGCAGAACTATATTTTAAAGATTTGAAGCCACATTATTGCTTTAAGGTTAGAAAAACCTTAAAGCAATATAAATATTATGAAAGGAAAAATGGACGTACCAATATTCATACATGATTCCTCCTTCTAGAGTGGAGTAATGACTCAAATGCCAATGTCAGAGGTAAATTAGCTGGGGAAAAGCCTTTGACATAGTCAGGTGGGTATTAGCAGTGCTTGGCTTCCCACCGTCTATCGCTAACTTGACATGTACATCATATACTAATGCTAATACAGAAGTTTTGACTGAAACAATGGTTTCATCTACTTTCAAGCTGAAACAAGGCACACGGCTTCGGTGTCCTCATTCGCCGATGCTTTTTGATTTTGCCCCTGAGCCTATAGTCCGACAGATTTCAGAATGATTTTTGAATAGTAGGGGCAAATGCTGAATTTGAGTAGAGTTAAAGTCTCATACAATTATGGCATAAGAAATTATGGGCTTGATTTTAAATTTGGCAGGTACGGTATTCCGCCACCAGCATGGCGGAGTACCCTGTCTGCCAGACTGACTGTCCAGCTGCTAGATTTAGGGTTGGGCAGACTGCCATGTTTCTGACTCTAAATAGAGTGGGGAAGCCTTGCTGTCCCAAACAAAAAAAGGAAAAATGACTCCCACACCCTGGGAGAAAACTCCCAGTGTGTCAGGGTCATTAGTATTTTGATTTTCAAAAGCAAATGTCCACTTTGGGAGTTTGTATTTCAACAAAAAGTTCATCACTTCCATGTTAATGACTCCTGACAAAGTACCTTTTCATGGAACTGTAAACACATTATTAGTTCACAAAAACTATGGTGACCACAAAGCAGACATTCGTGCACTATGGTGCAAGGGTGTCTGCTTAGGCACCTGGCAGCATAAAGGGCACCAGTGCCAGGGAGAGAGTAGAACAGGGCCACATCTTTCAAGATACAGTGCTCTTCTGCTCCTTGTCATTCACTCAGTGCATTGCAACTACTTCACTTGCTGCTCTGCATTGCGCTATTTGTTTGAAAATCTGGGCCGGAGTGTTCTGCAACTATGGATTTGAGTCCTGGAAAGGCTAACACGTTCTCCACTCTTTTCGGGTATAGTAACACTAAATAAATGTGTTATTAGTAACATCTTCTATTTACAGTATGTTGAGATGTGTTATTAATATAAAATCTTTTTTGTTCAATTTTTGGTATGTAAGCTGCTGCTTTACATGGCTTAAAACTACTCTCCTAATTCCACATATAAAACACCTTCTTTGGACTCAAAGCATCTTAATATGAAATGCTTGCTGCCAAGTTTTTCTCATTCAAGTAGCCCACCCAGCCCTTTTTAGGTTCTGGCTGTAGACAGCTTCAGCAGACCTGTTGTTATCAATTCATGATTTGATGTCTTTGTTGGCTATTTTAAGTCTTTGTTCTTGATTTGAAGGCTTTCCTTCCTATTCTTGTGTTTATCCTATCGAGGAGCATTTTGTCTCAGAGTGTTTTGATAGGCTGAGTTGTATCCTTGCTTCCCCTGGCAATGTCAGGGAATTATGCTTTCCTTTTCTAGGTTTCAATGACATTTTACTTTTAGCACTCAATTGGAATATTCTATTCTTCAATCTCCTCTCAGTATCTCTATCCTTTTAGAGCATTGCCCACTCCAACTTTAACACACCCTCCTTCTCCAGCTTTGCCATTCTCTCCACCTTCTTCCTTACATGCTTTCACTCATATACCGGGCCTCCTTCACTCCATTCCCTCCTCCTGTGCATTTTGCTGGGGTTCAGCTCACCTCTACATCCTCCCCACACTACATGCTCCCTCTTCCATTCCCTTGCCTCCTTAAATTCCCCCATCCTCCTCCTCTCTGGATCTCTCTTCCATTGGTGGCCCTTGCTGGGCAGCTCCTGCAGCATGTGTTCAAGGCTGGTGCATCACAGTGTATATAATGGCTTTTCAAAGTCACAATGATGTATGATACTTTTATCTTTCCTGGCTTTTCAGCCAGCAGCTTGTTGCATTGGGGGACTTGTAGTTTTTCTTTCACTTTCAATATGGACTCAAAATCCCACAATGCAAAGTGTTGTTGCCTAAAATGCCAGAATTGTATGAAAGTGCTATACTTGACATGGAGTCACTTGTCAAACATGTTTCGAAACAATTACAAAGTCATCTAGTCCATTTTATAAATGAAACCAAAAATAATCTCTGCTCAAATATTTTGGGAGGGTTCACTCTCACTCACTTCTAGCATTGGTAATACAAATCGTTTTTTCTTTTGTGTAGCGGACTCTGTAACACAATAAAGGCACGATATGGTCCAGACACTAGAACTGATGGAGGCCTGCTTACAGACACTCCCAGTTCATCTGACATTAGGAGATCCCCCTCAACGGACGGCCCCTCAGGACAGCCTAGGTTCCCGACCTGGTGTTCCCTCAAGGAACCATCCAGGACGCGAGACTGAGGTTGGGCACTATCGGGACACATCCCAGTCTCACTCCTTCTCCTAGGAGACAGGACGTGAGGCCCTACAACCTCCCCACTACCACGGGACCTAGCTGGGCAACTCTGAACCTCTCCCACCACTCTGGGTTGGAAGATACCTGAGCCACTCCTCTTATGGTCACTCCCCAATGCCTCTTCAGACCCCTTGGAATCCACCAAAAGGTCTGCCTCCCAGGTGAGCTCTCTGAGGTCAGAGAACTCACCCTCCAACCAGTGTTGGCATAGCTCTGGAAAACAGGGACTTACAATATGCTCTCCCACAATTGGATCACACAGCCCCACACAGGTGTTAACCAAACTATCCTTCACCTCACCATCCAGTGCCTCGCACACGTACCCCACACCACTCTGCTGAGATTGGCAAGACAGTATCTGACTGTCTCTGTCACTCAACCCACACTCTTCTGGGTGGTCTTCACACTCACACACCAGGACTTCAACCATGGGGGAACCCCTCTCCCTGCACCTCTCATCTAGAGTCAGTAGAGTGTCCCTCCCACCACGAGGACTATGAACCCCTGTGCCAGTTCCCCAATCCACCTCAGGGACACTGCTCACCACTGGAGCTACCTCATATCCTTGAACCTCCTGGTGTATGTTAACCCCCTCCTTCAAGTCAGGCGCCACATCTCTGGGTGTGTGTACTACTCCCTCAGCACTAGATAACATAATTTTGCTGCCACCATCTGAGCTGGACTCCACCTCCAACTCAGCCCAGCTCACTTCCTGAGCTACACACATTTCTTTTTCAGCTAAGGCTCGCTCTATCTCCTCGCACTCCCGGTCTAGCTGCCTCAGCCTCCGGTCACGAGCACGAATCCGATTCCTCTCTTCACGAGCCAATCTTTCCCAAAATGTTTCCTCCTCAGGGCCACTGCCCTCTTGGTATTCTGGCTGGGGATCCTCCCCCTCAGATTCCTCCTCAGAGTCATCTGCTAGTGTTGCTTCCCAGCGTAGCACCTCATAGCTATGCAGGGCTGCCTCAAGATCCTGCCTTGTGGATCTCCTCTTCACAGGTAGCCTCCTCTCCTTGCAAAATACTTTTAGTTCCCTTATCTTGTAGATATTCAGGTGCCAAAAGTTGACTTCCATTTTGACAAGGCCCAACAGGTGCAACAACTAACCAGAGTTCCAATAACCAAAGTTCAAAGGGAAACAGGGAAAAATAGTATGTGGTTTTGTTTGATCTGCACTCACTAGTAGTGTACACCAATCACTGTATATGAATCACAAATGCAAGTCCAAATCCTCACCGCTGACCACCAATGTTAGATTTGGGGGTCTCTAGTTGGCAATGGTTTGCACCTTTGTCCAAATAGGGACCCTTGCATCTAGTCAGGGTAAGGGGCTACACTCCTAAAATAACCCCTGCTCACCCCCTTGGTAGCTTGGCACGAGCAGGCAGGCTTATCCCAGAGGCAGTGTGCAAAGCATTTGTGAACACATACAGTAATACAGTGAGAACACTACAAATGGACACTACACCAGTTTAGAAAAATAAGTAATCTTTACTAGACTTAACACAAGGTCAAACGACAAAAATCCACAATACTGTAATCAAAAATGAGTCTTTAAAATGGTAGAAGTAGCTTAGTTCAATGTAGATGGTAAATGCGACACTTTACTCTCAAAGTACCTGGGATGCGTAACGCAAAACAAACAAAAGGGTCGCAGGGAAGGTGATGCGCCGTTCCTTACACTCAGGGGAGTGGATGCGTCGGTTCCTTACTGCTGCGCAGGGGAGTTGAGGCTCTCTTCCTTACTGTGTGGGAGTTGATGCGTCGGTTTCTTACTGTGATCCGGTGCGATGCGATAAGATGGCGCCTCGATGCGATGACGATCCGGTGCGATGCGACAAAATGGCGTCTTGGTTACGGTGCGACAACGTAGATGCGATGCGTGCACGCCCGACGGCCGTGCAGTGACTCAGTGAACTTCTGAGCCGCGACAGGCCCTGCGACACACTTCTCCGGTGATGCGACGGCGACCTCCGCGGTGGCGGCACACTTCTCCGGTGATGCGACGCGCCTCAGTGATGTGATGCGAGCAGCTGCGGCGGCGGCACGCTTCCTCGGCGATGCGGCCGCAACTGCTGCGGCGGCGACACGCTTCTCCTTCGTTGAGTCGCGCTTCCAGCTCCCAGCGACACGCAGTCTTCAAAAGGGCCCAACACAACAGCAGGCACCTCTTTGCAGGTAGAATTCCCAGCAAGGGAATTCAGGGGAGCTGGTTGGTGAAGTCTTGTATCCCTGAGACTTCAGGCAGGAGGCAAGCTCAATCTTCAAGCCCTTGGAGATCTTCTTCAAGATGATGAAAGTACACACAAAGTTCCTTTCTCCTTTCCTTGGCAATAAAGTAACCACTGCAGGCCAACCCCAAACAGCACACAGCCCAGGGGCAGTCTCCTCCTTCAGCTTCCTGGTTCTTCTCCTTGGCAAAGGTTCGTCTTGATTCCCAGAAGTGGTCTAAAGTCTTGGGGTCTGGGCCCCAATATTTATACTAATAAATCCTTTGTCCTCTGAAGGCAGAGGGTGCCTGTACCTAGCCAAAACCAGTTCTGTGCAGCTTCCTGGCAGGAGGTGGAGACAGCATTGTTGAAAGCAGACCTGGCCCAGGTAGCTGAAAGGAAATCTCCTCCCCCTACTCTCTATTCTATGAGGGCTCAGGGGAGTGAAAGGAAATCCCCGCCCCCTACTCTCTATTCAGCCAAGGTCCTATTCAGCCCAGCCCTGACCCATCAGACTGCTGGAGCCCAAGCCCTCCTGTCACTCACAAACCAGACATGCAATACACAACCTAGCAGAGGCAAGCTGGACGGTTAGGCAAGAAAATACCTACTTTCTAAAAGTAGTATTTTCAAACACAGAATGTAAAAATCACCCACACTAAAAGATGTATTTTAACATTCTGAGTTCAGGCATACCAAACTCGAATTTCTACCTTGTTCCTGGGTCAGTTAGGATTATAAGATGTTATAATCAAACTGCCCATTCTGGCCTATGGGAGCAGGTAGCCTTGCGATAGTGAAAATGAAATTGGCTGTAATTCACTATCAGGACATGCCACACACATCAGGGCATGTTCTACCTTTCACAGACAATGCACCCTGCCCTAGGGGTACCTTGGGCCTACCTTAGGGGTGACTAACATGTAGAAAAGGGAAGGTTTGGGGACTGGCAAGTGGGTGCACTTGCCAAGACGACATGGCAATCCCAGACTGCACACAGGCTCTGCAATGGCAGGCCTGAGCCATAGTTTACAAGCTGCTTCTGTGGATGGCACAACCAGTGCTGCAAGCCCACCAGCAGCATTTGATTTACAGGCCCTGGGCACACACGGTGCACTGTACTAGGGTCTGACAAGTAAATCAAATAATCCAATCATGGAATCACTAATCCATAACAACAATTTATAAAGAGAGCATATGCACTTTAGCACTGATCAGCAGTGGTAAAGTGCCCAGAGTCATAAAACCAACAAAATCAGGTCAGAAACAATACAGGAGGAAGGCAAAACGTTTAGGGATGACCCTGCAAAAAGGGCCAAGTCCAACACAGCAGCACAACCTTCCCTAACATAAAGATACGTTAAGGACAGGTGGTAGTAGCATAAGGAACACCACACAATGTTCTTACATATACAGGACAGGTACAACACAGGTATCTAACACACTAAAGAGGGAATGAAAGGCATTAAAGGAATGTTGTACGATTTCCATAAACAGACATATTACAAGAAGTACAAAACTCCTGGAAGAAACAGCCAACCCTCTTTTGCAATTACCATACATTTATGTACTCATAGAGGATGATGACCCCTCATCTATCTAACGTGGTATGCTTCATCAGTGGGTTCCACACCTAGCACTGCAAGGTGTTTGATAGTACTATTCTTCACTGGTTGTACATTCTCCTAGTTCCCTAGGTTAGGCAAGGTTGTGGCCCTTATTTCAACATTTATATTCTCCCTTTGTTAAATTGTCCGACTTAAAATAAAATGTATGAGGGTGAGCTAAAAATCTTTTGCTGGTATCTCCCTACCATAAGATAAAAAACAGGAGTACTGAGCAATGGAACCTTCTTCTCTTTTCCATCAACATGGTTTTGGTGCATGGATATTGCTTCTATCAGGTCAGGCATGTTCCTCTTAACTATAGGCATCTAACATATAAAATTGAGAAACAGTTCCTGGTTCATAGAGCATGTTCACCAGCATCAGAAGAGGAGGGAGAATGAGCAAATATCCTCAGACCCCCTTCTTTGAATAGTCCCACACACACTATTGGCGTGGCTATTTTTTTATGTAGCACATTTCACAGGGTGTCACTGTAATCAGAGCCTGGGCTTTTAAACAGGCACACATAGGCCTTGAGACTATGAGCCACACGCCTAACACCCAAGCACCCCCTACCTTGCTACCAGTGCCAACAGGGCTGTGGTAATGAGGCAGTGAAGGCTAGGTCCCATCTTCTACTCTAGGCAATGGTAAGACTAGAAAATTACTTCCAACCTGCCGTAACCATCACTTTACAAAGATACCACTTCTACACTAGATGGCAAAAGGAGGGTGACACTTTTGATACTCTTACTGCTCTTAGGAGCCTGTCTACTACATGCAGCGTTGGAGCCTCCAATGATGAAATGCTAAGAAACCAACTCATTATCTGCTCCATGGGCAGACCAATAAAAGAAAGACTCTAGGTACCAAGAAACCCACACTGGAAGAGCTCATAAAGAAAGCAAAGGCTTATGAGCAATCTGTTTCATGGGTCAAAGAGATTAATGAAGAAAAAACTTAAAGGAAACATGCCAGTGATGTCTGTAGGGCAAAACCGAGACAATCAAAGGATATCCAAGATAAAACCAGCATGAGAATAAAAGTGACTGCTACAGCTGTGTTAACAGAAACCACGTGGCATCATTCAAGGGATGTACAGGACTGTGAGTGTAGCAACTGTGGCAGACTGGGTCACCTCTCCAGGGTGTGTTATAATAAAATAAAAGTCGAAATGATATCTGAAGAAGCCCCAGACGCTAATGACAATAAGCCTAGTGACAAGGCTGACCATATGGTGCTGGCAGTACAAAATGTGAGCAGCAGAAAGGAGGACAATCCAGACAAGCCACCCATGTGTACGTTGCAAGTCCTGCAGAAAAATAAGCACTCATGGCATTCTCTGGGTCCCCATTCACAATTTTCTCTGAGGAAGATTTTGATTTGAATTCACAGCATGTAGATTTACTGTCTGATTAATAAAAACATTACAATATATATCAAAACATTAATTATGACACTTCACTCAACAATACATCAGTCACAATCCGAATCAAACCACGCAAAAAAATATGGTACTTGCCTATAAAAAGAGAGATTTTGAAATTCATTAAGTCAATAATGGTTCACTTCTCAAACATGATCAATCATTATTATGCAGAAATGAGTGAAAAATAACGCTAAAGTGCTTCAGTGCTAAAGTGCTTCAACAGTTACAATCCGTACTAGAACATTAATTGCAATGAACCTAGAATCGGCTCTATATCGGAATATTGCAAAGTACCTTTAAAGTGCTTGAGTAGTTAAAGCAGCTCATTACAGCCACTATTTGCTACAAATTCGAAATTTCGTGAGTTAGAGCAAATTTGCTAAAGTGCTTACATTTTGTGGAGCATTCGAAACAGTAAAACCAGAAAAATAAAAATAAGCTCCTAAAAATACTGCAAACCAAGTAAGTACACCAATTCATAAAATTGTGTCAGATCGTTCTAGGCAACAATATTAATACAGATTGGTAATAACAATAATAAAAACACGTACAAGGTAGCACTAAAGTGATATGCTTCCTCTCCATAATGATCCATAAAGATTGGCCAGTTATGAAACTGATTTCAACATATTATCCACCAAAAGCATAAACTTGATGAATCAACAAATTAATGGAATTGACCTTCCAGATAAGCAAAGCATGATGATTTGACAGCAATGTCTAACACCTGCTTCTATAAACAATGGTTTCAGCAAATTTCGTCTTGCTTGAAGTAGACAAGGGCAGACACATACTATGTGCAATATAGATTCTTTTAAATGGCCATAGCCTCTACAACAAATTGTCGACCATTGTTGCAGTCACCTTGGAGTACCGTCCTTAGTTAAATACCTGTTAAGTCTTAATATGAGAAATTAGTCCCTCATATAAGATGAAAAGTGTGCCCGTAGATATGGCTGGACCTCAAGCTTTTCAAATGAATTCATTACGGTGCAGGCTTGCTTTTTTGCTGATAGGGCCTCTTTATCTAATATAAAAGATAGAAGATTTATAACTTGATTTAAAAAGCTCTTAAAAGAGGCTTTAATTTGTTTCTGAGAGCCCAGATGCATGGTAGTTAAAGGTATGGAGGCACACAGATAAGTTGGATCCCAAAACACTTGCAAAATCAGGATTGGTAAGTTCTTTCCAACACAAATTTGCCAGAGAGACAGGTTTTGGATAAAAACAAGACAGATAGACTTTTTAAAAAGGCAGCCTGTCTCACTAGCATTTAACTTTGTAGACCGAACACCAAGCGAATTTACATGGCCTATGTTCTGCGGTATCTTGAAGACGGATTTCTAAGCCTTAATTTGTAGAAGGTCCAATAATTTAGCATCCAGACCTAGAAAGATTACCGAGCCTTGAATAAGTTTTGCCTTCATGATTTTTACTAGATGCTTGTAGGTAGGGCACATTAGCTTGTCACATAATGTTCGAAAAGCAAAGACGAGAGAAGCAGATTCAGGCATTAGAAGGTTAAAATGGCCTAAAAATGACACTCTATCATCAAATAAAATGCCTAGATATTGATAAGACCTGACTGAGTCAATCGATATTCCCCATACTCTCCATTCACGGGGTCTGGGACTGAATCGCCCTAGTGACATTATTTTGTTTTTCTTTATATTCAACTCAAGGCAATTTCGGATATATATTCATCAAAGGACTTGATTAGCCACTGTAGGCCTATTGGAGTATGACTGAGCAGTATCGTGTCATCGGCATATTGTAAGTACTTTACATTACAACCTGCGAAATAGGAGAGTGTGCGTTTACATTTTGCAGTTGGAAAGGAAGATCCGCCATGAAGAGGTTAAATAGAGATGGTGCAAGCACACACCCTTGCGTCAAGCCACTAAAGGTGTTAAATCATTGGGTCAAGCTGGTACCATCTCCCAACTTCACCTGGACCCATGTGTTGGAATATAGGATATAATCATATCAAGAAGTTTACAAGGCACTCCCCATGTCGCAAGCTTTGACCATAGCAGCTCGCGTGGAACAGTGTCAAAGGCTGCTTTCAGATCAACAAAGCTGATGTATAATTTTTGTCTTTTATAAATTGCTCTCTCGGCCATTAGAGTAGGAGAAAGTAGATTTGTAGTTGATGACTGTCTTTTTCTGAATCCGGAGTGATAGATAGGTATTATGTGATGTGATGTTGCCCACTCTCCGAGATCCTTAAGTAAGCATAATTCAAAAACCTTTGCCACGACATTTGTCAGAGCTATAAGCTGTTTTTTGCTTGATTGTCTGGGGGACCGTTCTTTTAAATTGGCTGCAAAATGCACCCTTGCCATGATTCTGTGACCAATCTCGTCAATAAGATCTCATTAAATAATGAGGTCAACACTGATGCCCAGAGTGCTGGATTGGCTTTAAAAATGGCATTGGTGAGGCCGCTTGGGCCCGGTGTTCTATTTGACCTAATCCCACTGATAAGGGTTAATACTAAATCCTTAATGAATGGCTCAATTGATGGTGTAGGTTCTGCATGAGAGCTCCAGCTCCTTAGGGTATATTGATTTAAGTTGTTGATCTTTTCTTGTTGGTCATTTTAATCCACCAGGGTTGATATTTTCTACTGAACGCCTTGTTCTATGTTGGATTCAGAGTGCTCACCATATATGCTGGAGATAAAAGCCTTCCAGCCAGATTCAGTGATATTAGCACTGTTATCCCTACATCCACCATCTTCCAGGTCATTAATGATACCCCAAAACTCCTTAATATTATTTGTCGTACTTGCAAAATGCAGTTTCGTCCATATCACCTCGTGATATGCCCTTTTTGCCTTCTATATTTCTTGTTTGTATGCCCTTATCAGGGATTTCAATGTGTGCTCTCGGGGAAGAGTTTCTGCCAGTATATGTTTGCCTGAAGACTTCTTTTTTTGCTCTATAGAGGTCTGTCTTTTGTTGGTAGATCTTAAACGAATGCCACCTATTGTGGGATTTTACTATAGGGATTCCCCTTCGTGTGTTTTGGGCCAGAAAGTTGTCAATTAAAGATTTACATACTTGGTGCCAAATCACCACCATAAATGCTTCCTTTTATGCCTCAGGAAGCAGCTTTGATTTGTTTTTACACAAAGCTCATTATTTCAGGCTGTTTCGTCGACTGTCAAACCAACCTTTTCAAATTATAGGATGCTGACACTTGATGGAGAATATTAGATTTCAGCTGGCGACGTACGTTTAGCTCCAATGTTATTACTTGGGGGTTGTGATCACTTTCAACTCATGGATCGACATAATACCCAACAATGAGGGAGGCCAAGTCCATGGAAAAGATGGTGTAGTCTATTACAGAGTGGTGCCTGGAGTTTCTGTAAATTGGCATGTTGTTAATTCATTTGGAGAATTATCAATCAGCATTATTAGGCCCAGTTTTTGTATATGGTCATGACAAGACTGAATTATAGCACTGCTAGAATTATCAATTGTTTTCCTTTCCGCAATGTGAGAAATAATTAGACTTGCGACTGTATATTATTGATAGGTAAGAGTTAAGTACGTGGGTCAGAAATCAAATCTGTAATTATAAGACCTGATGATATTGCAGGATTAGAAAGGGGGCCAATGGCACTTTTGGCAATGCTGTATCTTCTTTGGAGATCCTGGTAGAAGTTATGCCCAGCTGCTCATTATTCTTTGGTTGCACTGTAGGGATCAGTAATGTTGGATAGTCTGCATTATCACATTTCCTAACCCCAATTCCCCACTCTGTAAAATACGGACCACATTCAAATACCTTGTTAGCAATATTATTATTTCGTCATGCAGTACAGGTATTTGCTCGTGAGGAGATCGAGGGGTCTTGTTTGAATTGAACAGATTAAAGATCGTTGGATGGAAGATGTGACAGCACTGGAATTGAAGCAATTAATTTAAATATATTTACACGATTAAGAAGATCATGTGGTCCTCTTGATTCGTACAAAGGGAGAAAGAGGATCTTGATAGGAGTAATGGAGCGATTAGCCTGATTTGTGCTTGATTCTTTGCTGATGGGATACTCAGATTCAGATTTCGAGTCTTGTATCAATAGCCTCGTAGGGGATCTCTATGTGGGGAAGATGTTCAACTATCAATTAGGGTGCTTTGTGATTGCTCTAATTTATTTATTTGTGTGGTACAACAATTCATTATTGATTCAGTCTCATTTACAATATTTTGTTGTAGCGTTGGAAATACTTTTTTTTTTTTCCCTACTTTTTTTTTTTAAAGGTGCTTCCAGAACTTTCTCATCCAGCAATAACACTACCTCTTTTAGGTTACCTGGATGATGGTCGGACAAAGCCCTGCCACTGATATTTAGGGGAACATCTCCAATTTTGTCCTGAGAAGGTATAATCTGACAAGGGATTAGTTGAACTTCGCCCATCTCAAGCGCAGGAGTTTTAGACTGTCGATTATATTGTATAGTAGTTATAAAAATTGGGTAGCAATCATTTGGTCTATCAGCCATGACAGTCTTAGCTTATCTCTTAACTTTGTTCTGTGCTTTTCTTAGCCTTTTCCTGGCTCGCTTTGTTAGCCATTCATTTTAGAGGAAGGTGATGAGTTTGTAGTATTTATTACATGAATAACTTCACTTTCTTGCTTCGTCACTAATGGCACCACTTTGGCCTTTTTCAATTACCAGATTATCCTGAACATTAAGTGATTTGTCTGACTCTACCCCAAGGATTTTATCACTCAGACCCAACTGGGTGGACTGTACAATGAACTCATCATGGACTTGACAGACACTTTGTCTTGGACCCAATGTTGCTACAGGCTCAGGTCTTTGTTAGAAGGACATGGTTTTGACTTCATCCAATAAGGCTCTAACTATTTTTTGGAGGTCTGAGACTTTGTCAATAATATGAGCACACGTGATTAATTGGTTGTTTCTATTTCATTGAACCTTCATCACTAAATTGGTCAGTTTAGTAGCTTTTAGTCTATCCTACTGACATAAAGAGCAAGTGTGTTAAGTAAGTCTACTTGTATATTCAGTTTATCGGAATGAAAATGTAATGCTGTAGTTATCAGATTCATAGTATTTAGCATATTTCCCCAAATTCTGGTATAGGCCTGAGGAAGTGCTTAAGGGGAGTGAACATCCCCATGGTTGCTTATGTCATATTTTGCCAGAAGGAAGGCATTGGCTGATTTAAGTGAATTATCCATAGAATCTGGGTGATCCACCTCGAAAGGGCCTGGCTCCATCAGAATGCGGTCAAAGTTTATTTTCTGTGGAATGAGGATCAGTTTTAAATCAAGCTTTTCCTTCCAGTTATAGGACCTGGACTAAAAAGATCTATATCGGGCTTCTCATCGGGCCAACTGGGGCCTGTTACATCTTGCACCTCCTGAACACAGTTAGCACTTGGTGTACCCCTATCAACTAATGGCGGCTGTGGCAGTGGCATTACTGTGCGTAAGGGTGCCTGTTGGCTTCTGTTTGTATCGGTGCCGGATTATAATTTAATAACGGTGTTATTCATATTCGTACTCAATTCCAAACTTATTGTATCCCAGACGGCAGATCTATAACCTTCTTCCAATAGCACTTTCTGCCGTTTTTGCTGACTCCATGTTGAAGATAATGCAGGACTTTACTGGGAGGGGCTTGGGGGAAAACAAAAACCTTAGTTGCAATGGACTTGAGCCTTTACAGATATTGAGGGAGAACTCAATTCAAATGCTTTTGTTGCGGCATTATCTGTCAGCTGTTTGCTTGTATTGCCTGCAGAATTACAACCTATTGCTGAGACCATTCACTGGGTGGTTAGACCATAGGTTATTATTGAGTCAAGATTTATTGGACTTATCTCAGTCATGACAGCCCTGTTTGGAGGTAATCTATCTCCTTTAAATGGTTTTTCAGGGAATTTAAAGTAATCCACAATGGAAGATTAAATAGCAGCACCACTGCTATACTTCGGTGATGTTCCCATGACTTCAAACAAGGCAAATCCCTGCCTTGCTGTTGTAGAGGCATTGTTGACCTGTAAGAAGACTTCTAGGTCAGCTGTAAGCGTGGATTTGCCCATTTTAATTTTTCTCCTCTTTGCGGTTTTAAGGCTCCTTGAGAGTGCCCAGACCTCATTGTAAATCCAATATAGCAACTCAGGAGCTGTGGCAGTCTTTGATTAAACTACTTTTTATGGCTCTTTGCAGTTTGATGTTTTATGGGGTGTATACAAAGGTGGTGCAGCTCACGCGGAGCGTGCTAACTGCACCTCGACCTAGCCAGGCCGTCTCCGCTATCTCACAGCTCAACCCTATGGTAACAGTAGCTAAACTGCACCACACCTTAATTAAACCCTTAACACGGTACCACAACTGGGACCTCTTGCCTCGACATTTGAGCTTCCACTGACAATACTTCACTGCAGTCAGACTTTATGGGATTTCACTGGTTACAGCTGACTAAATCCTTAAGCCAGAGGGAGTGAATTGATGTAGCCTGGAACACACAAGCCACCCATCCTGCTGTTCTGCGCTGGTGCCACCTTCTCCCAGAGACCGGCACACTCTCAGCCACCAGCCACCTATCCCTGATCCTCGGCTCCTCTGGCAACTACCTCCTCTGATCGTGCACCACACCGCTTAGTTGATCAGACGATAATTAAATGGAATTAACTGGTAATTGAAATAAAAATTAAATTAAATATACAGGCTAGATGGAGTTAAATCCGTCGGTTAAAGCGTCATTAAATCGCCATTACGTGCCACCTACCACTGATCACTTTCTGAGTCAAAAACTGGTGGGGGCTCCAGCAGCGGTAGGCAGTGGTAGGTAACAGCACACAGCTGAAGACTGCGCAGTACGCAGCTGATGGGGGTGCTGGGATGGCGCTGAGAAAGCTAGGAAGCCGGACTGCACCGGATTCCCTGGCCGCCCTCTGGCCATCTCACTTCACCTCGAGGTCGGGGGCCACAGTCAGCTTAGCCCGCCCCTAATGCATACTCCCAGCCCACATCCAACAATACCGGCGAAAGGTGCTAGCTCTCTGTGGTGACGGTGACTCCCGCTGCACTCCCAGCTCGCTGCTCAGTGCTGATGCTCGATCCTCCTCCTGTGCATCAGTGCGTTAGTGTGAATAATTTGTATCTGTCTTGACCAGTAAATTGATATATCTACTTGCACCTCACATCAAGGCTGTCACCTTTGATGGTTGGCGAATATACTTTCTAGGATAATTCTCCTGCAAGGTAGTTTTCAAGGATTTCACAACTACAATTACGATTTTTGTGGCTAAAATTGATATATATATCCTGGGATGGAAAGCTCAATGGTTACTCCAAATTACTCTTGATCTCTGAACTGCTGAACCAGTATTAGGCATCAACCAATCTGACTCAGGACTGCTGATCTTCCAAGTGTTTCTACAACTGTTCAACAAAAATATGGGCAAGCTCAAAGAATATGTTCACTGCATTAAGCTCCGAGAAGGAACCCACCCATCAGCAGTTAAGAGGTGTACCTCTCCATGTGAAGGGTGGTCTACAAAACTGCTAGATGAGCTTGAGAAAGATAAGCTCATACAGGAAACAGAATCTTCATATTTGGATTTACCCATAGTTTTGGCCAAAAAGAAGTATGGCCACTGTGTAGTTCTTCGTGCCATTGACAGCCATCTCTTACCTAGAATAAATGCAATTCTTGTGTTTTTGGATGGCACCATGGTATTTTCCACCTCAGACAAGCTTATCATCAGGCTGAATATGCAAAGGAGTCAACGTTTTTCATTGCCTTCCTTATGCCGTTTGGACTGTTCTAATACTGTAGGATGCCTTTAGGCCTAGCACCAGTGGCATTTGTGTTTCAGTGTGCCATGTTTCACCTCTTAAAAGACATGGAAAAAATGCCAAATTCTTCCAGGATTACATTTTGGTGTTCGGCAAAAATGAAGAACACCATCACGTTGTTCTGAATTAAGTTTATTCACGGTTAGCGATATATGGTCTGACCTTGTCTCCTGAAAAATATACGCTATTCAATCAGCATGTGAAGTACTTACACACTCAATTTTGGCACAAGGCTTAGTACCAAATCATCCCTGGTTAAGGCTTTCCAGGATGCACCACCGCCCATCGATGAAGAGATGTTCATGCCAATCATGGGTTTGTGCGAGTACAACTACAAATTTATGTGAAACTTTCCCACTCTCTTGGAACGAATGTGCAAACTACTTAGAAAAGGTACATTTTTTGGGTGTACAAGATCAGTAACAAGCTGTCAAAACTGTAATGTATAAGATCACCTCAGCCCCAATAAAAAAACAGTTTTGTCTTGAAAGAGAGTGAACCATCTAAGTGGATGTCAGTATATATCCTACCTAAAGTAACAAAAATAACATTTCTTATTATATATAAAAAAATAAAAGTCATGTACATAATTAACTAAAAGTAATGTCATTATATTTTATTAAAAATTAATCTTAATTTTGATGTGAAAACAAAACAATAAGGGCCTCATTTACAAGAAAGTGCTGCAGCGCGGCACCGTAAGCCCTTTGGCTGCGCCACGCTGCGGCACTTTCAAAGCACAGGGATGCGTCATATCTATAAAGATATGACGGATATGACCATGGTGCAAGGATGCCTGCATCACAGGGATGATTGTTTATGTGCTGGATGGTGTCCCTGCCTGCACATAAGCAATCTGAAATGGCGTTTTTCAAGTTCTATGTGTGCTGCATTAGCACACATCGAACTTGTAAAACTTCATTTTTTTTAAGGATGGTTTATATGCAGGAATGTGCTATGCAGGAAGGGACACCTTCCTGCACATAAACAATCATAGAGGTGATTTCCTCATTCTATATGTGCTGCAGAATGCAGCACGCAAAGAAAGAGAAACAAAACGAGGAGGAATGAGTACATTTCTCCTCGTTGCGCCTCCCTTCGCCTCCCCTGGGGAGGAGTAGCATTCATACGCATTTCCAGGTTTATGATTTCTCGTAAATCTGGAAATGTGTCAGGTTCCATGGGTGTTGGGTGGGAACACCCACAGCAATACCCATGGAACGTCCCTTTCATGCAAAGTACTGCGTGTAAAGGGGCCGTATTTACAAGGACAGGAAAAGCTACGGAGGGTTGCTTTTCCTTTCCTTGTATGTATGGGGTAGCAAAATGCGCCGCTGGTGCGTCACAAAAAGTGACGCACAGACGGCACAAGGGGCTTGTAAATAAGCTCTTTTATGTTTTATTTTTAGATAATTTAGTTAACATTAAATTAAATATGTTTATATTCTTAACTAGCTTAAATAATTTAATTTAATTTATCATTATTTCCACTGATGTTTTATTTGAAGTCCCTATCGCCATTATTTTCTACAAGAGGGCGTTGCAGCACCAACGATTGGCCATGTGTGGTACTGGACTTACATATATTTACTATTGTTTTGTGTCTTTTTTGGCTGAAGTAACTTAAGAAGTGCAGTTTGTGATGAGCATTGTGCTTACCCCTTTGTGGGTGGGTGCATGTCCCTGCCTAAACCCCTCCAAAGCAGTCAGCAAATCAAGCCCTATGCATTGTGTAAGTGATGCTAAAATACTTATACAAACTTTTAACTGTTTGAACCACTTTGTTCTACATTTCCCTTTTAAAGCTGAGGCTCTTGTGGTACTGTATGGTAAACTTCCATTCTGAAATGTTTACTTGACATTTACGGTCCTGCACATCTGCCAAAAACTACTGGTACACCAGTGTGCACCAATTTCTCCAAATGCATGGAGCTCTGTGTTTTCAGCTCTGAGTCATACAGCCAGGGAATCAGCAGCTGTGTCTTGTCCACCTTGTATGAACCGTAGTAAATTATACCTTTTCTCCCTGCCTCGTTTCAACTACTTTACCAAAAGTGAAGGACTTAAAAAGGGATTAAGGCTGAAAAGCTGTCGAGCTGTTGAATGCAGTACATGTCAATTCAGAAGTACACAACGCAGTCTTCTGGTCCTCGATATACACACTATAGCTAGCAGGTACTAAAAAGCACTTAACAGAGGGTTTTAGTGCATAGGAAGTCATGGCGCTCAGCAAATTTACGTTCCGTGTGTCTGGGTGAACTAATAAGTATGGTGCTGACCAGGAAGGGAGACCCTTAAAACCCTCAATGTGTGTAGGGAGAACCCTACAGCAAAACAGTCTAGCTAAATCCTGTGCACACATACAAGGTAAAAACAAGTAAATACAATTATTGATGCAAGCAATCTGTACAGAGTTCTTGAGTGTAGCTGAAAGTTCTTTATTATGATGAAAAACGCAACCAGCCGACACGTGTTTCTTCAGGGATGAGTAGTCCCTCGACTCTTCAGGGCTGTAGGGAGTTGCGTGCACAAGGTATCGTCCCGTAGCCGGTGATAATTCCAACCGGGCGGGGCACGCTTGTTACAGGGTAGAAAATTCCAAACAGCAAAGATTTAGCGTCTGTCATAAGTCGGAGTAATGCAATAAGTGCGGAAGCCGGTGATAATTCCAACCCAGCTATCCTGATGCGTATTCCAGGATATAATGTGGAAAGTGATACTCTTAGTTAAAATATAACAATAAGCAGGTGCCGTGAGTACGGGATACATCAAAATCCAATTCCAATACGATTACAGTGATTCGAGTGCTTGAGTCCAACGGGTACAGTCTGTATCAAAAATAAGGTATGGCCTAGGCACATGTGTGTGCTACCAATGTCCTTAGTAGAAAGAATATTCGCGCGTCTAGCGGCACCGGCTTCGAGGTACCGAGACCGGTGCCGCTAGACGCGCGAATATTCTTTCTACTAAGGACATTGGTAGCACACACACGTGCCTAGGCCATACCTTATTTTTGATACAGACTGTACCCGTTGGACTCAAGCACTCGAATCACTGTAATCGTATTGGAATTGGATTTTGACGTATCCCGTACTCGCGGCACCTGCTTATTGTTATATTTTAACTAAGAGTATCACTTTCCACATTATATCCTGGAATACGCATCAGGATAGCCGGGTTGGAATTATCACCGGCTTTCCGCACTTATTGCATTACTCCGACTTATGACAGACGCTTTAAATCTTTGCTGTTTGGAATTTTCTACCCTGTAACAAGCGTGCCCCGCCCGGTTGGAATTATCACCGGCTACGGGACGATACCGTGAGCACGCAACTCCCTACAGCCCTGAAGAGTCGAGGGACTACTCATCCCTGACGAAACACGTGTCGGCTGGTTGCGTTTTCATCATAATAAAGAACTTTCAGCTACACTCAAGAACTCTGTACAGATTGCTTGCATAAATAATTGTATTTACTTGTTTTACCTTGTATGTGTGCACAGGATTTAGCTAGACTAAAAAGCACTCATGCTAAAGTGCTGTAAACAATCTTTAAATATGGATCAACATAGGTCTAGTACTGAATTTTCAGTGTCTGAGTTCATATATGAGAGAATAAATGTATGCATGATAAGAAGGCCCTGAATGTAGACTAGCACTGTCAACTGACTTGACAGGAGGCACCTCCTACCCGTAGAAGAGAAGGCATTGTGGTAGGAAAGACTGACCTTGGCATATTGCAAATACTTGAGTGGCACAGCAGAATCCTAGTTGTGATATGTGAATGTTTTATATTAAATTGGCTGAGAGAAATATACTGCTGGGATATCAACTCTCATTCTGGCCATTAAAAAGGAGCTTTCTTTGAATGTTTTATTTTACTAGAAAAATGGCCATGTGTTTACATGCATTCTGATGCATACATACTGGTAAAGCCAATAGCGTAGCCTTTTAGACCCACATCCTATTGGCTTTACCAATGTTTGTTTTTCTCAGCGAGATGCAATAGGTGTAACCAGTATTTCCAGAAGTGGGTAGTGCAGCTTCCTGTGTAATAGGATTCAAATTGCATCTGACTGTTTAGCCCCAACAAAGCTAAACCCCAATCTGGGTTTGCTTGTATTCCTGGTTAGAGGGGACCAGGCCTAGAAGTTGGGCTAGACTGTTCCTTGTGAAACAGGAGTAAGGCTGATTTACATGTGGTTTCTCCATGTCACCGTGGAGTAGGAAGCCTCATAGAGCAATTAGAAGTGGTGCAGGTTATTTTTCAGTGGGAACCCTAAGTCCTACAGGTATGGCCAAACTTTTTCCATATAAGTTTATTGTGCTAAAGAATTCAAGCTACACTTCCCTGATGAAGTCCAGGAAGATTGAAACTAGTCTTGGGTAGCTTATATCACTGTCTATAGCAGTAGATTGAGCAAAGAAAAGAAATGATGGACTGGAATGTGGCCCAGAGTAGGTACCAGTGCCTGAGAATAATAGAGCATTCCACCAATTCAATGTTCATGGTTTTGTTTTCTTTTTGCTACAGTATTGTGGTTGCATACCACTAGACATAACAGATGTTTGTGTTACCTAACTTTGTTGTAATTACTTTATTATGCTGGAATCAAACCTGCGACGTGCCACGCACACTGATATTTTGGGACCAGGAACATTAACCCTTTGAGTTATTATATAAGCTGGGAAATCAAAGATCCATGTGGAACTTAAATTAGTACGGCAATGTTATGTTGCAATACACAGATATAAGCAAATATTCTGAGCTATTTTAGGTGGTGTGTTTTTTATTTGTCAACATCTATCTTTTTCTAATTTTCTGAGCAGACCAACTAGTATGCCTTCAATGAAGAGGAATCTCTTTTCTTCATCTACCTTTCCCCGCATTACAGACCTATCTGAGGGATGAACTATCATGTTAAATTTAGTTTACTCTAGTTTCTTTAATATATTAGCAAAACACATACCACAATATAAATTATCATTCCACAATGTTGTCTATTTGTGATTGTAGTGTAGCCTCAGTAAGTAGAGTGCTCGGCCGCCTGCTATCTGGCATTTGTGATTAAATGTATGTTATCTGCATACGCCTGTACTTTTGTCTAACTGTTCACACTGTAACAAAGTCAGCTCTATTGGAGTTGTCCCTTCTTCTTGTCAGTATCTGATGTGTTCACTTGTAGACTTTAAACTTTCTGTGCTTTCAGATGAAACTCAAGAAAATACACAGTGCCATTAGTTAGAGCACACCATCTTTTGACTAACCATTGATAATCAAAAGAGACCTGGTAAATAAGGTTTGTTAGAATCACATTACCCTCATTCCTTCCCAGCGGGAAATGATTCGCAGTGGTCTCAAGGCACGCACAGGCCGGAGGATACTTAGGGACCTAAGCGATGGGATGTTGGTCCCTAAAATTGCCAGGGCACCATTCTGCAGAGAAAAAAATACAAGGACAATGCTTTTAAAGAGGTTTGACAAACTATAGCTGTTGTACTACAATAACAGTAACAGTAATTTGTTTTATTATGCTTGATTAATTAAAACCATTGCATACATTGAAAACATATTAAAATAGAGATTCTTTGCTCAAATACTATGAATTAAAATGATATTAAGAAGACCCACATTGTGCTGCAATAAAACAATTTGAAAATGGTCATTAAAAGATGGTCTCATGGTTATTACATTCTTCAACACAATGGATTACTTAAACAGTTAAAAGTTCGAAATTGATAAAAAGTTATTAGTTGGACTGTCAACCCACCAGGGTCCCTCCACAGAGCTTTTTGTTGCACATGGGTTGATTAAATAGTGTCTAGACCACGACGGAGTGCTTTTCCTGAGCTTAGGGTGACAAACTTCAATTAACGCCTGTTTTGACGTCCTGATGCCGCCGTAAAGTGTTCTTAATAAGGTTTAGCTGGACTGACTCAGGCAGTGCCCAGATCCGTTGTAATGGGTTGATTCGTAACCAGTGGGAACGAGTTTTTCAGTCTCTTTGCAGTAATATCGAAAAATTTTGTAAGGCGGCAGTTTAGCTGCGCTAACACTGGATTGAAGCACAGCATTACAGCCTGCCTGCAGGACCTAACTCCATGCTTTCTGAATATTGGTTTTAATAAGGTATTCCTTATATCCCTTAAGTTGTTACAAATACAAATGACATGGATGAGGTCCTCTGCACCACGGCCGCACAAGCGGCAGAGCTGGTCACCACCTCTTCTTTCGCAAGGGGGTAAAAATGGGTTGATCGGACCGACTCCCAAGCGGAGCTTTAAGAATTTTAACTTAGTGGCTTTTTTAATTCCCGTTTTAAAATAAGGTTGGGATTTAAGGACTTCGTAGTTGTTAAGCACTACCCAGCCGTGAGCTCGTTTGGCTAGTGCTTTTTTGTCCTCTAAGGCAGATATTAGTCGAGTTGCCTTTGTAACTATTTTTTTAAATGAGGAGTGAACCATTGGGGTATTGCAGAGATCATATATTATGTGAATATATATGCACCCATGTGTGTGCTGCTATTTTTATTGTTATTTTTATTTGAAGTGTCTAGTCATACGTGAAAAATGGTGCAAAAGGATCAGAGCTCCATCTCTCAATTTGTGGCAAGGGCAATGTTTCAAAAAATTGTAAAATACCCCTCACACACTGAAACCTGATTCAGTGTCATGCTTCATCATTGGGGTCTTCCCGCCCCTGTACGGGACAAGGCGTGCTACGACTTACGTAGACGCAGGAGCACTTTATTCAGTGATTGGTGAGTATGTGTAGTGCGTGGGATCATGAAAAGAAAATGTGAGATGGTTAAAAATTCTCTGGCTAGTGGAACGGAAATACTTTATTGTCTTCCATGGCTGAGAATAGTAAAAGTGGGGAGGTGTAGATGGTGTACTATAATGAGTCACCTCCTACAAGGTCGACATGTTTTAGAAGCCATCCCCTTGGCTTTCTTCCTCAGGACCAAAAAACCGATCCCTGTTACACCTCAATGGGTGATAGAATAAATGTACATATGCCTGATAGTCACAAACACTGTCCTTTGTTCCCTGTTATGGGAGTAGAAAAATATACCACTTGTATATCTTAAGAACCTGAAAAGAAAAATATTTTGGATAAATCATGGCTTTCATCATTTATCTTTATCTATTCACATCACCATCACGTTGAAAGTTTTAAGCTTTTTTGTGATATATTTCTCTTGTGCAACCCTTTTGTAGGTAATGGTACCATTTGGTAAGTATCCTCTACTCATACATCATCTGAAAGAACACTCCTTGTGATTTCTAGTGCCCAGTATCACATTTATTCAACATTCTTTCATACATATGTATCTCCTTGCAAGATACATTTTATGTTACAATACATTCATACATAAAGGAAATATTTGTACACTCCTATTGTGCCCCTAAAAGGTTACAGATTGATGTTCACAGCAACTGAGCACTCGCATTCATACTCCCATGATGAGCCTTGGAAAAAATGGGAGATGTTTGGCAAAAGTCTGTGCACTCGTCCTTTTTAACTGTGATCTCATGGTGTGTCTTTTTATATAAGAATGGTATTCATGCTCTCAAAAGGACGTGCCATAATAATACATACTTTAGAATTTAATCGTTATCGCTCCATGAGCTCACACGAGCGGTGTTGGGCACCTTCAAATAGACACTGTAGGTATTTTAAAAGAACAGAAGGAAAAACAAGGTTTTAACGCCAGGGTCGTTTTTAAACAAACAAGCGTGGTCTCTTTGGCCTTTTTAAGGACATGCCATTGTCCTACTTACATGCTGGAAGGAGCGCGATCACCAAAGGAAGTACCTTCTCGTGGCTCGTCGGAACCTAACTGAAGTTTTGCCAGAGCCCGGTGTTTTAAAGTGCAAGGAGGCATGCTTGATAGGAAACAAGTGTGACTGGAAACACTAGACCTTGAAATTTTAAAGATGGCCGCCGGTAAATGGACCCAAAACAGAGTTCATTTTGATCCACTTCCTGTTGGAACGATTAACACTGAGTCGGTTGGAAAAAACACTAGACCTTGGAATTTTTAAAGATGGCCGCCGGTGATCGCGCTCCTTCCAGCATGTAAGTAGGACAATGGCATGTCCTTAAAAAGGCCAAAGAGACCACGCTTGTTTGTTTAAAAACGACCCTGGCGTTAAAACCTTGTTTTTCCTTCTGTTCTTTTTAAAATACCTACATTGTCTATTTGAAGGCGCCCAACACCGCTCGTGTGAGCTCATGGAGCGATAACGATAAAATTCTAAAGTATGTATTATTATGGCACGTCCTTTTGAGAGCATGAATACCATTTTTATATAAAAAGACACACCATGAGATCACAGTTAAAAAGGACGAATGCACAGACTTTTGCCAAACATCTCCCATTTTTTCCAAGGCTCATCATGGGAGTATGAATGCGAGTGCTCAGTTGCTGTGAACATCAATCTGTAACCTTTAGGGCACAATAGAGTGTACAAATATTTCCTTTATGTATGAATGTATTGTAACATAAAATGTATCTTGCAAGGAGATACATATGTATGAAAGAATGTTGAATAAATGTGATACTGGGCACTAGAAATCACAAGGAGTGTTCTTTCAGATGATGTATGAATAGAGGATACTTACCAAATGGTATCATTACCTACAAAAGGGTTGCATAAGAGAAATATATCACAAAAAAGCTTAAAACTTTCAGCGTGATGGTGATGTGAATAGATAAAGATAAATGATGAAAGCCATGATTTATCCAAAATATTTTTCTTTTCAGGTTCTTAAGATATACATGTGGTATATTTTTCTACTCCCATAACAGGGAACAAAGGACAGTGTTTGTGACTATCAGGCATATGTACATTTATTCTATCACCCATTGAGGTGTAACAGGATCGGTTTCTTGGTCCTGAGGAAGAAAGCCAAGGGATGGCTTCTGAAACATGTCGACCTTGTAGGAGGTGACTCATTATAGTACACCATCTACACCTCCCCACTTTTACTATTCTCAGCCAGGGAAGACAAAAACCATTTCAACACTAAAGAAGCATTTTTATGGGTCTGAACTTGATTTTCTTGTGCTAAGCAACTTCCTAGGGACAATTTTAATCATAACTGTTCTGCTGAATATCACTCTCTTTTCTCCCCTTTCTTCAGGTCTGGTAGCTTAAGCTGCACCACGCCACATTTAAGCGATCCGTTTCGCGCTGCGGGTCGTTTGCAGCAGCTGAGGCGCAATAGCTTCTCCATTTCCTATTTGAGAAATAGTCCCTTGGTGTATGCCTGGTCTTTGTGTGCATCATCAGAGAGAGGTCGCTTCAGAACTGTCTGACTAACATGCTTTCAAAAAATAATCAATATGTGGGAATAGGAAACCTAAGCTCAGGTATAGTACAAAGCCCCTCAGTTTCAATGAAGCAACGAGGCACCTAATACTGGGTCTCCAGAACCCCTATGTGGAGTTCACCCACAGTGGCCTTAGGCTAATGGTGCAAGTAACCCTGAGAGGGTGAAAGGGCACAATACCTGACAACATGTTAAATTAACATCTACTGTAAAGGTCAATTCGAGGGGCACCAAATGCCTGGGGATCAGTCCCTCAATGTGATTGAGGATTACCACTTCTAATCCTCATCCAAGCACACAGCCCTAGAGCTTTTGTACAGTCAGATCATACAAGTCTTTGCACAGACAGGTAAAGCAAACCTTCCTTCATGAGTGTAAATTCAGGAACTGAGACTTAGACCATGTTGGTGTATCTAGAGTAGTGTAAAAGCGAGAAGAGCCTAGTTTCACCTGCCTGACAGGCCCATCCAGCTCCAGACTCTGGGGTTGAGTTTTGACAACATAAACCACTTCTGTTTTGACCATCTCGGAACAAGCTCCGTTCTAGCCTCCTTTCCCCTCAATAAATAACAAGCATTGGCATAGCCAATAGGTCTCGCCTTTGGGACCTGCTGCATAACTAAATACTTGTAAGGTCCCAAAGGCGAGACCTATTGGCTATGCCAATGCTTGTTGTTCTGCCCGCTGAACTTGTTCCGGAGAGAGTGCGTGATGGAGCTTGAAATCAAGCCCCGTGTCTGGTCCCCCTTGTTGTGGTGAGATTTAAGTATCTATGGCAGGATGAGCCTCCACTGCTTGGGAGGAGACTTGATGAGGCTTGGGGTCTGAGCCAGTTTTTGACCCCCCTTGTTGGTGGGATTTTAAGATGACTAACTCTGGTAGACTCTCACTTATAGCCTTGAGAGATTGAGAAGGCTGTAAGGAATTGTGAGCGTTAGCGTACTGAGGGCAATCCTGTAGTTCTTGTATTCGCTTGTTATCGTTAACCCTCTGTTGAACGTCTTGACGGTCGCTGCCATGTTCCACATTTATGCATGACCCGTTAAATTCTTCCGCTTTTAGCATTACTTCGTGGTTTTGTTGAGTAATTATCTGGTCTGCACTGAAGTTTCCGTTGATTTTATCATGAGATTTTTCTTTTGAGTGAATTAATACGACAGTTTGTTTTGTTGAGGGTTGTAAGGTTAGATCAAATCTACCTGGTTGAAGAGGAGTTTGCAACCCTTTTATAGTGCCGCATTTGGAAAATATTGCTGTTCCGGGATCTTTCAAGAAGGAACATTTTGTGTATATCTTGGGCTGAAAGGAACAGGGATTTCTCCTTTGGGGTGACCCCTCTATACTTATTAATTCTTGACCTTCCGAACCTGGCCTCGAGTGAGCTACTGCTTCTGTTTCCGTTTCAATTAATACATTTTTGTCCTCCTGGCTTTGAGAGCCGTTGTAAGTTGTGACGTTAGAAGGCAGTCTGTTGGGGGGGCTAGAGATCTTGTTGACCATCGATATGTCGTTTGTTCCTTCGAGTTTTTCGCGATTTATTTTATGACTGTCCGGGCCAAAACCGAGAGGTCCGTTATCCCTGCACCCACTCTCACTTTTGTTTTTCGTTTTTGTTGTTTTAGATTGTGGTCTTGGTCTTGTTGGAGTCTTTCTTACTCTGCCTGACCTCATGGCCCCCCTTCCTGCTGTCGTGTCCACTTTACAACTGGTGTTAGGCTGTGTTTCCTCGGTGTGTTCCTCGAGGTGTGCCTTGTCAGTATTTTGCCAGCTAAGGCTATCCTATTATGACGCTGACGGAGGCTGGCGGTTGCTAAGGATGCTTGTAAGTACTTGCCTAATAGTTGGAAAACACAATTTACGAGTTGTAGAAGTTGTAGGAGGTTGGAAGTCGTGAGCGGGGCGAGAGGGTGAGCGGGGCTATCAGGCAAACCGCAAGCCGCACCCAGACCTGGCTGGGCCGCCTCTGCGGGGTCACCGAGCTCACACGTAACAGCCTCCCTAATGGAGGGCTGTGCTCACACTTGCTCGCTCAAGCACAAGCGCAAGCTCGCTCACCTGCCTCTCTGCGGCTGCTGACTGGTTGCTGGCTGGATGGATGGCAAAACTCCTGGCAGATTCTCCCAACACGGCGATGGAAGGACTCTGCCCCCGCCTCCACCTCCGCTCCTGGTAGTCCGATGGCCCGGCGGTCACACAGAGGGCAGAGAATGGAGGACCACAGCACAATGATGTCGGGAAAAGCTGCAGGCTGATGAGAACCCTGGAGAGCCCACTCAGCTCTGCCACACGCAGCCCGCACTCCGTGGCAAGGTGCAGCTCGAACCAATGCTCAGTGGGCCGGTAAGATACCTCTGATGAAGCCGGAGCCGAGGCTTGGTGCCGGGTGAGGGCCGGGCGGGAAATCAAAACCCGACCACTGCGTTTCTCGGTGTTCTCATCTCGTCTCCTACTCCCTCGGCTGACGCCCAGATATTGCCCCAGATATTGCACTAGGTTTTGTTCTATTACTACCCAAATCTCCCTTCACATTACATTCCACCTCTCACTAGTTTGCCAGTCAAAGACACTGATGCCTACACTCTTGCTATGATGTTCTGACGTTCAATACCCCAATCACCCATCCTCATTCAAGTCCTTACTGAAATGATGATATACCAGAGCAGTAAATCCAAGACCCGATCCCAACAAAGTACACTCACACAAGAATTAAAACAACACATATCCATATACAAAATCACAGTACTACTGGAGTACACTAAGTCAGGAAGAACAGCCACAAGCAGTCTGGTCTCAATCTCCAAAGACTCATGCTCTCCATCGCTCCCCTACATCTAACCGGTAATGGGAAGTAAAGATTGTAAAAGCAGCACAGCAGACATCAGGGTATAAGACCACATTATTGTTGTTAATAGAAAATCTACACCCAATGGGAGAATATGTATGTACACTAAATTTTGGACACTATTGTGTCAGACAACTCTTCTGTAGATTATATTCAGACAGAGAACCTAGATATCCTAGATAGAGGTGCCACCCATCCACAAGGTAACAATACCATGAGCGGACTGCACATGCACTGCACTAGGCTCCGGCTGTGATAAACAATACAGGTCACAGACTTGATTCAGCGGGGAAGAAATATTCATCTAGTCATGTTGCAAAAGACCATACATGACAAAAAGCCATTGACAGAGAGGAAGCAGACCTGGAGAGGTAGACGTGCACAACACTAGTAATATCAAGAATTTGCCAAGTCGCCGCCTTGACAGAAGCAAAGATAAGAAAACAAGAAGAATGAGAAATATCCATATTTTGATAGAACATTAAAATGAAATCCTTCATCCAGGCACAGCAGCATGAGGTTGGGAACACAGCCAAATAAGGAACCCGGATAGACCAAGATCCCAACTACCATATCTTCCTGGCAGATGTAATAGCCACAAGAAAGAATGTTCGTAGGGGTTTGTAGGAAAGTAGGATCTGCTTTTATGGTTACCCCCACTTTTTGCCTGGTGCTCTGCTGTTTATGACTAGTCTGACTGGGATCCTGCTAATGAGGACCCCAGTCTCTCTGCTTTCTCCCCTAAATTGTTATGGTAAGTACTTAGGTACATTCCAGATTGGATACTGGGATACCCTTATAAGTCCCTAGTATATGGTACTAAGATACCCAGGGCATAGGTACCCCAGGGGTCCCCCATGGGCTGAAGCATGCATTATGCCACCCATGAGGGACCACTCAAACTGTAACTACAGGCCTGCCATTGCAGCCTTTGTAAGCTGGTGCTAGCACCACTTACGAAAGATATAGGTTTCCCTATACCTATAAGTCACCCCTAAAGCAGGCCTTTTCAATCCTGAAGGCAGGGTGCTCAGGTCTAAGTTTGAGGGTGCCCTGGCACGAGCAGGCCACCCCTACAGCCTACGGAGTCCATTCTACCGGGTTGTCAGTGAGACAGCCGTATCACATATAGAGGGGCACTGCGTCATTACGCGATGACCATCTCAAAACTGGCTGTAACGAACCTTATCGTGTTTGGTATCAAACAGGTTGGAATCATACCTCCCACACAGTAAACAGTGTGGGAGGTATGGTTCCAAGCACTGTAAAGCCCTCCGGTAGGTCCTCAGTGCTCCTGGTACCAGTATTCTAGACCCAGACAGCACAACATGGCTGCTGCCGACAAGAGACACGATTCTGCCCTCCTGCTGCTGAGCCAAGCTCGAGCAGGGGAAGGCAGAACAATAGGTATCCTGTCACAAGGAGGTGGGACCACCTCCCAGACAGGGTTTAGTGTATTGTAGCCAGGTAGGATTGCTTGCCAGCACCACTCAGTCTGCTTGAGGGGCACATTTATGCCCTTCTTGCATAGTCCAGTTCAAACCAGTTCAGGGAGCCGTTGGCTACTGCTGGGGCACGAAACTGGAGAAAGGACATGGGAGTCTCCCCCCCACTGTCCAAACCCTCCCCTGGGAGGGAACCATAAATCATCCCAACCCTTTCCTTAGGGTACTTAAAGGCTTACCTGAGGGTGGGTCCCTAGATTCGTCATAGGACATGATTCAATTCAGACACCACTTCAACTTCAACCGTCTGGGCATTCTGGACTTCGCTGGACTTCGCTCTGGGCATCAAGGCTGCAGCCGGGAAGACTCCTGCTGCTCCTGATCTCTTTGCCCTGCCCGTCTGCTGCAACGTCTGTGCCTGTGCTCCATACAGGAAAACTTCCAAGGCCTGTGTGTATCCAAGACACCTGAAGGAATCTCCCTTGAAGTGAAGGAGTCCCTTTCCTGCATCTACAGGCACCACAACTAAGCTGACCGGTCTGCTGATCCTGGGCTCCTTCAGACTCCGAAATCCTCCGCAACACAGGTGGTGGTTCTCCACATCCCTCGAGGCATGCCCTGTCCTCTCACCAAGTTTGAGGCCAGTATCCCACGTCGGAACCGCAGGAACCGAACCCCTGTGCACCGCGTCGACTTGCCGCTGCAAAGGCTTGTTGGCTTCCTTCCATCAAGATCTTCGGGCTCCAGGTATCCCCAATCTAAAGCATCTCCAGTGACCAGAATCTTCAACCACACTGCATTGCTTGCACCGTGGGCCTGCTTCTTTGGTAAGCTGCTCGAGGTCCTCTTGCAACTCCAGTGCCTCGGCCTGTGGGTCCTGTCAAGGGTCACATTTAAATTCTTTGGGCTCCCCTGATTGCTCGGGGCCTGTCTTGACTCCCCTGCTTGTGGTGAGTCTCCTGGACCTTGCTGGTCCCAACATTGCACCTTCTTCAACTTCACGTTGGTTGCAGTTGCCAAGGCTTGTTGGTGCCCCCGCCGGACACCGACCCATCAACTCTCGACATCCGACGTGGGACAGCTCATGTACGGCTCCTGGTCTTCCACAGAATCGCCTAGTCCACACAGCTGCAGTTCCAAGGTCACCATCAGCTCTCCTGCAACACCTGACATCGGTGGACATTCGTCTTCCGTGCCTCCTGGTCACTCCTGAGTGGCATAGACTCTGTCCCCTCTGCTTGCAGGTTCTTCACATCTTGAATCCACCTTTGGGTTCCACCGGACACTTTCACCTTCTCCAGCAGCGGCATCTTTCTGAAGTCCTCCATTGGGTTCGACTGCAGTTTCCGACGCCACTTCACACCGATGCACCCGGCTTCCCTGGTGCAGGTATCCTGGTTCCTAAGGTATCCACGGGTGGGGTGGCTCTCCAACCTCCTGTCTTCCACGGGGTTTCTTCAGGGTCCACGGGGAAGGGTCCTCTCTCTTTAAAATTGCAACCACGACTTACACATTGATTTGTACGGAGAACGCGGTCGTGTTCCTACACTGCACACAACCTCCGTGGGGCTCCTAGATGCTCACCTTGGGTGGTTCCTTGTGCACCCGTCTTGACTCGAGTCGTGGTTCCCATACCACTATTTCAGTACATGGTTTGGTCCCCCGGGGAACCACTGTGTATTCTGTGCTACTTACTTGTTTCCATTGCAAAGTATTTTGTGCATTGTGTATATCTCCGGCTAGAAAATATCTGTATGTGTTAGTGAAGTGTCTTATAAGAAATACTTATTTTAAAAAATACACTGTGTGGTACTTTTTCACCTAATCTATACCTATAAGATTATGTTCTGGTAAAACAAGCTGCTTTACACTCCTTTTGGACTAAGCCTGAAGGCTGCTCTTGACACCTACCACTTAGAGAGCTTTCTAAGGTTGTCTAAGACCAATAAAATCACTGTAATAGTTGCCTGGATCAGGGCAAGGTGTCCACTTACATAAGTGTACATCATATACTGAGCCAGCCTCTCACAGGGTTAATAAAGTTAAATGCAACCTTAGCCAGAAGTTCAAATAGGGGACACTGAAAGACCATGAAAACCAAAGGAAAGTCCCAGGAAGGAGTGATAGATGACAGGAGTCTCGTGATCTGTGCCTCCCGAGACCTTCAGGGGTCCCATTATTAACACCTTGTTGCAAGGACTCAGTTCAATGCACTAAAATGAATTAGATATCCAAATAGACTGCAACCCTACACAAACCACTGAACAATACTATGTAGGATGTGTTCATGGGCACAAAGGAACTCCAAACCCCCTTTATTAAATGAATAATACCCTCGAGATAGCACTAGGAAACAAGGGATGAGAAACTTCAAGCTGTTTATTTCTAAAATTCGAGTCTCATGCATAAAACTGTAACCACACAGATGAGAGAATAATGCAGCAATGCATCACATAGCCAGCGAAAACAATATGAACATTCCTAACATGGTTAGCATGTTTCCAGCTCCCAAGGCCCTGTCGCTACTTCTAAGTGCTATGCAAAGTTTTTGCATAAGGATACAATAGCAAGCCTATCAATCACAGAGTATTTCTTCTCTCAGTAAAAAACAGGTCTCCAGCTCTTGACCTGGAAAAAATCAGTGGCAGGCTAAAGGCCGCTTCTCTGCACTGCTCTCAGAGCAGTCCCCAACTGAGGCTGGCTGCAGCTGCAAACTGATGTGACCTATGGCTTGATAATTCCAGCATGAATTAATGGTTTATAGTATCTGACCGCCAATTTTATCTCATGTTTATGAAATAAAACCACACTTAGAGAAACTAAAGTCTCAACAAGACAAAACAAATATGGCAATAAATACATGATCTAGATTTACATGTAGATAATTTAGCCCTATAACTAAAACAATAGAAACATGTCAGCTTTGACAATAAGCCTCCATAATGTTATGGCAGCGACCATAACATAAACCACATATTTTGTCAGGCTAGATAGGAGGCAGACATTACACTTACATTCCTGTGTGTGGCTACAACTTAACACTTTCTCATAAAAGAGATAAAAGAACCTGGAAGCAATCACATGCTAAAAATAGAAGTGTTCTAAACAAGCCATGTTACAGTGTTCACAACAGGAGGAAAATGCAGAGAAAACCTCATCCGAGAAGGCTACCCAAAACATCAGTGTCAGCAAAGCTACCATAATGTTTTGCATCGCCCTTGCACCATGCAAGGCTGTGCACGGCACAGCAAAACCTAGAATGATATTTACCAAGCCATGCAAAGCCACCTTGCGTGGCCGAGCACAGTTTGGTAAATATGGAGTAACGCAAGGCAGCATTTGCGCTGCTTTGCGTTACTGTGGCCTGGGAAGGCGTTTCATGGGTGGAGCATGGTTGTTCCTACACACCCTCCCATGGATTTTGGCTCTTTCCCAGGTTTACTAAGCTTGGTAAACCTGGAAGTGTGTCAAAATGCTACACCTTCCTAGGGGAGGCACAACGAGGAGAAATATCATTATTTCCTTTATATCTCCATGTTGTGCACTCTGCAGCATGCTTAGAATGAAGAAAATGCCTCTGAGGAATGTTTTAGTACAGGAAGGTGCTCCTTCCTGCACAAAAACAATACCGCCTACAACGCAAGCACCACAGCGCAAGGGTGCCTACATTTCCACAAGGCAGCACGTTGTGTACCAGCGCAAGGAGAGGACAGGAGTGTGCCATATGATATTAAATATGGCGCATTCCTGCCCTCCCACGCAACATAGTGCAGCAATGTGTCTTGCTGCCCTGCGTGAAACCTTGTTAAATTGACCCCGAGGCAGCTTTATCAGTCGCCTACTAAACACAGAAAGTAGAGACAACCTGATGCATTGAGAAAGTAAGTAGTGGCTGCTGAAGGTAAACTGCATCATGGTACACAGTCACAAGGATTCTCAAGAACTAATTGACTTCCAGATCGGATCCCTCTGAGACCCACTAAGAAAGATGAGGGTCTTAATTACTGAAGCTCCATCCTTTCAAGATTCAAGCAGCCAGCAAGGAGATTGGAGCATGAAGAGGTCTTGTCCGAGGTCAAGGATCCATAAGCAATATCATCTCCAGGGCCAGAGCAACGGCACACAGCAGGAAAAATCATCCCATAAAGAGGCCAGATAGGGCCAACCTGCGAAAATCAAGGAAAAGGGTAATAAAGCATAGATCAGAAGAGGAGACCAAGGGAAAAACAGAGAATACACCCATAATGCATTAACCTCTTGGAACCTTGAGAGTAAGCAGGGCAGAAGTGTACGACTAATGCTCTCAAAGAGGTCTGCCTGCAGAGGTCTGTAAGTGGTGCACACCTCCAAAAAGTAATGTTCCATCACCACGCCCCCTCTTTTTCTGGGAATTCCTCTCCACATTGATTTGGATGGACGAAGACTAGGTCCTAGTATGGAAAATCAAAGCATCTTGAAAGCAGAGCCATGTCCTGCAGCCAATTCAAAACAATTGCCTCCTGATATTAGAAGCTGACATCACAAACATATTTAAAACAACTACACGCTCAAAAGGCCTCTCCAACTCCCAGCCGATTTCTTCCCAGCAAAAACCTGGATAAGAAGCTGATAAACAGGCTGCATACTATATGAAGCAAAACTACATCCTCTGTGACCTACAATCAGTCTTCTTACCTATGCAAGGAACAAAAACAGTTCTAGAAAATATCAGCCTAGATAAAGGTTTGCACTCTATTCAGATACTGTCAGGGCTCTCAATAGCCTATTGCATAGTATATTATGGAATCACACTGAATAGCCTCACAGTATGAACTCAGATGTCCAGCAATGGATATAAAGTTGATCCATGACTTCCTCTTCAACTGAAGTCAGTAAGGGCATATTGTCCTAGTTGAGTTTTCAACTCAAAATATGACACGGCCTTCCACAAGGGTCCTCTCTCTCTCACCCCTTTTATTCAACATATATGGGGTTCTAAGGGGTCAAATACTAGAGACTGCCCAGTCGAATTTAAAAGGTACATCAACAATACCTACATTCTTGAGTTTCAAAACAACGAACCATTCATTAAACCTGATAAACATTACTGAATGTATTTATCACATATTCTTTTGAATGTAGGACAACTGTATTGATCAAAAAGGAGCAAAAACTGAGATCCTCGTACTTCGAACTATTGACTTCTGAAGCTTCTGTTTGAAGAGCTCACAAGTCTCCCCACGCCCAAGTATGAAGCAGTAAAAGCTGGAAGTATGTGGATCATTTGTGACACAGATTGGTCATTCCCATCACAAATCAATGCAGTAGTCAGAGTCATGAACCCACAACTTTGTATAGTTTGAAAAGTATGCCCATTACTGCAAGCCAATCACTACTAGAGCTGACCTAATAAATAGGGATGCTGGACAATAATCTGCACAGGGCTCCATAGAACGCTCACTGACGGACTACAAAGGATTGAAAACGTGGAAGCCAAATTATGCCTCAGCCTCGGTAAACTAGTCCTGAAAGAACTTCACTAGCTCCCAGTGGAGTGAAGGATAGCATTAAAAATGCACTGTACCATCCACAAGGCATTCTGGAACAAAGGACCCAGACATCTTCAAAACATGGGTCCCAACACACCATTTTGCACATTCAGTTAAAAGCAATACAGTGGCAAATCACTGTGACTCCACGCCCCCAAACTCTGAACTAAGTTGACTCCTATTTTGAGAGCAGAACTTACAACACTCCTTTTATTAAATTCCTGAAAACTAAAATCGTCAAGACAGCATTCGGATAAAGGCTTGGTAAACTCAGTGTAGTACGCAAGATTGACAACAGATGAGATGTTGGTGAGCAAGGAATATTGAATCGGGATCATGGTTTTCATTCAGTTAGACTCTTATTACCTCAAATGTTCAGAACTGTATGGTGCTCTGAAAAACTGCAAAGCAACATGTAAAACCCAAGTAGATAAATTGGGATGGCGAGAGCACCCTGCTGGGGTGAGCCAACTCCACATTGCCCATGTCTGGAATGTGAGTAGCTGACAGGACTTGAAGATCTAGGTCAGGTCCACACTATGGGGGCTCAAAATCATGTAAACTTTTTCAAAGAGATTTCATAAAATTTCAGGAATATTACATACATTTCACATGAGGGAATACCATTTCTAATAGTAGTCCCATGAGATACTGGCAGGGCTCTTTATTGAGAGCAGAAATGTCTGCTTGAACTAGGCATTTGCTGCACAAACAAGTCTCCTGTGACCAATATTTACATAAAACTGCATTAGACTCTTACCAAACTGGTACTTGTCCTTTCAAGGCTATTTGATTTGTAAAAGAGAAGTGCTGTGGATGCTAAAGGTGGTGATAGGGATACCTTGATATAATACATGGGATTCTGCTATCCCTGTATAGGCGCCTGTCTCAATTTTTTTTTTAATAATCAGTGACCTTTGACACACCAATTGCAAAGAAAAGATGTCAGAACTTAACTGTAATAAGTTGATATAGTTGAGTTTTGTGTCAAAATGTCTGCTGCCGGAGCCAGCAGCTGAGTTGAAAGGGAGGTCAGATTATGGAGCTGCTTTTTAAAGTAAAGAAAATGAAATACTGATTTTCTTTATTCTGCTCTATTTTTCTAGCTTACAGTGACCAGCAGAAGGAGCATGTCTAGTTTTTTACATTCCTTAGATAATTATAGAAAAGTTACAGTCTTACTGAATGTTTCTACAAATTCCGAACTACTGCAGCTTTTTTTTTAACTGACTTGTATTCAACTGTTGTTAATATTTTTTTCAACAAATATCTAACAGGTTTTAGATGTTTTTAATTTTGCACTAGAGGTTCTACTTTATTCTTCATGTTCGCAAACATGCTCTCTCTTTCAAATGAAAAAGCTATGCCCCAAGGTTTTAAGTGGTTTGTGGAAAAGATGATGCTGTGACTATGTATTATACAGGATAAAATACTCCCTGCCGTACATGATAAGCATATTGTAAGCCATCTCAGAGTTTCATAGCCTTATAAAGATACTTGGCCTTCAGCCTCATTGCTCTACATGGTTAGGGAATTCCTCTGTGACTTGCAGTATCCTTATAATATATGGCAGTGGGTACTTTATCCCTTATACAATAATGTAGATATAAAAGGCTGAATTCCTTCTTCAATTTAACATCGAAGAATATATTAGAGTATACAGTAGAGCTTCTTCCTGTGGTTCTACCACTTAATACTACTATGCTAGCATGATTTGCCAACAGGGAAGAGAGAACCTGTTCTAACATAGCAGATAAACCCTCTCAAGTGTTTGCAGCTCCAGTTGTGTTAGAGAAACTGCATTCACTTAAAAAAGAAGCATTTTCATTTTCAACAGATACATCCAAATAAACACCATAAGGAGTACAATACACAGTACAAATGGCACAAAAATATCTCCTCCTAAAAAAGGAGCAGAGGATGGCATACTTTGCAGGAAAGCTTTCTTGTTATTTCTAGGACCTAAGGATGCAGTGACATTGCAAGTAACATTGTCAGGCCCTGGCCTTCAGAGCCCTCGAAGGCAAGGGCCCTTTCTACCTGAGGAACAGACTCAGACTGTACAAGCAAGAGAGAATGCTGAGGTCCACTAACCTCTGGCTCATTAGAATCCCCAGATATTCCAAAGACCAGTGCGGATGTAGCTCATTCATTGTACTGACTGCAAAGCTTTGGAACACGTTACTGCTTAAACTTCACATGGCTCAGTCAGTTGATAGCTTTAAAATAGAGCTAAAATCCTGGCTTTTTTTCAAGATTAGTACTTGATGACCCGGCACGTTTCCAGTCTCCGCTTTGAGTGCCAGGATGCTTCTGCTGAAGCAGCCGAATGCTTAACAAATGCACTTGATTGATTGATTGAGAGGTATGCTCTGATTACTAATGTCAACTATATCAACTGTTTTGCCCAGTAAAATCAGAAACCTATACTGCTGATCGGCTTGTGTCAGTATCAATAAGACAGGGAGAGGGCCTTCCTTTAATCATACATTGGATGAATGACCCTTTTGATTTACGGGTATTAAGGTGTGCGTGGAGAAGTTAGTGTCTTTTGGACTATCATTGGAGGCAGGAAGACACTGTGTAGTATGAGGAGACAGAAAACTTTACTTTTCATGTTGCTCATATGACACCTGGGGGCAATTGGGGAGTCCCTCCTACAGTGACCCAACGGGTCACAGCTGAAACTGAAGGAGTTCCCTCGCTTGACCCTTCCCTTGATTGACTCTCAGTCCTCATGTACTCACTCCAATCTGCTAGAAAGATTGCAACTGGAGAAATATTAATCCAGTTCAGCTGAGTTCAGTTTATTATTTCTTTCTCTCCTGGGTTGCTAAACAATGATTAGCTACTGCAACTAATTCTGACAAGCCTTTACTTTGCTAGCTCACATAAATTTTACTCAACTGTTCCTGCGCCTTAGAGTTAGCAAAATGTACTTAACAGATCCTTGATCATTATTGAAAGGATCTTAATTTTTTGAACTGCTGACTTTGCTCTAATGTACCCGCAAGCTCAAAGGAGGCAATAACCACGATCTCGATTGCTTTGAAAAAGTTAATCTGCATGGCATTTTACTCCAACATATGAAAATAACTTACCATGTGTTACCCTGGATGATCTCAAATTGCCCAATCCTGCTCAAGACATACACACCCCACCAGAGATCTAACTGCTGTTACCAAAGGACTGGTTTTAGAAGGAGATTACATATCTATGTGAACTTGAGTCTCTGTAATAGAAATGCCAGTCAGTAAAAAGGACCTAATAAATTAATGATAAATATGAACAATATTGCAGTCATGACTAAGAGATCTGCTTTTACAGGAACAGCTTTTCCACTTAAGTGTAATGGCTGGTAGTCATTGATGGAACCTGGCCTAGTTGAGCCCTTGCATCAACCTCTTGCTGGTCCACCATCTAGATGAACACCTTGAGTTATTTGGATAAAATCACTCTGCAACTTGATGCCTCAGTGCTTCACCAGCATTGTCAATGAATATTTCTCTATCTCTAACACCTGGTCTTAAGGACCCTGAATGACCGTGGATGATCCTCAAGGCACCGTTTTGGATAGCAAAAACAAGTTATTTGCAATCAATGTTGGTCTACTATGAAGAAACCTATGTAAACCTTCTGAAAGAGTGACAAATGATCAATCTGGATCTTACAAATGAGATCCTCTGACTACAGATAAAAGAGGTTAGAGCACGAATTTCATTTTTCATATTTCATGCTGAAAACACAGAGGGAGGTCCTAGACACAACACCTCGAAATAGATCTAAGAACAGGGGGTCGTCACAAAGGTGCATAACAAGGACACAGTCCCACTATCCCCAATTGAGGGTTACACGTTCGCCATCAGTGCCTGACTCCTCATTTAAATTTACCACATTCACATTCTACAAAGGGCCAGCCAATAGGACCCTTGGTGGTATCAAAACTACACATCTATGACTTTCTGAAAGTTCACCCAAGGAGGACAGCAGCAACAGAGGTCACATGTGGGTGTCAACCAGAATATTTAAGTGCACCGAACATTCAAGCAGCTTCCCTTTCTTTTCCTACCATTTCTCTACAGCTGGAGGGTGGCTGCTTCTGGCATGCGGAACATTATCGGAGAGAAATATATGCACAACTTCATCAATAAGGCCCTACATCTGTAAACGTCACAATGATCTGAAATCATTGATTAAAGTTAAGATATGTATGGACTTACATGATTTATAGCACATAATTTGTGGTTGACCACTGTGTGCAGTGCAAATTGTAGTGACCTTTCTTCACTTTAGAGTATTCAGATAGCTAAGTAACGTAGAAGCTGTGCCCTCTTTTGCCAGCAATTTCTCAGTGAAGAATATGAAGAGCATCAAGTCATGCAGCAGCTATTGTCTTGTTGTTCCTGACATTTCTGCATGTTCTGTATAGATTATTCAAAGTCCTACTGGTGTCAGTTTCCAAAACAATTTAAATGCTTTACGTTTGACATGAACAATATCAGCCTGACTTGTTGTGGTTCATTGATGAGTGTGTCATCTCTAACTTTTCCTGCTCTGGGGGATCAATAATTTTAATCATTGATTGATTGATTAACTTACTGTTTTGTAGAGCACATTATTACCCCAAAGGGTGTCCAGGTGATACATGGAAAGAAACACAAGGGAAAAAACAGATCAGCTATGATAAATAAACAGATGTGTTTTCAGTTTTTAAAGAATATTAGAAAAAAACATTATTGGTTGGGCTTTAAAGAGAGAGTTTTTCCAAAAGTTTGGAATGTCCTTCTACTCTGCGCTTACGGACCTTGTGGTCTAAGAAAAGATCATCTGTTGCCATAGGCAGCATGCTAGGATATCTCATAAGTTTCTGTTAAATGTAGGTGGGGCAGATGCCATGTAAGGCTTGATGACAAAAACAAATGGCCTTAAATGCAATGTGCTTATTTAGTAGGAGCTACTGGAGTTTTTCTGAGAAGAGGAAACGGAGTAGGAACAAGAGAGGCAAAAGAGGAGGAGAATCCACATATTCTGAATAATATGAAGCTGACTGATGAGGTAAAGAGGTAGGCCCAGATGCAAAGAAATCCCATAGTTCACACAACAAAGAATTAGGAGTGGGATTAACTCACATAATTTTCTGTAGCAGTATTATGCAAACTTATGCGAGATTCTCTGTAATTACGTGATAAGAGTAATTTAGCATTTAGCGCTATTTTCTTAGAGCAAAAATTCCCCCTCATATCCAAAATGAGCCAGAGGATACATTGTGTACTAAGAAATAGAGGTAACTGAACAGAGCACAAATAGCAGCGCGATTTTTCCCCATCTTATTCCTGGTATTTAGCGCTATTTTGTTAGTGCAAAATGCACCCTTGCATCTAAAATGGATGCGATAAAGCATTTTACACTAAGAAATTCATGTTAAATGCCCAACAGTATGAACAGCAGTGCAAGTCGCTGCTCATACTCAGTTAAGTCATTGTTTCTTTGGTTAGGGGTGTAATTGCGTTATCATTGCTAATTCCACGTCAAAGAGCACAGCAGAAATACAAAACGTACTCCGATTACACAGGCATAATTAAAACTACTCCAAGAATGCGTTTTCTGGCAGTCAGAAGATAAAACACAAATGCAATAAAAAGAGTTGGAGGCCCTCGTTTGACTTCTACAGAGGAAGACAATGTTCAGTCAAAATGAGATCCCAGATTTTTTACAGATTCCACGGGGATTAGGGAGGGAACCCAGACTGGAAGGCCACCATTCTAAGGACCATATAAACATTGGACCTCCCACAATAAGTTTCTCAATTTGTTTCAGAGTTAGGTTTAAGATAGGTTGTTATCCATTCACTTGGTGGCTTCAGAAAGATCAGAGCTCATGTTGAGAGAAAACAATCACCATCTAGTCATAAGTCTAGCTCAGTGGCATTTGCAGATGATATTGTTGAAACACAACAGGGCTGGATAATTTGATCAAGGCTGTCATGTAGATGTTGAATAGAGTAGGGCTAAGAGAACAGCCCTGTGGCAGCCCACAGGATACAGTGTGAAATGCAGAACGAAAGGTGAGAGATGAACTGCTTACAAATTATGAGTAACAAATGCAGAAAGCTAGGCCAGAGCTTTTCTTTGTATACACAAAGCGTTGAGATGGGCCAGAAAGAAGGAATGAGGCACCATATCAGAAACCAAGGACAGATAAAGGAGGATCAAGGCAGCACAACCAGTCTGTCTACCACCATGCTGAGCTCGTCTGCAGCAAAGAGTAATGGAAACTCGATGCAAAGAATGGGCTAAAAGTCTGATTCGGCAGGGTCCAGAACAGACAGTGCATTGACATGGAATGCCTAGCAGGTGTTGATATGTTTTTCCAAGAGTTTTACAAGGAAACGGAGGAGTGACATAGGACAAAAATTAGCAAAGAACACGGGGGTCGGAAGTTGGCTTATTTAACAATGGCACAGACAGGGCTTTTTTCAATCATCTGTAATAATGGCCTCAGACATGTCTAAATTACACATATTTGATATGACAAGACTGACTGAAGATGCAGTTCTATGAATCACAGAAAGAGTGTGAGTCTAGTGGGTCACAAAGGCATATGTTTTGGCTACAGTAAGCAAAGGGAAATCAATTAATAGCTTGCTTGGCAGACTGAAGCGTGAGCTTTTCACTTTTGTAGAGGTGCAGGTCAAAGGTTGAATAAAGGAACAAGTTATTATATTGACTTTATCATGGAGGAAAAGAGATAAGGATTAACATCGGATAGCGGAATCACTGCAGAATATTCAGAAGCGACATTCAAGCAACTTCCCCCTCCTTTCCTACTATTTCTCGCAGCCTTCGGGTGTGTCATATGTTGCATGCTAATGGTATATGTTACATGCAGAACATGCTTGATTACGAGCATAAGTACATGTAACATTAGAGAATGTCTGCCTGATTCACAAACGTTACTTGTAGTAAGTTTTGTAGTTTAAAGATAGTACCACAAAAGTTTCTACAAAGTGGTATGCACGAACTGCACTGTTGCAGTAATTTACTCTTTTGTAGTAAGCCCAGCACTACACATGGCCAACTAGTAGTACTGCAACATCCTCCAATAGAAAATAACAGAGTTAGCGAATTAATATAAAATCCCATAGGGAATAATGCTAGATGAAATTACGTTATTTAAAATATTTAATAATAAAATATTTAATAACCTATTTTTAATGTAAAACATAATGTAACATTCACTAGTATTAAAAATAATTGCATTCATTTTGATTAATTGTATATGTCACTTTTAATAATTATGAATTACATTAAAAATATTTTTTTCTTCAGGTGGGAATCTATTTTTTAACTTAAGCTTTAGAAAAATAATGTTAAATTAATTTATTTCCATTAATTTAAGTTTTAATACAAAATTATTTTATTAGTGCTGTAGCATTTTGTACCATTTTGGTGTACATTTAAAGTAAATATAGGAAATAAATTTACATTAGTATTTAACATAAAAGTATGTTTAGTATGCCACAAGGTTTATTTAAACAATTGCGAGGTTACTTAAAACCATTGCAATAAAAGTTGTACGAGATAAATACACATTTACATAGTAAGATAAAGCTGCTAATTCTAATAACAAAATCTTTACAGTTCAATTTAAAATATGTCGAATGATAAAAGACGAGTAAAAGTCACAGCTTTAAGGCTGGAAGTGCTATTAGACAGGACAGCTGTTGTTCAGGTGGGATAATGTCACTTAAAAAGAGAAACTGAATTGTAAATTAATCTCCAGTGTTTCAATTCATTAGTTTTCTTCAAGGGGATTTAGATCGAAAGTCAACAAAACTGCTCCTGGTAATGTCTTTGAAAACAATATGTTGTACCTAAAACATGATATGGCCGTTGAATAATAACTTATATCGGCTGCACTGAACAAATTAAGGGGCATATTAGCAAGACAGGCGATAAAATTATCGGCCGTTTTAGCGGCAGGAAACTGCCGCTAAAACGGCGATAATGGGCTTGCTAATATGCGTTATAGAATTCCAATAGAAGCACAGGTTAGATGTCCTGCACATCTAACCTGGGCTTCTATTGGAATTCTATAACGCATATTAGCAAGCCCATTATCGCCGGTCTTGCTAATATGCCCCTAAATTTTCTGTAACCTTTGCTCCACCTTTAACAAACATTTAATGAAGTGGCAATTTAACTGGGGGTCCCCTGGATCAAAACAGGCTAAAATAGCCTGTCTTCTTGTTCGAATTCCTATTTGGTTAAAAGCCTTGATTAATATGTTTTTCTTTCTGCCATTACAGTGTTACAGGAACAAACCAAATGCAGCAGATCTTCCTTATTACTCCCACAAAGTCGACATTACCATGCGGAGATCTCTGCCCTAACTGCAGAGACTCCTTGTGGTAAATATAGGGAACATTTTAAAATGTATTCAACTCAAAAATAAATATTACACATTTTTTTATGTTACCTATTAATGCAAATTCATTTTATGTATTTTCTTTAAATGTAGAGAAAAAACTGAAAATATGCATTTTAATTTAACATTCATCATTTTCTATGCAGTTTTATTTTAACTACATACTTCCATTATTTTCTTTAGGAGCGTGTTGCAGTATCAGTGGTTGGCCAGGTGTAGTGCTGGACTTACTACAAAGGTGTATGTAGCTACTGAAATTGTAAGTTACTACAAAAGAGCAGTTTGTGAATGCCGAAAAGTAGAAAACATATTCAAAGCGTAAACTTAAATAAAAGTGTTAGTTACCTCTGTGAATCAGGCCCTTTGTGGATAGGCATAGGGCGTAGAAAAATGCATTAACTATTTGAATAGTAATGCTAACAAATGCAATGTCACTGTTCGAACTAACAGGGCTGAAAAGAAAACAATTCCACTTCTCTTACGTATGCGTTGTAATCGAGGTTGCATGTGAAGAAGCTTTTGTATGCTTCTTTTGCACATTTTTGTAAGTACAAGCTGAGCATGAGTGACCCCTCATCGTTCTATAAAACACCATTAGCATTACATTTATATAATTTACAGGTGGATGAAAGGGGTTAGTCACATGGACCATCTGCGGAGATGAGATGCTGCCGGGCTGAATTCTGACTGCTTACCCAATGGCAGCATGAATGCATATGGTATGCAGGGAAACTATTCATGGCCTGGCATAACAGAACTTATTGAACTAATATGGCCACTCAAGATGGATGGCTTAAATCATTATAGGCTCATTGGGTAGGGAATGGACTGATAGGATGATTCACTCATTTATGATTCACTCGTTATGTAGATAAAATATTCATACTGATTCACTGGTTGTGCAGATAAATACTTCATATTAATTAACCACATAATTATGAAATACCAATCATGCAATGCGCTTATTGTTTCGGGATACATAGACGGGGCTCTATTTCGTCGTCACCTGGATGCTCTGGGTCACTTGTCGAAGGCCTCTGGTTCATCTTAGGCTACCTTACTGGGTGTCAGTATTTCTTCATCTCTCCCAAGTGCCAGGAAGCCCTTCTGGGCAATCACATAGTTACAACTCCCATTTCATCATCATCATCATCATCATCACCTGAAAGCTTAGACTTTTGTCACCACATCTCAGTGAAGAATATGCAACAGTTAAGGGCAGTGACCCTCCACCGTTAGTGCTGGCCCCTGACTCTTTTTGAGACTTTGGTATGCAGTCGTATCAAGGGAATAGCGACTTAGTTTGGAAAAGTTTCATAGGGTGCTTGAGGCTATCGTTGGATACGCGTGATTCTGGCTCCCACTATCTACGATGCTGAGAGACGCCCTAACTAAAATGGTTGCTGTCCCTTGCCTACTGTACCTTTTCTGTACTTGACCAATTGTGCTAAAATCATCCTTTGGGTGTCGTTAATTTTGAGCTCTACTGTTTAGCACTGCAACTTTATTTCATGGCCAAATGGCTAGCACATCATTCTTGGTGCTGAGGCTCACGACCAATGCGATGTGGACAGCATCAATAAACAGTACTTTTGGGAAGCGGCCTAAAGTGAACCAAATCTGTTCAAGCATACCCACCCTCAGCCTTTGGTTTGCTGCAAACCTTTTCCAGACGTAAGAAAGGCTTTTGGCATCTCACAGGGCAATTGTTGATCTATAGTGGTGTGAAAAGAGCTGCTCTACTGATTTGAGGGATGGAAACTCAAGAACCAGAAACACGCACACTTTACTGCAAACACTCTTATATTTGGAGAATGGACAGGAGGAAATTGCACTCATGAACTGTGCATTGATGATAATGCTGGGTCCTAATCATAACTATTTATGCAGCCGGTGGATGGCAAAGAAAGTCAGATACTTAACAGATGAAACGTCACTGGCGACATTTTTCAGCACTTAAACTCCTTTTTCAGGCAAGCTCAACCACCCATTTCAAGAATGTGAATGGATGCCAATAGGTTTAACCCTCTTTTAGATATGACTGCAGCCAATAAAAAAATAATGGTGAAGATTTAAGACAACTTCATGCTGTTCTATTCCTCAGAAAAAATGACAAAGGTCGACTGAAGGTTTTCTGTTTAGGAGATTACACGAAATATGTATTGTTAAGTGCTTTGTGCAACCCTTGTCACTCTGCCCAATTTTTTTCCTAGAGATACCAAGAACGGACTGGGCTAATAAATATAGGGGCATTTTAGCAAGGGCACTATCGCCGCTTTAGCGGCACTTTTTGCCGCTAAAGCGGCGATATTTATATCGCCCTATCAGCAAACTGTCTCTAACAGCAGTTAGCCACAGTTTGCGGGCATTAGCGCCCGTTTTTTTACCGCTTTGCATGTCAGCGATATTTATTGCTAATGACATGCAAAGTGGGCGTTCCCGACGAACAAACCTGGGAAACACTCGCTAACAGGCCTATCGCCTATTAGCAAGGTGGCCATGGCCCCAGTTAGCGACGTGAAAAGTCGCGCTAACCGGGGTCATCGCCATTTATTTAACACCTGCAATTAGCAGGTGTTAGCCATACCTAACATGGGGGGTGGATTATGCTGATACGACCACAGGGTCGTATCAGCAAGGTGTTCTCCTTTCTCCATGCAACATCGCTAGTTTTTCAGCGATGTTGACCCATTTCCTCCGCTATCGCTGGAATATTCATCGCCATAGCGCTAATCGTTGCTAATACAGCGTTAGCGTGGCAATATATTCCAGCGATAGCCGGCGATAAAAAAAATCACGCTAAGCAGGGTTAGCGATGATTATCGCCTCTCCTTGCTAATATGCCCCTTAGTTTTATTATCTGATCTGGATCTAATTTGGTGCTACATGATCAGAGGAAGAGGTCTGCTTAATAGTTAATATGCACACTGGTATCTAGGTGGTCTTTGGTAACAGGAAAATGTGCTGCAGCATAAAGAAGCAGCTGCGTTAGTAAAGGAACTTCTTGACTTGCATGATGCCTTGGATAGTTTGCCTGTGCAGTTCAAACTGTGAAGTTTCTTTTATATTGTTGGGCTATCCCTATGGGGTTTTGTGTTTATTTGAAAGGCAGCGTGAGGATGCTAAGCATTTATTTTTGCCACGCATGTGTGCGCTTGTTTATTTGAAAGCACTGCTGGGTATGTGCTCTCGCGTGGCTAGTATGAGACTTGCCCAAGCACTTTACCTTTGTGTTCTGTGCAGCATTCACTATTCTAGTGCATTTTCCATCTTGGGCGAAAGAACAGACACAGCTCAATGTGTTTCCGTTAAAAAAGGTGGCAATGGTTTGTACAGGTAATGTTGCTGCATGTCAATCCTATTTCAGGCAGTGTAAGTTGCAGGCTTCTTTATGACATGCACGCAGAAGCAATGAAAGTTGAACTTGCTGATCCTGGGGCTGCATTATGAACATGTTCTACTTTGGTGTACAGGTCCATGCACCCGTTTGCTCAAATTGTGCTATCTGCAAAACGTAGTAGGGCACAAAGTAGCACCTGCCTCTTCATGTTTCTGGGCTGCCACGTCACATTCTCATGCAGTAACTCATAGATAGGGAGAGCCTGATGAACCGAAAGAGATACCTACAATAGTTTGTGTGTTGTTGGGGAACTGGGTGTGTGAACCTGTTGGCAAGGTATGGTAAGGGGCATGTGAGGCGAGAAACAAAAAATAATTGAGGGGAGATGTGCAAAAACCTTTTGGTACCTCGTAGGGGTAATGAGAAGTCTACCCAACCAAAACTGCTAACAACCTCGACGAAACAGGACTAATGTGAAGCAGAGGAGGGTACCCTTTCATCGGGGAAGGCAAAAACCCCACAGGTGATAGGGCAGATTTATGGGGACATGGCAACTTTGGGCTGGGTCATCAAGAATCTGGCGAAAAGGTCATCCTATGTGTGAGCAATCGGATGCATTGCATGCCCTTAACCTCTATGCTGTGGAGTACCACAGATTTTACTCTGGCCCAGGCGTCAGGGAACTATGACAGGCCACCATGAGAGGAGGTTGGTGACTTTTCCAATATTTTGTGATCGTGTGCTTCAGGATGATCTAAGCTAGGTCATAAAATTGAGTGGCCACCTTCAGTTCTTTAGAGCGTTTGTAGATACACACAAAGCCACCCATGGCAACTGAGTGAGTGACACTCTTTTTACCAACACTTCCCCCAGAACGAGCATATACAGGAACAGTCCCAAATCATGTGTGGGATCTGCCACCAGAGAGTCGCTTCTAGGGCATCTGTCAGAGGCTCCAGGGAAAATTCTGTGTAGACACTTGATGGAAAAGTAAGCTCTATGTAGAACATAGAATTGGATAAGTTTAGACAGATATTTAAGGAAATCTTTCCAAGATATTCCAGAGCCCTTGCCTACTCTTTGTCATGAAGCACCCTATTGAATTCTTTCTCCCAGGACTCTCTCAGCGTAAGGAGGGGAGTTTGGAACTAGATGACTCGGGCCCTGGTAAACCATGGTATATGTTGGCGGCCTCTCCCATGTCTGAAGGTTTTGAACCAGTTGATGAGTGATAGGCTTGGGGGGAACTGGCCTCTATGGAAGTCAAGGTGCTGATATAGAGTTAGAAAATCCTGTAAATGGCCATCTTGAAATAGGTCACCTCGGGTAGAAATGATAGAAGAAAGTTTCACAAGGATCCATTAGATTACCACCAGGGGAGAGTATACACCCTTGCCAAACAATACAACAATATTACAACTGGGACCTCAAAAGAACCAGACCACACTAGGTTTTCCACAGAACCCAGTTCGGATCTAGACTCACCAGCAAGCGATATTCACACTTCTACTTCTAAAAGAATGGTGGATTTTTTGAGGAAGTCAAATGTTAACTCATTATGTATAAGGAATATAAACACCATGGATACAAAAACATGCCCAGATACATCGCAAGCAAAAGGAACCAACCAACTCCCTCAAGAGTAACAACTAGAGGCAGAAGGTGAAAGGGACAAGAGAACACCTCCAGCAACTAACAATCAATGTATCTAATACAACACTGACAAATCACCTGACAAAAGTACTGGACCAGAGATGACCTTTTTGCCCAAAGCTTTTTGAGACCCTGTCAAAACTTAAGCTGACCTTTTCAAATTTATACATAAACTCAAACTTACCTCAATTTTCAATGAGAAACTACCACGAACAATGAAGGAACAACATTTGAACTTTGGATCTACTACGATGCAAGATTTGGAAGATATATGTCTAATCACCTCACTTTCAGTAGATTCCGCTTTGACACTGCAGAATTAGCTCAAGAAATAGGGATTGACACGTTCTTAACTATGATCAACACCATTCGAAAAAAATCAACCCTCACTCCTCAGTGGGCACTTGGCAACACGATAAATCTATTCCACATTGCAGTTACTCATCACCTGAATATAGAGTTTGTCACGTACAATAAAAAAAGCAGATTTCTACCCAGGAATTTAAGTCAAAGGGAAAAGACTGCCTTCAGATCATTACAAGACAATAACGTTGTGATTATCAAAGACGCAGTACTAGAGGTAACATAGTCCTCCTCCATACAGAAAACTATGAACAAAAAGCACTATGACAACTTTCAGACAAGAACTGCTATGAGAAACCTCCTAACACTCCAACTAAAGAAATACAAATAAATTTGAAATCCAAACTAGAGAAGTGGTATACCACGAGCTAGTAACATGCAATGAAAAATGCCATCTCTATATTGATCACCCTGTCATGGTAACTTTAAACTTATTCATCAACATCTCTATAAGAGAAAGGGTCCTAGGGAAAAGTTTAACGGCCAAACCACAGACTCAATCCCCACTGCAACTTATAATATCAACTGATAAGTCTGGTGGTCTATAACAGGGAGCTATAACTAAATTTATCAAATGCCTAAGTCAGTGCCAAGACCCAAAATTACCAACACGTGTAGAGTAACCTTTACGAACTAATCGGATTTCCATCAACTACCAAGGGAGGTCAGTGTCATCATTTGGATATCCTTCCTTCCTACCACTACTCCTCTAAATCACAGAGGAAGATAACGTGGATCGGATTTCGACCAGGTCACGAAGATCACAAAAGAAGGAAATAGAACCAAAGATGGGGGACTCTATATTCACCTTTTAACCGGTCTCCCCAATAGTTTTTGATTACTACAGGGTGATGGAATTATCAGTGCAGTGCAAGTGAGAGAACAAATTACACACAAAAAATATTTGGAAAAGCCACAGCAGCAAACTCAAGCTTAAGAGCAGATAACTGTCACCCATGCAGTATTATTCTAAATATCCCAAAACGAGAATTACAACAAATCAAATGTAATTGCAATGATGAGGAGCCATACAGAACAGCTTCGAATTACTTAATTGATAGACTACAAGACAGAGGTTACAACAAAACTCATTTACAGACAACAGCAAAAAAAATAGAAAAAACATCTTGTCTAACACTGATCCAAACCAAACCTCTTCAAGGCACAGATACACATCAGAAAAATATCCCTTCCTAAAAGACTACCACAATGGACATTATATAATCGGAAAAGTACTACAACGTTACTGGCATCTACTCACTAACAACCCATCTATCAACAGCAACATAAATGAATATCCAGAAACGGGCTTCAGATGAGCCAAAAACAATACACCAACAAAACAAAAACACAAGACCATATTCTAGACAAACCAGTGGGTTTCTATAACAATCACAACTGCAACATATACAAACTGGGCATTCATAAAACTAAACACTTCAAACCACCTCTAGGGGCAAAATTCCTGATTAAAGATTGGATACATTTCAACAGCACATATATTACCTATATCATCATTTGCCCCTGCTCCCAATTATATGTGGGAAGCACAATCCAACCACTAAAGCTTGCATCCAGGGGGCGTGCCTTGGCGCATCAAGATGGCGGTCGCACTCTGAGAGTGCTCTGGACCCCTCCGTCATCCGCGCCACAATCTATCGTCATCAGCACTTCTACAGCCCTCTACTGTGTCGTCGCAACCTCCACCTCGGTCAGCACTACACGATGAGGTGCCGGTCGCCGTCTTACCTGCATACAGAAGGAGAACTCCGCTCCGGCCTCAGGTGTGCCTGCGCCTAAGATGGCGACGCCTATCCCCTGACGCTCACTATCTCCAACAACGCCTGGCAGCACAGCCTCGCACTGCTGGTGACGGAGATCCTGACGCTGCACTCCTGTTCCCTCGCTGACTTCCTGACACCGTGGAGACAGGGAGCCGGATCACCCCACATTGGGCCCTGGGGAACGACCTTCCTCCCCCCACCCGGCCGTGCCCTCCGACATCACTGGCCTGGCTTGCAGGGCCGGGGACGGATATTGCTGGCTGGGGCGCACTACAGCCGGAGGTTCGACCGCTAATTCGGGCGGCGGGATCCCGGGGCCTGTATCCCTCTGGACCAACCTGGACCTGTGCCTGGGCTCTTGGTGGCTCCCGCCCGGCTGATATCGCGGGCCGGGGCTGGATCTTCTGGCTTTGAGGCCCCGAGGCGAGTGGTCTCCAGGGCCCGCCTGGAGGCCTGAACTTGGCGCGGCTGCTGGGGCACCCTGCTGGGCGGCCTGAACCCGATCTCTGTCTCTGGCTGGGCCGCCGCCCCGGCCGTGCTCTCCGGGCTCCTGCCCCCCTTGAGGCGGACGTACATCCTGCGACCTCCCACCAGCGTCCCAGTGTGCGACCGGATCCCGTGGGGCATCTTTGGAACCTCAAACCTGCTGAAAGCGCTGGCACTCGACTGCATATCCTTCCTGGTACCCTGTGTGCAGCCTCCTGCCTGGACTGCGGCCTGTGGGTCCTTGATCCTCATCGAGCCACCGTGCCTCCTGTGACCCATTGCCTGTGCCCCCGCGGGGTGCGGCTGGGGCCTGCCTACAATGACTGGCCCGCATAGATGCTGCCTGTGGCCGGCCGCCCCACCTGCGACTGGTCTCCTACCTTTGGGCCATCATTGGATCTTCACGCTGCGGTCGGTGGACCGGAGCGAAGGTGAGTGCCTGCTCACCTGCATGGTGGGGGTGCGTGGGGGGCCCTCAGAACCATCCATATGCCCCCGCCCCTCCTACTCTACAGATTTGTCCCCGAGGGATTGCGGCCTGGACCTACAGTTCCACCCTTCCTTGAGTCTGGGGGTGCCCTCTGTCGCCCGCTGCTGCTGTCCTGGCCTGGGCCCGCGGGGTTTGGACGCCTAGACCCGCGCTGCTGGCTCCGCAGCCCCGGCTGGGGGGGTGCACCGGGTGCCGCGAGCCACTTATTGGGCGGTGGAATTGGCCGCATTTATCGAGCGGCGTGGGGTCCTTGGTACAGTCCCCCTCCGCAGCTCCCTCTCCTCAGCCTCGGCCCTGCAGTGCCCTGCAACTCACTGTGGGCCTCTGCCATTGGGGCCCGAGCTGCCTGCTTTCGGATTACGACTCCTGCAGCGCTCCCGCCACCTTCAACGGAGGAGGGGGTACCGGCCGCACCCATCGAGCGGCATGGGGTCCCCAACACCGGGCCCCCCCACCGGTTCCTCATCTCGGCGCTGCTCCTGGATTGCCCTGATCGGGCCCTACGGACCCTGGTCGCCTGAGCTTGTGCTTCCCGCCCTGGAGCCCTGGCCTGGCCATTTTCACAGGAGGTCCGCGGGGGAGGTGGAACCGGCCGCATCCATCGAGCGGTGAGGGGCCCGAGCCGTGGGCCCCCTTCGCCATCCCCCACTCCTTCCTTTGACCCGGTGGTGCCCTCTCCAGGCTGGGTGGGGCATCATTCTTCTTGGATCGGCTGCCATTTCGGGCGGCAGGGGCTGAGTGTCCGGACTTGCTCTAACCTGCGCCCCAGCTCTGACAAACTTGCAAGGGGGTGGGTTCGGTGTCTGGGCCTGAGTATTGATGGCTCGGGCGCTGGGCCTCTCCCGCAGGGGATTGTCTGCCCCATGGGCCTGTGCCCTCCCTGCCGACCAGACATCCGTGTTCCTACGTCCGCGCCCGCGATGGGTAGAGACCGTGCCCCGAAGACACCCGCTCCACAGACTCAAACCAAAATGGACCAGTATACCACCGCCGAGCGGAACCCAGCGGAGGGGGCACCTGGAGGCTCCTCCCTCCCTGGGAGTGACCTCTCGACCATCCTGCAGGACATCGGCACCTCCCAGACCTCGGTGGAGAGCAATATCGGCGAGGTCTGGGTGGACATGGCCCTTATCCGCCAGGACCTTCGAAACGCCACGGCGCGGATCTCAGAGGTGGAGTCCCGCCTCTCCACAGTTGAGGACGAGCTGGGACAGCTGAAGACCCAGGTGGCACGCCTGCAGAATCACACCTCGGAGCTGCACCGTCGAGCGGAGGATGCCAAAAACCGCTCGCGGCGAAACAACTTATGCCTAGTAGGTTTCCCCGAGGGGGCTAAGCAAGGCCATGCGAACACCTTCGTGGAGACATGGCTGAAGTCATGGATGCCCAATGGCACTCTCTCTGTTTGGTTTGCAATTGAGCGCGCCCACCGCTCCCTGGCGCCTAAACCTCCTCCCGGGGCCCCAACCCGTCCCATCATCGTCAGGATCCTTAACTTCTGGGACAGAGATGCCATCCTTAGCGCGGCCCGGGCCCAGAGTCCCCTGAAATACCAAAATAGCACTATTATGCTCTTCCCAGACTATACGAGGGAGGTGCAGGCCCAACGTCGCACGTATGCAGACGTCAAACAAAAACTCCGCAATCTGGGACTGCGATATGGTCTCCTGTTCCCGGCCCGCCTCCGAGTCGTCTTTCAGGGCAAGACAATCTTTTTTGACACCCCGCAGGCTGTCTGGACTTGGCTCACTGAGGAGCGACCCCTGCGGGCCCGGCCTGCTTTCCCTCCCACCCTCTCTGATCCTCAGCAAACAAGTTCATCTCCTCCCAAGCAACAACGGAGACGCACCCGGTCCCGCAGGGGGGGGATCGGCGGGGAGGAGCATCGCGGTCGCCGGGCCTTGGATCCTGGTTGTTGAACTCCAGCGAGGCTCCCCCGGCTCTCGACAACCACAGCCGCGCCAACTCTATGGATGAACTAAGTCGTGGTCCGGACCCACCTGGGACCTTGCGCCCCGCCTCATCGGACTCAGACCTTTCTAGAAGCCCCGCGTTCCTGGGCTCCAGTGGGGATGCAGGAATCTGATTTGTGGAAGCCCATGGGGCCAGTATTGAGGCAGAACTCCTGCGAATACTGTACATTTAAAGGCAGCTGATGATGTCATTACATCTGTCATTATGGAGGGGTCCATCATTGCCACAAACTGCCCTGCTAAACCTTTTAGCTTAGACATTTGTTATTGTTAACTTATTTTTCCTTTTCAGGTCGACAGATGCTTCGGTTCCGGAAGTATAGGGTGGGGGGAAAAAGGGGGGGTTGAGCCATTGCTTTATGTTCTTTACAGCATCTTGACATTTGCACACACCGACACACAGCATATCACCTTGCGCATGCCATACCTTTCCGCCCTGGCTGCGGAGCACTGCTCCCCCTGGGATCCGGGCCCCTTCGGTCCGCCCCGCCTGCATCTTACCCGCGACCCAGATGTCCTCCAGCAGTAGGTCCCTCCACGTTCTGTCTTGGAATGTGAATGGTTTGCTAGACCGCATCAAACGTGCAGCGGTCCTCAAATACACCAAGCGCCATGCGCCCGACGTTCTCCTACTTCAGGAGACTCACCTCCTGGGAACCCACTGCCCCTTTCTAACAAGGTACGGGTTCGACAGGGTGTGGCACTCCTGCTTTATATGGGGCTCCCGGGGAGTGGCCATACTAATCCGGAGGGGACTTCCCTTCACCCCTGCACATGTGGCGACCGACGCACAGGGTCGCTATGTGACCGTGTCCGGTAGACTCGAAGGGCACACCCTGAATCTAGTCTCAGCATACATCCCACCCGCTATGCTCCCTTCCACTCTCCATCACCTCACGGCCATAGTCTCCGCCCTGCCCCTGGGTCAGACGGTTATTTGGGGCGACTTTAATGCAGTTATGCAACCGTCGCTTGACACGACCGGAGTACCATCCCCGTTGCGCCTATCCCACGCCAAGTTGTCGTCGGATTGGTTGGCTGCTCTTTGTCTGTGTGACGTCTGGAGGATTTGGAACTCCCGGGGGAAACAATACACCCATACCTCGGTGGCCCACCACACTCACTCTCGCATCGACTTGCTCCTCCTGCCTGCTACCGACTGCCAACACATCTCCAACATCTCTATTCTCCCCCGGGGGATTTCGGACCATTCAGCCATATCACTACAATTAGGAGGCGCCGGTGATGGGACGCGGACGGTCTGGCGATTGAACGCGTGGTTTTTACAGGACAAAGAGGTTAAGGACGCGCTCGAGGTGGAATTGCAACACTATATTCTTACTAACCAAGGCTCGGTCCCCTCCCCGGGTACACTCTGGGAGGCCGGTAAGGCCACCATCCGTGGCGTGGCCAGGGGCCTAGTGCACGGGAAGCGTGCGGCACACACTGTTCGCCTGACCCAACTTGAGACGCAGGCCACGCAGCTGGAACTGACCCTCTCAGATACGGCCGAAGCCCAACCTGCTAGGCAGCTGGCAGCAATCCGAGATGAAATCCGTCAGATTTCCCTTGATTCTGACAAGATGCTGTGGCGCTCCTCTGTGGCCCGTGTTTACGGATGGGGTGATAAAAACGGAAAGCTGCTACACAACTTGTTTTCCTACCCCAGGGCCAACAGAATCATCCCCAAAATCCGGGACGCTGCTGGAACCCACCACCACACCTCACGGGCCATTGCCCAGGCCTTCGCAGGCTACTATGCCCAGCTGTATTCTGCTCGCCCCCCTGGGGCTTCTCTGGTGGACTTGTTGGGACAGGTGGCTGTCCAGCTCCCCTGCCTCACCCAGGCAGAGGCGACGGATCTCGACCTCCCCTTCACCCCGGAGGAGATACAGGGGGCCATTTCTTTGTTGAATTCTGGGAAGACACCAGGGCCGGACGGCTTCCCGCAGGAATACTACGTGGCCTATAGAGACTTGTTGGTGCCCCAATTGGTGGACCTCTTCCAACACGTCACATAGGAGGGCTCCTTTCCCCCCCCCCGAGACCGACGTAGCTACTATCGTGGTAATTCCAAAGACCCAGCCACCTTCTTCCTGCTGTGCGGACTACCGTCCGATCTCTTTAATTAACACTGAAATGAAGATCTTTGCCTCAGCCCTGGCCCAATGTCTCCATTCCCTCTTGCACAAGCTGGTCCACCCGAACCAATGTGGCTTCATGCCGGCACGCGGCACCCGACACTGCTTACGGCGCCTCCATCTCGCCCTGGCTCACCGCCACAGCCTAACACCATACCTGGCACTGCTACTTATAGATTTTGAGAAGGCCTTTGACACGGTCGACTGGAAGTATCTGGAGGACGTCCTCGTGACGATGGGCTTTGGCCCCCATTTCCGATGCGTCATCCGTGTCCTGTATTCCAACCCCTAAGTCCTTACCAACAGTGCCTTCTCAGAGGCGTTTCAAATTTGGAGGGGCATGCGTCAGGGGTGCCCCCTCTCACCCCTTTTATTCACCCTGGCGATGGAACCCCTGGCCGGCCTCATACGTAATGACTCCCAAATCCGGGGCTGGTCCTGGGACCCCCACCAAGTGGACAAAATCGCCCTATACACGGACAATGTCCTGCTTTACTTGGCTGACCCGGAATGCTCCAGTCCCCGCTGCCTGGAGGTGCTCCGGGCCTTCGAGAATGCCTCAGGCCTGCGACTCAACCCGGCTAAGTCCACCCTGATCCCCCTCCATCTTTCAAGGGCTTGCTTTGACTGGCAGACTAATATCCCCATCAGGAGACAGTCGTTCAAATACCTTGGGATCTGGGTGGCTCTGCTCCCGGAGCTGGAATGGCGCTCAATATTACCCCCCTGGTCACTAAAGCCAAAAATGACCTTAAGCGCTGGCAAACCCTACCACTTAACCCCCTTGGAAGAGGGGCACTTTTTAAAATGATTATCCTTCCCCGCTTCCTATTCATCATTCAGAATACCACCTTTCATTTCCCGGGTAGTTGGTTCCGAGACTTTGATGGGGTTGTCACAAGGTTTCTGTGGGGGGGGTGGGAGGCCGCGTATCACCCTGGCCCGCTGCCGGATCCCGCCCTTTGACGGAGGCATGGGTATGACGAATCTCCACCTCTACTACTTGGCTACCAGACTCCTCGTCATCCATGACTGGTTCACTGGGGGGTAGTCTGACCCGGCCTATCGGACTGAACTTAGAGACATGGACTTCCCGCAAATCCAAGCATACTTATACGGGGCTCCCATACCACAGGCGATCCCACCAATCACCAGAGCGGTCCTAGTGGCCTGGCGCTCCGCCCTGCGATACCCGTGCTGGGACAAGCGACTCACTCAACACACACCTCTGTAGCAGGGCACGTGGCTGCGTGAGGCGTCGACCCTCGCAGGCTTCCGGCAGTGGGATCACGTCAGGATCTCCCTCCTTGGAGATGTCTGGGTGGGGGACCACATCAGGGCCTTCCCCGATCTACAACAGCACCATTCCCTTCACACCTCCCAATTTTATAAGTATTTACAGCTCCGTCACGCCCTCACTGTACACATCCCACCAGGTACGTCGCTGCCCGAGTTTACCCCGTTGGAAGCACAGGTCATGATGGGAAATCTGGGAAGAGGTGGGGTGTCACGGATATACCGCTCCCTAGTGAACAATGGCCCCACTAACCTGGACTCGTTGCGGACCCGCTGGGAGGGATGGTTAGGCCCCCTAGAGGACGCAGATTGGCGCGATGCCCTTATGGCTCCCAAAACCCTTACGACCTCCTCTAAACTCCGTCTCTTTCAACTTTACTATCTTCACATGGCCTACCTCACTTCTGTGCGCCTACATAGGGCGGGACTGAGCCCCTCCCTGGACTGCACACGATGCAGCCGGGCTCCGGCTGATTTTTACCACATGGTCTGGTTGTGTCCGGGCCTTGCCCCGTTCTGGTCGGGGGTGGAATCTGAGCTTATGCAGAGCCTGGGTTGGCAGGTCCCCCACGATCCCCTGCGCCTTCTTCTGGGCGTGTTTGATGGCTTGGACGGCTCTAGAGCCGACAAGCACTTTCTGGGCACGTTGGTTGCTGTGGCCAAGCGCGATATTGCGGCGGCCTGGGCTCAGGCCAACCCCCCTACCCTGCGAAAGTGGCGCTGGGGGGTGGACTGGTGCGCGGCCCAGGAGGAGCCTCTCTTTGAGGCCCGGGGCTGTCCTGGGAGGTTCCACAAGGTCTGGGGCAAGTGGTTGAACCTACTGTTTTAAATTATTTGCTCTGGCTCTCTCATGCACCAATGTATTGCCTTTCAGCCGGGGTGGCTTGCTTGAATACTCCTATAATGGCTTTGGATTTTACTGTCTGTTGGGGATGGTTTTGATTTACCATGCAAGCTGTGTGCTGTCGTTTTGTTTGTTTGTTTTTTCAAATGCTAATAAACTTGATTATCAAAAAAACAAAAAAAAAAGCTTGCATCCAAGAACATTATAGAAACATCAACAAACTGAAATTGGGCCCACCACTTACAGAGCACTATAACCAGTTTCTTCCCCATAACAAGACATTTCAGGTTTTTGGATTAGAACATGTAAAGCCCACTCACACGGTGGAAACCATGAACTACGTATGAGAAGACATGAATGCGAATTGATCTTGAAACTAAATACCATCAACAAGGGCCCCAACAATGATGCTGAGATGCATTACTGGTTGAAAACCATATAATCTAGAAACTGCACCCCCTAAATTTCCAGATTTTTTGAATTTTAATGAGCCAAAATATATCTCAAACTGATTTTGACTTCTAAACACATAAAACAAATATTACTCAAAATATATTGTCTGGATTTATTTGCGGAAACTATTATTAATTAATTATGATATGTTTAACATGTTTTTTGCTTACAACTTTTTGTTACACTTGGCAAAATTAACACATACCATAGAATGACATTCTTTCCGGCTTCATTTCCTCATTTTTTCCATTATTAACCTTTTTCCAATTTTCTTTTCCTAAGATGTTGTCCTCTCCCCTATCATATGATTTGATCCTACCATAACTAATTAGATACATATGCACTTACATCAGACAGTTCACTTTACTGCCTTTGCGATTCTCTTGTCCATTAACTACTTGGCCAACGCCACATGTTTACTACATATCCTCTCAACAGTTTTGCGTCTGGCCACTAATAAATCTTCTACATGTCAGAGATCAGTACATAGACTTTAACATCAACATAGTTTCTATTTTTCACTACGGCTAAGGTATACAACTTATTCAATCATGTGCCCTCTCTTCTCATGTCTATTAGATGCTATACCTTTCTCAGCAATGGATCACATGACTCCTACCTGACCCCCTTACATTGCAGGTGTACCTGCTCTAGGATATAGCAAGTTATTTATTTTATTTCTAATTTCTGGGTCTGACACACATAGATGAAAGATTGATTTTCTACTCGATTCAATCAATTGGTTTCTGCATTTCCAAAAATCTTATGAATTCTCTTGAACCCATATACTTTCCAATATGGTCGTCATGATCGTGTTACTAGTTCATGTGACCCTTCTATTGCATTTTAATACTATTTAGTCTTATTTGAAATTTTTTTTTTGACCCTGACACACATAGATGATAGATTGGCTTTCTACCTGATTAAATCAATAAGCTTTCACATGTCCAATAATCCTATGACCTCTCTTGTAGCCATATACTTTTCATTATGGCCGCTATGATCATTTTACCAGGTCATATAACCCTTTTAACACAATTTTACAAATACTGTGCTCACAGCTATGGGTTTATCTCTGCCTACACCAAGACTGTATTCCGACTTTAACAAGATCGGGTTTAGCTCATCCTTAAAACTTGTGACTTTTTTTGAAGCTACAGACGTTCAAATATAGCTCCAGAGATCATCTTACTAGGTCACATGACCTTTTACAGCGTTCACCAGATGCTGCGCTACTTTAAACGCCATGCTTAATGCTATGGGTTTAATAGGACCTACCACAACACCGCTTTTCTCTTTGACCGCAGGGACACTTTCCAATCGCTTCGACTATTACTAGGTAAGTGACCAGCTGTACCTGCCTCTTCCACTGCTACTCGCAGTTTCTACTTAAGTGATGGCGTTTTGGCATATACGCCACATCTCAGAATGTTGAACTCATTTTTTCTTCCCTGTGCTCTCTTTGTAGATAAACAGCGATTGTTTTCTATCTGGTAAGACCTTATAATTCTTGCACTAAACATACTAAGCAAACCTGCCCCCTCACAATGTTTTCCTAATCTATCCTTCAAATTTTAATCTTCACAGATATTGTTTCAACTGAATTTTCTTGAATACTTGCAATACATATAAAAAGCTTATGGTATGTTATGTCAACATTTATCTTACTTTTAGCACCTATTATAGGCCACATTTATAGCGTATGCATGACCTTCCCATATGCACAAAGAGGTGAAGTCTATCCTTAACACAATACTGGTGCTCTTACTTTTACATACAAGATAAATGCATTATATGTCAGATATTATTGGTGATGCATTATACATTGGGTTTATGTAATTAAAGAGCATGATATTTGTAATAAGAAAAAAATATTTTTAAATATCTATTAGAAAAATACTAATATAAATTACATTGACCAAGTATAAATGTTTGTTTTGTCTTCTGCTTTTTCTTGTTATCTCTTTTCTTTTTCTTCTCGTTTTTCTTCTTTAATAATAATGTTACTTGCCCGCCCATGTGTTAATTTCGGTCTTCTATCTGCCAATCTCACTTTGCTTTACATATGGAAATGACTATGAATTTTCTTCTTGTCCATTCAAATTTTTGAAGGCACAATTTTCTGTTATTTTTATTCTTATGATGTAAAGCCGTGAAGAAGCCCCAGACCTCAGCACCAACTAGGGGGCTTAACACGGGTTGGCTAGTTCATTTATAACATTTATCTATCAAGAATATACTGACTCTTGATAAACCTCATCACTACTATCACAAATGACAGGACACTTTCAATAAAAATTATCTTTTTTGATTCTGTTGAAAACTGCCTACCTGAATCTATTGCTAGAAATGCCAGCCTGCTCCCAGAATCACAGCTCATGCCTGGAAAGTTGGCCAAGTGATTCTGGGAGGCCCAGAAACGGGATAGAGAGGGCATAAGGAGATATGTTCTTAGTGGCACACAGGCTTTTGTTAAAAAAATGAAGGTTACTCGCACAAGTTGAGGAAGAGCACTGGCGGAGCTAGATCCTGGGGCTATAAGTCCTAGGATTGTTAACTGTTCTAGTGAAGGCTAGAGAACACTGGTTTCCTCAAATAAGAGCGCTGGCAGCCAGTGGGACAGCCTCTGCCACTGAGTGGCCAAATAGTAATAGTCAAAAGGAGGGGGCTCCACGGACACCTTGATCCCGGCAATCTGCAATTTGGATCGAGCCACCGAATGGCAGTCACTGTGCCAGATCAGGTCACTTAGTAGTTTGTCTAGGTTTCTGAAGAATTTGCGAGGGAGTGCCAGTGGAAGGCTGGCAAAGTGTAATAAAAGTCACTGAAAGAGCACCATTTTCGAGACAGCAATGCGACCCACTACTGACAATGGAGGGGACCTCTAGAATGCAACCTGTGCACAAAGAGAAGACATTGCAGCCATAAGGTTGCCATCCATAAGATCCTGTTCAGAGTGAAAAATTCAGATCCCAAGATACCTGAAAGACTTGCTTTCCCATCTAACCCGGTTTCCTCTTAGAAATAGTTGGACTGGTTGCATGTTAGAGGATAGAGGTAACATTAGAATTTACACTAGCTCACCTGCAGGCCTGACACTGGTGAAAAATCACTTGGGAGGTTGCCGATGTTGGAGAGGTGAACATGGCAATCTTAAAGTTAAAACAGGGCATGCATACAGTGAGTTCACATGGGTCCCGACCAGTAATGGAATACTCCAATCCTGCCCCTGAAGGTGTGCATGGGTTGCAGAGGGTTGCAGAGGGTTCCATGGCTAACGCGAATAAAAGGGAGTAATGGGGCAATCCTGTTGAATGCCCCTACCCACTGGTAGGGCTGGAGAGGTGACTCCCCCAAGCTAGACTCTAACCATGGGAAATGAATACAGCAACCTGATTAAGTTAATAGTATGTGATCCAAAGCCAAATATACAAAGGACTTGGAATAGGTAATCGCATTGGAGGGAGTCAAATGTTTTATGTAGGTCTAGGACGTGGGCCATCGTGCAGGGCCATAGACTCAGCGCTGCTTCCATAATCTGAAAGAGTTGCCGGATGGTGAGTGAAGTATTTCTGCTGGGTACAAACCTATTTTGATTGCCATGATTGAGGTGAGGAAGGAAGTGTTGGATGCGATTAACCAAAGTATTGCAGCGGATTTTATAATCCATATTTAGTATTGCTATGAGGCAATAGGACACCGGGTCTGTGTGGTCATTTTTAGGATTTACCAGGTATAATAACGAGGCCTTTCAGAGAGTGGTTGGGAGGTGAACCTGAGTCAAGTGCCTTCTCATAGAGTTTAGACAATTTAGGTGCCAGGGAACTGACATAGGATTTATAAAATTCAGTCAGAAGACCATTGGTTCCAGGGGTTTCCCCCACCAGTATGTCAGCAATAACCTATCTTGGCTAGCGATGGGTGAATTTATTGCATCTCTGTCTACTGGGGATAACTGGAGAAGGGGCCCGCCTAAAGAAATTAGCTAATTGCGGCCTGGGGAATTGCAGGGTAGCGATATAAATCTCTGTAGAAGTTGACAAATAGTTCATGGATTTCTCATGTGAGCACCGAAGAGAACTGTCAGTGCACTGTTATCGAGGGTTGTTTGGAGTCATTATTAAAGAGCAAAGCTAACAGCTTCTCTGATTTATTCCCCTTCGAGTGATCTCTGGCTTTGAATGCAGCATAATCCAGGCACAAAAGTCACTCCACCAGGGTGGTCTCTTCCTCTCGCAGTTCAGCCAAGAATGTTCTGGGTTAGTGACAGCCCGCCTCTCAACCTCAACATACTCCCTCTCAACCCTAAGAAGGTCTCTATATATGGGTGTGCATTCCCTCAGAGAGGTGTGGATACAAGTACCCCAATAACTACCTTGAACGCCTCCCATTCCACAGCCCAGGAGGAGGCGTTGAGATCGAAATACTTGGAAACTTGGTCTGCCAAAGCATCCCGGAAAATGGCATCCTCAAGGGCAGAGGTCTGTAAACGCTAGGTCAGGATGGAAGCGGGGGTTCAGCCCAGTGCCAGGTCAGACATATATAGATCATGAGGAGGGGAGAAAAAGAAGTAAAGCCTGGCGCCTGGATTTTAGTGACATCAAGCATCACAGAGGGAACATTTTTGGAGCCATTACACCAGTGTGTCTGTGTGTGTGTGTTTGTTGGAAGTAGTACGGACCCTGGGAAGAGGAGGAAATGAACAATCCAATATCGTATCTAAGACACAACTAAAGTGCCGCCCAAGTATCCATGAAAGATGTCTCCACTGAGAGATATTAGTGGAAACCCTCTTCAGGAATTTTTGCTAATCTGTTTTGGGGGCATAGATGGACCTGACAACTTTGGAATGATTTTCCCCCAACTTTTTACCTTCAGTCCTATTTTTGCGGATTTCATTTTTGCTGGTCTTAGGAGTCTGCACATTTTACCACTGCTAACCAGCGCTAAACTACTTGTGCTCTCTCCCTAAAACATGATAATTTTGGCTTCCACCGAATTGGCAAATTTAATTTACCTGTAAGTCTCTAGTAAAGTCGTACTCCCTGTGCCCAGGGCCTGTAAATTAAAGATGACTAGTGAGCTTGCAGCATTTATAGTGCCACCCACTGAAGGAGCCACCTAAACATGCCTAAGGCCTGCCATTGCAGCCTGTGTGTGCAGTTTTGCACTGCCACTTTGACCTGCCAAAATAAACCGTTTGCCAGGCCTAAACCTTCCCTTTTGTTACATATAAGTCACCCCAAATGTTGGTCCCAAACAGCTCATAGGAAGGACATGTATTTTTAAATTATGCATGTCCTGGTAGTAACAAACTACTAAATTCGTTTTTCACTATTGCAAGACCTACCTTTCCCATAGAATAACATTTGGTTACCTTACTACATTTAATAAGTGAAAACTTTTGATTGGGAGCAGGTGGGAAAGTTGAGTTTGGTCTCCAAAGAACTGCAATTTTTAACCCTCTGCAATGGAAAAGTTGGACTTTAAGTCACAATTCAGAAAATGCCACTTTTGGAAAATTAACATTTTTTTGTCTTAACCATTTGGTGCCTGCAGCCTGTATCCGGGGTCAAATGACTAGGTGTGGCTGGCAGTTGGTCTTTGTGGTGCATTATTCCAAGACTGTGAGACAAAGGGGGCATAGGTGTTGTCAGGATTGGCCATCTTTGTCAGGATGAGGGATACAAGCTGTCACCTACAGACGGAAAACAACCATTTCAACGCACTTCATTTACAACAGTCATTACAACGCAACTGCCTTTACATCGCATGCCATTACAATGCAGCCATTACAACGCATGTCACTACAACGCATGCCATTACAACGCATTACCCCTACACTATCCAACACTTACCCTACTGTTGCACTCACTGGAGTGGGAATAGTAATTTTTACCCCTACACTATCCAACACTTACCCTATTGTTGCACTCACTGGAGTGGGAATAATAATTTTTACCCCTACACTATCCAACACTTACCCTACTGTTGCACTCACTGGAGTGGGAATAATAATTTTTACCCCTACACTATCCAACACTTACCCTACTGTTGCCCTAAAAGTATTATGCATTGTAATGGTATGCATTGTAGTGGTATGCGTTGTAATGGAATGCGTTGTAAATGTAGTTTCTAAAAATGCTTTGTGATTGCATGCGTTGTAAAATCATGCGTTGATGTGGATGTTGCGATGTAAAAACCGCGTTGTAAAGGCATGCGTTGTAAATGTTTGCGTTGTAACGTGTCGTATTCACTACAGACTTGCACATCACAAAGACATTGCCTCAGCACACTCACAAAGGGTTTCACACTAGTCTTTTGTGTTCCCAGGCAAGCTGCGGCTAGGGCAGGGAGGGAGGAAATTCCAGACACCTCTGTAGGAAGAGGACTAAGAAGTGTCTCCCACTTCAAAGTGGGCACTAAGTATAAAAATTGACCCTGAGACCCAACTCTTCAGATCACCTCTGGATCAGCGGACTCTGCCAGGAAGAAGGACTGCCGAACAGTAAAGTCTGCCCTGCTGACCTGCTTGCTGACCAAGGAGTTCTTGCTGCCCAAGTCCTGCTGTTGCTGAACCAGGACTCCTCTATTGCTGTGACCTGCCCTGCTGAATCCAGCCTGCCTATGTGGACCCAGGACTCCAAGGAATCTCCAAGGGTTAGTCACAGGGACATAACAGGCCTCTTTGATGTTGACACAGCTCCACACATCTCGACACAGTGCGGCGCAGCTCACCATCAACTCAGGCCCAGCGTGACACAGCTCATCCTCAATGCTGAAGCATCTCAGTTCATGTCCTCACAAGCAAAGGTGGCTTCTTTGATGCCGACGCAGCCCGACACTGGCCCAGTGTGATGCATTTCATCCTCCTTGCCTACGCACCGCAGTGGCTGTTTTTGCAAGCCCCACTGGCTTCTTCAACGATGACGCAGGACCTCGTATCGCAAGCTCATCAGCTCTGCCGATGTGTGAATCATCTTGATGTCAGATCCCGCATAGCAGGTCCTCGTCGACAGGTCCTCAACGCTAGCCCACGAGATGGAAGGATTCTGCAACTCGATGCCTAGGCCACAATGTGCTTTTCAGTGAAATTAACTCAGTCCTGTAATCGGCCTGTGCTCCTTCACGGTCAACCAGTTTACAGCGACCAGATAAACATGGTTGGCACTTTCTTACCTCATAGCGCTTGTTTTGCACAAAACATTTTAAATTGCATATCTCCGGTTCTACTAACTGGCTTTTTGTTGTTTTGGTGTCAATTCATTTGTTAAAGTGCACCTTCTTTTTTTAAGTTGGTGTGGGATTTTTCTTGTGTTGTGTTTTCACTTTATTACTTTTGATTTGCGGCATTAATACTTTACAAATTGCCTCTAACTTAAGCCTGACTGATTTTATGCCAAGCTCCCAGAGGGTTGAGGACAGCTTAATTTGGGTTTTGCTTGTGTTTCAACCTGAAGGAAATTGTGGTTGCTGCTTGAGTAGGGTTTCACCCCCCTCAACCAGTGACTCAATTTCCTACGCTCCCTATAATGAAGGAATAGCCATCCAGGCTGGCTTGAGGAGGACAGAGCAGCTGTCAGGGTTGATGTCAGTTGAGAGGACTGAAAGGGGTTCCCGCTTTCACCCGGATGAGGGATCCCATAGAATAAGAGGAGTAATTAGTGGTGAAATTCTGACCCCTCCACCTCCTCTGAAACCTATTACCTTCTTTCTGAACAATATGGGATTCCTGAAACATCACTATATGGACCTCCTTTGCTTAAGAAACACATGTGTTCTGTAGCTTTTGGATGAGGTGTGCATCTCTCTATTATTCCAGGAAATAAACTGGAAAATGTGTGCTTGTCTCATGGTGTGGGTTAAGTGTGTGCTGTGCCGTCCCAAGCAAGGAAGTGGAAGCTATTCTTAGGAAGACCAGGGCATGCCCAATTTTGATTCGCCTCAACCTCTCAGAAGCCTTCGACACCGTATCCCACCACACGCTGATCGAAAGACTCCAGCACATAGGCATCCAAGGGGACACGCTCAGATGGATCACCTCCTCCCTCACTGGAAGAACCCAGAGGATCCACCTCCCACCTCTGAACCCAAGAATATAACCTGTTGCGTCCCCCAGGGCTCATCCTTCAGCTCCACACTCTTCAACACATACATAACCCCGCTGGCCAACATCATCAGATCCCACGGTCTAAACATAATTTCCTAAGCAGCCGACACTTAACTCTTCCTCTCTCATTTACCAATGGTCCCACCACCACCAGAACCAACAACCACAGGTGTATGACAAACATCGCAGACTGGAACAACAACAACTGACTACAGCTGAACACAGGCAAGATGGAAGTACTGATTTTTTGCAACAGCAGCAACACATGGAACGACTCCGGCTGGCCATCAGACCTAGGACTAGCACCCACTCCCTCCGACCACAACATTAACCTCGGAATCATCATTGACAACAAGCTCACCATGAAATCATAGATCAACACCATCTCCTTCACCTGCTTCCTCACTCTGCACATGCTACGTAAGATCTTCAAGTGGTTACCCCTACGCACAAGATGCACTGTGACACAGGCCCTCATCACCAGCCGACTGGACTACGGCAACTCCCTTTACGTAGGAATCACCACACACCTCCTTACAGGGACTTCAGACCATACAAAACGCTGCAGCCAGTATCATTCTCTGACTTCTAAGACTAACCCACATTACACCCCACCTCAGGAAACTCCACTGGCTCCCCGTATAGAAGAGATGTCAATTCAAGCTGCTGACCCATGCACACAAGGCTCTATACAACGAAGGTCCTGCATACATTAACCACCACCTGAATTTCCACCAACCATCAAGAAGTCTACTCTCTGCCTCCCTTTTACTTGCCCATACTCATCCCATCTACCGAAGCAGAAGTGGAGGACGCTCTACCATATCGCAGCAAAGACCTGGGACAGCCTCCCCATGTACCTCAAGATCATCACTTCACTTCCGGAATTCTGAATGGCCCTCAAGACCTGGCTGTTCGAATAAGACTCTGGGATCTGCAAGCATCTGGATATCCTATTGGGTGATTAGCTGCGCTTTATAAATCCTGATTGATTGATAACATGGGGGAGAGAGATGGGGCACCACTTTTCATACCAAAGAAAAGTCAAGTAAAGTGAAATAATGAAAAATACCATGGGCCGAGGGCAACTTGCCGACTGTCCAAACCTTTAAAATCAGAAACCCTTTGGGGTGTAGGGGTCAGAGCAAAGTACCATGGCTAATCCAACAAGTTTTGGGCTCCACTTCAAAGCCGAAAGTAATCGATGGACCCCTTTCCATGTGAACAGGTGAGGAGACAGGCCTGGAGGGTGAATCAAGGAGTACAGCTGGGCGGAGTCTAAAACTGAGGGCCCCAAACGGTTGGATTGACAATATCTAAGGAGTCTGGAATCAAGGCCTCAATCCACCAGAGGGGGAAGGAGCCCCCCCCCAGGGTGAATGAATGGAGGAACCTGGGTTGATGACCACAGCAAGAGGATTATGAGGATCATCTTTAGTGTGGTGCTCCACCTGGAGCGATCTCCTCAGAGAACCCGGGAGGGGGCACAAGCAAAACCAATGTGAAAGACCGTGGGGGAGGCCTCTCTAAATTATGATATCCACCGTCTAAGGGGATCCCCAGTCTTGGAGAAAGTGTGAGACTGAGTTCCCATCCTTAGAGTCATCCGAGGAGGTGCCTGACTCATCCCTCGGTTTGTCACAGAAAGTTGCTGCAGTGCTCAGGGCTGATTGATGGCTGTCCTGGACCTCTTTCTGGGGAGTTGAAGGGAAAGTCAAAGCCCTGCTGGAAAGGTTCCGAGGTCGGCAACGTCCAGGAGGCCGGCTAGACCAACTCAAGGAAATCCTTCCTGTGCAGATGGGCTCCGGCTCTCCATCCAATCCCAGGCCTCCAAAGGATCAAGGAAGAGGTGAGCTTTATGGTCTAGGATGATTTTTGCTGAGAACAACAGAACATATTTAATGCCATCTTCATGCAGCTTGCATTTCACTCTTAGAATGGAGGCCTCTGGCATTGGACTGCGAGTGTATAAACCAGGAAAACAAGGATGCAGTGATTGTTGTAGAGAATTGGATCCAGCTGCCTGGCCATTCTTAAAATCGTATCCCGGTCTTTTAAATGTAGGATCTTAGCTACCACTAGGAGGGGTGGTGCCCCACAGGGCTGTGATGGTAGGGCACCTAGTGAGCCCATTCTATGGAAAAAAAAGGTGTGAGGAGAGACCAACTCTTGAGCCATCCCTCCAAAAAATAAAAACACTATGTCATAGCTCTCAATACCCTCCTGAAGACCAGGATATTGCTTTGGGAGGAGCACACCTCAGCGACCTCCACACTGCCTTTCAGGAAGAGGATGTGATCGGTGCGCTCTTTGAGTTGTTGATGGAGATCACTTGTGGAGGGATGTAAGTCAGAAAGCACTTTCACTGACAGTGTCACACGATCCGCAAGTTTCCGGTGGTCAGCATGCAGAAGAATGATGTTCATAGCAATCACATCTACTTTGGCTTCAACTGAGATCTGGGATGTTTCAAAGGCTTTAAGAATTATCTCCAACTTGCCCGAGTCCACAGAAGAGGTGCCAGGGGTCGCTGGCAAAACAGCAGGTGGGGTGACTTGTGGAGGGCTGTAGGCAGAGTCCAAGGTACAAAAAGAGGGGGGAACACGCCCACTTGATGTTGGAGCACCTGAGAACAACTCAGCACAAGAAACCCAGACCCCTCCAATGGGCACTGATGCTTTCTACCCCAGCCAGGACTGCAAAGGAGAGAAGAGAGATGGCCCGGGAGGGAAACGGTTCAGGGGGGTATGAGTACAAGCCACCCCTCCCGATTTCAAGCAACAGTCCCAGGCAGATCTACCGTAACCTGTGTGGACTATCTCGAACCTCCATCGAAGTCCAGGGCACTGTGTCAGAACCCAAGGGCATTGACAAGTAGAGGAGGTGCTCTGCGGAACCCCACGAAATCCACCAGTTCTCGATGTTGATCCAGGATATGGAGGGGAACACCAGTTCTCTCATGGACCGTCCACCTCAGCTGCCATGCCTCTCGCTGGTTCACTCTGTCTAGGGGTCTAAAGGCCTTTGAGTAAATTAATCCTGATTTCCCCAGCCCTGATATTATCGGAGGACTGTTGGGGGCCAGTATATCCTTACCAGGATCAAGTTCTGAAGCCAGAGGACTCCCCCTGCCTTTACCAGAGGCCGCTGCCACCAACATACTCAAAAGGTGGAAAGACCATTTCCTATGACTCCCCAGAACCCCACCTCATGGGGAGGGCCTGTACCACTAAATGGTCCGTCGATCTCAGGCATCAGCTCTACTGTGACTCTCCTTGGCTGAAGGGCAGTGCAAGCCCCCACCTCTTCCGCTGGGCCATTGCTCATCTCAGTGGCTGTAAAGGGCACCTAGAAAACCCCTCTGGCCTTGGCCTCAGCCAACCACATGCCAGTCGGTGACCAGGATGGTTGATGATATTTGGGTGTCTTCCCATGTGGCATCACGGTCTGCTCTGACACCTGCCATCTGCTGACTGAGTCTCTGCTTTCAGGGAAACAGGAGCCACCACAAGTATTTCAGCTGGAGACCTCTCCCTCTGAAGGTGCTCGGAGTGAGTCAGGGCCACTGGAACCCATTAAATAAACCAATTTCGGAGCCTAGTATTGGAAGCACTTGGCTTATGCTGCTGCCATCAGGGCTTCTCAAGTCACTCTCCCTTGCCAAAACGATTCTGATATGGCCTTGCCTTTCAGTATGAGGGGATGTGGCTCCCCTACGAATGCTTTTCAGACAATCACAATGTAAAACAAAGATGAGGAGTGTTGAATAGAGATCATTATGTGAGAAAATGATTCTGGAGGCAGCCTTATGCAATTTAATCTTTGTTCCCACAATCCTGATACCAGAGCTTTCATAAAAAACAAAACTCTGTCACATTCTTCCTTGGACAGAGACCCTGCACACAGTTCAGCGGTGAAACTGCTGGCCACTGTACAGCAATGTGCAGGGAACCATGAGCTCAAGCCGTATGAGATTAGTCATGCTACGTAAAGGGAAGTGGAAGTAGGTGCATGGAGTCCAGGGCATCAAGGGATGGTCAAAATGGTATATTAAGTAGCCTACCATGGCTAAAATGGCCCATCACAGAAAAGTGATTAAATGTAAAGACTGCACTTATTCTGCGTTGACACTAGAGGGCACCCAAGCAGTAAAACTGCATCAAAATATGATGCTTACCTTTTTATATTGAAAAGAAAATATTGTATTTGATGGTGTTTCACTGGTTAGAAACGGTTTAAAAGAAAACCTGGAATTCCTAGTTACACTTCACACAAAGGGAACGGTTAATTCCCTTTTAGTATCAAAATTATTTATAAAGGCTTAGAATCCCCATGCCTCAGGCCACATATAACATAAACTGACCCATTTGTCTAAAGAGCAGATGTGCAGATGACATGCTGAGACAGACAACAGTCATCCACTCTCAACCTACATGTGAACACTTGTGTTTACATATATCACACACAGTCTAATCAGAGCCATTTCCCCAAGTGTCTATAGGCAGTTGACCAGCCGCGGCCCGTGCAGGTAAGCGCGGTAGGGCAGGATGGGGGATTTCGACAGATGAGGACGAGGGAAAATTAATTATTTATTTAATGTTCCCCGGTGGTTATCTGTTGAATCCCCCCCAACCCGGCCCCACCGCTCTTAACTGCACGGGCCGCGGCTGCAGCTGACCTTATATCAAAAGTCTGGCACGGAGGCTGCAGCTCAAAACCAAGTTACAGAAGCATATCAGTGGGTGAGACTCCAATTTTGAGTCCCAACACATGATAAAGGTTAAAAACTAGAGATCTAAGAGCAGAAAATTCAGGGTTTTCATGGGTGAGAACCCACCTCTACACTGTGAACTTACAAGAGGTTTAAATGTACACCAAAGAAGGACATAGGAATCTTGATACATAACCCCAATGTTTTATTTTTTGGGGTGATATTTTTGCTATGTTATTTTTATAGCACATAATTTAAAACTTGATATTCTGATATCATACCAATTTAAATGTTCTTAGTCTCTTATCACCTGCATGCAGTAGTTCTTTGTGATCTGAAAATTCTTGGAAATATGTGTGATTGTTGTTCACACTTTTTGTACACTGATAAACTAAAGTTTGGTGATATGTCAACATTGATAGTATAAGAAACAAGAGAATGCACCACAGAATAGTAAATACAAATATGTTGGAGTGAATATGTTGTCAGGGCTGGACTTGGGAATAAAAAACAGCCTTTGCAAAAATGCCCAAACCAGCCCAGCTCCCTTCCTCTTCTCACTCTATCTCTCTCTTTCCAGCCAACCATCTTCCCTCTCTCTTTCTCTCCCACTCTAATCTCTTTCTTATTTCCTATCACATCCTCTCCCTCTCTTCTCTCTTTCCCTCTCTTTTGAAGGCCCAGGTGTCTGCTGAAATTAATCCCAGGCAGAAGGAGAAAGTGACATAGGCACCAGCAGAAGCCTGGGTCCTTTAAAAACTGATCCCAAAGGCTCCAGTCCTTTTGTCCCATTTGTTCTGCTTTCCGGTCTTCTAGTGAACACTCTATTCAGGCATGGATACAAAATGTCGCGAAGAGGAAACTTTTTTTTTATTTGGTCTTTTCTTGTGGGTCAGATTGAGGTCTCCATTCTTTAATAATGCATTGTACTTTCTCTCCCAAAATGGTATCTACCTCTTTTTCATCAACCTAAGTGTAGAACACTACCAATTTCACTACTAATGACATATGGAAAACACAAGCCCCCTTCGTCAAAGTATGATAGATTCACTAATGAGGTAATTTCATAAAAGGCATTATAGATATTGTTGGCTTTGGTAATTTCTGCAAACTAGATGGCAAGGCGTATACAAATTGGACCCTGAATGACAAAAAATGGGAACTAGTAGTCAGAGTGGTTGTTTGATAAAATATTGGTGATGAAAATATTGGCGAGAAACATATTGCCCAAAAAAATCAGGGACACAACTATCAACTTTATATACATTTTATATAAGTTAAAAAATATAACTAAAATATAGAAGAGCAGAATATCATCAAAAATGGGAAGGGAGATTGGACTTTAAATATTATACACTATAATAACTTTAAAACCTACATGACATGCATAATATTACCTTTAAAGACATATAACCAACCTATATTAAAAAGATTTATAACTTACAAATATAAAATAAAATATATATACTTTAAAATATCAGCATAACAATACTGTAATATTTTAAAAAAATATTATTGAAATATAAATTGTAAGAATTACTACGAAAAGTATTTAATTAAAAATGTACACATTAAGAAAATAAACAAATACATTACTAAAAAAATTATAAAACAATAATAAACAATAATTTACTTTAGACTAATTTTTAAAATTAAAACAAAAATATATAATAAAACATCTTCAGATAAAAAAAGGTAGACATCTCTCAGTCCAACCTGAGCAACAGTAGGGAAGATTTTATTCTTTGGAGGGGACAGATTTACTATTCTCACTCCAACTTGAGCAACAGTAGGGATAATGTTAGGCTTTTGAGGGGTTGGATTTACTATTCTCACTCGAACCTGAGCAACAGTAGGGAAACGGTTGGAGTTTGGAGAGGTCATATTTACTATTCCCACTCCAAGTGCAGGGACTATAGGGAAAGTGTTGGAGTTTGGTGGGGTCAGATTAACTATTCCTACTCCAACCTGAGCAACTGTAAGAAAAGGACTGTACTTTGGAGGGGTGAGAACTACTATTTTCACTGCAGCGTAAGACACAGTAAAGAAACACTTCCCACCCTATTACCCTAAACGTCAACCACAAAAACAAACTAAATTACCCCAAAAAAATAACAATAGACATGAATTGAAAATATAACAACACTTTATAATTAATTAATAAACAAGAAACTTAAACATAATATAATTGATATACAAATTATTAATGAAAAACAATAATCAAGACAATCATCCAATTAACCAATTAACAAGTGAAAACTGTGTTACTATACTGTCAAAAATATCTGTTAAATAACTAAACAAATTACATAATTTGATTAATTGACAAATCAAAATATATTTAAAAAAGGTTAATCAACTACAACATTTTTTTATTTAAATTACTTTCCACCCTAGTCGCGTATAGAACAAACAACCCAACAAAAAAAATTAAAATTTAAATAAAGTAAACATAACCTTTAACATTTATTATGACTTTGGCGACCTGACCACCAGACCACTGAAGCTGTGTGCACTGCAAGACCGCTGCCCTGGTGGTCTTAAGATCACCGAATTCTGGTTAGACAGCAAAGCCGGTGGTGGGTCGGCAGTGCTCCTGCGCTTGATGCATGCTTCGGCTCGCTGAGTGAGCCTGAAGCCAATGCAGCTGCCCAGCAATGCCTGCACTGTCTTGCACGCGCTGCTGGCATGCACCATGTCGTGCATGCCACACAGTGCACACACAACAGTGCAGGCGTAGAGGCCCAACATGCGCCCCTATTCACATTACAAAATGGGCAACGATGACCAGGGGGCCCTGTCTGGGGCTCCCTCCATGCCTTTCCGCCAGGTTTTTCATGGTGGTGAAGCTGCCATGAAAAGGCTTGCAGAAGGGCAAGTCGTGGTATGGATGGCAGTGCCGGGCTCTGCACCGCTTCCATTCCTCACCACTCTGAACTCCAGCAGCACCGCAGGATCCAGGATCCTGGTGGTGCTGGCGGTATCATATAAGGCTGGTTGAGGTCCAACCACCGCACTCATAATACGGCGATCGGACCGCAACTACTGGTTCGGAGGTCTTAAGACCGTCGAACTCGAAATGAGACCCTAACACACTGAAATAATATCAACTTATAACATAAAAACTAATACAACTCAACTAAATAGGTAAAACACAATATTATGTACAGCTACAGTTTTTAAAAACTATATAAAAGACCTAAGAAAACTATGGGGCTGATTACGATGGCAGCAAGACCTCTACCGACACGCTGTCAGTGGCGGTCTCACCGCCATCAGATCCACCTTCACCGCCCGCCACATTAGGATGGCGAGAGGTGTCCGCACTCGATGGGCTCCTTGAGCCCGCTAGTGCGGCGGTGGGCCTTGCAATCCCTGCAATGGTGGCTGTGCCTACCAGGCACCGCCGTAGGGATTACGATGTCCCTCCTCACCAGCCTTTTCATGGCAGTTTACCCGCCATGGAAAGGCTGGCAGAAAGGGACACTGGGGGCCCGTAGCGGGCCCCTCTTCCCCCCTGGCCCTCTGATGTGGGCACTGGGGGGCACCTATAGTGCCCCCACTACATGTCCCTGCATCATGTGGCAGGCACCACATGGTGCCTGCCATGTAGTGCAGGGATATGTCAAGTGACCCCTTTTTGTATTGCGGCGTGTGCTGCAGCCAGCAGAAACCGCTGCAATACAAAAGATAGGCATTGCGACAGCCGTGGTGGCAGTCGCATCATAATGCCTATGTCGGGACAGCCGACAGTCTGTCAGGCCATCCCGATTTCGGATAGGGTGCCGGGTGGACGTAAGTCCACCCACCATCGTAATCAGCCCTTATATTCTTACCTTCTATATTCTGCCCTGTGATAGTTTTGACATCACAATATGTTTCACACAATATTAGTGTTTCATGATATTTTATATAATATTTTGTTGGAATACTGTCAGGGATGAGTGAAATTGAGTAATTACATGAATGTACATGAAATAGGGATTTTGACAGTCATTTGGGTCACTTTTTCTTTATATGAGGGCAAACATGGTGTGAAAACACATGCAGAATTCTGGTTTGAGCAGAAAATGTGAAATTATGCAATGGAAAAGGCCAAGGCATTTAAAATATATATATAATTTAATTTAAACATATATATAGTTATATATATATATACAAATTCACTGAAAAAACCGTAGGTTTTAGGGACAGTTATAGTTACTTGGACATTGCACTCGTACAAAACCCGTGAAATTCCCCGTTATAGTTAGTTCAGCTAACTATAACTCGCGCCCCGCAATGCACTGCTGATGACGTCACATATTACATCACTCATGACATGGTCAGTGACATCACTGATGACATCACTGATGACATCTCAAATGACATCACTGATGACATCACTGATGACATCATCCAGTGACTGTGTGTTTCTGTAAAGTTTAAATATGTTTAATATATATAGGGAAAGGCGTATTGAAGAGTGAGTGGGTGTATAAGTGTCTGAATGGATGATTTAGTAGGTGCGTGACTAACTGTATAAGTGAGTGATTAAACGTATGTTACTGAATGCATGGGTTAGTGACTAAACTGGGTGAATGTCTGTATCCGTCTGTCTGTTGCTGTGTAAGTGGCTGCATGGGTTTGTGAATAGCTACATGAGTGTCTATATGAGTTATTGATTGGTTGTCTGAGTATCTGTATGGGTGCCTGAGTGTTTGTGTGGGTGGGGTGTGTGCGACTCTGTACATAGATGTGTGAGTGGGTGATTCACTGGGTGCATGATTTGAAGAGTGCGTCTGTGATGGACTGCTTGGGTGGGTGAGTGTGTGTATGGGTGTGTTAGTGAGTGAATGTATATCTCAGTGGTACATGTGCGAGTAACTACATATGTAAAAGGAAGTATATATGTGTGTTAGAGTATTTAAAAGGCTATACGTGAGAGTGTGTGATTGTGAGAGTGGCTGTATGGATGCGTGTGTGCTTGTATCAGTTATTGTATAAGAGCGTAAGAATGTGCTAGTATTTGTATGAGTTATTGAGCTTGTGTGTGTATAACTCTATAGGTGAGTAAATGGGTGAGTGATTAATTTTTTGCATGACTGACTAGGTGTGTGAGTACCTCTATGGATGAGTGGCGGTGTGTCAGTGTTTATATAGGTGTATGAGTGCATATGATAGTCCTGTACTGAGTGACTGTAAGTATGAGTGACTGTACGGGTGAGTGAGTGGATGTGTGTGTAGACCTAAGAATCAGTGAGTTGGTATGTAGTTATTGGTATTGGAGTGTCTATGGTTTTGAGAATGGCAGTCTGTAATTTAGAGTGGGTGTATCAAAAGTTATATTAGGGTGTGAGAAGATGCATGAAATTATCACATGGATGATGTCATCAGTGATGTCATTTGAGATGTCATCAGTGATGTCATCAGTGATGTCACTGACCATGTCATGAGTGATGTAATATGTGACGTCATCAGCAGTGCATTGTGGGGCGCGAGTTATAGTTAGCTGAACTAACTATAACGGGGGAATTTCACGGGTTTTGTACGAGTGCAATGTCCAAGTAACTATAACTGTCCCTAAAACCTATGGTTTTTTCAGTGAATTTGTAAGGTTTTTTAAATGCTAATTTCTAACTATAACGTGCCTGAAACCTATGGTTTTTTAAGTGAATTTCAAAGGTTTTTTAAATGCTAATTTCTAACTATAACATGTCTGAAACCTATGGTTTTTTCAGTGAATTTCAAAGGTTTTTAAATGCTAATTCCTAACTATAACATGTCTGAAACCTATGGGTTTTTTCAGTGAATTTCAAAGGTTTTGTAAATGCCAATTTTTAAATGTATTAATTGTTATTTTTATTTTTTTCATACTGATTTACTACATTTTTTTAAACTATATATTTTTAGATATTTTATTTTTTAAATTACATTGTAATTACATTATACATTACATTACAAAATATACTTTCTCAGAATGAATTAATTTACTTTAAATACTTTGCAAATAGGCAATAGACTTTTAAGTACAGTAGTTACAGTTGTTGCAATGGGCAACACAATTTCAAACACAATGCAACATTGAGCTCAATGTGAATTTCTAGCTAAATGCAATTAGTTACTTTATGGATTACTTTTCTAACCACAGGACTGGATCCTAGATTCAGTCCTGGGACATCTCCTGTAAACAGTTGAGTAAAAGCGTTTTGGTTACAGTAGTGATTTTTAAGGAATATTATTGTATTTTAAAAGTTGACAGAAACTTTTTCACATAGAATCACCAATGTTATCCTATGGGAGGAAATTCACTTAGCAGGTAAGTAGTGTTATCGTGACTTTTTCTCACTCAGTGGTGGATCCTGGATCCAGCACTGGTGCATCTCCTGTAAACAGTTGAAAGAATGCGTTTAAGTCATACAGGCGATTTTTAAGGAATATTTGTAGTTTGTGAAAATCGACACTTTGAAACTTTTCTGCTGAAAACCAGACAATGGATTCCTATGGAAGGAAATACAAGTTACTGGTAAGTACGGTTAGAATTACTTTTCAGGGTCAGTGCTGGGCTAAAAGATGCAGCACTGGGTTCTCTCCTGATAACAGGTGAGTAAATCGGAATTCGTATTTCGGCTGATTTTAGAGGAATATTTGTATGTTTCAAAAATCGACACAAACATTTTCAGCAAAAGCAGGCAATGATATCCTATGGAAGGAAATTCAAGTTACTGGTAAGTACGGTTAAAATTACTTTTCAGGATCAGTACTGGGCTGAAAGATGCAGCACTGAGGTCTCTCCTGATAACAGGTGAGTAAATGAGAATTCGTATTTCAGCTGATTTTAGAGGAATATTATAAAGTTCCAAAACTCCACACTTAGAAACTTTTTCAGCAAAAAGCAGGCAATGATATCCTATGGAAGGAAATTCAAGTTACTGGTAAGTACGGTTAAAATTACTTTTCAGGATCAGTACTGGGCTGAAAGATGCAGCACTGAGGTCTCTCCTGATAACAGGTGAGTAAATCGGAATTCGTATTTCGGCTGATTTTAGAGGAATATTTGTATGTTTAAAAAATCGGCACTTAGAAACTTTTTCAGCAAAAAGCAGGCAATGATATCCTATGGAAGGAAATTCAAGTTACTGGTAAGTACGGTTAAAATTACTTTTCAGGATCAGTACTGGGCTGAAAGATGCAGCACTGAGGTCTCTCCTGATAACAGGTGAGTAAATCGGAATTCGTATTTCGGCTGATTTTAGAGGAATATTTGCACAATGGTGAAGGGAGGGGGCGGGGCCTGAGGTGACATCTGTGCAAACGCGCCCCGTGGCGCATTTTAAGTTGGGGGATTAAGTCCCCTTTAATCATGAGGGTCCCTGGGGGCCAACTAGCCCACCAGGAACCTCCAGTATGCGCCAGGGGTCTGCGTTGCAGAGACGTGTACAGAGGCCACGCCCCTTTTTACACCTCTCTGCAACGCAGCTCTGTGGCGCTTTTTAGAAGTACATGGTGGGCTAGTTGGCCCCCAGGGACCCTCAGGATTGAAGGGGATTTAATTCCCCATCTTAAAACGCGCCACGGGGCCTGTTTGCACACATGTCACCTGAAGCCCCGCCCCCTCCCTTCACCACTGTGCAAACGCGCCCCGTGGCGTGTTTTAAGTCGGGGGATTAACTCCCCTTGAATCCTGAGGGTCCCTGGGGGCCAACTAGCCCAACAGGTATATCCAAAAAGTGCCACAGAGCTGCGTTGCAGAGAGGTGTAAAAAGGGGCGTGGCCTCTGTACACCTCTGTGCAACGCAGCCCCCTGGCGCATACTGGAGGTTCCTGGTGGGCTAGTTGGCCCCCAGGGACCCCCAGTATTCAAGAGGAATTCGTTCCCCCTCTGCAAACGCGCCAGGGGGCGCGTTTGCAGAGTGCTGACAAAGAGGGGGCGTGGCCTCCCTCGCGATGCCGTTTTTTAATTTTTTTAAAAATTTTCTTTAAAAGGGGGCTGTGTGGCCCCCCTTTTAGTAATTTTTTGAGCCCTGGGGACCCCATCCCCCAGGGCCTGTCCCCCTTTCTTAAAAAAAAGGACTGGGAAGGGGACCGCGTGTGCCCCCCTCCCGTGGCCAATTTCGACCCGGGGACCCCATCCCCCGGGCCATTGCCACTTTTTTTTTTTTTATTTGATGGAGGGGGCTGCCTGGCCCCCTCCTAAGGCCTCCTTAGGCCCCGGAAACCCCATCCCCCGGGGCCGGCCTTTGTTTTTTTTTTCCCAAAAATTTTTGGGGGAAGGGGGACCGCATGGCCCCCCTCCCGGGCCACTACTTGCCCCGGGGACCCCATCCCCCGGGGCTGGCCCTATCCTTTTGGGGTCCGTGGGGGGACCCCAACTCCCCAACGGACCCTGCCGGCTCCCCGCCTCCTGCGGGAGCCGGCATTGCTTTTACACATGGGGAGCTGCTAATATGCAGCTCCCCATGTGGAAAAGCAATTCTGCTTTGAATTTTGGAAGCAAGAGCAACTTTCCCTGCTCTCGCTTCCAAAATTCAAAGCAGTTTGCAATGACAGGACGGGAGCCACGAGGCTCCCGTTCTGTCATTGCAAACAACAGTGTCCCGGGGTGGGCACCCGGGACACTGCAGGAGCCGGCCCTGGGGGATGGCGGTCCCCAGGGCCATCACTGGCTCCAGGAGAGGGGCCGCGCGGCCCCCTCCCCACATTTTCAAAGCCCCGGGGAGGTGGTGGTCCTCGGGGCTTGGGGGTCCAAAACGGACCCCCATTTTCAATTTTGTTAGTGCCCCGGGAGGTGGTGGTCTCCGGGGCGTGTGGGGGCTGGAGTCCCCCACACAGGTTAATTTAAAAATAAAGAAGCCCCGGGAGGTGGTGGTCCCCGGGCTGCGGGAGGGCTCAGAGCCCTCCCGCAACTTTTCTAATAAAGCCCCGGGGGTGGTGGTCCTCGGGCTTGGGGGCCCTTAGAGGCCCCCCATATATCAAATAACCCCCCCAGCATGCCCCCGGGACTTGGCCCACCCGGGGCAATTACATCGAGCGCGGGAGACCGCGCTCGATTTTTTTTCTCGACAGGATCCGCGCTCCCTGAGCGCATCCTGCCGATTATTATTTTTTTTTTAAAATGCTTTTTTCTACCCAGGGGGTCCTTGTGGGACCCCCTGAGCAGACCTAGTTGGTCAGGGTGTTTCTACCCTGCCCCCTTTGTGCGTTTTGCGCACTTTTTTTACTGCTTTCTTGTTCCTCGGTTCTACCGAGGAACAAGATGGCTGCCAACACTTCCTGGTTTGGAGTGTTGACAGCCAATTAGCAGACAGCTCGTGATCGGGAGGGTGAGCGAATCCAACGCGGCCATAGATATATATGTACTTTTACTTTTGATTTTCTCAGCAACTACTGAACGGATTTACACCATTTAACAAAAAGGGTTCTTTCTGAACCAAGAACTACCTCTTTGCCAAATTTGGTGTAATTCCGTTCAGCAGTTCGGGCTGTAGCCGTGTCTAAAGTTTCCTATGGAAAAATGAATGGGGAAAACGTGTTTTGGGACCCCCCTTTTTTCTCAGGCCACGCTTGACGAATCCCCCCGAGACTTTCAGGGTAGGAGCGAACTGGAGCGCCCCACAAAGTTTGAAAATTTCGCAAAGATACGTCAACCGGCAAGAGAGTTATTTCAAATAGAATGTCGCGGATTTCCTATGGAAAATAGGTCCTAACTATAACTATCTACTGGCGACCGCCAGTAGATTATATATATATATATATATATATATATATATATATATATATATATATAATATATATATATATATATATATATATTATCTACTGGCGGTCGCCAGTAGATAGTTATAGTTAAAACCTATTATCCATAGGAAATCCGCGACATTCTATTTGAAATAACGTTGGCGCCGGTTGATGAATCTTCGCGAAAGTTTCCAACTTGTTGGGGCGCTCCGGTCCGCTCCTATCCTGAAAGTCTCGGGTGATACGTCAAGCGGGGGCCGAGAAAAAGGGGGGTCCCAAAACACATTTTCCCCATTCATTTTTACATAGGAACCTTTAGTCGCAGCTACAGCCCGAACTGCTGAACGGAATTACAACAAATTTGGCAAAGAGGTAGCCCTTGGTTCAGTGTCGTGCCTTTTGCTTAAATGGTGTAAATCCGTTCAGTAGTTCCTGAGAAAATCAAAAGTAAAGTCACATATATATCTGGGCGGAGCCTAACCACACATGTCATCGTGAGATCTGATTGGCTGTCAGCACTTCATCCTGGAATTGCTGGCAGCCATCTTGGGACCAATATAAATGATAGTACCTCATTGAAATGCATTGTAGTGAATAGAAGATTTTGAGGGTCACCAAAAGGAGAACTATAAAGGGTGATAACAGGCTTTAGTTACATTAGAATTTATTTGTTGATGGTACCATACTAATTTTAGGAATTGTGGTGTATTCTAAGGTGATTTTACCATGTGAAAAACCTTCTGCTGGGATATCATGAATCATGTTTGAGAGAACACTATTTTCTCATGCTTGTCCCATGTAGGTTTGGAAGGTGCTCCAGAAGCTAGAATGAGAGCATATTTTCTGTAAATTCACATTATCTTTCTCACTCATGTGAGAATGAAGTCTGACATTCTCAGTAAAACATGTACATCCAACAAGGGCAGAGACTGTCAGTTGATTCCTTTGTGTTCTACTGCAGCTTCCCAGAGTGTTCTAAAGAACAACTAGAGTGCTAACAGCCTTACTTATGACAAAAGTATGGCACACCTGAAGCCATCTTGATTGGAATAAACTGGTAACACTTAAACAATTTAATTTAAAAAGGAACAAAATGATGGGGTTCATTTTGTCATAGAAATTATGGTTAGTGCTGTAGAAAGAAAAATTAGGACATATTTCAAGTGTGATCTCAAATATCTTCCTGTTATATTTCAACAGGAGCAGCCTGCCAGTTGATGCCTTTGTGTTCTACTGCAGCTTCCCAGAGTGTTCTAAAGAACAACTAGAGCGCTAACAGCCTTACTTATGACAAAAGTATGGCACACCTGAAGCCATCTTGATTGGAATAAACCGGTAACACTTAAAACATTTAATTTAAAAAGGAACAAAATGAGGGGTTCTTTTTGAAAATAGAAATTATGGTTAGTGCTGCAGAAAGAAAAATTAGGGCATGTTTTAAGTGAGATCTCAAATCCTCTTCTATTTCATTAGAAAATTCTGACATGCAGACTGAAACAAGCACTTTCAATACCAGCAGCAGACTACCAGTTAACTCCCTGGTGAGCAGTAGCTTTACTCCAGTGATCTAATGAGCAACTAGAGTGCTAACATTCTGAATTTATGGCAGATGTGAGACACATCTGAATGCCTTCTTGATGGAATCAAAGTAAAAAACTGAAAGCATTTCCTACTGAGGAGACTGCAGTAAATGAAGAAATTAGGAAACTTCATAACAAAGAAGTCTTCCAAGATGGCCACCAGTGAAAAAAGAGCCCAAATGTAGCACAAATATTACCCAGATGTAGCCCACATATAGCCCAATGACAAAAGTGTGCAAAACACTTTTTATTTTTAGTTTTTTTGCAGTTTTATGTAGTGCAGACTGGTCAGGTATTGGAGCATTGCATCTTAAAACATGACCCCCCTACACTACAAAAACACCACTGCACTACCTTAAACCCTAAAACACTACCCCCAGCACGACCCCCTACACTACCCAAACACCACTGCACTACCCTAAAACATGACCCCTACACTACACAAACACCACTGCACTACCCTAAACCCTAAAACACTACCCCCAGCACGACCCCCTACACTACACAAGCACCACTGCACTACCCTAAACCCTAAAACACTACCCCCAGCACGACCCCCTACACTACACAAACACCACTGCACTACCCTAAACCCTAAAACACTACCCCCAGCACGACCCCCTACACTACCCAAACACCACTGCACTACCCTAAAACATGACCCCTACACTACACAAACACCACTGCACTACCCTAAACCCTAAAACACTACCCCCAGCACGACCCCTACACTACACAAGCACCACTGCACTACCCTAAACCCTAAATCACTACCCCCAGCACGACCCCCTACACTGCCCAAACACCACTGCACTGCCCTAAACCCTGAAACACCAGCCCCTGCATGACCCACTACACTGCCCGAACACCACTGCACTGCCCTAAACCCTGAAACACCACCCCTAGCACGACCCCCTACACTGCCCAAACACCACTGCACTGCCCTAAACCCTGAAACACCACCCCATTCACGACCCCCTACACTGCCCTAAACCCTGAAACACCACCCCCAGCATGACCCTCTACACTGCCCAAACACCACTTCACTGCCCTAAACCCTGAAACACTACCCCCAGCAAGACCCCCTACACTGCCCGAACACCACTGCACTGCCCTAAACCCTGAAACATCACCCCCAGCAAGACCCCCTACACTGCCCGAACACCACTGACCTAAACCCTGAAACACCACCCCCAGCACGACCCCCTACACTGCCCGAACACCACTGCACTGCCCTAAACCCTGAAACACTACCCCCAGCATGACCCCCTACACTGCCCGAACACCACTGCTCTGCCCAAAACCCTGAAACACCAGCCCCAGCACGACCCCCTACACTGCCCGAACACCACTGCACTACCCTAAACCCTGAAACATCACCCCCAGCAAGACCCCCTACACTGCCCGAACACCACTGACCTAAACCCTGAAACACCACCCCCAGCACGACCCCCTACACTGCCCGAACACCACTGCACTGCCCTAAACCCTGAAACACTACCCCCAGCATGACCCCCTACACTGCCCGAACACCACTGCTCTGCCCAAAACCCTGAAACACCAGCCCCTGCACGGCCCCCTACACTGCCCGAACACCACTGCACTACCCTAAACCCTGAAACATCACCCCAAGCACGACCCCCTACACTGCCCGAGCACCAATGCACTGCCCTAAACCCTGAAACACCAGCCCCAGCACGACCCCCTACACTGCCCGAACACCACTGCACTGCCCTAAACCCTGAAACACCAGCCCCAGCACGACCGCATACACTGCCCGAACACCACTGCACTGCCCTAAACCCTGAAACACCAGCCCCAGCACGACCCCCTACACTGCCCGAACACCACTGCACTGCCCTAAACCGTGAAACACCAGCCTCAGCACGACCCCCTACACTGCCTGAACACCACTGCACCGCCCTGAACCCTGAAACACCGGCCCCAGCACAACACCGTACACTGCCCGAACACCACTGCACTGCCCTAAACCCTGAACCACCCCGTGCATGACCCCCTACACTGCCCGAACACCACTGCACTGCCCTAAACCCAGAAACACCATCCCCAGCACGACCCCCTATACTGCACGAACACCACTGCACTGCCCTAAACCCTGAAACACTACCCCCAGCAAGACCCCCTACACTGCTCGAACACCACTGCACTGCCCTAAACCCTGAAACATCACCCCCAGCAAGACCCCCTACACTGCCCGAACACCACTGCCCTAAACCCTGAAACACCACCCCCAGAAAGACCCCCTACACTGCCCGAACACCACTGCACTGCCCTAAACCCTGAAACACCAGCCCCAGCATGACCCCCTACACTGCCCGAACACCACTGCACTGCCCTAAACCCTGAAACACCACCCCCTACACTGCCCGAACACCACTGTACTGCCCTTAACCCTGAAACCCCACCCCCAGCATGACCCCCTACACTGCCAGAACACCACTGCACTGCCCTAAACCCTGAAACACCACCCCCTGCACGACCCCCTACACTGCCCGAACACTACTGCACTGCCCTAAACCCTGAAACACCACCCCCAGCACGACCCCCTACACTGCACGAACACCACTGCACCGCCCTAAACCCTGAAACACTACCCCCAGCAAGACCCCCTACACTGCCCGAACACCACTGCACTGCCCTAAACCCTGAAACATCACCCCCAGCAAGAGCCCCTACACTGCCCGAACACCACTGCCCTAAACCCTGAAACACCACCCCCAGCAAGACCCCCTACACTGCCCGAACACCACTGCACTGCCCTAAACCCTGAAACACCACCCCCAGCAAGACCCCCTACACTGCCCGAACACCACTGCACTGCCCTAAACCCTGAAACACCACCCCCAGCACGACCCCCTACACTGCCCGAACACCACTGCTCTGCCCAAAACCCTGAAACACCAGCCCCAGCAAGACCCCCTACACTGCCCGAACACCACTGCACTGCCCTAAACCCTGAAACCCCACCCCCAGCACGACCCCCTACACTGCCCGAACACCACTGCACTGCCCTAAACCCTGAAACACCAGCCCCAGCACAACCCCGTACACTGCCCGCACACCACTGCACTGCCCTAAACCCTGAAACACCAGCCCCAGCACTACCCCGTACACTGCCCGAACACCACTGCACTGCCCTAAACCCTGAAACACCAGCCCCAGCACGACCGCCTACACTGCCCAAAAACTACTGCACTGCCCTAAACCCTGAAACACCACCCCCAGCAAGACTACCTACACTGGCCGAACACCACTGCACTGCCCTAAACCCTGAAACACCACCCCCTGCACGACCCCCTACACTGCCCAAACACTACTGCACTGCCCTAAACCCTGAAACACCACCCCTCAGCACGACACCCTACACTGCCCGAACACCACTGCACTGCCCTAAACCCTGAAACACCACCCCAGCACGACCCCCTACACTACCCAAACACCACTGCACTACCCTAAACCATAAAACACTACCCCCAGCAGTACCCCCTATGCTACCCAAACACCACTGCACTACCCTAAACCCTAAAACACTACCCCCAGCAGTACCCCCTACGCTACCCAAACACCATTGCACTACCCTAAACCCTAAAACACTACCCCCAGCAGTATCCCCTACACTACCCAAACACCACTGCACTACCCTAAACCCTAAAACACTAACCCCAGCACGACCCCCTACACTACCCAAACACCACTGTACTACCCTAAACCCTAAAACACTCCCCCCAGCACGACTCCATACACTACCCAAACACCACTGCACTACCCTAAACCCTAAATCTACCCCCAGCATGATCCCCTACACTACACAAACACCACTGCACTACCCTAAACCCTAAAACACTACCCCCAGCACGACCCTCTTCACTACCTAAACACAACTGCACAATTTGTTACAGGCTTTGCACCGCAGGCCTGTGGTGCTTACTGGAAGTACCTGGTGGGCTAGTTGGGCCCCGGGGACTCTCAGGATTCAAGGTGTCCTAATCCCCCAACTTAAAACGCGCCACGGGGCGCGTTTGCACAGTGGTGAAAGGAGGGGCGGGGCCTCAGGTGACATGTGCGCAAACACGCCCTGTGGTGCGTTTTAAGTTGGGGAGTTAATTCCCTTTGAATCCTGGGGGCCAACTAGCCCACCAGGTACCTTCAGTAAGCACAACAGAGTTGCATTGCAGAGAGGTGAAAAAAGGTGCGTGGCCTCGGAACGCCTCTCTGCAACTCAGCTCTGTGGTCCTAACTGTAGGTACCTGGGGGGATAGTTGGGCCCCAGGGACCCTCAGGATTCAAGGGGACTTAATCCCGCAACTTAAAACGCGCCACGGGGCGCGTTTGCACACGTCACCTCAGGCCCCCCTCCCTTCACCACTGTGCAAACGCGCACTGGCTCTGGTTAGTCAGAGTCAGTTACCACCAGTACCCGTCTGAAAAAGTTGTGGGCACAGGATGATTTTGCAACAAGGCCTCTTTCTGCTCCTCTGTTGGTTCTTTCTGCACATCTTTTGCTTCTTTCTGTGCGTTTTTTCTTCTTTCTTCACATGTCCTACCTCTGTTGGCATAGTTAGAAACTAGCATTTAAAAAACCTTTGAAATTCACTTAAAAAATCATAGGTTTCAGGCACGTTATAGTTAGAAATTAGCATTTAAAAAACCTTTGAAATTCACTGAAAAAACCATAGGTTTCAGGCACGTTATAGTTAGAAATTAGCATTTAAAAACCTTTGAAATTCACTGAAAAAACCATAGGTTTCAGGCACGTTATAGTTAGAAATTAGCATTTAAAAAACCTTTGAAATTCACTGAAAAAACCATAGGTTTTAGGGACAGTTATAGTTAGTTGGACATTGCACTCGTACAAAACCCGTGAAATTCCCCTGTTATAGTTAGTTCAGCTAACTATAACTCGCGCCCCCGCAATGCACTGCTGATGACGTCACATATTACATCACTCATGACATGGTCAGTGACATCACTGATGACATCACTGATGACATCTCAAATGACATCACTGATGACATCATCCATGTGATAATTTCATGCATCTTCTCACACCCTAATATAACTTTTGATACACCCACTCTAAATTACAGACTGCCATTCTCAAAACCATAGACACTCCAACACCAAAAACTACATACCCACTCACTGATTCTTAGGTCTACACAGACATCCACTCACTCACCTGTACAGTCACTCATACTTACAGTCACTCAGGACAGGACTATCATATGCACTCATACACCTATATAAATACTCACACACCGCCACTCATCCATAGAGGTACTCACACACCTAGTCAGTCATGCAAAAAATTAATCACACACCCATTTACTCACCTATACAGTTATACACACACTAGCTCACTTACTCATACAAATACTAGCACATTCTTACACTCTTATACAATAACTGATACAAGCACACACGCATCCATACAGCCACTCTCACAATAACACACTCTCACTTATAGCCATTTAAATACTCTAACACACATATATACTGCCTTTTACATATGTAGTTACTCGCACATGTACCACTGAGATATACATTCACTCACTAACACACCCATACACACACTCACCCACCCAAGCAGTCCATCACAGATGCACTCTTGAAATCATGCACCCAGTGAATCACCCACTCACACATCTATGTATAGAGTCACACACACCCCACCCACACAAACACTCAGGCAGCCATACAGATACTCAGAAAACCAATCAATAACCCATATAGACACTCATGTAGCTATTCGCAAATCCATGCATCCACTTACACACCAACAAACAGACGGATACAGACATTCACACAGTTTAGTCACTAACCCATGCATTCAGTAAGATACGTTTAATCACTCACTTGTAGAGTCAGTCACTCACGTACTAAATCATCCATTCAGACACTTATACACCCACTCATTCTTCAATACGCCTTTCCCTATATATATTAAACATATTTAAACTTTACAGAAACACAGTCACTGGATGATGTCATCAGTGATGTCATTTGAGATGTCATCAGTGATGTCATCAGTGATGTCACTGACCATGTCATGAGTGATGTCATATGTGACGTCATCAGCAGTGCATTGCGGGGGCGCGAGTTATAGTTAGCTGAACTAACTATAACAGGGGAATTTCACGGGTTTTGTACGAGTGCAATGTCCAACTAACTATAACTGTCCCTAAAACCTATGGTTTTTTCAGTGAATATATATATGTGTGTATTTAGAATGTAGGATTCTAGACCCACTATACATAAAATAGTTGGGTTGATTGAAAGCTGAAGGATGAATTAGGCACTTGCCAAAATCCTCAGCCCGAATGGGAATCGAGGAATGAGATAATTTTGATCATTGACTGTACACTGAATATACAGGAAATGTATGACTACAAATTACTGATATTTATTGGAAAAGTTCTGCAATGAATCAGTGCAAAAAATGAATCATGGATGAATGTACAACCACCAACACGGCATGTCTGTTATGGTTGGTTTAATCACGGAGTGTTGTAGAGTCTGTCTTCTATTGTTATGGAAGTAGCGGACCACGTGATCGGGAGCTTGTGATTTTAAAATGGAGTTATGGCAATGGCGTTTATTGTGTGAGCAAGCCTGCTGAGACAGGCGAAACGCGTTACCAAGAAATAAAAGAGAGTTTTTAAATCGAAATCGGAGTCCCTGTGTCGGTATCCAGGTTCGGGAGGGAAACTGGAGTTGGTGTTCATATATATATATTTATATATGCTTCCACCATCTTGCCGGATTCTTAGAAGCACCAGACCGAGGGCGCGTCGGTGTTGCTGCTTTTCCAGCAGTCAGCGGCTCGACACAATCTCCAACTCTAGTTTCCTGAGTCAGAAACGGACACCGACACAGTGGCTAGATTAATAATCTGTTCCTTGTTTTATTGATTACGCTAGCAAGATGGCCAACCTTGCTGATTTCTTTGTTGTCGAGGAAAAATACTGTCTACCAAACCATTTAGAGCAGGGGCGTTTCCAATCTGTGCGCAGCATGTGTGTCTCCTGCAATAAGCAGATGTCACATTTGGTGTCTCTTAGCATCGTGAGGAGCGCGCACCGGGTACACTGGCCCTACCTATGTCAGGTCTTGCAGAGATTTGGGGTGGGCGAGCGCTTTTTACGCTGGGTAAACTGTATATATAATGACCCGAAAGCCCATATCAGGGTGAATGGGATAGCGTCCCGACCAGTAACAATCGCGAGAGGTACGTGCCAAGGGTGCCCTCTGTCACCCTTACTTTTCGCTCTTTACATGGAGCCGTTTGCAGAACGAGTCCGGCACTGCCCCAATGTCACTGGGATTAGGATGGGGGATAGAGAACATAAAAGTTCCCTCTACGCAGACGATGTAGTAGTCTTTCTTACGCGACCGCTGCTATCCCTGCCTCCCCTACTGGAGGAAATGGAGGCATTCAGCAAAGTCTCAGGCTTCAAAGCTAATATTCAGAAGACCCTTGCCCTCAGCATCACTTTATCTGCAGCTGATCAACAGCAACTGGCCTCCCGCTTCCCGTTCGCTTGGGCCCATAAGGGGGTATCATACTTAGGGCTGCAGATTCTTCCCACAATCGAGAAAACAATCCAAGCAAACTATTCGACACGCCGGGAGATCCTTAACTGGAATAAGCACAGAATGTCATGGTTGGGCAGGTTGGCTGCCATCAAAATGACCTTGTTGCCTCGCATTCTATATGTGCTGCAAACACTTCCACTGATCCCCCTACCCCGTTTGCTAGCTCAGATGCAACAGCTACTGGAAAGTTTTATTTGGGAGGGGAAGAAGGCTCGCATGGCAAAACACCTGACATACTTAAGCCAAGCAGACGGGGGCCTCGGGGTTCCAAACTTGGAGAAATACTTCCAGTCGGGCGCAACTGAGCTACATGACAGAATGGTACAAACTTGAATCTGAGAAACACTGGTGTTTTATAGACCGGGCGATTGCAGGCATGCATATATGGAAAGTGCCCTGGCTCCCTAAGAGAAGTTGCCCAGTTGGGGTATATATCTCATCGGTACTACGTGCAACCATGGGGGCTTGGGACAAGGTACAGGAGGCTTGTGGCCTCTCCACCCCGGTGTCGCTCTTGCCGCCCTTTATAGGCAACCTGGACTTGCCCCCAGCCTTAGAAGGGAATAGCCACCTTAAGTGGCAAGAAGCCAAGTGCAAAAGAATAGGGGACCTCTTTGACGAAAAAGGGATTATGGACTACCCCCAACTAGTTTTAGGCTTCGGTCTCGCTAAGGAGGCATATTATCAATACCTAGCATTACGGCATTGGGTTACCCAACCACACATGCAACCCCACGCAGGTCTCCCCCTCACTAAATTTGAATTGTGGTTCATAACCCGCACCTTGGACAAACATTTGCTTTCGGACATATAAGCATTCCTGAATAAACCCAAGGGAGGCGACAAATCACCAGCGCAGCGCAGATGGGAATCAGAGATTGAGCACGAGTTTTCCCCCAAAAAATGGCAGGACATCTTCCATATAGTAAGGGCCTCCTCTTGTTGCACGGCTGGAAAGGAGATGTTTTTAAAAATTGCGCATTCTTGGTACTATACCCCGGCCAGAACTGCGCGCTGGAAGCCCGGGGGGAACGACCAGTGCTGGCGCAATTGTGGGCAATGGGGTACACTTACACACATCCTTTGGCAATGCCCGAAAATACAGGCATATTGGGATACAATCCTAAACGATATTGATACCATACATCAAACAGAAATTCCAAGGCTCCCTAGCTTCATCCTATTAGGCCTCCCTAACCCTCTTACCTACCCTCTTAAGTCTGACCTTGGGAAAGCAAATACCCTAGCATTAGGTGCCGCCAAGCAGACACTACTAGCGTGCTGGGGTACAGCAGAAATCCCAACTAAGATAGACTGGCTGCACAAGATTTGGGAACTGGTGGGCATGGAGAAGATTACAGCAGGCCTCTTCCGCTCTCTACCCAGATTCGAGAAAATGTGGGGCTCCACCGTCACCTTTCTCTCCTCAGAGTTCCTGTAACTCACCTGCCCACGATACCTCCGAGTCCTCCGAGTCTCTGATGCGAACACACCATCTGCTGATCAGCCCCAGGTAACACAAACCTCTAGCACAGGAGTACTCCTGACCCACCGAAACACAGATCACACTCAGACATCTTAACTAACCCTCTTTCTCTTCTACTATTTCCTACCTTTTGTTCTCTATCAATTCTTCTTGGATATGCTTCCCCACCGGCCTGTGGATGTAGGTGGTGATGAATGTAATTGCGTATATCCATATAAAATCAATAAAAACGATTTAAACCATAAATGATTTATTAATGGGAACTTTAAGACTGAGAAAAACAGCTTTATGATCTGACCATGTTAATGGTAGAACTTTATCAAAGCTGAGGTCCGAGTTGTTGGAATACCACATCCAAAATATGATTGGCCTGATAAGTATGAAGATTAATGATACGAGTAGGATCAAAGCTGCAAAGACAATCAACTAAATGGTCAGTATCTTTATTTTTTACAAGCTCTAAATGAAAATAGCAATTCTCCTACTTACTATGCCAAGAGAATTTGAATTTCATTAAAGACACGGAGGCTAACATTATGCATTAATCTTGTAATGGCAACTCCACACAGCCAATATGAAGCATTACATCACAATAAAAGTTGTTCTGCACAGGTGCACAGTATAATATGCCGCTTTTAAATGCGGCTCCACACAGATAAGTATCAGTCTATTGTTCAGTATTATTGTTATGGCTTTATCTGTTATGTCTTATTCAAAGCTTTAGCTTTTATGCCTTTATTCAAATCTGTTGAAGGTATTAAGTGTTTAATCAAATAACTGTAATATTGCTTAAATTTATACTTTTTCAATATTTCTTGTGGTAATTTACTTCTGTTACAGCGCTATAGGTAACTATGGCTTCCAATTTATGGTCGCTTTAGCCCGCGATTCTAATTCCCCACCCCTACCGGAAGTTTTAGTATTTTTGTTTGTTAAAGACAGCCACAATTGTGATCACACTGTGCTTTGCCAGGTAGAGAAATGTGCACCGTGGTTACCTAGGACGCTACGGCACCGGTCAAGTGTGTCCCGAAGTGCAGACACCTCTGTCGCCTTCAGAGACATTGTGCCTTGGCACCACACAGTTAAGAGGATGCGCAACATCTCAGAGGCCTTTTAGCCTTTAATCTGGTCTCTTTCATCTTCGGAGACTGACCGTACGACCATCTGTCTCATTTCCCAAATTATTTTTTCTCCTGACGCACTTGCATGACGTAGCACGTCGGGAGAAAGTCATTAGAGGACTGGCATCGGCAACTGCCCGAATGCAGCACAGACGCTGCTCATCGCTCAAGATCGCTAACAGCATTGACAGTTGCTGTATCTCAGGCGATCAGCTGACAGCACAGGCACTAGCTAGTATTTATTTGTAGGTTTAACCAAATTACAAAAAAAAAGAAAAAGGGTTCTAAATAATTTTGCTACGGTGGGAGCTTTAAAGAGACAGGGAAAATATTCCCAGGTCTTGCCTCTAAATTAATTAAAGTACTACTAAAAAGGGGACTCTAGTTATAGTACTACCAAAATAAACAAATACATATTTGATTTGGATCAACGTGACCTAGATGTTTAAGGGTGCCTTATTGAAGAGGATGCTTCCTACACATCTAAGGGCCTACCATTGGATCCTTTAGGGTAAGACATGTTCCCCCCTAATAATATTAGACACCACAGGAGTGCTGAATGGTGGTACCAGGAACATGTAGCAAAATGTATTAAAAAATGAATCAGGAACCCACTTCAGAATCCCAGGAAGGAGATGGAGAGATCCCTTAAGGCCTGCCAGGATCATCTTCTAGATGTCCTAGGACCCCTGACCATGATAATTGACATAGCTGAGAAATGCCATCTCGATGAAACCCAGGTAGACATCACTCTTCTCAGGGATTGGAGCCAGAGGGCCCTAATCTTATTAGGTAATGCTAATGCTAGCATTAAAGCTGAGCCGCGAAGAGTTATCCTGACTAAGATAAACCCCAAGCTGAGTGACCTAGCCGTTCAGGAACTATCTGAAAATCCAAAAGGCCTCCTATTTGGAGAAGGCATGATTACATCCCTAGGTAAATACATGACCACATTTATTGCGCTAGATAAAGCCCAATAAAACATGAAGAGAGTCTTTAACCAGAGGGTTTTTGGACGGGCTGGAAGAAGGGGCCTTTCTGGCATCTGCGCTTCATACAGGCCCTATTTCAGACAAAGTCACTCTGGGAGGGGCTTCCAACAAGGAACACCCCCATCCTGCTACCCGCAACATGGCTGAGGTACCCGAACAAGATGCTTCTAGACCCGTGGTCAAAATGCAGGCACTTTCCACAGTAAGTACGAACTTTCAACCTTTCTCTTCTCCCCAGGAAAAAGTAGGGGATCGACTCAGATACTTTTCCCAGGCCTGGGAATTAATTACTCAGGACCCTTGGGTCTTAGAAACTGCCCAAGGATTAAAAATCGATTTTTTACAAATACCACAAAAACATTTTTCTCAGAGAGAATTAAGTCTATCCCTAGAGCAACAGAAAGTGGTAGAGGAAGAGGTCTCCTCCATATTAAAAAAAGGCACTATAATAGAGGTGCCTCTGGATCAGAAGGTTTTTGGAAGTACACCCTGCCTGGTGGAAAAGAAAGACAAAGGTTGGAGACCGGTAATAAATCTCAGAGACCTGAACAGGTTTCTCATTTACAGACGCTTCAAGATGGAAAGTATCCATCTCTTAAGAGATATTTTATTGGAAAGATTCTGGCTTGTGAAACTGGATCTGAAGGATGCCTATTTCACCATCCCCATGCCCAAGGAGTGCCAATGTTTTTTCGGCAGAACCATCTCTTTTATTTTCAGGCACTTCCCTTCGGACTTGCTTCGGCACTCTGGTGATTTACCAAGGTGATGAGAGCAGTCTTGTCTTTCCTCAGAGAGAGGGAAAATCGCCTCATGATCTATCTGGATGCCACTATCATAATGTCCCAATGTCGAAGTGAAATTCTCAAAGACTTGGATACCATGATATCTCTCCTGGAGAGCTTGAGTTTCATCAGAAACAGGGAGAAGTCTATTCTAACACCCTCGAAATCCCTAGAATTTCTGGGCTTCACTATAGACACAGTCAAGATGATCTTACTTCTACTTGCGAAGAAGGTTTCCAAAATTTGCCACGAAATACGCTTTGTATTAAAACAACATTAACTAACCCTGTGAGAAATTGCCAGACTCTTAGGCCTCCTTTCCTATTCCATCCAGGCCATATTTACGGGCCCCCTTCACTACCAGGCTCTTCAGAGAATACAAGCGAGATCTCTTTGAGCAGGTTGGTGGTATGAGAAAAAAGATTCCTTGGATCAGTAGGACAAATCGGAGTTGAACTGGTGGTTGGACAACCTGCATGCCTGGAACGGATGTGCAATCTTTAGATCCTCTCCAGATTACATTCCTGAATCAGCTGCGAGATTCCTTGGATGGGGCGCTCATCTAGGAACCGAGAATACCGGTGGGCTGTGGTCCCACAAAGAGAGGTCTCATCATATAAACTTTCTGGAGTTAACAGTAGAGCTTTATGCTCTGATGAGTTTCAAACATTCCTTACAGGACAGATCAGTACAGCTGAAAATGGACTGTTTCGGCAGTAGCTTATATAAAACATCTAGGTTAAGAATGTTATCAAGTTCTGTTTTATCAACTTTCTACCATGGACGAAACTTAAATGTTGGAAAAGAATTGAGTTTAAAGGATTTATTAGTGGGAAACGTGAGACTGAGGAAAACAGCTTCATGATCTGACCATGTTAATGGTAGAACTTTATTGAAGCTGAGGTCTGAGATGTTGGAATACCCCATCCAAAATATGATTGGCCTGATGAGTAGGGATATTAATGATATGAGTAGGATCAAAGCTTCGAAGACAATCGACTAAATGATCAGTATCTTTTTTTTTGCAAGCTCTAAATGAAAATTGAAATTCCCTAAGACAGTAAAATTGGAGAACTCCAAGAAGGCATCAGTATAAGTCTACAAGAAACTAGTGAACCTCTCTTTCAGTCCAGGTGAACGATACGCCAAAATACCATTGAAAGTATGAATATTATTACATTTAAAATTATACATAAGACCTTCACCATCCAATTGAGAGGCATGCTGGAATGTGGCCTTAAGATGTTACAAAAGATTACTGCAATCCCATCCCCACGTCTAAGCTGTCTGTCAACTCTAAAAATGTCATAGCCAGCTGAAATTGCCACTCTTAAGTCAGGGCCTGATGTAGTGTCATCCCATGTGTCTGTTACAAACACTATATCCGGAGCATGGAGATCGACAAAATCAGCAAATTCAAACCTATTTTTGATCAATGATCTGGCATTCAAGAGAACACACAAAAGTGATCCGGGTAAGTGCTTTGGCTCTGCAACCACAGGAGGTAAGGTAAGGTAATACTTTATTGTACAGTTAATTAAAACCATTACAAACCATCATCAATATAAACAGTTTCCTATTTAAAGACAGACATAACAAAATGCGATAATGCTGTGATAAACCATAAGTAAAAACTGCTATTAAAATAATGAAGCTAAAACTATTAAAATGTGGATAGAGAATAAGATTGGCCTAAAAACTGGCTCAATTCTCTTCTACCAATAAAAACTTTGCGGGGTTGGCCCTCTGCATAGATTGGGCTAGCTTACACTCCCATTCAATCCAATTAAATTATTGAAGCCCATAGTGCACCAGGGCCACAAGAGATGATCCACCGCATAAACTTATGCTTACTTCATCCAGCCCGAGAGAAGATTACCACGTGTGCTACAAAGAGAGCAGACAATAGAATAGAAAAAAAATTCCCAATAATGCCCTTGAGACAGTACGTAGAATTAGTTGCTTGAAAGACAAGAGTTTCAGAGAGGCATCTAAGCCGTAATGGTTTAGTTCTTAAACTCTATACCGTTAACTCTTCAAGTTTAAAGTTTATAACATTAAAGCTCAATGAGGACCAAGTTTCCAACTAGTCCCTTGTTACGGCCAGGTTACTTTGGCTCCTAGAGTACAAAGATTACGCTGGATACCGACACTGTCCCTCCTGCTTCTCCGCTTGTGCGAGGAGGAGCCTTCTCAATGAGGATTATAGTGCTATATTCCACTCTACAACCAGACCAATTTGACTTTTTGTTCATTCTTTCACTTTATTAAGGTGAGCTTCTGCAACTTCAAGATATTTTACCAACCGGCAGCTCAGTTGGACTTCATCGCCGGAGAAGCATACCAGGACCGCTTGCCTGCACGACCTTATCTGGTTTTTATTAAAAAGCGATCTCAAAAGGGTCCGGCGTTCTTGTAATAGTTCCCTACAGATGGTGATAAGGTGTACAATATTTTCTTCGCCATTGCCACAGAGGCGGCACATTGCTGGTGTTGGGGGACGCAACCAAGGGGGCAAATGATTTGCAGAGGGCAACAGCCGTAGGCGAAATTTCAAAAACTTCTCTTTTGTCTTTTTTGAGAAGCTGGTCTGAAGATATGTTTGAGGCCCGAGTTTGGTGTAAGATTGTATAGTAAACCAGCCATGAGTACGCTCAGCCAGAGAGGCTTTATCCTGCAAGAGTGATTCTTTCCTGACGATGTTATTTACTGCTTTTTTAAAGCCCGCCAAAGGCCCTGGGAGATCCCATAGTTGACGCAGCCCCAACCGTTTGATTGCGTCCTCCAGGTAAAGCCTTGCGGGCAGTTTTCTTTAGCTTGCAATTCCTTCCACAGGAGAGCATTGAGTGTTTTCGCTTCTCCCCTGCTTATTTTATGCCAGCTTTTTAGGTATATTCAAATTCAAGCCTCATCTGTGCAGGTGATGTGTATCCCGGCAAGCCAAAGATCATGCGCAGTGCTCTTGCTACCGTACCATCTACCGTTTCAGCGTCCCTCCCTCTCTGTAGTGTCCTGCAGGACACGTTCTAGTGTTTGGCAGGCTTTGGTATTTCCAGCCACTCCCTTGAGGGCTGGACACACTTGCACCCCCACCCATCCATCACAGGTGTCACGAGTTACGTGACCCTGCCAATAAAAGGGCTCGGGTGCACGTGCTCATGGCCAGTTACCGTACCATACCACCTGGTGTCTGTTATTCACGTTATGTGGGCCTAAGGCCCGACACCACATTGGCTACGAGGCGGGTAGCTAACCCCGCATGCCTGCTGCTTGGCGCTTCGTCGTCCCCTGGGGGGGGGAGAAAATGAGCCTGGTAGGCGGCACCCCCCACTGAGCTGTCTACGGCCACCCGTGACTGCAGCAGAGATTGGGCGCGACATCGCTCTCCGCATTCAAGGAGCAACGACCGGAGACTGGCCGTGCCTCATCCCCACTGATGTCAGAAGTGGGAAGGGAGAACATGCGATCCCGGTGAGAGCGAGAGCCCCGTGATGCCAGCAATGTGCCCGCTGCCACGCTCACTGGTATGTCTGCAGAGCCCAGTGACCCACGAGTGACACCCCCGCCTCACTTCCTCTCACCGGTGCAGCTGGCATCCACCCAGCAACCACCCGAGTCCGGGGAGAGCGCCTACCCCCCTGCAATGCCTGCGATGTGCCCGCAGCTGCGCCCAGGAGGCTGCCTCTGCAATTAAAAGGTCCTGTGACCCACAACGGGCGGCGATAGGGAGACGCTGAAGCCCCCCGCCTCACTCCCTCTTACCGTGCAGCCTGAGGCACCGGACGGTTCTTGCACACCGACAACTACCCAGCGCGGATGTGCCACGGAGGGAAAAGGCATCAACCTCGAGGGAGGCCCTGCGCCGATTGCTCGCAGAGCGCTTCAAAGCCCGCGAGTGCAAGGGAGGCCGCCGCAGTCGGTGAAGAGAATACCTGCATGCAGCGCCACCTAGCGGTCGCATGCCTGCGCCGCACCGTGGGCTGAATTCACCCACCTGCAAATGGAAGCACACGCAGCAGCAAGCTACCCTGCCGACAAGCATGAGCAATGGAGCCGCACTGCCACTGCAAGTCAGCTCTTCCACGAAAGGCCCCAATGCCCCGCTCCGAGAGGTGAGTAAGTCCGCGCACTGCACCTTGCCTGGTCTGAAGCACTCCACAAGATGCAGGGGGGTAATCAACCAGCAAGGGTAACTCCACAACTGGCAGCCTCTGTACCCGCAGCACCACCGTGGGGCACCCCCTCACACACAGGTCAAGCCCAGGAGGAACACAACTAGTGCTGCAACAGCTAACAGTCCCCTGCAAGAGCCTCCAGTTCAGGCGTTAAGTGAGACTGTCCACGAGGAGAGTGCTACAGTGCCACCTAGTGGCCATTTGGAGATACTGCATCAGCAGCAAAGAAACCACAGCATCAGTGAGATTGTCGTGGACTCACAACACAGGTGGCTGCAGCGCAACCTAACGACTGCTCAAAAGCATCTCCAGAATCCATGCCCAGGCGCTGCTGCAGACAGGAGGGAGAGCCCTAGTACACAAACACACGGGAAACAGGATAGTGCCTCCCGTCACTGCACCCATCCACACAGAACCCAGGACAGTGGATGTTATCCACCGGGGCAACCATAGAGCCTGCAGTCACCCACCAGAAAAGGAAAGGATAGAGGCAAATGCAAGTGCATAGTGCACCCTCTGGTAGCCCCCTGCAGCCTCAGCCGAAAGAGAGGTTGCTGCCTGCTGCAACTGCCCTCACCAAATCGCAAGCGGATTGGGAGTGAAACCATGGTCACCACCGGTGCCTACAGCCCCAATGCATAGCGGAGAGGAGACCACAACCCCCACTCCCAGGCAAGACAAACTGAAGAGACTAAGCACTGTTCCCAGCGCCACTGCAGAGATCAGCCGAAGGGCGCTGCCAACTGTTTGAAGGGGAGGAACTCCAAACCCACACCTAGCAAAGAGCTACCAGAGGCCCAGGGCTGCCCCAGCACAGGAAAGTGTCAAGAAGCAAAGAACAGCAAAGCCCAGTAAGGCAGCAAGCCCCACAGGAAGCACACGGAGACAGGGTGCATTGCGCGCTACCCCAGTGGGCTGCCTAGACTTTCAAAGGAGAAAGACTGTTGCACGTCATCAAGGGCCCCCAAGAAACCCAAAGCTTCTCCAGCCCAGACACGTGCCGAACAAACACAAGCAGCAACGCTAAAGACAGCCGCCACCAGCAAGGGTGGAAGACCAGCCAGACAGCAACGTCTCAAGGTAGCCATCCCCATCAAAAGCACAAGAAAGACTGATGCAGAGCACGCACCACAAGTGGCTGCCCAACGCCACCGCCAGAGAGGAGGTCGCATCACTTGCTCCTACTGGTGAACAGACACAACCGCAAGCTACACCACAGGCACACCAATTGCCAGAAGAAAGCGCCCAAGAAGAAGACGGAGCGCACTAGGTCAGAGGTGCGCAGAAGGCCGTGCCAGCGAACCTGACAGCACGGGCAGGCGCCCGGGAGATAGAGACATCTCCATAAAGAAGCACTGCTGAACGCAGCACGGAGAGCAACTACATCTCTACTGCACCAGCGAAGCCCCGCAGTGGGCCGCAGACAACACAGAGTGTCCTCCCTCGCACTGCCTCAAGACAGAGTCGTCGGTGACCCAAGACAGGCAAGAGAGGAGTCGCACACTCCACATGGCAGGCCGCCACAGCAACATGTGCTCCGACAACAGGCGACACGTGGCCGGACGTTACGTCGCACAGCAAGCAAGGATCACATCACACGAAGTGACCAATCCTGCCAAGCATGCCGGAACGAAGGCAGAAGCAGGTGCCACGACGGCGCAGCCTGGAGGTCCAAGCGCAACGCCCTCAAATGAAGAAGAGTGACAGCCCTGTCACCCCGAAGAACCGGATGAACACAGGTGCGCTGAAAAGACCAACAAGAGGAGAAGACCAAGGACTCACACAGCAAGCCAAGAGCACACCCAGACACACCAGACAGCCACCAAGGCGGACCGACGTCCCTGGACACAGCCTCACGGGAGAACCAAACATAAGACGCAGCAAGCGCAAACTAAGTCTCTCCCCAACGCTTCCCAGTGCGACCGTCCATCCCGAGCGTCGGCAGTCTAAGTCAAACGGCATCCCTGCTCCTGACCGCAGATGCCATGGGTGAAGATCAGCGCCGAGTGTCCTTCCTCACACCGCCGCAAGACGGAGTCGCCAGTGGCCCCAAGACAGGCAAGAGGACAGTCGCACACTCCACGTGGCAAGCCGCCACTGAAGATCAGCCTCAGCAAGGCGAAGACACATGGCTGCTAAGTCCCTCAAGACATCCAACTCTCCCAGCAAGCCACCACCACCACCTGTTATCCCGACTCACCATATGGCTGGCAACTGCCATCACGCCAGCCCTCGTCACATGCGTCAAACACCATCATTTCCAGAGTACCGATGGACTGGAGTTCTACACCGTTGCCACACCAGCTGACAGAACCAGAGGCTACCTGCGAACCTGGCCTACACCCGAACCGCGGCAGCGAGAGCATGTCTTGGCCAAGACTCATCCACCCTTGAGGGTTGTGCGTGCGACTCGGCACTGGCTCCTCGGTGGTCTTGCAGCTGCCCCCAGTCGGCACACAAGCGGCCACAGCGCAGCCCTCCCGCAGTCCCGCAGCAACCCCGACAATGGGCCTCCCCAGGCGGGAGAGTTGGACTTGATATTGCCCCACCGGCGGGTTACAGGTTACAGCTAAGCAGTTCAACAGAGACAGTCGATTAGGCAACACCTCCGTGAACTCTCACCATGGTCTCCATCCATGCTCATGACACATCCCATGTTATGAACTGTTAGAACCCACCACAGACCATCCTCGATGTCAGCAGAGTGGAGCAACGCAGGACTGTAAGACATGTTCTCATCAGTGAGCTGACGGGATTCAGCTGACGTCTCCAGGCCAGCAGTCGTGTCCTGAACCACTCAGGTTTAACTATGAGTGCCCGCCAAGATCGTCCTGCTGCAGGCAGAGTCACCAGCCCATGTCTGATGTCTTCCCGCCACCTGACTCGTAAGGTTGATGGACCCTGTGGTGTTCAGTTGTCTGTTTTTTATCCCCACAGGTTGGACCAATGTTTTGTTTTGTTTCTTCAATAAAGTTTGGGAGGAATGTAGTGTCCTGCAGGACACGTTCTAGTGTTTGGCAGGCTTTGGTATTCCCAGCCACTCCCTTGAGGGCTGGACACACTTGCACCCCCACCCATCCATCACAGGTGTCATGAGTGACGTGACCCTGCCAATAAAAGGGCCAGGGTGCACGTGCTTGTGGCCAGTTACCGTACCATACCACCTGGTGTCTGTGTCTGTTATTCACTTCATGTGGGCCTAAGGCCCGACACCACACTCTCATTGCTTCACTGCCATAAGTGATAGATGGAATCAATTTTACCTGAATCACCTTTATTAGGGGGAGGAGGCTTGAGCCAGTGATCTTGTTTTTTAGGTTTCTTAGAGATACCGCAGTCATTAATCCTCTCTTTTTTATGGCCTCACATTGTGGCTTGAAGTTGCCCTTGGAATCTATAATGACCCCCAAGTATCTATATTCACTTACAACATCCAGCTTCCTTGATTCCAAGAACCAATTATTCGATATTCTCGTTTTACGAGTGCTGATACACATAACTTTAGATTTTTCTTTATTGATACTAAGCTTGTTTGTTATAGAGTATCGCGGTGTGATATCCAGCAGCTGCTGCAGGCCTATCGGAGTCCGGCTGATGAGCACCAGATCGTCCGCGTAGAATAAATTGGACAGCTGGGTGCCCCCTAACTTGGGTGCGTGCAAATTGCTTTCATTCAGCAAGGTTGACAGATCAGCCATGAAAAGATTAAAAAGTGTTGGTGCAAGCACGCATCCTTGTTTTACCCCTGTGCTTGTAGGGATCTTCCTGGATAGAAATTCTCCTGCACCTAGTTTGACCTGGACCCAGGTATCACTATGCAAGAGAATTAATTGGTTTAACAGCAGCACAGGGATGTTCAACTTTTTAAATTTTTGCCACCGGAGATTTCTATTGACGTGGTCGAAAGCGGCGCTATAATCAATATAGCACAGATATAGAGGTTGTTTTGCTGCGAGAGCAGCGCCAATCAAAAGAGATAGGGCTAGTATGTTAGTGGTCATCCCATGTTTTTACAGAAGCCGGTTTGATTGTATGGAATTGCTGTGATATCTGCCACCCACGATGTCAGCTCCTGGAGTAAGAGGCCCGCATAGTATTTGGCCTCGTTATCGAGTAGGGCTACAAGCCGATAACTTCTTGGGTCGTTCCTGTCTCCTTTTTTGAAGATTGGGGAGATAATTGCTCCCCTCCAGGATGATGGGATTCTTGATAATTGCAGAATTTTTTCAAACATTGGTCTGAAAACGACAGCCCAGTATTCCGGCTCTTGTTTAAACAATATTGGGGGGATACCATTTGGACCTGGTGCGCCCTCGCCTCTCCCCTTTGAGATTCTGTTACAGATCTGTACGTTCGTGATTGGAAATTCCTGGTTTTGTACTAGAGCTTCTTTGAATTGAGAAGGCCGGGCTCCAAGAACATTTGTGAGATTATGTGGCCCTTTCCTAAATTCTTGAGCTTCATTAAAATGTACGCCAAGGAAAATTGTCCAAGCCTCTTCAGTGGCATAGGATTCAATACCCTGACTCCGCTCGCTAGTCAGATTGTTGATCTTTTGCCAAAACTGCGCACCATTATTTGTTTTAGCGTCGTGTAAAAGTTTTGCCCAAAAGGCCTCATCGGCTTCTTTTTTAAGTCGCCAGATCAGCTTCCTGCGAACGTCTTTTAACTGTCTCAACTCTTGATGCGCGGCAGAGTCTGTCCTCAGTCTTCGAAGAGTTTGGTTAATCAAGGTCTTTAACTTTTTTAGCTGAGCGTAGTTTCTAAAATTATGATGGTTCTTATGTTTCAAGACTTTGGCCATTCCTTCAGGCCAGACGTTTCCTTTTTTTATTCCGGTGTTATGTCGTAATGATTTTGTAAACAGCTTTCAGCTCTCAATTAAGTCTGATGTTGCTATTTGTGCTTCTCCTAAAGCCTGCTTAGCTTGGGATAGGAGACTTTGTGGGTCATTCGTTCTGCACTTTATCCGCCTCTCATTGGTAGAGTATTCTGAGCCGTGTGTGTTAGCAGTGGGAGGACATAATATTGTGGGAGCCTCAATCATGACTTCCTGGGGTAGGTGGTCACTGTGGTCTATTGAACCAATGTGGAAATCTCTTGCTCTTTGATACAAGCTGCGTGAGAGGAATGTAAAGTTGATTGTGGAGCTAGCCATAGTACTATGAAACGTAGCTGCTTGGGGGCGATCCCCTGAGAATCTGCCATTGAGTGCTCGAAAGCCCAACTCTTCTAATGTTGCCAGGAGTCTCCTTGCTGTTTTCGAGCTTCTACCTCCCGAGGTATTGTCTTGATAACTTGGTTCCCATACAAATGGGTCCTCCTCGTCAGTAATATCTGTGGCTAAATTGCTGAGCATATTTAGATTGAAGTCCCCACTAATGATCAAGCTGTTTGTTTTCTCGGCCTTTAATCATTTTATAAGATCTTCCTTCAGCTGCTGTGCTCCCTTGGTTTTTTTCCGGGGGTGTAGATAGAGGTTTATCAGGACTATATCCTCCTTTTTTACCCGCTCACGAATAGAAAATCGCAGGGCTTGCATTGCGTTCGGAGGGGCTAGCTTGTAAGCCAAGGGCGCTGCTGCAACAATGCTCTTTATGGAGCTGTATGTGGCAAGGCCACCCTTCTTGTGGCCAAACAATGAGCTCTGTGTAGGAGGCAGAAAATTCAAGTTATAGCCCGACAATGCAGGTGGAGAGTCGGACCATGTTTCTTGCAGTGTGATGATGTCGAATCTTTGCAGACAGGTGTTTAATTCCGAGTCCATAAGCTTGTCACCTAGGTCATTGATGTTCCAGGAGCACAGGTTAAAGATGCAACCACAGGAGGGGGAGGTAAGAAAGTTTTACCTGCTGAAAAGCAAGTAAGATCTGGACTGAAAACATAGTCACACGTAGAGCAGCAATATTGGAAAGAGCTTACATTGAAATTATGGATATTACAATATTCATGCATAACTGAACCACGAAGTTCCCATAATGAGTCACTATGTTGTAACATGTCTTGGTTACTATGCATCCTGTCAAGTCCCTGATGCTCAGCCAGCGGTTAGGTCATTAGAATTTTGAGACTGTTGGTGCTTGAAGAAGGATCACTTCAACTCTCCACCATTCTATCCTGTAACCATGGGAGACCAAGTCATCACACAGAACTCTGAGATGCCATGGTTCCACCAAGGTAACCAAGTTACAGCACATCTTCTTCCTTAACATATGAACAAAAATGTTGAATAGGGTAAATGCTAATAGCACAAAACAACAATGCAGAAAAATAAATGCTTGGAATACCTAAGATAAAATAACTTAACCCCCTATAAGTAAAGGGAAACAGAAGGAGGAGGAGACACAAGAAATAAACATAATGGTAGAAGCATAAGAATAACAAGAATACCATGATCTGAATACAACAGAGATTCGTTGTGAAATAGGTGCCGAACACCCTAGAAAATGATATGCAACAGCACAATAATACATCTATGTAATAGGTACAAAAACATCAAACATATTCATCTAGGTGTTTGGGTCTCTTGACCTCTCAGTGACTGCGGCAAATACCAGTTTGAGAAGAATCACCATCAACCACCACTTCACCCTCACCATTGCCTTTATCGTTGTCCCCACCATTGCCAAAACTACCATTCTCCATGGATGTATCCTTTACTCCACTCCCCGCTAAGCGAGACATGCTCCACACACTACCATCATTCACCACATTCCTCTTAACTTGAATTATGCGTCTCAGACCCAGAAACTTGGATTTACCTTTGGGGTACAAAGGCACAATTATGAGTTCACCACGGTACAGCTCCCCTTGGATAATGCACAATTCCTCCTTGACTACCCAAAAAGGTTTGACTTCCTCAAAATTGTACTTAGGAACAGGCCAACCTGCCACCACATATTGTAGAATTTGCTTCCTGACTTCATCACGCTCAGCTTTTTTTCCCCACTCACTTTTGTTGATGGCTGTCTCCTTGACCCAACTGATCTGGTGATCAACCACATCCAATTCACAATCACTTTCAACAAGTAATCTGAATAGGCAATCCGCTGGTACATTTCTAGCAGCTGGCAGATATTCAACATGATAGTTGAACTCAATTATACTCTCCACCCACCTTTTGATGCGAGGAGTATTGGAGTCGATGTTATTACTAGGCTTGGGCGGTAAATTCCGTTCCGCTCACAGAATTTGCGGAATTTGGGTAATTTCGTGTTCCGCGGAGAACACGAAATTGCCAAAAATTCCGCGATCCGCGGCTTCGCGGAGTTTTTTGTTTGTTTGCGCTTTCAAAATGCGTGTTCGCAAGATATTTCTCCCCGAGCACGCAAACAGCGTTCGCGAACAGGAAAAAAGCATCGCGAACGGGCGGAACAAGCAATTCCGCGTGTTCACGGAACTTTTGCGTGTTCGCTGAGATTTTTTACCGTTTCGCGGAGCTTTGCGTAGCGCGACTACGCAAATTCCGCCCACCCCTAGTTATTACATCCTAGTAACTGAACCAGTGGTTTGTGATTAGTCCTTAACACAAAAGGTTGCCCGCACAAGAAAAACTTGAAATGGTGCACAGCCCACATGCTGGCCAGAGTTTCACGCTTCACCACAGAATATCTCTGCTCCACCCCTCACAGGAAACGGGAAGCAAAAGCAACCACTCTCTCTACCCATTCACCACCAGGGATAAAACAGTCCCAAGACCCTTCATACTTGCGTCGGAAGTTCAGTATGTCTTCTTGGAGGTGTCTAAGTGCCCCAGTGTTGGCATCTTGGCTATGCTGCCCATACCCACTTCAAATGCTTTGGCACAATCATCCGACCAGTTAAAATTGGCCCCTTTCTTGAGAAGATGTCTAATTGGTTGGATTACACTTGGAAGATTTGGAATACATTTAGCATAATATTCAGCCAGCCCAGTGAAGGATTTAACTTGGTCTCTATTTTCAGGAGTGGGTGCATCCAAGATTGACTTAACCAGTTCTAGCTTTGGGCTTATTCCACTTCCCGAAATGATGTGTCCAAGATAGGAGACAGAACTAACCCCAAATTTACATGTTTCTTTTTTGAAAGTGAGACTGCTATCTCTAAGTATTGTAAACACCTGCCTAAGTACCTGGTCATCACTCAGTGTGTCCTTTCCATAAACCAAGATGTCATCTTAGAGAAACATCATAGAGTCAATTCCCTTAAGCACTGTTTTCATGAGTCTTTGGAAACATGTTGCAGCTGAGGCCATTCCAAAAGGGAGTCTCACAAACCTGAACGCTCCTAATGGTGTCACAAAAGAAGCTAAAACCTTGGACTCATCATGCAGCTGTACCTGATGGTATGTGGTGGATAGATCCATCACACTGAAGACGCATGTATCTTTAAGTAAAGACAAAGCTTCTGCTATATTTGGCAGAGGCTGGCGATCCAGCCAAATGTTTTAATTAGGATCCCTCAAATCCATACACATTCAGATTTTGTTACGGGCCAAAACAATCAGAGCCAGCCACTCAGAGGATTCAATCTCCTCTATTATGCCCATGGACAACAATTTGTCAATTTCCTCTTGAAGTGGTTTCAGCATCAATTTAGGCACCCTTCACATCTTATGCACCACAGGCTTTGTGTGTTTCTCAAGAATGATCTTCTGTTTAAAATCTCTAAGGAGGCCTAACTCATCACTAAAAACATCTTGGAATTCTAAAATGACAGGATAATTGTCCTCCTCCATGGCGACCAACAGCACCTGTTCCTTGGAGTCTGGATTTAGAATAATCCCTAAATCCCTTTAGTGCCACCAGCCTAGGAGATTGTCTCCATGCTTGGCCACGTAAACTTTGCCAAGCGTCTCTCTCCCTTTAAAACAGATGCTCATGACAGTGTACCCAATCAAATCCATAGTTGCACCCCCATGGTGCTCTGGTTTTATATCAGGAGGCAACTCCACACCGTCTTTCCCATATATTCTCTCCCAATTTTTGTCTCCAAGAAGGGTAAAGGGGGATCCTGAGTCAGCAAGTAGTACCATCTCCTTCACACCAATAGTCATGACGCATTCTGGCAATCTAACCAGCCTACCATCAACCTCACTTTCCACATTATTCACACCCCCAGACGGAATTGACAACTGAAGAATTATACCATATTACTCTTCCTCCCCATCATTCACTTCTTGTATCTTGTTGTTTCTGCACGCAGGAGCAAAATGCCCCCTTTTCCCACAACTCTGACACACAACATTTCACGCATAACAATTGGGATAATTTGACAAATGGCTAAAGCTGCCACACTTGAAACTTTTAGGTTTTGAATCCTTTCCTTGGACCAATCCTTAGGCCCCAGAGGCTTTGTGGACAGCTTTCTTATGATCCTCCTGTTTTTTAAGTTCTACATTAGTTTCTTTTCAAGTGCTGAACTGGTTACATGCTCAACTATGGTGGTAAGTGTGCTTCTCATCTCCTTTACTCATCCTGAGGTATGTCCATCCTTTCTACAATATCAATCGCCTCCTTCTGCATGGCGTTTTTGGTCAACAATTTCTCTTGTACCCTGGTGTCATTGGTGCAACGCACCAGTTGGTCTCTGATAAGTGATTCAGCTAAGTCACCAAACTTGCATGTGCGCACTAAACTCTTGAGGGAAGCTACATAGTTGTCCACTTTCTCCATTCTTGCCCGTAGCCTAGAAAAGTATTTATGCCACAGAACTTATGCTATTTTAAGGTTTTTCTATCAAACTACGTCACGTATAATTACCCCTGCTGTGGAAACTTACTGTGTAACCGCACAGGGAGGCGCTCTTTATGGGGCGGAGATCTGGGGTTGTGCCAATTTACATTCTTTGACGACTGCTGAGAATAACTTCCTTAGGAAATTGCTAGGGTTACCTTCCAGCTCACTGCTAACCCCAATGTATTTTGATGTTGGGATAAAAAGAGTTGCTGACCTGGCTGTTATAAAAACTCTAGCATATTGGATCTGACTCTGGATTACACCTGAACTTGGAGTTTTTAAAGATTCACTGATAGAGTTATTGAATCTTTCAGGATCCAGGAGTATCCCATGGGTTAAATCTGTCTCAGGCTGGATTTTTAAACTTGGAATGCGGAATCTGTGGGACGACCCTAACACTATTACAAGAAATGATAGCAATCTGTTAAAAACTCGATGTTGGGCTTATATTAATGATCGTTATGTTGTGAACAGCTCTAGTGGGTCTGCAACCAGTACATTTCTAGCCTGCAAGCAATACCCAATGTTTGTAGAATTCTTAGATTTTATATTTCCATCTTTACCTAGGAATTTGTATATAAAATTCCGTTATGGAATTTTACCACTGAGGTCCTTCACAAGTAAATGGTGTACTAACCAAGACCTCAAAATTTGCCCTGCATGTGGCTTGAGCAACAAAGATGAGAAACATATATTGTTCTTCTGTAGAGAGTATCATTTTATACGCCGCAAATGGCTCGTTCCAATTTGCCATGGTATGGCCACTCGTAGTCACTTGGAGCCTTTAGGATTTTAAAAAGTGACACGTCCTTAAAAGTAGTATTTGCTGTAAGCAAATTTTTACAAGCAGTGTGGTTTAAAAGACAACATTTTTTAAATGTTACTGATTGATGTGTTTACTAATTTGATAAGCTCCTTTTAATGAAATATTGTTGCACATTTGTTCTTTTGCATTATGCATAGTCACTTTATGCATTGTTGCACATCCCTTAATGTATATCTGTGGACATTATTTGTAAAATGTATAGGAAGATCATTGCAGACACGACAATGAAGCTAAGGCAAGGAAGAACCACAAGCCTATAGTTATTTGTTTTTATTGCTTGTATTTTAAAGCAACACATATCTTAAAATATTTTGCACTTTAGTACTTGTTGCATTTTGCACATTTGTTTTGTGAGCCTTTACTATATTTTTATTGCCCGGACGAATGTTACCCATTATAAGAAATGATCTAGTGAGTTTTTTAAGAGGTATCTTTCAGTTGTAATTTTAATAAGGACATTGGGATGATGCTATATTTTTGATGTACATAGATATTTTAAATGAACCACATGTATTAGCTTCTTAGGTATCAGATGTTGTTGCTTTTGTTTTTTTGTTTTTGTGTATACTTTGATGGTTATTTTAACTGAATAAAGTTTATTACTTCTATTTATGCCTTTGCTTGACAACATTTATACATGGGCCAAAATGCCCCTCTAACATCATAAAGGGACATTTCATAAAAGTCTCTAGGCTGACCTTCCGCATGCCCAGTTACACTTTCATCAAGACTTTCGTAAATATTTCATCCCTCAGTACCTAAATTATGCAACCAAACTCCTTGTTTTTTTGCTGCCGAAAATTTCTCAACATCCTTGATTGTAACACTGGCGACGAGCGGAAAAGAATCTACGTGTGAGGGAGAAGAGGTAATGTGTGTACGGTGATATGGTGGTCCTAAAGTGTGACCATGTTGTGACGTGTTGGTCCTGGAGTGTGACCATGATGGTTGAGTGACATTGATGTGATGTGTCATTTTTACCACCCTTCGTAATGGTTTAGCTCAAGATTCCACCCAACCTTAAGGGCTTAAGGGTCTAGGGGCATTTGTTTAGCCCAAGGTCTCACCCTTCCTAATGGGTTAAGGGTGTAGGGACATGTGTTAATCCCAAGGTTGTATGAGTGCACGTCTTCCCAGTCATGCTGAGTGTATAGAAGGGGGAGTGTGAGTTGAGTAACAGGTTGGTCCTGAAGTGTGACTGTGTTTTGTTGAGTGATATCTTGATCTTGTGTAAGGGTTGCATGATATCCATAGTGAAATTCCGGTGTGTGGCTATGTGCAAGGGTTGGAAGATACCCTTGCGAGTATGCCCTGTGTGCGTGGCAATGTGGGTTGAAAGACACCCATTAAGTGAAAAGTTTTAAAGGGGTACATTGTTACACCCCAATGAAGCAGAGGTTAGGTCTAGCCCTGGTCCTGCTTGAGTGAACTGTGAAGGGGTTGCCCTGGTCCTGCAGTGAGTGGTGTAAGTGTGTTAGAGGGTATGTGGTTCCTGGTCTTGTTCGGGGTTTTGTAAGTGCAGTAGAGGGTATGTAATCCCTGGTCCTGCCGTGAGAGTGGATGCAGAAGAGGGTGTGCAGTCCCTGGTCCTGCTATGAGTGTCTAGAGACACCCATTGCACAGGGGTTGAAAGATGTCTATTGTAGAGATGCCCTGTGTGTGAGGCGAGGTGGGATGAGAGACACCCATGGTTAAGGGTTGTAAAGAAATCCGTTGTGAAGATGCCCTGTGTGTGAGGCGAGGTTGTTTGAAAGACACCCATTGTTAAGAGTTGTAAAGAAACTTGATGTGAAGATGCCCTATGTGTGAGGCAATGAGGGTTGAGATACAGCCGTTGTGTAAGGGTTGAAAAATACCCATTGTGATTGTTTGATCGAATTGCGTCATCTTTTGTTCTTATTATTTGATGTATGTGGAGAAGGTATATTTATGGGACTCGTTGTTCTATTGTCTCTTTAAAGAGAGGGAGATGTGTTGTAACTTGTCTTGGTTACTATGCATCCTCTATATGTATCAAGAGAGAGGGAAAGGAAAAAGCGTACTAGTTCACTTCCCCTGGTAATATCAATCAATATCAATGAGAACTAGCTAAGGTAGAAGCTAATTGTTTATGTCTGAGAGAAGAAAAAACCCATTGGTTTTTTATGAAGACCCTCACCCACCAACCTAGTTGGTGGCATGCTTCATCATCGGGTCCCACCCAAGGCGCTGAGTGCACCTCGGGTGTGCTTCAACGTCTGTTTACAGCGGAGCGGGTTCTGTGCAGTGTGTGTGCAGTGAAGTGAAATGAGTGTAAGTTAAAAAACTGTCCTGAGGGTCCCAAGGATTGGAGAAATTTAATAATGGGCCCTTGGCAGTATTAAAAAACAGAAGGGCGGATATTTGTGGAGGTAAGTTATGTCTCCAATATCCTGTGCGGTCTACATGTTTCAGCCAGATTCCTGAATTAAACTGGCTTTCTTCAGGACCTATTGGAGTGAAAAGGGTAGTGGTAATCAGAATACTGTGTTACTCAGACAAATATGTGTCGCACGCGCTAAGGTGCGTTATTTGTAAGAGGGGGTATTCCTCTATTTGCTCATTGCTCTGAAAATCTCAGAATGAGCCCCATGAATCCCGTAGAGGGACCTGACCTGTAGTCACACATTCATCAAGGTTACAGGTCCTCTGTCCATACCTACTGCGGCTGCTACCGGGATTCCGATCCTTCTACCTTAGCTAGTTCTCATTGATATTGATTACTATGCATCCTTCCAAGTCCCTGCTCCTCAGCCAGCATGTGAAGTGATTAGAATTTTGGATGTGCTTGGATGAGTGTCAGTTGATGGAATTGGCAAGGATGCTGCTCCTGGTGGGGCATTCCTGTGACTAAGCTTAATAAACCTTCATCCCTAATCCATATGACTTGGCAATGCACCATCTTTTGTTGATTGTAACACACTCGTATACCTTAAATTTGAAAAACGACCAGGGGTCCTGGCACACGGCACATTCCAGCCGCGGACGGGCGCAGACGGGCTTGATTTTGGCGCACCTTCGGTTTCTGCCAGCGTTTGTCTGTTGTAGTCTTTAGGCGACAAAAATAATAGACCAGCATCCAAAATGGCGACCGCCAATTTGCTCGCTCTGAGAGGCGAGTCAAACTAAAGTGCAAAGTGAGCAGCTAATTGACAGCAGAATAAAGTCAAGTTAAAATGCCCCCCAAAAAAGTACATTAAAATTCCCCCAACACATTAGAAATCCTCACTAAAATATGGCAGGTATCAGAGAACACTGCACGGTCATGCCAGCATTCATCTTTAGGTGCCAGAAAGACTAGACCAGCACCCAAAATGGCGACCGGTTAAAAGTTAAAATACCCCCAACACAGTAGAAATCCAGACTAAAATAATTCAGGTTTCAGAGAATGCTGTGTCTTTTGGAATCTCTGTGCCTTTTGGAAAGCTACTAGAGAAATGGCTGTGGATGTCATCAAGAATTTTTAGGCTGGCCTTCTGATTCTTCCAGAGGCTAAGAAATCATTTCAGGTGATGCAACACATTTTTGATGGCTTTGCCGAACCGTAGGAGATTATTGGTGGGTTTATAGTTATATAGTTGGATAGTGGATAGTTGGATAGGGTGGCATCTGCTTTCTTTAGAAGGGGGTAATTTGCCCCATTTTTCAGAAAAATGCAAAGAGAACTACATTCAGGAAAGTTTTGGTTAGCTAAGACCACGTCTTATTGAAGATTTGAAAGTAACTGTAATGATTTTTATTAGGATTATTGCATCAGGATCATAGCGTGTCTTCATGTTTTGGATGATTTTGAGAAGGTTCTCTTCAGAGATTAAGGTAAGGAGGAATGGATAAGAAGCTGTTGGATGATGGTGAGACAGATGTTCTTAGTGAGCTGATTTTTGTAATGAAAAAATCTTTAAGTTATTCATATTTGGCCTTGGTTTGATTAGGGTGAGAACTGGACTGGGGTTTCAGATTCTGATTGGCAAGATGGAATAGTTCTTTAAATTTGTTTAGTGAGTTGTGGATTTTGGCTTGGATGAAAGCAGCTTTAGAAGTGATGATATCCATTTTCTGCTTTTTCTTTGCAGACTTTAAAGTGGTTAGAAATTTTATTTTTTCAGCTCTCCATTTTTCTCACGTTTTCTGGGTTCATTCTATTCTGAAGGAGGACATCTGAGAAGCAAAAGTTTGGTGTGCATTTTTGTCTATTTCTGTCAAGAAGCTGTCCTCGTATTGTGATAACGAATGGTTGTGTTAGATCTGAATGGGAGGTTTTTGCTGGCTCTAAATATCGTAGGAGCAAGCATGTCTCTTTGAGGGAGCATTTCTGAGTTACTTTAATGATGTGTGAGGAATGTTCAAGTGTTTTGGTGATGAAAATCTTTAGAGGGAGGATGGAATTATTGGACCAACTTGTTGAGAGCGTATGACAGAACCTTTGGTGGTGAAAAGTAAGGGCCTAATTTAGGGTTTGGCAGACCGAGTAATGGCAGACAAGAATGCAGAGGACTTTATGTATCCCACCTTACCTGTCCTCTGCCCACCAAATGTTAGGATATGCTCTGGCCCAGCTGCAAATTTGGCAACACCACTGTTGTGAAGGTTCCAGTCAATATAGGAAAAGTTTGAGGGATGGCTTCATTGAACATGGCGGTCGGCAATCAAACTTTTGGCAGACAGAGTAACAGCAGACAGGGTGGCAGAGGACTTTACACCGCCACCCAGCCTTTATGCCTCAGATTCAAAATTTAAGATATCTTTTTAAATTTATTTATTGAGATGCTTGCAACAATTATACACAAAGCCCCATGGGTGGGGTGCAGCAATATCATCCTCACATATGGCGGTACAAGCCAATTTTCGTTTTTTAACATACAAAAATCCAAAAACAGAACCCACCCCTCCCGGCACTTAAATAGTGTTGCATTGTACAATTGTCGGATCCAAAACCTTGTGAACACACATGAGTGATAGCCCATAAAAGGTAGTCCTAAGTCCAATAACTCCTGGCCAGACACATGAGAGAAGAGACAGTGCAAGAAAATAAGATACACTACACATCAGGGTGGCTCAGTAGGTACACAGTCAGTGGAGCCCAAAAGTCTTTGGGCCGTGAGGCCTCAGGCAGCTCTTCCGCATAAGCCTCCAGTTGTTCCCTACAATATATTAAGTCTCTGATCCATTTCTTCACAGTGGGCGTGGATTTTGCGCCCCAACATTGCGCCACTGCACGTTTAGCCAGCAGAGTCGAAACAGCGACCACCCGCCTGATGCAGGGCTTAAGATACTTCACGCTGCCCAGCAGGCATACCTCCGATACACACCGCACGCTCTCCATCACAACATCCGAAAGCACTCTCACAACCTTGGCCCAGAACGCAGCTATCCCATCGCACTGCCACGCCAGGTGTAAAAAATCGGCGTCAGCCTGCCCGCACCGCACACAGTTAGCTGTGTCCCGCAGACCGAATCTCCGCAATTGCACTGGAGTATAATATAACTGATGCAAATATTTAAAGTGAATTATGCGTAGATTGTAGTTCGCCGTAAGGCGCCCAATCAACTCGCAGCAAAATTTCCAGTGATCTAGCGGTAACGCAAACCCCAGCGTAGTGTTCCACTTAAGATATGAAGGGTGGTCACCTGGCTCCCCCTCCCGCTGTGACGCATCATATAGCCTAGTGATCAGACCCTTACGTTCTTTCCCAGCCAGCACCGCCTGCAGTGCTCACAGTGTTTGTGGTTCAGTGGGATAGTTAGGGTAAACGGCCCTGACCGCTTGCCGCACTCTCACGTAGGTGAATCCCAGCATCAATCCACAATCCCAACCCGCCTGTACATCTTGAAGCGAGCGGAACTGACCCCGTTCATATAGGTGACCCATTTGCGTAACACCAACAGTCTCCAACGCGCGTAGAGCGGATCGCTCCAGAGCTGCCGAGATCTCTGGATGCGCAGCAATAGGTAGCTTCGGGGCATATAGGTAATCCAGCTGTGCCCTCTTGGCAAGAGCCCGCCAGGCCCAAGCAGTGCACTGTACCGGATTAATTTCCGTCCTGGGGCCGCCGTTCCCTCCAGAAAGTGTTGTCGCCGCTTGCGGCAACGGGAGTGCCGCGTCGGACTCAATTGCTGTATGAGGCAGAAACCGTTGCGGAAAGAACCAATAATGCGCAAACTGCGCCTGCGCGCAAAGATAATATAAGCGCATATCGGGTGCCTCAAATCCTCCCCGGTCAAATGGCTGCACCAGAACATTCCAACTACATTGTGGTTTCTTACCCCCCCCCATACAAATGACAGTAGGGCCGATTGCAGCGTCTGAAATACAGAGATATTCAGCCGAATGGGAATATTCACAAACAAGTATAACAGTTTGGGTAGTATAGACTTTTTCGTAACTGCAATATGATCAGCAAGCGACAGAGGCAGCCGGGCCCACCGTTCCGCTTTATCTGTGATCTGTGATAGTTCATGGAGATTACCTCGTGGGGATCCCTATGCAGCCATATCCCCAGGTATTTCACCGGGTCCTGGGTCCAAGTCAGAGGGAAGTCCAGCTCAACCTCACGCGTGCCAGCTGTCAGCGGGAACACCGTCGACTTAGCCCAGTTGATCCCTAACCCAGAGTAGCCCTCGAATTTGACGTACTCGCGGAGTAGTTCCGGCAGGTAGGTTGCCGGCTCGCGAACATATAGTAGCATGTCGTCAGCATATAACAAGACCACAAGGGGTCGCTGCCGGAAACGCAGTGCAGCCGACGCATGCAGCTGGCACAATTTACAAGCCAAAGGCTCCAATGCTAACGCGAAAAGCAACGGCGACAGGGGGCAACCCTGCCGCGTGCCTCTGCCAATTGGGAAAGCCGAAGACACCCAGCCATTAACACGCACTCTGGCCATGGGCGCGGTATACAGCAACCTAATCCATTGAAGAAAGAACGGTGGAAGGCCCATCCTTGTTAAAACAGTGAACATATAGTCCCACTGAAGGGAATCAAACGCTTTCGCTGCATCAAGCAGCACTGCCACTGCCTGAAAGTCCGGGTCAAAGTAATGTAAGGTAGCGAAAACCATGCGCAAATTGTGAGTGGTAGACCTAGCGAGCACAAACCCCGACTGGTCAGGGAGTACCAATAGGGGGACCAGCGACTGCAACCGGATAGCAATCATCTTCGCTAGGATCTTGGCTTCGATATTAATAATTGAAAGAGGCCGATAAGAATCACAACGATTAGCAGCCTTATCAGGCTTTAAAAGCATAACCAAGAGGGCCTCCTTCAAGGTTGGGGGGAAACGTCCAGCATCATAGGCCTCCGCATAAACTTCTAGAAGCCTAGGGGCCAGGTCATCCACGTAAGCTTTATAAAATTCGCTGGGGAGCCCATCCAACCCTGCGGCCTTACATGTAGGGAGGGACATAATAGCAAGTTTTACATCCTCTACATCGAACGGTTGTGTAAGATATTCCCTGTGTTCTAGAGACAGCCAGCCAAGGGCTACATCATCAAGGTAGGAGTGTATGTCCGCCTCGGGGACTTTGGACTTGCCTTCGTACAGTCTAGTATAGAAAACGAGGATGGCCTCGCTAATCTCGGGTGTGGTGTAATGGGCCGCCCCCTCGTCATCTAGCATCTCTGTGATGTATTCCTGACTTCGTGGAGCTGCCAGCTTATGTGCCAGTGAGCGGCTAGGCCTGCCTCCCTCACCATAATATCTAGCTGTGCATCGTCTGGATCTGTGAACCAATTCTTGATCCACTGTGTCATTGTGCTCAGTCACTAACTTCCGCATCGCGGACAACGTCGCAGGAGATGGGTCTGCCTCATAAGCCCGCTCTAGAGCGGATATTTCCGCCGCCAATTTATGAATTCTACGCCGGAGATCCCGCAGTACACCCGCCTGTGCCCCCATACATACCCCCCTGATGGTCACCTTGAATGCTTCCCACAGGACGCCAGCACTATCAACAGAACCCTCATTCTCACGAAAATAATTCCGGATGGCCTCCCCAACAGTATGCTTAAAGACGGAGTATCTCAACAAAGCGGGCTGTAACCGCCATGCAAATGGAGGTCTCTCACATGTAGGTATCTGAAGTTCCAGAAGCACCGGGGAATGATCCGACAGCATTCGAGCCATATGGCTAACTCTGACTACCCATGTTCAAGCAACCTCAGTGGCAAGCCACAGATCTAGGCGTGTACACGTCCCATGCACAAAGGAAACAAACGTACTCTCACGCACCCCAGGGTGTCGCAAGCGCCATACATCATGCAGCCCTCCTGCCTCCAACAGTCCCAGCAGAACCTCCGAAGCATGCTTCGGCCGCGCCGGCCCCTGTCCCATACGATCCATAGCCAGATCCGAACATACATTAAAGTCGCCGCCCCAGAGTATCTCCACAGTAGGGAACCCCGAAATGCGGCACCATACATCCACAAAGAAGGCCAGGTCATCAATATTTGGGCAGTACACATTTACCAAAAGTACACTCACTCCTCCCAGCTGGCCATGCACCAGTGCCACTCGACCCTGTTCATCCGTTTCGGCCCGTGTAACAGTAAAGGGAACCCCGGGTTTCACCAGGATCATAACACCACGTGAATAGGTAGAATAGGAGGATGCCACCCGCACCCGCACCCCAGCCCAATGCGCACACACAGTCTTCTCAGAGTGTTTGGTGAGATGCGTCTCTTGCAGAAAAGCTATCTGAAAAAATTTAAGATATCTGCTGGCCCCGCAGACAACTCTATATACTGGGAGCACCCCTGTCATGGCTGTTTGTGTCAATGGAGGAAAAGCTTGACGGATGGCCGCATCAAACATGATGGCTGGCCATCAAGCTTTTTGAAAGTTTTTTATTTATCGAAAACAAACACTCAAAGTGAAAGTTTTTTTTTTTTTTTAAACTAATGACTTTTTCACCATCAGAGTTTTCTCCCATGGTGTGTGTGTCATGTTTCTTTTTTAACCATCCATCACTGCCTGAATATACCTAGTGGTGATGCACAGTAAAAAAAAAAAACAGCCGACCACCCACTCTAAATAGGGTGGACGGTCCACTGGCTTACCTCCTATGGCTCCTGCTCCCTCTGGTTGTGAGAGAAAGATGTAGATAGAGTACATTTTACTCTATTGGCGTAAACCTGGGCGTTTGCTCATCTCTAAATTGGGTGGGCACACTGACAGTTTGGCAGAGAGGGTACTCCATCACCACTGCAATGGAGTACCCTCTCCGCTGAACTATAAGTCAGTCCCTAGGTCTAAAAGTTTAATGTGGATGGACAATTCAGATGGCTGTGCTAGATTGTGTGTCTAGGAGATGTTTGAATGCAGAAAAGGACGCATCACTGGGGTTTGCTCAGTTAAAGTTGAAGTTGCCAAGTTATATGTTTCTGTTGGCGAGAGAGATGTATTCCATAACCTCACTGAGGAATTCCTTGTGTTCCCCTCGAGGATGGTAGATAATTTGAAGATGAATAGATTAGTTGTGTGAGGGGTTCCAGGCTATTACAGGTATTTGAATGTGTGCAACGCAATCAATTACTTTGTCACCAAGAAGATCAATAAAATTAGATAGATGGCAAATTGACATCACAGCAGAGACATCCACATTATCACCAATACCCTTTACTCTACCCCAATGTGCACTGCCATCAACATTCTCTTGCTTGCCAAATTCCTCAATGTTCTGAACCGTCTCAAGATACCAACCTGTGATTATGATATTTTAACAATTTTTGCAATCAGACCTTTTCTTGGAGATGTCCTAACTGGGCTCCCTAATATTGTCAATGCCTTTGTCAGAGAATGAATCTTACCAGATGCTCTTTGGGTAGGTTATATCCTACCTTTGATGAAGAAACCTACCCTGGATCCAGATGATATCACCAACATCTTACTTCTCAGAAACATCTACAGAAAAATCATAAAAAAGGTTCCATCCATCTACCGCAACAAATGAGGAAACATGCTTTCCTAAAAAACTAACAATCTGCCTTCAGCTAACACTGTAGCATGAAGACAACTTTTCTTCAAGTAGTTGCTGCTACCCTTTTCGTCAATGACAAAAATGAACCTCTGTCTCCGAATTTTGTTTAAACTCTCACCAGCCTTTTACAAAGTTGACCATCAAGCACTGATCCACACACTAGAAACTCAAATGGGGTTCTCTGAGACACTTCTGCAATGATTTACCTCATACATTGCTACCTACCTCCAACAGTTTGGAAGAACATGGCCACAAAAACTCTCCGTCTTCTGTGAAAGGATTCAATCCTCTCCCCAACAATCTTCAACCACTGCATTTAGTCTCTCAGATTCATACATACTGGGAGCATCAGGAACTATCCCTGCACAGACAATACTCAACTCTACCTCATGATCTACTTAACCAGTACAATGCAGTGACTCAAAAATGGTCTCAAACTCAGTTTGAAAGGGATGGTAATCAGCCATCAGGAGCTCAACAGCACCAACCCACCTCAGGTTGTAGTCTGGCAAGCCAACATGAACCTAATTAATTTTACACTTACTCCCCCTCTTGCAGAATGGTAATGCAAAATCAATTGGAATCACCCTCAACACTGAATTCCATTCACATAACACGTCTTCAAGAAAATCAAAATAGCTTGGTGCCATCACTTTCTCCTGAAGAAAGTGAAACCTTTGCCTCCACAGATGACATTTGAATGTCAGTTCACACCATATCTCTCTCCCACCTGTACGGAGACAACTCTCTCCTCAATGCCCTATTAGACATAAATTCATGTTCCCTGAAAGGCATCAAGCACACTATGGCATTTATCATCAAGCAATCAATAATCATTTGAAAGCGCTGCACAGTCACCCCTGGGGGTATCTGAGAGATGGGGTGCGAGGTCTCCATCGTGTCAGCGCCTCCTGTAACAGGTCTTGAGGAAACAGCGTAGGAGGGAAGAAACGAGCAGAAAAAGGAAAAACAGAGGGCAGAAAAATGATCAAGTAGAAAAGGTAAAACAGAGGGCAAAAAAACAAGCAGAAAAGGCAAACCAGAGGGCAGAAAAACCAGCAGAAAATATATACACACAAGGTATGACAGTGAGAAGCCATATGAGATCCCACACGTTATGCTCTGCACCCTAAAGCTAAAAGGTGGGACCTGAATATCTTGGGTGGAATCCTTTAACAAAGAAGCAAAACAGAACACAATTGTATTGCACACATCTAACAAATACAGATGCAGAAAGAGTATTTCATGAACAACAATGTTAACCACAGCTGACATCTGTAAGAGACCCAGAGAACTGATGCTACCTGCATCTGATGCCATAATAAGGACTAATACAGAGTCAATAACAGACCTGAAGAAGACAGAACCACGCTTGCATGCCATAGAGGAGGTCATTAACGTCCAAGTACGCTCTGAGCTACAGGTTAACAGTACAGTGGGATTAGCAGTTGGTTTACTTAGGGGGTGGGAAACTTATGCATGTTTAAAGCTGTGAGAAACAGAGTGTTAAGATCTTAGTGACATGATGGGCAAGGCAACTGCTGATTTGTTAAAATACTCTTGCAGGGCTGGTGTTTCCTGGGAAGCCTGATAATTAAATCTACTGCCGCATGTGATATGGACTGGAAGCCATGTCTAAGGTTCTCTTTAATTCTAGGTGTTCCAGGGATAAGCAAATGGGAGGATTTCAGCTAATAAGCCTTTGTATTTTGTTTAAGAAAAGATGATTTACAATCCCCGGGAAGAGGTTACAGACAACAATAATATCTGACCCTTAGCTAAATCGTTACTGATACCAAGTACCTCATTCTAAGTGTTAGGTCAGTAACGATGCATTCAGAGTAATATGGCTGACTTCCCTTCTGGAGCTGAGATTTTTAAATATGTTGCGATCATTTTTGTTCATATGTGCACGAAATTATAACTGGCATGTCAAAAGTGCTTTCCCAGTTTCATGCTGGCCTTCAATTTAGCGAAGTTCTGGCAGAACCAGGTTGCTGATTTTGGCCTTGGATGTTCATTGAAGTTTTTGTGGGAGAAGGGCATCCAGCCCTTAAGGAATCCAAAATTCCAAGTTATGATAGGCAACCAAAATAATAGAGGTTTAAGGCATTAAAATCTTACTTAAACACACTCTGGTGGGTCTCTATCCTCCTGGAAAAAACAGCCTCACCATATTCAGTTGTTAGGCAGGAAAAGGAAAGGCATTTTTGACTAACAGAAAAGATCTCTGTGCTAAGATGGTTACTGAAATTACACCCAGAATATGGCTCTTTTCTACCTACTAGACAAGACCTAAAACTGTCAGTAGCTCAGAGAAAGTCTTTTCACTACCCTAGGTTTGAAATCTCCCAGCATAGTGACTTGACTGCAGATTAAAAAATGGAACATCATGAACTCTCTAAAGATTTCTGCAAAATCTACTTCTTATCCGAAAGCCATAGAGGATGTGGCCTAATGGCTAGAGCGGGTAACCTCAACGCTGGGGGACCGGGTTCGAGCCTAGTAAGGGACGCTCAACATCCTGTGATTCTGGGCAAATCACTTAATCTCCCAGTGCCTAAAAAAATGAATGTGACTGTCTGTACCACAACTGGTGCTCATGTAAAGCGTTCTGATAATTCGGGTTGAGTTCCCGCTGTATAAAACTCCCCCCAAAAAATAGAATATAAGGGAAATAACAGCACTAGCCACCTATATGGCTACCAAAATTTCACAGCAAGTTAGTTGAGAGATACTGACAACTGAGCCTACAGAAATCCTCAAGAAATCATTCAATATTCATTGTAACTACGGCCACAAGGTGGACTTTTTTAATAAGATTGTATATTATTCAAACACTACTACCTCTTTATCCGGTCTGGAACAATTCTGCAGCCATGTCTCTGGTACAAACAGAAAAGCAAGTTTTCAGTCTGTGAGTAGCAATCCAATCTCAGTGTCATTTTTACGTACTAGCCATTCATTTATGGACATATTTATATCCCTAGCAACTTGCTTATAGTACAAGTGTATGAGGTTAGCATGAATGCAAAGATTTAAAATCCAATTGATTATATCCCCAGGCATACAGCCCTTCCTATTTCTTTGAGCCAGCAACTCTTTGCAACCATATGTAGCAGTTTAATTGCTCTGCTGTCCAAGATAACATTTATCAGAGTAGACCAAAAGTCCCAAGTCGCACCTGGAGAGTCCCAGGCTACTGTGAGTACCTCCCTTCAAGTCATTAACGCCACTTTTTCCAGTACTGAACTTCTGTGTGCTAGTCTAATCAATTCTGGGCTTTGTAGTCTTGTTTTGATTCTAATTAACTAATTAGACAACACACCTGAAATTAATGATTCCTAGGTGGACAGCTCCAGACTGGAGGCAATGTCCATAGTGGCCTAGAGTGGAGAGGTGTGGTGCAGCGGCCAGGGCAGCTGACTTCGGAGCACAGGGCTCACGGTTTGATCCCCGGCTCTGGCGGCAGCTCAGCTCAGCACCATGTGACTCTGGGCAATAGCTCACTTGATTTCCACGACGTCCCACAGCGCCTTGAGACCCGTAAGGGTGAGTTGTTTGCGCTTTACAAATACGGATTTACATTTTTGTTTTTTAGAGTGAGTTGATTGCCTAGCCCAGATTGACTTGCCTTTGACGCTCCTTTTGCATACCCACTGGGCACATCTGCTGCATGGACGTTCAGTGCCCACATATGTTCATTGTTGAAGGAGCAGGCATAAAAGACAAACTCAGAACTATGAATGCATGTGACAATACTTTAGCATGGAGGTTGTGATTCTAGAGCTCAGGACATTTGTCAAAACTATCCTAGATATCAGAAAAAAACGTGGTTATTCTCCTTGAGCTCTCAGCCTTCTTTGATACAGTCGCCCATGAAATCTTAGTAAAGCCCAGGGAGGAAGGCAGTATGAAAGGACGGCATACCACTGGTTTAAGTCTTTCTTATCTGAGAGGGAATATGCTGAATGTCTACCACCTTTCACCTCAAGCTTCAGAGAGCTGAAATATGGGGTTCCCCAGAGCTCGGCGTTGAGTCCTATACTGTTCAGTGTTTATATGTCTCAGATGGGGAAGGCCTTTGAACAATGGGGCTTTAACTTGGTCTCCAATGCCGATGACACCCAACTGATGCTGTCATTTTAGCAAATTGAGAATTCAGTGTGGAGAATTTCCAATGTTGCCTGACCACGGTGGCCCCCTGGATGAAACATACTTGTCTAAAACTTAATTCTGATAAATCTGAAATTCAGTTTTTCGAGCGAATCTACTCGACTGGACATTAGAACCCTTTGGCCCATAGATCTTGGTGAGCCACTATTGGAATTGATCTTTTCTACAGAGTCAACCTCAAACTTTGACCTTCACCCTTCTGTTTTCTGAACCTGTTTTTGTTGGCTTTTAGAACTCTGCATACTTTACCACTGCTAACCAGTGCTAAGGCACATGTGCTCTCTCCTTTATACATGGTAAAACTGGCTTACACACATTTGGCACATTTAATTTACTTGTAAGTTCCAAGAAAAGTGGCACTACATGTACCCTGAGCCTGTCAATTAAATGCTACTAGTGGGCCTACAGCACCCACTTAAGTAGCCTTTAAACATGTCTCAGGCTTGCCCTTGCAGCCTGTGTTTGCAGTTTTAAACTACCATTTTGACCTGGCAAAATAAACCTTTTGCTAGGTTTTAACCTTCTATTGTAATACATGTAAGTCACCCGTAGGGTAAGCCCTAAACAGCCGATAGGGCTGGTGCAGTGTATTTAAAAACTAGAACATGTACTTTTACTTTTACATATCCTGGTAGTAAAAAACTCTTAAACTTGTTTTGCCCTACTGCAAGACCTACCTGTACCATAGGATCAGGTTAACTTATTATATTCAATAAGTAATGAATTTCAATCGGGAGTAGATAGGTAAGTCAAGTTTGGTGTCCAAAGAATTGTAATTGAAAACCCTCTGAAATGGTAAAGTCGGATTTTAAGTCACAATACTGAAAATGCCACTTTCAGAAAGTTGCCATTTTTTTGTCCCAGCTATTTGGTGACTGAGTCGGTATCCTGGGTCACATATCTAGGTGTAGTTGGCAGTTGGCCTTTTTGTATTGCTCTCAAACTGAGACAAAGGGGAATAGGTGTTAGCAGGATGGTCCATCGCTGACTTGATAGGGGGCTGACAACTACCACACTTGCACGTCCCAAAGGCTAAGCCTGAGCACAATCACAAAGGGTTTGACACTAGTCTTTTGTGACCCCAGATAAGCTTGGGACAATGCGGCAGGAAATTCCAAACACCTCTGAGAGTGCAAACCTCCAGAACCTTCTCCTACATCAAAATGGACACCAGGTATAAATGGTGGACCTCGGATTTAACTTTTCAGTATACCTCTGGGGCCTGTGGAAGACTCAGAAGGTCTGCTGTGCTTCTTTGCAAGAAGAACTGCTGCTCTGTCCCCCTGCCTCCCTGCTGCCCTGCTGCCTGAGTAAGAAGGACTGGACCTGAAGATTAATCCCAGGATAACCGGAATGACTCCAAGGACTAGCTGGCTGGCTTCCTGACCATAGCCTCAGAGACAGAAAAGGATCCACCCACCTAGAACCTAGCACTTGGACTCAGTCTGGTGTGAGTCTTGCCCCCAAAGTGGTGCCACCCCAGCCTTTGACCTGAAGGTGCTCTGTCCTCCCAGCTGTGGTCCTTTGAGCAGAACCGATGCAACGTGATGCATCACTTGGCAGGCGCATCGGGACCACTGCTGTGCAACGCATCCCTGATACAGGACCTCGCATCGCAGCCTAATTGAAGCTGCCACTGCTTGACAAGATCCTCGATAATGACACAGGATTTTGTATTGCAGCCCCCCCAGCTTCTTTGGAACCACCTATGTGTGAAGCATTCTTGATGCCAGACTTCGCACGCAAGCCCCTCATCGATGGAATCTTTGACGACGATGTAGAACTCCGCATTGCAGCACTGCACAATGCATCCTCGACGTGGAAGTTCACAATGCTCTGCAACCAGGATTTAAGGTACTTTGTTTTAATCAGCAGGCCTAACCTGGTTCCTGTATGTTGCCCGCGCTTTATCGTGGTCAGCCTGAACTTGTGACATTCTCCCTGTACGGCGCAACCAGATAACCACAGTTGACACTTTGTGCTTTCAGGCATTATTTTCACTGAAATCTTTAAAATTGCATGTTCCCGGTTCTACTAATTGGATTTTTGTTGTTTTTGGTAAAAAAAATATATATATTAAATTCTACTTTATTGTTCTATATTGGTGTGGGAGTTTTCCTGTGAGGTATTTTTACTTTACTATTGCTTGAAATGCTGCATAAATACTTTACAATTTGCCTCTAAATGAAGGCTGACTGCTTGTGCCAAGCTACCCGAGGGTTAACCACAGGTTAATTTGTGGTTCGCTTGGGACTTCACCCAGAAGAACTAGTGGTTGCTGTTTGAGTAGGGTTTCGCCCCCTCAATCAGTAACCCAATTTCCAACAACCACCCACTGCCAAACCAGAAAAAAGAAATCTGAGTATAATATTTGACAACTATTTATCTTTTAAACTCAGACAAGGGCTATTACAGCCACCTGTTAAAAAGCTATCAAATCTACTACCTAAATACACCTGGAAAGTAGTAGTGCATACCTCCATCACTTCTAGGTTGGACTATGTTTAGGTTCTTATTTAGGTCTTCCAGCTGGGCTTTAGAACAAGCTTCAGCTTGCACAAAATGCTGCAGCCCTCCTGAGTCTGAACTGCCCTAAGCAGTGTTCCACTCAGAAAATCCTCAAGCAGTTGCATTGGCTTCTGGTCAATTACAGAATCAAATTAAAGGCCATGTTAATAGTTTTTAGAGCTCTACACCATGACGGGCCTCTGTTCCTTCAGCGAAGATTTACGTTTTACACCCCCATAAGGGTTCTTTGCTCTTCAAATCAAGGAAAGGTGTGCATCCAAAGATCCTTCTCTCATCCCAAAGATCCTTCTCTTTCTTGGTAGCTAAACTGAGGAATTTGCTGCCCTAGTCACTGAGACTACTTGATTCTGAACAGGCTTTCAAATCTGGTTTGAAAACTCATCTTTTTAGGGATGCCTTGTTATAATTGCTGTCCTATTTGCTCACTTGTATGAGCACCAGGCGCTTCTCTGCGAAACAGCTGTGCATTTTACAAATAGCTCTTCATTCATTCATTTAAGAACTGGACATTGCAAAGATCTGTTTAGTCACCTTCTTCTTTACCTGAGGAAACTGCAACTTCTCCCAGTAGCCACAGCGCCATCCTACACAGAACAGTATATGTAAAAGTTGTCAAGTGTCTCCTTAAGAATGCCACAATTAGGATGAAAAATCCACAAATCGGAAAAAGACCTCTTGCCTATCTTGTAGCTCTTAGCTGAAGATGAAGATTGAATTGAATTGCATTGAACAGGAAAGCACCAAACTCTTCTTGGCAACAGGGAGGAAAAAAGAACCAAGCAAACTTCAGGCAAAGAACTCCAGAAGTAATCATAGAAAAAGCAGGAGTAAAAATTGAGACCAAAATGGAAACAAGGTGTGCTGAACACAATGAAAAATAGGGAACAAATGTATTGCCATGCATCAGGCAATTGGAAGGGGCTCTTTATAGATGATGCTAACAGGAACTGACTCTTAAATCTTGTACTGAGATCCTTCTTTCACTCACCATCATCTTTGACAACCCACCATCTTGGATAGTGCTAGTATATAAAGCTTAGCTACATCACCCTTCTGGAATTCCTGGTGTTCAGCAGATGGGCAAGGAAAACGCCTAAGATTGACAACCTTTGACCAGCGTTACACTCCACAACTTCACTGCCTCTCTGAAGACCTGGTGCTCCACCTAGTCTATAAAAACCCCATCCATGAGTCCACAAGTAGGCAAACAATGATGCGGCTCAGGCAGCGCAAGTGCCCAGTAGTGCACCAGGTACGACCTTCATCCACATGTTGTGCATCACCACAACCCGCTCCTCTTCCTTCACTGCTAACATGGAGCATCTTCTGAGTTTCTGAGATCAATATCAGTATAGTTACTACATTGTGCAGTATGCCCAACATTGCTGCCAATAGGGAATGGGACAATGGAGAGATAAGAAACATTACTGATTAGGCTGACTCTAGAATTTTCATCTGTTCATGTCAGTTGCTAAAAACATAGCATGGGTGTTAGTTTATAGGAAGCAAAATATAGATTTTAAAAATGAATAAGTTATCTAAAGAAATTAGGAAGTTGCAGAAATTTAGCGACAGAGTACAACAGTGTAATTGAAATTACACTTATGCCCGACTTTCAAGGACATGCAGTGTTCATAATTTCAAAGTGTCTTAGAAGCCAGAATCAGAAAGAATGGCAAGCAAAAGGGAAAAATGAATGTGTGTAGTACATTAAAGATGGATGATGCCCCATACAGAGAAGGGTAGGTAAATAAATCCTGGCTAATCTAACTAAGAAATTTGTATCTATGACCACCGGTTGCTGAAAACAAAATGTAGGAGCCACAGTATATAACACACAAAACAGAGCCATTTAAAAATTAACAAAATAAGCAATGAAATCAAGGAAATTCAGTGATAAAATAACAGTTTTCTCTGAACATGCCGCATGTTCAAGAATGCATAGCACACATTATTTTATAGTGTCAAAGAAGCAAGAAAGAATTAACATTAGGAAAACACTAACTCACTACTATAAATGTGTACTATACACCAAAGATGGTCCCTCGAAACAGGAAGGAGAAAGTTAGCAGGAAGAAATGCCCACAGTAAAAGATAAAACTGGACTTTCAATTTGTCCTTTTCACATACCACAATAAAAGTGTAGGAGATAATGTTTATGGAACATAAACCACAGGTATTTAAAAATCAACAAAATAATGACTACCATCAGGAAATCAAGACAATTCAGCAATAAAATAAAAGAGAAGTTACTAATGCCAGACTTTGGAGGATGCAGAGCACGCATGATCATGTAGGACTGGAGGTACAAGAACAAATCAAAGGCGAAGACTATACTTCAACCTTGAAATTGGACGGTATGGCCAAGATATCCCAAGAGTGGTGTGAGGGGACTGGGAAGCATGAACAAGCACTAATTGGCTATGCTGGGTCGGGAATGTGTACATGTCCCTGTCAGATGCATATATTTATGACTCAATTTACCCTACTTATGCTTGCCAGAAACTAACAAATAAATTCGTGACAGGCATAAGCACATGCATGAGTGTAGATGTCTCCACCACAAGTGCAGAATTCTTTGCACTTGTAAATACCACTAAAGGTGTGGGAAAAAGGGCATTCCGATGTGTGGTTAGTCATGGAAGGTTGGGAAAACAGAAACTCCTCTCCTTCTTTCTTTACCTACTACTAGCAAGATCTGGCATCAATCCCTCCTTAATGTGGGAAGGGCAATGGATCAACCCAAGATTTGATATGGGTATCGGGGAAGGACTTTCTCCAGAGGAAAAAAATATTTCCCCTCAGAGAAAAAAAGTGTGCATTTGCCAGGGGATCCTAATCCCCCTTTATGGAGTTCTCTGCTATGGAAAGCTCCTCACACAGGAATAGCAGGATCCCACTCGGGAAGTCACATGACACCTAGAAAGACACCTAGATGCCTTAGCCAGGTGCAGCTTTCATGCATACACCTAGGATCATTTATGATGATACTCAATCATCTATGAAAATTTCCAGAAGATATCAAAACTCTCAATTGCCCCTTTTGAAAACTAAACATTGATTAACCCACAATCACCTTATGCTCAATACACTTAAAACTGAATTCCTCTTGATTGCCCCAATAATCACTCTTCCCCTATAGAAGAATGGCTCAACCAACTTACACCTCTCAACCGCACCTCATATTATTGACTCTACAAGATCACTAGGTATAATGGTGGACAAATACTTAAACCTGCAAGATCACATCAGTGCTGTCACCAAGGGAGACAATTTCTAACTGAACACATTAAGGAAAATTAAGTTCTTCTTGCCCCTGATGACTTCCAGTTAGCAGTAGAATCCCAAATCACCTCCTGATTAGATTACGGGAGTGCTACTCTCACAGGATTATCCAAAGCAATACTGCCATCTCTAAGGGCCACTTTGAACTCTGCCGCTAGGATCCAAAAGATTCAACCATATTACACCAGACTTAAAACATCTAAACTGGCTCCCATTTGAAGCAAGGATACAGCTGAAGATAGCCTGTATGGCACACAAGGCCCCTACACTATAAAACACCCATCTACCTGGCCATTAAACTCAAACTTGCTGGGGGTAGCCGTACCCTAAGAAAGGCTAAATCTCTACTGCTGAAAAATACAGAAGTTTAACAAAAAGAAAACTTACAACTTCGGGGCATATTATCAAGGGCTTTATCGCCGCTTTAGCGGCACTTTTTGCCGCTAAAGCGGCGATATTTTTATCGCCCTATTAGCAAGCTGTCGCTAACAGGCGTTAGCGACAGCTTTCAGGCGATAGCGACCGGTTTTCACATCGCCTTGCATGTCAGCGATAATTATCGCTAATGACATGCAAGGTAGGCGTTCCCTACTAAAAGCGACTGAAAACAGTCGCTAACACAACTACCCCCTATTAGCAAGGCAGGCGAAGCGATAAAATAAATCGCGCTAAGCGCGTTTATCGCTAGATTTTTACACCTGTTACTGAGGGTGACTTACCTGTTTGTAGCATAGGGGGTGGATTGTCAGGCTAAATCCACCATAGCGTTAATGCGAGAATATCGCTGGTTTTCCAGCGATATTCTCGCATTTTGCCGCTATCGCTGGAAATATTATCGCTATGGAGATAAACCTTACTAATAGGGTGTTAGCTCAGCGATAATTTCCAGCGATAGGCGGCGTTAAAAAAAAACGCGCTAAGCGCGGTTAGCGATAAATATCGCTTATCCTTGATAATATGCCCCTTCATTCTCTGGTCTAGGGTCAAGAATGAACACACTTCCCCCTTGAATCAGGTGAAACCTTTTGATTACTTCCTTCAAAAGAGAAGAAAAATATCTTCTGTTAAATAGTTTCCTTCAATTGTAGACCTGAAGCTTATCAACTTGTCTATTGTGGCCTGTTCATTCTGTATTATATTTCTCCCTGTATGTATTCTGTACTGTATTTCTCCCAGTATGTACAACTTGTATGCTATTTGTACAGTGCTCTGATACCCTGTTGGATCATGTTTGCGCTACATAAAACTCCTCAAATAAAATAAATGAATAAATTACCCATTCATATGGTCCTCTTTGTTCCAGTCATAATGTCATGAGGGCGATCCTGCCCTCGACAGGCATCTACCCCGCTTAGTCCTTTTTCTATGTGCATGAAATGGACAAAAGCTATGCCCTCCCTTCCCTCCTCCTGGTTTTGTTCCTGTCACTTTGACAGGTAAGACCACATTTTCTGATTTAAATATTGTATTTTAAAGTTTATTACCACTGATTTTTGTTATGCACGTTATTGTTAATTATCACTCTTCGCTTGAGCGCATTGTGTTACGTGCGCATTTCAGACATACGGTGCACTGGATGCACTTTTCGGCAATGCCGTCTCCTTGCATTTTGGGCTGTTTCTTCTTAGCGGGTAGGGACTGGTTCCCGCATTCGGTGCTCTGCTCGGGGTGTGTTCCTTGTCCATGTGCTGGGCTGGGCTGGGGCAGGAAGCTGCTCTTATACTCCACGAGCGGGCCGACTGGCTCCCAAAGTTTCTGGCGGGCTAAGGGGCATCCACAGCATTGCTCCTGGTCAGGCCTGTGGGTGTTTGGCTGCACAGCTAGAGTATATGCAGCCAAGTCTCATTCTGGATGAGACTTGGTTGCTAGGCAACTAGTATTTATAGGAGGTAGTGCTGTTAGAATAGTTACTTCCTCTGTTGCTGTGATGGAGCCTACTGGTGGTGTTGGTAGTAAATGCATGCAGGAAGTCCATAATATTGAGGTGATGAAGGAGGACGACATCTTCCAGATTTCAAAAGCTCAATTGCAGCAGATGATTGACCAGGCTGTGGAGGCAAAACGTGCCAGGATTGAGGTGGATGAGGAGATGGATACCTCCCCAAAGGGCATATATGTTCAGAGAAAGGCTTTTCACAGCATGCTGATTCATGTAAGGGAAGTCCTGGTGTTCGATCAGAAGTCTTCTGCTGATGAAAGGTTTTATGCTCAGTATAGTGGTGATGATTTGCCACTCCACGGGGTCATAAAAACATCATCCTGAAGGAGTGGAAAGAGATAAAGAAACAGAATTTTGCCTGGTTTTTGAATAAACACTATCTCCTGGTGAGTTTTGAGCAGGTTTTTCCTTTTATCACAAAAGTTAATGCCATCCTTTCCTCCATGGAATCTGGTTCCTTCTTGTCTGCAGAGGAGGCGATTCTGTCTGACCCGGCGGGGTGGAATGTGCCTTTAAGCATTCGTATGCAGCAGCAAACTTTGGACTATGGGCTAGTACTAATGCTGCTTATGCTTTGCAGGTTCTACTGAAGGATTTCGAGAAACTTTATGATGTCATCCAGGCTAACGAGGACCCAACATCAATTTTGGCTCAGATGGAGGTCCTGTCGCTATTTTTGTCTGATGCCACTGTTGATAATTTATGGACTTCAGCTTTCTCTGCTGGGTCCGTAGTGGAAGGCCATCAGGCTTTGTGGCTCAAGCCTTGGAAACTGGAGACCAATCAGAAAGGGGTGGTTTAGAACTTTCCTGGGTCCTAAGTTCTTTGGCGAGGAACTGAATGATATGGTGCAGCATTCTGCCGATGAGAAGAAGATTTTCCATCCTTTCACTCTCAATCCTTTTTTTCATAAGCAGTCTTTTCAGGAGCAGGATTCCACACATCTCTTTTGAGGCCGGGCCTGAGGTTGGGGAGCCACGTTTGGTAGTTCAAAATCCCGACCATCTGACCAGTCCGGTCAGCCCCCTGCCCATCCTCTCCTGGTTTGGGACGTGCCAGGTAAAGCCTGGGTCAAGGTGCTGGCCCGTCCTGCGCCCGTAAGCGCCAGAAAGAGCTTGTCTGTGCCAGAAAGTCACAGAATACCTGTTGCCCAGGAGAGGAGGGGCTGACCCTATTTCTCCCATGCTGCGCGCTTCAAAAGCACCTGACAATCCCCGTGCGGGCGGGATGTACAAGGGAGTGCTATTGCAGCCATGGGACTTGCTGTCTCACAATATCTGTTGCCCAGGAGAGGAGGGGCTAACCTTGTTTCTCCCACGCGCTTCAAAAGCACTTGACCACCTTATGTGGCGTGGGATGTGCGCGGGCCAAGTGAGGGCCCGTCCTGCGCCCATCAGTGCCCAAAAGAGCCATGGCAGGGCCTCCCCCCTTAGCTCCATCATGGGACGTCCGTTGCCACTGTGCTAAGAGCTCCTGACTATATTTGGATGAACATCCACTCACGTTTTGACTGTTACTTGTGTGGTTTGTCCATTGGGCCGGTCTCGTATGTGCTGATCTAACAGTAGGGATCATCAGGTGCGTGTGAGAGTGGGGGCTCCCGACCTCCTTTTGCCTGTTTGCATGGTACCAATGTTCTTTGATATGGGAGCCACATTGGAGTGATCTATACCAACAAGGCTATCTTGAGATATTTCTCCAAATAGCGTTATAAGCACATTCCCTCAGCGTGCCCAGTGAGTCAAAGTGCAGGCTGTTTGCTCTGTTGGAGCCCGGAAAAGGCTAGGGTGGGCTATCCCCCCGGCTTATGGTTCAAGGCATCCATCTAACTCCTACTCTTGTACGCCCTTGCTTTACCAGAGCTGCATCTAGCTTGACCATTACAGAGTGTGAGTCACGCCTTTAAGCCCACCTACCTGCCTTACTGCGCCCTTGAGTGGTTGGAGGAATAGTGAATCGTAAATTGGATGCTAATATGGTGGGCGCCTCCACAAAGAATTTAATCAGCACACTTGATGAATACATTGAAAAGACAGTGGGAGCCCTGAGCAAGGAAAAGGCTTTCTCTTGTCTCTATTGAAGGAAGTGTTACGCACGATTCACATCTCTGGTTTGGCTTCCTCCAAACCAGACGGTGGAGGAAGCCAATGTGGTTGAGGATACCCAGGGCCCAGAGCTGCAGGCCCTTGGTGTTATGAACAGGGTCTCGCACAATAAAAGTGCCCCTCTGGTTCCAGTTTAAAACTGCTAAGCCTAGAAGCACTAAACAGAAAAGCAGACTTAATCGGAAACAAGGTGCCACCTTAAACCAGTGCTTAATTTGAGCCAGTGGTTTCCGGTGCTCAGCACAGGCACTTAAATGGCAGGACCAGCGCTTATGAGCTTGCCACATGGTGTGCTGTCTGCCTAATTTAGGTATGAGCACAAAAATAGCAGTTTTTAAATACAATTTACATTTACAATGACTAATAATACCTGCCTCCCAAGCCATTCTTATCGCTTTGGGGGCCTGGATTAGTATGAATTGTTAGAATTGTTAAGAGTGTGCTGGTTAGTTGTTGTGTTGGCACAGATTTATTTTATTGCGCTTTCGACTGAATATGATTCCGTTACTCCTGGGATACCCACAAAATAAATACAGATTAGCAGATCTTGCTCCCTGCTCTTGCAATAACCATGTCAGACTTACATATCGTATTATTCTGTAAAAATTATTCCGAGGAAAGGAAAACATTTATACTCCCAATCCTGAGGCACCATAATTTTAGGCAATGCCGGGTCACCATGTATTTTTTAAAGGCCTTACTGGATCCATTTGTATGTTACTGTGTCACATCATTTTTATGGGCTTGCTTCAGGAAGAGGAAAAAGGCGGGCTAACATCTTAGTAGTATTGTGCAATTTTAACTATCAACTATTTTTTTATTGATTTTAAAGGTCTTACCTGGATCACAGCAATTCTGTTTAATACTTATTTTAACTATGTATATATGTATATTTTACTGATACAGAATTTTATATGTACTTATGTGCTTTTATGGTCTGTTTTTAAAAGATCGAATAAAGCTGTGTGACAGACTGGCACTATCTTTTGTAGCGCTGGCATGGGCAACGGATGGTGCAAGCTGTAGTGTCCTTCTGAAGAGGGCCCGCACTAATTATTTTACAAACTAAGCACTGCCTTAAACCAACCAAGCCCTGTGGCAAATGCATCTACAAATAATTGTGGCCCTCGTTCTGACTGCACTGACTGTTTTGAGGGCAAGTTGGACCACTTGAGTAAGATTGTAGAAGCACTCTTGGCCTCTAAGATGCAAGAGCTGTATGATCACCTGGAGGCCATTGAGGTGAAATTTTCTAATTTGATTCATAGGCAGGACATTGCATCAGCCAAGCCAGACTGTTTTATTGCTGTCAACTCCACAACTAGAGTGGTGCAAGAGATGAACCCTTTGGAGGATGGGAAGAAGAACCAGAACTATGCCCCACCACCATAGGAGCTAGCGACATCAACTCAGTTGCCCCTCACCTATCGCTTGCTTGAGAGTTGCAAGGGCATTGCGCTGGGCCACCTACTAATACTGGAAAAGTGGACACATTGAGCAATTATTCAAGCCAGGTAGGTATCTGGCTCCTCTTCCAGGTGTGATCTACCAACACCAGCCTGTCCTTATGTCATCATGCTAGCCAATGTGCCTATTCACTGTTTAATGTCAGTTGAGACCACGGAGTATCGTATACACAAATCTATCCAATGGCATTCTAAAAATTTGTGGTGTCTGGAAAAGTTATTTTAATGAAGTTCTCATGGCAAGGAGGGTGGGTTGGGTGGGAAAGATGCACCAGCTGAAGTCTAATTAGGGACTTTTTCCAGAGTCAACACTAGCCTGGTAACATTTAGTTATTACCCCTTGGCTACTTTTATAGAGCTTTAGTTAATCAGCTGCAATACCCGGGGAGGTCCCATGACTTCAAACTAGCTCGACCACAAGCATATAACATTTGCGGTCAGAACCATTATGCACCCTTGGGAGATTGCCTGATATTGATTGATTTTGTGATGGGTTGACAATGCATGTGCCTGCCCCACAGGAAATTAGTCAAGGCCCTGGACAGCAGGCAGATGAGTCCAGCATTGGGATGGGCCCTGTAAGATATCCCCTTCCTACACCCTATCCGGTTGAAGATGTTGATCTTGATATTGTAGAGGGGAACCTTGTCAGCACTATCTCTCCTACCCATCAGGTGAAGTTACTCTACTGAGTGGAAGCTGGGTCACTTTTAACCAAAACTATGTCATCCTATTCTTTCAAGAGACATGGTCCTTGGAAGAAATTTGTCTGCGATCCCTTTCCCCTCTGGTGGGGCAAGGGGTGGTCTATCGGCTTATTTCCGTGTAACCTTGGAGTGCAAAATTAGTGTGGTGTGTACTGGTAGCTCCTCTGCACAAGCCTTTTTCACTACTTGGCCTAAAGTTATGAGCATTGTTTTTATTATTTTTTATAATGGATGTTTCAGACCTGGTTCTAGCCTCAACATTAATTCATTAATAGATTGTTTTTTAGCCTTTACATCGGATTTGCTTACCTGCACTCAGGGTTTCAAATTGTGGTTGGCGGGTAGTTTAATTTGGGAACTTTGCAGAATGACAAGGTGCCATTCAACTTTAATAGGGCTAACCCCAGGAGTGTGCCCCAATGTATGGATCAGAGAGCTAAATTCCTTTTAAATTGTATGAATATGCTTGACAATATTAATTCTTGTGAAGTAGTAGACTCTTCTTATTCCTCAAAGGCCACCTATGTTAGGGGGGTTTATGAATTAATCATTTATTATATCTTTGTTTTCAGATCACTGACATGGGGTGACATGGGACGGAACAGAGGATTTCCCATTTAGCGCCCACAACCCCCTATGGTTGGGATTGAGTATCCAGAAGGGTGGAAGTGAGCCTAAAGGTGTCCCTACGTCTTTCTTAGCAGTCAAGTCAAAATGGCTGCGGATGGCTTGGAGAAGTGCAAATCTAGAGGTACTGATGCAAATTTTGTGTGCTAACTACTTGGATATATTGAATAATTCTTTTTATTCCCTGGGTGACCAGCAGGCTGTGGAAAATCAATTTGGACAACTGGGGGTCACTGTCAGTGAGTTACATATGAAGCCCATCAGATCGGATAAATCTGAGGTAAAATGGTTCAATCCATCCTGTAGAAAGGCCTCGGCAGAACTCCATAAAGCTCTAAAAGAGACACCGAGGTATAGATCCAAGGCAACAACTTAGAGCTGAGTATAAAACTGCCCTGATTGTTAGGCTCAAGGAGATCCAAATGGCCTCCTAGGGGAGGCTGATTTTGGCCTGCAGACAAAACGAATCCAGGCCTTTGGGAGGGTGGCCAACAAAATTGGCACTATGAGGCCTAGAAAGAACTATGTTACTACCACCATCCACCCAGGGGTCTGGGTCAATCATGTCAGCCCTTTATATGGCTATGGGATGCCTCCGGATAGTACTGATACAGGTTCTTTCCTTTAACCATGGAGTTTACTTTAGAAGAATTCTGGGAGGCGATTTTAAAACCTTCAGCTGACCAGGCAGGGTCCCTATGGACTTGTATAAAGACTTAGCGGAATTCTGGGCCCCTCTGTTATGTAATTATTTCAATGCCTTTACCACAACTGGTCTCCCAGATTCATGGCACATTACAACTATTGTTCCAATTTTTAAAAAAGGAGATCTCCAGTCACCATGCTGCTATTGGCCAATCTCCCTGTAGGACTCTGCAATCAAGATTGCGGGGAGAGTTGTGCTGGAATGCCTTCTGATATAGGTCAGGAAGTTGAACACACTGTCGGAGGTGCAGTACGGATTTTGGGAGGGGCAAGGTACGGTGGAGCAATGCCTAAACCTGCATTTGCTTATCAGCAAATATATAATCGTTAAACAGGGTTCCATTTGCCTGACCTTCATGGACCTGTCCTGTGCCTTTGACAGCATGGTAAAATCAAAATTGTGGTCAATATTGACTGACCTGGGGGTGGATGCAGGGCTTGTTGATTTTTTACAGGCCCTGCACTATGACCTCTTGATGTCTGTTAGGTTCAATCAATCAATCAATCAGGGGAATTGTAAGCGCGCTACTCACCCGTGAGGGTCTCAAGGTGCTGGGGGGGGGGGTCCGCAGATCTGTTAGCAGAAGAGCCAGGACTTGAGGGCCTTCCTGAAGGTGTTCAGGGAGGGGGCGCGTCTGATGTCTGCCGGTAGTTCGTTCCAGGTTTTGGCTGCAATGTGAGAGAAGGATCTTCCGCCTGCTCTGGCTCTGTGGATGCGCGGGGTTTCAGCCAGTGGGAGGTTGGAAGATCGGAAGTTTCTTTTTGGGTACGTGGAAGTTGATTCTGTCGTTGAGGTATTCGGGTCCGTTGTTGTGTAGGCATTTGTAGGCGTGAGTGAGGATTTTGAAGGTGACTCTTTTCTCCACGGGGAGCCAATGGAGTCTTCGTAGGTGTTGGCTGATATGTTTGTGCCGGGGGATGCCAAGGACGAGTCTGGTGGGGGTGTTCTGTATTGTCTGGAGTTTGCGGAGTAGGGACTTGTTGATGCCGGCGTAAAGCACATTCTCATAGTCCAGTTTGCTGGTGATGAGTGCGTGGGTGACTGTCTTCCTTGACTCAGGGGGGATCCATTTGAAGGTCTTGCGGAGGATGCAGAGGATGTTGAAGCAGCTGGATGTGACGGCGTTGACCTGTCTGTTCTTGGTGAGTGATGAGTCGAGTATGATGCCGAGGTTTGTGGCGTGGTCTGAAGGGGTAGGTGGGCTTCCGAGGGCGGTCGGCCACCAGGTGCTGTCCCAAGCTGAGGGGGTGGCTCCAAGGATGAGGACTTCTGCTTTCTCTGCGTTGAGCTTCAGGCAGCTGTTGGTCATCCAGGCTGCAACGTCTTGCATTCCTTTCTGGAAGTTGAGTTTGGCGGTTGGGCCCAAATGGTGAGCACACTGCTGTTTTAAACTGGGAAAGGAGGGTGTGCCTGGGCTGTGTCTTGGTTCCAATTCTATTATCATTATATATTAATGGGCTGGGTACAGCCCTCTCTGCTAGCCCTGCGGATGTCCCCCAGAATGGTAGGAAAAGAGTCCCGGCATTACTCTCTTCGGATGACAATGTGCTACTTAGGAGATGCTTTAATGACTTAAATATCCTGTTTCAGGAATGGTTTGTTGTTCAAAGTTTTGTAAGATGAAGGGTGTGTATCTCCAGGGCCATCCTGTTACTCCCAGTATTTAGTCTTTGTATTTGATGCCAGGGGGAACTGGGGACCGTGTAAGATTAAGGCTTGCCACAGATTTGTTAGTGCGGCTGGTCACCTTTATAACTTAGCTTCACGCATTGGAAGAAAACTAGTGGCCCCTTTGTTGAAGGTTTATAAGAGTAAATGTCTTCCCATTCTTACATATGGGGCTGGAGTATCACTTCCCTTGAGGGTGAAGAGAAGAGGGTTTTGCGCTGCCTTGTGGGAGTCCCTCCGGCCTTTTCAACCTCTATCGCACACCAAGAGCTTCGGGTTGAGTATGCGGAGGACAGTATCAGATTGGCCACCACTGCACTGTGGTATGCATTTTGGGCAAAAACACATGCTGGCTTTAATAAGGAGATCATACTCGACTGTCACACTTGTGACAGAGGTTTAAAAATCCCTTGACTTGAATATGCTAAGAGTGAAATGTCTAACTTGGGGAGGATGGAACATTTCTCTAATACCACTTCTATGTCTAAATCTGAACATTTTTGGGCCAAGAAGTCGTTCAAAACTATGAAACACTGACATAAAGAGGATGCTGAGATCCTAAAGGCCACCGTCAGGGATTACTTAAAACTTCAGACACCCCCCTTGTAATGCAGCCGTATTTAGAATGGATTGACAATACTTGGGACAGAGTGCTTTTAACGAGATTTAGACTTGGCTTTGTGAGGTGGTACATGGGCTTCCCTGTGGCCCAATTTGATTCAAGTAAAGTGTTAATCTGTCTATGTAACCAATCCTCCCCCCAGAGCTTGCTCTATATTACCCTCTTTGTCAATTTTACAATGTTTACACTAAAAGGTTTTTAATTCCTATTTTAAGAGAGAGTGGTCTGAGAAGATGTGAAGAAGCCCAATTTACTTGCAACAGTTAAACTCCCCCACCCTCTGTATATATATTTGGTCTTTTTTAAATTGAGCAATTGCAAAAAGAAAATCTATATTATTTTAGAATCTAGTACTTTTTGGTTGCAAAGGGTCACTTTATTAAATGCGCTCTTTGGGCCAAACTGCTAGGTGGACTTGCCGTAATTCTAGAAAAAACTATTCCTATAGGATGACCACTTTGGTTATCTTATTTAAATGATTTTAACCAATGCATTAAAATGTCTCAAATGTGTTTTTAGGTTTAAATCTGTTTTTATTTATATAATCAGAAAGTTCAGTACACGACTACCCACCTACATCCGCTCGGCCGGTGGTGGTCGGATAATGTGGAAAGCAGATCTTGTAGGAGCAGAGCGTACAGGGTAGCTTGCAGTAAACACGAGTGATAGAATAGGAGGAACAACTAACTAGGGGAGAGAGAAAGTTGCCCATTAGTAAAGGAGTCTATGAGTGTGTATTCAAGTGGTCTGGTATTCTGCAGGCGCCTCTGCTGGTATTAAACGCAGGACTCGGAGGTATCTGGGACAGGTCAATTCCCGAAATTCGGTAGAGAGGTATGTCAAGGAGGGCTCCCACATTTTGTCAAGGAGGGGAAGACGCTGCATTGCTACGGCAGTTAATTTCTCTATGCCTATTATGTCCCACAGTTTGTGTACCCAATCTGGGTGTGATGGGATGGTTGCAGTGTTCCATTTGCTAAGAAGGAGGTGTTTGGCCGCTCCAAGTGAGAGAGTGGTGGCTCTACCTCTGGGTGACCGTAATGGGTAGGTGAGGGGATTTGGGAGGCTTAGTAATATGTAGCTAGGGAACCTCAGAATGTCCGTCTTGTGAATGGTGTTTATGGCTTCTAGCACTCCCTCCCAGAAGTACTGAAGTTTGAGGCAAAGCCAAAGCAGGTGGGTGAGAGTGCCCTGCTGTCCACAGCCTCCCCAGCAATCATCGCTCCCATTCGGGGTCCAAACTGCCATTTTAGAGGGTGTGAGATACCAGTAGTGGACGACTTTTAGGAACATTTCCTTACTGGCAGTGTTTAGAGCGGACGTTCGGGCTCAGTGTAGTATGTCACTCTATTCCTTGTCTGTGAAGGGCCTCTCACATTCCTCTTCCCATTTGCCCCGCCCTGGTGATCGTAGCGGTTAGTGCAGTGTATTTAAAAATGTGTAAATGTCAGAGAGTATTTTCTTGTCTGTGTGTCTCGTGAGAAGCCACTTCTCAAAGGGTGTCAAGATTCTGCTAGCATGCGGTCAAATCCACGGTTGCATCACCCAGTGCGCTACTGCCACATTTTGCCATCTCGCGGTCTCAGGTAGACCATAGGAGTCCTGGAGCGTAGGAAAGTCCATAAGCCCCCCCGGGTCGAACAGGTCCCCGATACATTTGCAGTTGGTGTCTTGCCATGCTTGAAATGCCCCCCCAAATGCTGCTGGAGGATAGTCTGGATTGCCTATCAGGGGGGTTTGGGGAGATACGGCTGTTGAGAGCCCATGCCGAAGTTGGACATGGTCCCATACACCAATAGTAGCGCGGGTCACCAGCGAGACATAGACACTCGGCGGCCTGTGGGCTTTCGGAAGTCAAGGTACCTTCCAAATATGAATGCCTGTAATAGCCTGGTCAACAAAACACCAGTGTTTCTCCATTAAGGTGCGGGACCACTCCACCATGTAGCGCAGCTGCGCAGCTTGATACTAGCAGTGCAAATTCGGAATTCCCAGGCCCCCAGCTTGTACCGGCAAATAGGCACAAGGCTTGGCCATCCGTTTGCCTGCCCAGATGAAGGCCCAAATAAGTGTCTGTAGTTTATCTACAAGAGTTGGGGGAGGCTGAAGTGGGAGAGTTTGCATCATATAGAGGATCCAGGGTAGTAGTGTCCAGCGGTGAGGGTCGAGCGTGTAGTGGTTTGGGCGGCTATGGATGGAAGTGTGGCATGGATCTGGAGTCCCAGATACGGAATACTGCCCTCAGACCACTGGAAGGGTGTGAGGGGTGCCAAACGGGCCATCTCCGCTGCCAGGATAGTGATACCAAGTGCCAATGACTTTTGCAAATTGGTTTTAAAGCCTGACACGGTGGTAAAATCAGCCAACTCGTCATGACGGCGTTTAAGGATTGTTCGGGGTCGGTAAGAGTCAAAAGGACATCGTTGGCATAAAGCATGATCTTGTGCTCTCTTCCAGCCATCCGGACACCAGCAATGTTAGGGTTATTTCGTATATGTTCCGCTAGGGGCTCCATATAGAGTGCAAAAAGCAGGGGTTAAAGGGGGCAACCCTGCTGTGTCCACTGGGAAGGTGTTGGATTTCGTTCCGTTAACCTGTACCCTCGCCCAAGGGGCCTGGTAGCATGCCTGGACCCATTTACAGAACCGGGCGCCCATACCCACCTTCTGCAGCACTGTATGTAGGAAGGGCCAGTGCACCCGATCAAAAGCCTTTTTTGGGGTTGATTGATAGGAGGACTGCAGGTGTCTGGGTGCGTTGCACTTTGTCCACCAGGTGGCACAGATGCTCAGTGTTGTCACTGCACCCCCGTTCCAGGATGAACCCGGCCTGATCTGGATCCACTAAGCCCTGTACATAGGGAGCTAGCCTGCGGGCAAGAACGCTGGTAAAGAGTTTTGCATCAACATTCAAGAGGGAGATCGGGTAGTAGGAGACACAGTATTTGGGGTCCTTGCCCATTTTGGGAATCAACATAATTGTGGCCATGCACATTAAGTCAGGCAGGGTGTCTGTGTCGCTATGGGTATTAAATAAGTGGGTCAAGAGGGGGGCGAGGTGCGGGGTGAAGGTCTTGTAGAATTCCACACTGTAGCCATCCAGACCTGGTGCCTTACTAGGCTGTAAGTTCTGGATGGCAGTTAAAACGTCTTGAGTGGTGATCTCTGCGTCCAGGGCGGAAAATACAGATGCCTCTGTGTTGGCTTGAGGCACTAGTGCTAGGTAGGCACGAGCACCCAAGTCCAGCAGATGGTCCGCTGTGTATAGAGACTCGTTGAATGCACGAAAGGCCTCAGCGATTTCTACGTCTTGATGGAAGAGAACCCCATCCATTCCCACTATCTCGGAAACATTTTGCTCCATGGCCTGTGCTCGGAGGCGGTGTGCGAGCATCTGCCCTGCTCTATTGCCCCGCATAATATTTTTGGTGAATACGGAGTAGGGCGTACTCTGCCTTGCCCATGTCCACCTCTTGGAGTTGCTACCGAGCAGCAGTTAGATGCCTGCGTATTGCCAGCGACCCAGAGCGCACATGCTTGGCTTCAAGTTCTTTAACTTGCGCCTCTAGCTGACCATGTTTAGTCGACCTCTCTCTGTTATGGGCCATAGCTATTGCGATGAAGTGTCCCCTAATCACCACTTTAAGTGTTTCCCACAAGGTGGCTGGGGTGGTCGCTGGTGTATCATTTATGTCCAAAAAGGTGGTTAACGCGGTCAGTATCTCCAACCGTGTTTGGTCATATGTGAGAAGTCTCTTGTTAAGGCGCCAGTGTGGCGCAGCCTGTCCCGGTAGATCAAGGTGTAGGATAATGGGAGAATGGTCAAAGAGGGCTGCCGTCCCAATACCCACTGTGACAGTGTCGCGGGTGAGTTCAGGTGTTGTGAGGAAATAGTCAATGCGTGCATATGTTTGGTGCGCAGCCGAGAAAAAGGTGTATTCCAACGCTGTAGGGTGCCTGTGTTGCCAAATGTCCGTCAGACCCGCGTCCTCCAACCAGAGCCTTGTGGCTGTAGAGAGTCCCCGGGATTGCCCCGCTCTGGGTGTGGTACAATCTCTGTGTGTGTCCATTACAATGTTGAAATCTCCCCCAACCAGTATCCCTTTGTCTGCCTTCATCAAATGTTGGCTCAGGGAGTCCCTAATAAAGGAATCCTGGCCGTCATTCGGGGCATAGATCGTAGCAAATCTGTAGGTGGTACTACACAGAGGATCTGCAAAGCTAACAGTCTACCTGGAATGTCTAATAAAGTAGTCTCGACCCTCCCTGAGAAATGTGTGGCCAACAGGATAGCCACCCCGCTCTCTTGGAGCCCCCTGAAAAGAAGAACTGGAGGCCAAACCATCGGGAGCGGAGCCTTCACCAATCACTTTACAATAGATGCGTTTCTTGTAAAATGCATATGTCACACTTGGAGTCCCTCAGATAGGAAAGGAGTGCCAGGCATTTAGACGGTTCATTAAGGCCTCGCACGTTGAGGATAAGGATATTTAGCGCCACACCAGTATTTGGGAGTAGATGTGAGAGGATACGAACCCCAGAGAAAATCGCCATAGTCTCAGAAGGGAGTATAGTAGGGCATTAACAGAGAGAGAGTAGAGAAAAGGATCCCAGGGAGCAAAGGATACAACATTCCAATAGAAGAGGGAACAACAGCACAAACAATTCCCCTGCCTTGGGTCAAACAATTGGTATGCAGTAGGGTCCATGTTGCCAGCTAGATCACCAACTATGTAGTAGTTGCAAGGGTGGAGCCCCACCGGGAAATAAAGTTTACGGATGAGGGCCAACACCAGAAATTGTCACACATACCTCAGTGATCGGAGCATTGCGAGAGTGTTGGGTGAGGGGTGGTGCGGAGGTGGGGCAGCGAAAGACAGTCAGTTGCCTCTGTCTGTTTGGTCAGATTCGCCATCTTTCTGGAGTTGCTGAATTAGTTTGTTGCACACTTCTCGACTGTCTGCTTCAGTGGGCTTGCTCAGGACCTTCGCTCGTTGTCGCCTGGAGCGCCTGGAGGTCAGGGCTACTGATGCCAGATCCTGACACGGGGAGGCGGCCCTTGAGGGAGGACTCAGGGCCGGCGTCCCAGGAAGTACCCGAGCGTCCTCCAGCGATCATACTGTACACGTCTCCTCCCGCCACACAAACTGAAGTCGGGACGGATGTCCCCACTTGTATTTAATATTCTTATCCCGAAGGAGGTCCGTGAGGGGCCTAAGCTCTCGTCGGCGTTGCAATGTCATTGGGGAGAGGTCTTGGTAAAGCCACAAGCAATGGCCATCAAAGGTGATAGAGGGTTGATCTTGTGCCGCAGACATGATCTTTTCTTTCAGGCAGTAGGAGTGAAGGCAGGTCACTATGTCTTGTGGCTGTTCTGGCGCAGTGGACGGGCGACCGGCACGGTGCGCTCGACCTGGATGATCTCCTCTTCCTGCAGTAAGGGGGCAACCTGCTTGAAAAGGCGAATGAGGAATTTGTCTAGAAAACCCGAGATTGCTTGGAGTGGAACGCCCCTGATCTGTATGTTGGAGCAGCCGGATCTGTTTTCCAGGTCCTTGAGGCGGTAGAGGTGGTCTAGGTTGGAATCGCGTAGGGCCAACAATTCCTGCCGATGACCCTTAAGCTCCTCCTCCCATGTGTCCTGGCCCTCCTCCAGTGTGGCCACTCTGGTACCCACTGTTTCTACATCTTGTCACAGCTCCTTGATGTCTGTTGCGATTTCCCGCTTCAGACTAGCAAAGTCTTCCCGTAGTGTTCCAAATAGGTGTTCCAGAAAGATTTTGGTGATAGGGGAGTCGTCGCCTTCTACACCACCGACACCGGTGGCATCCACTTGTGGGTCTGATTGCACATGGCCACTCGCTCCCTCGCCCTTCCTAGGAGCCGATTTAGCAAAAATGCCCTTCACTGAGGACTCCTGCCTTGCAGTCCGAAGAGAAGACATACTGTCGCAAAAGAGTGGAGCCTCACCAGCCACCGCTGCTCCCATCTGTCAGAGGTCATCAAGGCCTGGACCAGTGAGCTCTCGGTGTGGTACAATGGGAGGGCTCCTCCACTGTTGCACCCCAACTAACAGTGAGGGTAGGCCACGGGGAGGGACACGACCAATGGGATTACAGCTATGCAGGTTTGCTGTGCGGTTACCCATGGCGCCTGGGTTCCACTGTGGTGTCTAATTGTAGATGCCCCACGCAGGATACACAGGGGGCATCTGCCAACCACGATGGATCCACCGCCAGTGTCTGCGCTGACCGGAAGCAGTGGTGAGGGGGCTCTGTGTCGTAGAGGTGGGCCGGCTCACCTCTTGTGAACTGCAGAAGGTCACTCATGCGACCCTCGCCTCTCAGGCCCCTCAGGGAAGACATTGGGCCGATCCGTAGTGCCAGATGTGTAGTTCAGGAATGATGGCGTTGAAAAACCCGGCCCCAGAACAATGGCATCCGCAGTGCCAGGCGCCTTAGAGAGAGCTGAATGCTGGCCGCACGGTGAAGCCGATGATACCATCACTCGAAGAGGGGGGGAACAGCCCACCAAGTCAAAACCAAAGCGAGGGGACCTAGTCCAGTGGGTCACATGGGCTCGGGGGTTTGGTCAGACTAGTATATGTGTTGCGCCCAGACCCCTCCTCACACACACTGCTGAAAACTCTCTACTTCCACTGTATTCCATGCTTCTTGGGCCGTGGGTCGGTGTGTACTCCCACTTTGCCAGCGAGGTCGGTGGGGGCCCCCCACCAAGGAAACACCCAGGAGGAGTAGCAGGCCCAGGCCAATAGTGCTGCAACTGCCGACGGCAGCGTTCCCTTAATCAGTCGCCAGGACTCCGATGGGTCTGCCCCCGCACTCCAGGTAGGTCTCCCATGGTAGGGCCACGTGGCTCCCGGGCATGCTGGCGCGGATGGGGGCATGAGGGGACTCCCTCTGCAAGTTCAATTGGCAAGCACCGGGATTTGCGAAGTCCGGGCTCCGCGGCCTGCGCGTTGGTGCCCTACACCATGTTTAGCGGCAGTCACGCTCTGCTCGTAGGCCACCGGTCCCAAGGCGGGGGTGCCCCGGTGCCCCATGCCCCAGGCAGTCAGTCTGAGGCCACAGGTGCCCCCTGCGCGGTGCTTGCCCCGACCCCTCACCCCACGGCTCCCAGCCCGTGGGCCCACGCACACTCACGTCCAACAGGTGAAGGCAGCAGGGACTCCTTCCAGTGAAGCGCAGGGAGGGTGTTGAAGGCACAGACCATCGGAATCAGAGCCACCGGCGGTCGCCCCCCTCTATTGGCTGCCGTGATTCAGGGGGGTCCGTACCCGCCCCCACTGCCAGTCGAGTATGGCCAGGCTGCAGGACTCCCAGGTGCGAGGATGCACGTGGGTACGTGTGGGGCCTTCTTCCGCTATGCCACAGAGGCAACCTCCACGATCCGCGGGCTCCGCGTCTCATGGCCTGCTCAGAATCACTCTATCCCATGTCACTCCTCTGCCACAAGCCGCCAGGCAGCTTATGGATTCACGGGAGGAGTCGCGTTGGTGCCCCCCGGCCGGGGTGATCTGAATTTTGGCTGTCGGTGGTACCGGTGCAGCGCTTGCCCTGCAAGGCCTACGGCATCCGGCAGAGCTCCGGGATGTGCAACTTAGCTGGTCACCATCTTGGACATGCCCCCCCTAAAATGTGTTTTTATATCTTTGTTTTATGCATTTTCGCAAGATTGTAATGAGGTGGTTATATTTGAGCCATTTCTGTATTGTGCTTTTAAGGCTGCTTTTTGCTGCTGAAATAAAGCTTTTAAAAGATTGAATGATGTATTGACTCTGTTTCAAAAACAATGGAGACATTGTGTGTCAGACTAGTGGGTTCTGTCCATTGTGTTGAACGGATAGAGGGTTCCTTCTCACCTTCATTCTCATCCTCCTCTTCCGATGTTCTGTGTTATCTCATTATCAGGAAATCCGGTGAAAAGGGCTGGTCTCCTGGATGGTGTACAAAAATTGGTCCTGAAAAAGGCTGTGGTCGAAGTTCCTCCTGGCCAGGAATGTCTCGGCCTCTATTTCATTCTGTTTTTAGCCCGAAAAGGAGACAGTTCGTTCTGGCCTGTTCTGGATCTCAAATTCTTGAACAAATGTATTTATTTAACTCATTGTGGATGATATCTCTGTGATGAATTATTCCTCTGATTCACCAAGGGGATTACCAGGCTCTACTTGGAGGGTGCTTATTTCAATGTTCCTATCCATCCCCTCAGTCAACAGTATCTCCAGGTCTTGTTGCAGGGGAGGCAATTTCAGTTTCAGGTATTGCCATTTGGTCTGTCAGTAGTGCCTTGGACCTTCACCAAGGTATTCACACCTGTAGTGGCTGTACTCCGAGTTAAGGGATTTTCTTTATTCCCTTATATCAACGATTGGCAAATATGTGGTTCTTCTTTTCTGAAGGCTCAATAGGCAGTGTCTGCAACAAAGTCTTTTCTCCAGTCTCTGGGTTTCAAGATCTACTTCGGGAAGTCCCATCTGATGCCTTCTCAACAGAGACTGTTTATTGGTGTCCTGTTTGACACACAGCAGGCCAAGGTGTTTCTTCCTGCAGACAGGATTTGTGTTCTGCAGTCTGCTGTTCAGACATTGATGTCTCTGTCATCTGCTACAGCCCGTTTCTGGCTTTGGTTTTGGGGGTTGATGGCAGCGACCACAGCGGTGGTTCCTTTAGCTTGTTTTCATTTAAAAACCATTGTGAATCATTTGTTTGTTCATTGGAGCCTGGAATCGGGCCAGTATTACTTTACAGTCCCTTCCTCTCTGGGGATGTGAAGGTGCTGGAATGGTGGCTGAATTCTGAGAACTTGACTGGAGGAGTTCCTTTTCAGCTTCCCTCTTCTCTGTTACTCATGATGGATGCCAGTCAGTGGCGATGGGATGGGATGCGATGCTGGGGGAGATGAAGGCTCAGGGTCCACGGTCCAGGGCAGAAAGTTGTCAATCTTTCAATTGGAGGGAATTGGCTGCAGTGCGGCAGGCAGTCTAATTCTATCAACCCCTCCCTCAGAATCATTGGTGGTGCACACGGACAATCAGGTGACATGTTGCTCCCTCAATCGGTGGGGGAGGCCTGATTGATTCAGCTGAATTACCTGGCATCTCAAATCTTTAAGTGGGCAGAGACCCATCTCTTGTCCTTGACTGCAGTGTACATCCAGGGGGAGCTCAACTTCCTTGCTGATGAATCTGTTCAATCAGATATGTCTGATCTGGGCTTTCCCATGGTTGGACTTGTTTGCCAACTGCTCCAGAGATGTTACACCTGTATTGCTTGGCTCAGATCAACCAGGGGTCTTGGGCAGTGGATGCCTTGTCGTTTCCATGGCTGAAGGGTCTGCTTATACTTTTCCCCTTATTTCCCCCCTCCCAAGGGTGCCGCAGAAGATTAAGAAGGAAAGGGTATTGGTAATTCTGATTGCCCCATTTTGGCCACATCGTCCCTGGTTTCAATTGATCACGGAATTGTCTGGGGTTCCGTTTTTCGAGTTCCCTTTGATTCCATCACCTCTGCAGTTTCCCCACCTCTCGCACAGTCAGATCTGCAGTCGGAAGTTGATGGCTTGGTTCTTGAACAGCAGTGCTTAGAGTGGCTGGGTTGTTCTAGTGGGATGACAGCGGACATTCAGTCCTCTAGGAAGCCATCTACCATTTCTTCTTATCGTAAGAATTGGGGTTCCTTCCAGAAATGTGCTTCAGTTCATGATTATGATCCTGTGTCAGGTTACCCTTTTTGTATTCTTGATATTCTCTGGGATGAGTTCCTTAAGAATTTAGGGCCTCGTTTATAAAGAATTAACGCAGCTCAGTGCGCAAGTTATTTGGCCATGGATGCGTCATAGCTACAACGATATGATGGATCCCTTTGCTCTCTTATGCGCTGGCACACAATTAGCTGCCAGGCGCCGACATAGGCACCCTTGCACCATGGTGTAAGGATGCCTGCATCACAGGGCTGATTGTTTATGTGCAGGAAGGTGTCCCTTCCTGCACATAAACAATCTGAAATGGCATTTTTGAACTTCTGTGTGTGCTGCTTAATGCAGCACACATAGTTGAAAAACTGCATTTTTTTCACCTTCCTGCGCATAAACAATCACAAGAGGTGATTTCCACATTCTATGTGTGCTGCTTGTAAATAAGCCCCTCAGCTCCTTCTACATTGGTTGATCATTGGTCAGCTATTAGAGCTTTTAGGGGTCCGTCTGGTGATTTGGATGAATTGTTTCCTTTGGTCACTCAGCTGTTTCAGAGTTTTAGGCTGAACCGGCCTCTTCTACATTCAATTTCTACAGTATGGGATTTACCCACGGTTCTTCATGGGTTACAGCTGGCCTCTTTTGAACATTTGGATAGTTGTCCTTTGCTGTGGTGTTCTGGAATTTTTTTTATGGCAATTGATTAGGGGAGCTTGGAGCTCTGATCATCTCCTTGGCTTATATCAAAAAGTTTCCTGGGGTGGTCCTCTGCCCTGACCCGGGGTTTCTTTCAAAGATCAGCTCCAAGTTTCATTTGCAGCAGGAGATGATTTTGCCTGTCTTTGAGTAGGGAGATTCTGGTGGAGTACCTTCTTCCCTTGATGTTAGGCACTGTTTGTTGTATTACTTATGGCATATGGAAGATTTTTGCCATTCCCAGTCTTTGTTTGTCTCCTTTGAGGCACTCGTAAAGGCTAGAAGATAACCATGTCCACCTTGACCTGCTGGGTGTGGCAGGCTGTCTGTCAGGCGTTCCCTTCTCTTGTTTTGGTTCCCTCTTCTTCTGTGCAGGGCAGGTCTACTAGGTCGGTCTCGACTCCCTGGGCAGAAGCGGATGGTGTTTCCATTGAAGAAATTTGTAGGGCGGTTACCTGGTCCTCTTTTGTTAAGCATTATTGTTTGGATGTTGACAATTATATGCCTAGCAATTATGGTCATGGGGTTTTGACCACTCTACTGTAATGTCTTATTCTGTTATAAATGAAGATATGTCAGTGGAAACCTATTTTTGTCTCTGGTCTGTGATTTGCTCATGAAGTTATGACTGGGAGATGAAAGACCGTATGAGGGTGTAATGGTAATGACTTCTTTTACTTACCGGTATTCTTCATTAACCTGATTAGGTACTACTCCTCCCAGTTAATGAACCTCTCTTCCCTCCCTTGAGGTTTGCATTTTTCTCGCTTGAGAAATTACAGGGGGAGGGCAGGGCAGAGCGTTTGTTCATTTCATGGACATAGAAAAGGGACTAAGCATGGTAGGTGCCTGTCGAGGGCGGGACCACCCTCATGACATTATGACTGGGACGAACAGAACCTAATCGGGGTAAGGAAGTTTACCGGTCTATTTCTCCTCTGTAAAAACTGAGCAAGCACAAGATTAAGGAGCTGAAGGGGTCAGCTATCTCTGTTCTCAACACAACAAGGTAGCAGGCAGTCAAAATAAAAAGAAATAGTAGGCAAGCACATAGTGGTTTATAATTGGTAACACTACCATGACAAGGAAAATGTAACCTTCAACGAGCTTAAACAAGGCTGTGTATTAGCATCCATTCTTTTTACCTTTTTTATGGTGGACTTGGCAATTGCCTTTGACCTCACAACTGTTGATGCCCCAGATATAGGCTAAATATACATGCCTATCCTTCAGCATGTGGACGACAAATTGCTAATGAGTATTGGATTTCCTAGGGTCCTATTGCTCAGTTAATGATCTGGAAATCAATTTGGACAAAACCAAAGTCATGACCTTGGGCCTGCAAATACCACGGAAGAAAGCGGTGTGGGTTTTAAAATCTCAAAAAGTGGATTCTGTCAGCTCATATTAGTATCTAGAGATTGTCTTTGATAGTCAGAGCTTATTCAAGGACCACGAATTTATTTTAGCCTCAAAAGCGTGAGCACTGATGGCTGCTTTTAAAAAGTCGTTCACCAATCTACTGGGCCAGTCATTTGAGCCTCTGTTGAAAGTCATTCAAGTTAACCTGGAGCCTGTACTAACCCATGGTCTTGCATTACTTCCAATCAGCCTGAATATTCTGGTTGCAAACGCTTATAGGAAAGTGTTTTCTCCTCCATTCCATTACATTCGTCACAAAGACAGATTTGACTTGAATTTGGCCTTCGCAATTTACTTATGGTGAGGAAACTGTCATTTATCAAATGAATGTATAAAGTAAAATCATTACTCAAAATACATTGTCACTGCATCTGGAAGGAAATTTCAAGTAGCCCCCAGGCAAAGGGAAACCAGTGGATAAACCAGTTTGAGCTCCAGGACTGCTGACTAATATTGATGTCTCACAACCTTTTTCAAAAAGTTGCCAATTCGTTGGCAAAAAAGCATAATTTCTTGATAGCAAAAACGCCTTCAGCTCACGTTCACATGCTTGGTTTGTGATTAACTCCTACAAACTATTACGCCTTCAAAAATATATTTGTCAACCATCTCCATTATTTTTAAAAAGGAGTTTTCTGCTCTACAGACTTGGCAGTCCGTCCTCTAAAGACTATGCAACCACAGGGGAACATGCATAGCCAAATCCTGTTCTTTTTGCGAGTATCATTATGGGTAAGCTGAGCATATTGCTTGCATGTTCCCAGAATTTATAGACGAGAGAGTTCGTCTGGTAAAACCATTGTTAAATTCGCACATGCAGACATGCCTTGATAAAATGTATGGATTGTGCAAATGTGCAACTGACTTTAATGGAAGTAGGAAAGCGTAAAAAACTGTTAGAGAGCAATAAGGGGATCAAGTTTAGTCTTGCTCTCTTTTTCCATGCCCTTTTATTTGTGATTTTATGAGTTTTATATGATAAATTGGCTGTCAACTTTTACCCAAACGTGGGGTAAAGAGGCATTGCTTTCTATGTATATTTGCAAATCATCTGCACACCTCCAGCTTTTCCAACATTTGTAGGATCTTGAAATTCCCATTACTGGGGGCAGGCGTGTTAGGATTACTCATACTGGGGAGCTAGTCAATTGGAGATCATAATCTTGAAACTTTTTGACATAAAGTCTGCACGATCTTAAATTTGTTAAAAAAGTTACGCACATGTACTTTGGGAAAACAGCGGAGGAAGTCAAAGAAGCCACTTTTTAAACTAAAGTTTTGCTTCTCAATCTGGGTTTTGTTTATTTTTCTGTTCATTGTTCTGGAGTTAGTTGAATGAGTTTGCCTGTGTATTTAAGGATCCTAAGTAGGCAAGGGTCTAGGACAAATGTGCTTTGTTTTTATCCTTCCAAGATTTTAGTAATATTTTTGGTTATTATTAGTCTAATTCTGCATATTCACTTTGGGCCTCATATATGGGGTTTTTGCCGTACGGCAGCGCAGCAGGCCTTGCTGCTGCACTGCCCTATGGCAAAAGAATAGGGCAGGAATGCACCATGTCTATTAGATAAGTCGCATTCCAGTCCTTTTCCCCTGCACCGGCGCACAATGGGCTGCTGTGCCCCAACGCAGGCACCTTTGCACCATGGTGCAAGGGTGCCTGCATTGCAGGGATGATTATTTTTGTGGAGGAAGGGAAACCTTCCTGCACAAAAACAATCACAAGAGGCTTTTTCCTCTTTCTATGTGTGCTGCAGAATGCAGCACACATAGAAAGAGGAAAAACAAAGAGAAATAAAGATATTTCTCCTTGTTGTGCCTTTGGCTCTGCCTCAGACTTATGATTTCTCGTAAATCTGTGGCAACCCCCAGCAACACCCATGGAACGTCCCATTCACGCAATTTTCTGCGTGAAAGGCGCACATATTTATAAGGTAATGAAAAGCCACGTAACATGGATTTACGTGGCCTTATAAATGTGCGAGTGGCACATTGCGCCACCAGAACGTCAAAAAAACGAGAGGTTCCGGCAGCGCTATAGTGCCGGTAGTGCCTTATATGAGGCCCTTTGAGTTTTTTTATGGAAGTACGATAAGCCATTTTGTTAAATGATTTTAATAATTCCTATGTTTTATGTGTCTATTAAAGTCAGCAAGAATCCTTAAGATGTACTATGAATTTTGAGACTTACTAGAATATTGTAAGATTTTTAATTGAATCAAACAATAAATCTATTTTCAGAGTTTCACTAGCATGAAGGGCAGATATCCACAGGCAGAGGTCACTGGAAGAATCTTCTGGAAACCATGGAGTAGTGCCACAGTGAGGGATAAAATGTGTATCTTAGGAGGAAATGTTGGTTGCAAAATCTACTCAGTAAAAGCAATTCAGGAAAATACGTCCTGGTTATTTATAGCTACAAAATCAATTGAATATTACCTGAGTGTTTGATAAAAAAAATGATGAAAGAACAATCATATGTCTATAATGGTATTTGAAAATTGTAGGACCTGATTAAGAGAGTTAAGGGTTTTGGTTAGCAAAATATATCTTTATGGAGGGTACCCTTTAAAATTAATCAAATAACTTGTACAAACCTTACAAATACTAGAGCTGTAGTCAATCTTTTCAGATAGTCTATGAAAGTAAAATACTAGGATAGTTCCCAGGAAAGTTTGGTAGATGGTCCGTTCTAAATATTAGGATCGGAGTTTAGAGATTTAGGGACAGAGTTAGAGGTTGGCGATGGGTTACTCTGTCATAAATGTGAAGAATATTCCGTCTGCCTTATTACAAGTTCCTGAGGATATAATGCATTTGAAATAAAGCGGATGGGATATCTATCACATTTGTACCAAGAGTAACACATCCGGCAACCTCTAAATTGGGCCCTTATTTTGCTTACAATATATAGAAAACATTTTGAAAATAGTACGTGCTATGAAATATTGCGACATGAGTCAGTCGTTTTGACAGACACCTATAAAACAAGAAAGGCTCACCTTCCTCGCTAACACCATCCCACTAAGAACCAATGTAAAACTATTCAAAATGTGAAACTGCCCTGACAAACCATGTGGATGTCTAAGCCCCACTAAGAACACAAACTGGCACCCAAGAACTTGCTGACATTTGCACCATACGTACACAAGAGAGAAAATGAAAGAAAAGTAGATGTGCAGCTCTACTGACCTCACATTACTAAAAGTCTCACTACCTCAGCAATTCAACCAAAGCTATTCACTGTACAAACACCATCAATGAATCATCCAACAGAAGCAGTATATTTCTTCAAGACATTAAAGCATCTTCAAGATATTAAAGAATGTTGTCAGTCTCTTTCCAACCCAACCTATCACACGCTTTGCTAACAAATGCAATGCTAGCAACATAATTTTCACTGAAAACCACAATGCACCAATCCTACATTCCCAATGTCTCCTATTCCTCCACGTAACACCCCAAAATGTTAATAATTTTCCCTTTCACTTATAGAGCTCACTGAAAATCTTAAAACCTTCTTCAACAAAGACGATATCTTACTCTCATGCTTCATTACATCTCTCTCTGAAGAAGCACTCACATCCCCCAGGACATCATCAACACTTATCAATCAGGCTGTAGATCATGCTAAAGCACAGAAGCAGCCACAATACACAGAAGACAATGCCCTTCCTCTCACAGACATAATCAGTTTCTGCCTCGTGATACTACTAGACCTCTCCGCTGCCTTCGTCAAAGTAAACCACATCATCCTCATCCAAACCCTGACATGAAAGATATCCTCTGGCAATGTCCTGCATTGATTCTCCTTCTACCTTTATAGCCTGTACCAGCAAATACAGATGGATGCCGGAGGACACCAGAATTGCTCCATCACCTGGAGAGTACACCATAGTACCATCCTGTCTTACATCATCATCAACTTCAATATGCAGCATGTAAAGCAGCAACATCAATCCCAATCAATAAAGCAATAACTCTCAATTCTATCTTTAAAAGCTCCAAACTTATGATATTCATTGACTCAAAAGCTGCTTTAATCCTTCATCTCTTTAAATCTTGGATGTCCACCTAACTGAAACTGACTCCAACCAAAACTGAATTCCTCCCGTTTGCTAACAACAAGAAATAAGTTGGTATACTGAAATAACCCTGAAGGGCTCCAACCCCCAACTGACAGCCAATGCAAAACATCATGATTGCCAAGCAGATGCCCATGGCAGTTCCCATCAGTTGTTTGCAAAACTGAGTTTGAATGAAAAAAAATATTTATGAGTTAGACAAATGACCTTGTGCTAGAAAATGTTCACACCCTTTCCTACCATCACTATGCCGAATAAGTAGATAGAGAGGTAAAACATTTAGTATAACCATTACACAGTCACTTTTCTAATGAATATTGTAAATATTCCTTACTTTTGTGTCTGTTATGCACAGGGGTAAACTTTGTACATAAGGACGTAGAAGGTGATTGATGTACACAGACGTTTATCCAACAGACTTCCCTGAGCTGATCTAATTGTTACTCCTGGGGGGGTCTGTAACATTTACGTGTATCTTTAATAGATGTTGACAAAGTATTTTAGGATTCTACCACTTAAGAAACACATGTTCATCAGTTTCTAGAAGGCCATCATTTTGCCAATCCAATAACAGTTCCCGATACATTTGCAGCAAAGTATATATTTATTAGGATGCCTTTTAGTATAGCAATTATGTCATTTAATTGACACAAAAATTCACACACATATTGGACCATTGGACTATATTCCCTCCTTTTTTTGAGAACTTGAAAATTGCATCTTTCATTTGTCGGCAATTCTTTGGTAAACGCTTTTGCGATGAAAGTAGATTGCCTCTATTGTTTTGTCTGTAATGTCTCAAGTTCCTTAGACCTGGATTTACAACCCACATGAAAAGTATCAGTATTGTTATGAGCACCTGATAGCACTGTTGTCTATCAGAGTTTTTCTTTAGTATTGTTTTGTTTTTAATTAATATTTTCAAAATGTCAATTTCATTGTAATAACATGAACGCTACTCCCGGAGTGAAGGGAGCAGTCCATGGGGCAGGGATGATATTGATAAACCCCTACCATATGTGGTCATGTTGGCTAGTCCAGGATATGATGTTGAGACCCTAAAAAATAGCTCCGGGTTTCCGCCTGTGGGCAGTTACACACAGTTACTGTAGCGGTAGCTATTTCAGTGTATGCGCCAGCATAACAATCACTAACCAAAAGATTTGCATTAGACAACTTTTTGGTTAATGCCGCTGTAGCGTTTTTAGCCCACTGAAATTGCTCAGCATTGGATCTTTAGTCTGAGGCTGAAATTGCAATTGAAGTTTCCAGCATATTCAGATTATGATATTACTTCTACCCATAGTACTCATAGTGTAAATTGTTTGGAAAAAATTATATATTCATCCAGTCAAATTTTTTTTTCAGTCTCTTGAAATTTGCAGAGTTGTTTTGGTTTAACTCATCTTTTTTTATTTCATTTAAATGTTTTTGGAATTCACCTTTAAAATCCTGGGTGACGTTTTGGACAGTATGAAGCAACTATTCAGCATTAATTGCTCTATTTTCTGTAACAGTGTTTGTCGATCCGTTCGTGCATATTTGACCAATGTTTGTGCCATATTATTGGAACTTTCAGCATTGTTAGCTGCTCAGTTCTTCTTGAGCATTTATGGGTAGGAAGCTTTATAGCTTGGAGCAAGGGGTTTCCTTAAACCATGCAAGACAAGTTTTACATCAATGAAACGTTGGACCAATGTGCTTTCCCACTGTTTGTTAGCTATTTTGGGGCATTATTTTGTATCCCACAAATTTCTCTTTGATGGATTTTCAGGATGCAATTGGATTCATAATTATTCTAGATGGAGATTTCAAGATAACTGAAGTCCAGGGGAGAAGGAAGTAGGGGTGTGGGAGGTACTACAGCAACCTCAAGATAACTCTGTAGTATAGCAAGGGAATGAGCAATAAAGAGGCCTTTAAGCTAGTTAGGTCTCATCTGTGACAGCGCATGCGCTGCATACCGTCTTGCTTACGAGAGATATTGTATACGAAAGGGGCTTTGATTATCATTTGTTGGCTTCATTGTCGCTAATATTTTCTGCCTCCTAATTGGGCAGTGTTAGACCTGCCAGCCTTCGGGTGGTTTTTCCCCAAACCTTTTGCCTTACTCCTCCATATTTTTCTGATCTAGTTTTTGTTAGCCTTAGGACTCTGTGCATTGTATAACTGGTATCCAGGGCTAGAGTGCTTGTGCTCACTCCTCAAAACATGGTGACATTGCCCTATCCCCAATTGGCATATTTATTTTACTCATACGTCCCTAATAAAGTTATTCAAGGCCTGTAAATGAAATGCGTCTAGTGGGCCTGCAGCGCTGATTGTGCAACCCACTTATGTAGCCCCTTTAAACATGTCTCAGGCCTGCCATTGCAGCCTATTTGTGCAATTTAAACTACCCTTTTGACCTGGCAAAATAAACCTGTCTTTTTAATACATACAAGCCATCCCTAGAGTAGGCTCTAAACAGCCCACAAGGCAGGATGGAATGTACTTAAAAAGCAGAACATGTAATTTTTAAGTTTTACAATTCCTGGTAGTGAAAACCTCTGAAATTCATTTTCCACTGCTGCAAGAACTGCTTTTTCCAAAGGATGACATTTAATATGCTGCAACTTCCAAATGGGAACAGGTAAACAGTTCATGTTTGGTATCTTTGGAAATATATAGAAAAATCCTCCTTTATGGTGAAGTCAGATTTTTTATTGCAATTTTGAAAACGCCACATTTAGAAAGTTGGCATTTTCCTGCCTTAACCATTTAGTGCCTGCAGCCTGTCTCTGGATCACTTGACTGGGTGTAGTTGGCAGTTGAACTTTGTATATTCCTCCCAGACTGCCACACAATAGAGAGCTTTGGTATGCCTGGATGGGGCATCACTGGCACAAAGGGAGGGCAGAGTTAGACACAGCCCCACTTACACCTGAATAAGCTGTGCCTGCTTTCACACAAAAGATTGTATATCCCATATAGTTAGCCTGGAGCCAGAGCAAGGGAGGCAGGAAACCTGTGCACTTCAAAGAGAAACCTCTTGAAGCTTCTCTCACTTTAAAGGAGGCACCAGGTATAAATATTGGATCTTAGACACCAACTCTTCAGTAGACTCCTGGACCAGTGGATACTACAGAAGAAGGAGTGCTGTGCTTCTTTTCTGCCAGGACGGCCACTGTGCTGCCCTGCTTCTTTTCCGCTCTACTGCCTGCTGCCCTGCATGCTGAGAAGGAAGACTGGACCTTTACCCTTCATTCCAGGCAGACGTTACTCCAAAGGTCAGCCAGCTGACCTCCTGTTCTGAACTATGGGGACATAACAAGCTCCAGAGGTTCCCTGCAACTGACCAGCTGACCTGCTGCCTGGACCTGCAACTGGACCTGCCTGAGTCCTCCTGGCCTCTGCTGGAGTGAATTCCTGATACCCAACTGCTGACAAGTGGGCCTGAGTTGAGCTCCTCTGAAGTTTTTGGGCTCTTTGCGAATGGGCTTGTTTGCACCAAAACTTTGCCTCTTGCGCTCATCATCAATGCGATCTCCGGTGAACAAACTTTTCACGCTACAGCATTATCCACTGCGGTGACGGCCAATGCGAAGCTCCAGCCACGACCATCCACAAAGCCAACGGGATCGTTGTGCTACAGCAACGACCATCCGCGACGCCCGGACTGCCCTTAGGTCTACTTTGACAGCCGTCCGTGACGCTCTCCCTGCTTCTCGCGGGCCTATCTATCGCGAATGGAACTCTTGTCACTGGACTGAGAAGGCAACTCTTTCAGTGGAACTAGCCTGGTCCCTGTATCCGACCAGTGCTCAATCGGGGGCAGCCTTCAACTTGTGACTTACTCCCAGTCATGCACAACCACATAGCCATGAGTGACGCGTTGTCCGTCTTGGTGTTATTTCCACCTAAATCTTTAAAATTGCATATTTATGGTTCTACTAATTAGACTTATTGATTTTGGTGTCAAAATATTCATTAAATTCTATTCTATTTCTGCATTGGTGTGGGATTTATCTTGTGTTGTGTTTTCACATTATTACTGCTTGAAGTGCTGTATAAATACTTTACACATTGCCTCCAAGTTAAGACTGACTGCTCTGTGACAAGGTACCAGAGGGTTGAACACAGGTTAATTTGGTGTTTGCTTGTGACTTCACCCTGACAAGGACTGTGGTTGCTGTGTGAATAGGCTTTCACTCCCCTCAACCTATTTCTTGCAGGCAACGCATGCCGTATTCAGTTCCTTTTCTTTACTAAAGAGCATGGACCAAGTACAGATTGCTTAATCTTCATTAGTAACCTTCTGCTGCTCGTGCTGTGATTGAGGTACTTTTTTTATTTCTGATGTTGCTTTTAACCCCTATCTGTCACCCGGTTGTCCTTGTTGCTTTTAACCCTCCCTTGTCTTGTCTGTGTTGCACACTGTCAATGTTCGCTCCACCCCCTCCTGCCATCAGTGGTGATGCTCGCTTGCCCTTCCCGGCAAAGCCTCCTTACCGTTGTGTTCCTGACTGCTTGGACTCATAGGAAGCTCTGTATGGTTCTCTGAACTCTGTTTCACGAATTCAGTATGTTTGCTGATGGCAAATAATAAAGAAGGAACAAAAAAGACTTTCTCAGAATGGGATGGCAGTGCTCCTTGCCAAGGTTCTCCTCAGTGTCTCTGCCCCTGACACTCAGGGCCGGACTGGTGATGCCGGGCACCGGGCAATTCCCCAGTAGGCCGGAAGGGGTGGGGGCCGGTTTTGTCACAGGGGGCCGGTTTTGTTACTGGGGCCGATGTTTTAGCAAAATTGGCTCCCAATAACAAAATCAGAAGGCCACCGGTCTGTGACAGTCTCTCTGCACTCTGACCTCTGTGCAGGGGAAAAGCACCACTGCCATTGGTGAGGTGACCTCATCTCACGAATGACAGTCGTGCTTTTTACCCACACAGAGGTCAGAGTGCACTGTCGGAGTGTTGGTTGAATTTAGTAGTGTGTCGTGTGTGCAGGGTGCGCGCCTCGTACACTTTCGACGCCACCACCCGCCGTGCCCGTGACCCTCCTTCATGTAGGCAGTGAGTGCATGTAGCGCCAGAATTATTGTCTATCCAGGACCCGCTCAGAGTGCCAATGACAGTGTGACTATAGGGCGCGGCTGCGCGAGCCAGGCGGGAGAACTTGGGGAGGGGGCGCAGATCATTGGTCTGACTCGTGCGTCTCCCAGTGCAATGCGTGAGTCGGACCAATGATCTGCGCTCCACTCCCCAAGTTCTCCCGCCGGTGTTCCATTCCGTCGCACGTCCTGTTAGTCAGAGTCAGAGACTGACACGCACCAGACCAGACTAGAAGCAGCAAGCAGTGGAGTCTGCATAGGCCTGAGGCCTCCACTGTATAAAGTAATGTCCTTGAAAAATTTTGCACGATTAATTGGGCAAAAACAAATGTATTAAATGTACAGAGGCAGGCAACCAGGCTGGCCCTGTAGCGCCATCTGTCCCGTCTAGCAGTAACCCTTGCACCGGCACTCCGTAGGTTACATGCGCCATCCCGTCTAGCCCTCACATAACACGCAGCAAACAAGACATGAGCAGGTCCTGCTGGCAGTAAGCAGAACTCGAGCAGAGCAGGCCAGCCAGGACAGGATTTTTCACTGTTTGGCCAATTGGCCACACCGGTTAACATGTACGGAAGGCACAGAGAGTATTCAAAAATAGACAAGGATTTCTAAAGTCACCAGCCTGCTCTTTGGCTTTTGGAGCCAGTGAGCACCTGGTCTGTGTTCTCTAAGATCGGGTCCTGTCTTGAGGGAGCTCTAGGCACGTGGCTACTGCGTCTTTTCATAATTCCAGTCTTTCCTAAGTGAGTGGGTGACCTCCATCCCTCTGCGCCGCCGGGTCCTCGCATGCTGCTGTTTTCTTTTTCTCTGCTGCATTTGTTCGTGCCGAGTGTGGATTACCAAGAACAAGCTTCGTAGGAGCATGGGACGCGAAGAAGGCAGAGTATTCACCCATTTTCCTCCACTTTCAAATTCTGCTCAACGTGCCGCAGGCAAAGGCACCACTTACGTCCAGTTATCATTTCCTCGCCTTCCACTACACAGGCAGCCAGGCTGCTGTGACATGTGTGAACGCAGTGTTCCTTTTTTAAAGAAAATACATAATAATAAAAAATATATATATGTGCCAGATCTCAATATATACCTTTAATTGCAGCTTATACTACCCACTGCCCCTGCATGAGTTTCAGACTATTTTCAATGTTCTGAAACGTGAGACTGAAATGTCTGTCCTTCATACTTACGCAACACCAAATAAGCAAGAAATAACCTGCCCCGTCTGATCAACACATGGCCCTATACAAGGATCCCAACGTGCATACTCTATCCCTGGAGCAAAACAAGGAAAAAATGAATAATAATATCAGTTTATACAAAAAAACTGTAAAAATTTTATTAAATCCATAATCATTTCGACAATTGATAAATACACATCACAGTAATAACAATGATTGATAATTAATAAGACACAATTCAAAAAAAGCATATATATATACACAGTCCCACACACCTACTTAAAACAAAGCATTCATATCATCATACATTCATCAACTAAACTCACACATCATACACATCATATTAACAAAAAATACTACAAGTTAAAAATTGTGCATAGAGGCCACAAGATGATCAGATGACAAAGAGAATTACAAGTCATCAGGGGGAGGGGATGAAAGTAATCCAGCTGCCCCCGCAAGAAAAACGCCAACGCGCGTTTCGGTGAGTTGCCCCAGCCGGGGCTACACCTTCATCAGGGCGAAAATGGACAATAAGAGGTGGGACAGAACACCTACAAATGTAAACAGAAAAGACATGTATAGTTTATTCTAAAGAACATAGTCTAATATATACATGTGTTACCCAAACAATGTTTTTAGAAAAATTCAAAACCATATCCTTGATGAGCTCCAGGGAGACTACAATAAAATTAACTAATGAATATAACAACTGGAATAGAAGGCAAACATAACAAACATAGACATGCACCAAGAGATACTTATGGTATTGCAATACATAAGGAAAATCCTCATATACATAGACATTCTCATCATCAAAATAACCACCTACTACACAAAGCACAGACATAAATAATGAACAAAATGTGAATATCAACGATTTAAAGAAACAACCACCAAAGGAGACAGCAACCCAAAAGTAAATTAAGAATCGCAACCAACCACCAAGTGACAGAAGAGGGATTTAGTGTGCTCTAGGAATGCCTACCCGTAGTTAAGCCCTCCAGATGTATCACATATAACTTCCCAGGACCGAGGGCATGGACAAAAGAGCCAGCAACAAAGACTTCTCTGGAACGTTCTACAGAAGAAATATAGCATATAAATAAAGTACCCTAACAAGAATGCCAACAGGGAACAACCTGTAGAATGTAATCTAGGACAATGGTCAGAGGTAACAACTCAGAAGGCCTACCGAATTTCAAATGGAACAAGGGTCACAATGGGCTTCTTCTTCCATAGGGTTTATAAGGATCCTTATAAGTGGGCCAAAAAACAGGGTGATCTCATGCATCAAAATAGACCCCACCCATTGCCACGATTTCACAATATTCAGATGGATTCTTTAGTCTGTTTAAAGCGTAATATCTTCTGACGCAGATCTGGGAAGCATAAAGAAGGGGATATAATAATCAGATAATCCAGTCAAATCCCAACAACAAAATTATCAGGAATAAGCAACCCCGGAAACAGTCACATGAAAATGATCCGCGGGCATTAAACTAAAGATAATTATCCCCAGTCATGGCTCTACACGATAAACAGATCTCACCTATTAGCGGAATTAAAGTAAGAATAAGTAAGCCCGTACGTAGTGGAGCAGATAGATATAGCTCTCACTAAGTATATTTCTATCATCACGAATGACCCGACAGACAAACAAACAAACAAACAAACCAACCAACATCCCACCAAGAGATAACCCACTCAGAGATAACCCACTCACCGATAACTCCGTTTTTATGGCGAAAAACAAGGGGGGGGAAATAAGGAGAAGCGGGGGGACCCAACGGCACACCTCCTCGTTCTCACTGCGTGTCAATAAACGAGTGTGGTCCTCGGAGAGAAAAACCGGCCAGCTATATAACGCGCTAGAATATTAGAATAAGGGAAAACAGGTGGGTGGAAACAAGATAGAGAAATGAAAAACGGACAACCGCAGGAATACAGAAAATGACCACTAATACGGCGGCCATCTTAGAGATGCTGCAGATACAGCACAAGAACTGAAATCATTAAAAAGGCTGCACATCTCCAAGTCTCAAGAGTCAATATGGACCTAGAGGCGCCTCATACAAAAATAGACAACAAAAAATTATATACAGACAAAATATGCTAAAAAACCAACAATGAAAAGAACCGAAAAATCAATAAAAAATAAATCAAAAAACAGTTTCAGCAGACAAATATTCAGAGAACCACCCACTAACTCCTAGAAGTCGACCAAAGGGGTCACTTAGATAATAGCATTCTCCCACGGGCAGTGATCATTCAATCCCTTTTTCACAGCATTAAGAAGATATATCCAAAAGACCTCTCTTTTCTTACGTACAGCCACAGGATCTTGTCCAGGGTATGTCTGAATCCTTTCCAATATAGACCACTTCAGATCACTTTCTAAGTGATTTCTGTCAAGCCAATGGGTAACGAGAGGGGCTGAGATCTTCTTAATCCGTATGTTGGATTTATGTTCTCCTATTCTGGTTCGACACTCACGACCAGTTTCCCCAACATACCATAAGCCACAAGGGCAAAAAATAATATAGACAATATTGGAGGTACGACAATTAGTCATTCTGGTGAGCGAAATAGTTCGCTCAAGAGTTTGTATAGTATCGCCAACTAAAGCATTGGGGCAAGCCTGGCATCTGCCACATCGATAATTGCCCTTAATAGGGCCAGAGTCAACTATCGCTTTCTGTACCAACCCCGGAGGATCCTGTAGTTTCCCTTTCACAAGATAATTCCTCAAGTTTTTGTTTCTCTTAAAGGCAAAAATAGGTTTGGGAAGATGTTCTTCATCATTACCCAGGTTCAGGAGGTGCCAACATGAGTTAATGGCCTGTCGTAATTTGTGATTGAGATTAGAGTGTTTAGTTATACAGACCAATTCTTTACGAGGTTCCTTCTCCCTAGGCTCAAACATAGTCTCACGGTTAAAATATCTGGCACGCTTAAATGAATCCTTAATTAATTTGTTAGGATAACCACGATGGAGGAGTTTGTCTTTCAGTATGTCAGATTGGGTGAGGAAATCTTTCATATCAGAACAGTTCCTTCGAATCCGAAGGAACTGACTGAAAGGGATACTATTACTTCATACTTACGCAGCCATTAATGAATCTGAAAATCACCCTGAACGGTTCCGGGTTCAAAAACGAATTCTCTTTGGGTTTGTTGGACTGCTACCACTGAAACCAAATGACTAGAAATGTATCCCCAGGAGTGGAGTCCCATGGCCACATGGTAACAGGCCTGCATGCTAGCCACAAGCTAAGGGCATTACGAGGCCAGCACACGTGTTTTTAAATTTGTTTGGCTAACATGTCTCGGACTCGGAATACAACACCCAGCAATTTCGCCAGAGGAGACATTCCCTCTGAACTGGCAGGGATTTGCATTGCAGTTTCTTTCAGTCCGGCCTGATGCAGTCTTTTCTGGAGTGGAAAACGAAAATGAGAGTCATTAGAAAGCATTTTGCTGTAAGGCTGAATGCATGACGCCTGTACATGTCCCCAGCAGATCTCGAAAATATAGGATGTTGCCATAAATGGTGGTACCACAAATTCCTTTTCATCAGTGGTTAAAAGTGTATTTTCTCAGAAAGCACCCACACTACATGGGTTGGATCGTGCTAGTTGGAACGGTGGGCATATTAGAAGGTATGAGAGGTACTGATTTTTATACATATATGATGCAAATATGGAAAGTGCTTCTGACGTGTGAAATCGGATTTTTTAGTATTACATTGCTCCAAAAATACATAACTGCATTTAAAAGTACAAGATATCGGCTAGAGGGACTGGTTTGAGGAGGAAATATCTCCTGCCACTCTCTGGTTCAGGGACAAGCAAAGAGTCATAGTTATGATGCCTGTCAGGCAGGGCTTTAAGTGGGATGAAAAAAGGGGTCTCTCAAAGTGGCGTGGCCGATGTAATTAAGGACGTGGCTTAAAAACACAAAAGCTAAAAATCTGTGCTTAGCATAGTGTGCCGCCCGACTGGTATTTTGCTGTTTCTGTCATTGTATCTAACTATATAGTGTAAAACGTAACATTATACCTACAACAACAAGCCAGGGCTATTGGCTTTGTCAATGGTTGTTAGTTGCATAAGAAAAACACAGCAACTACTGCTTCATTGTATATTATATTGAAAATGCTTCAGTTCTGAAATGATGACACTGTGAAAGAACTATACTGAGTCTCTTTGAAGTTACACCAAAGTCAGTGAAGGGTGGTACTGCTGCAGAGTTAAGATTTTTTTCACCTGGCCTGAGGGCAAAAATGAAGAGCCCGATAGGGACTCGTCTCAGCAGCTGCTTTTTAGAACTGCCGGGCACCAGCAGGACCCGTCCCACTTAAAGCTCTGTTGTCAGGTCTTCAAAAGGGTGTTGTTTTAAACTAAAATGCATGATGCGGAAGGCCTGTCTTTTGGTTCTCATTCTTGCAGTTTCTGGTCCTTAGTCTTGCTAAGACTGCACGTGCTGTGCTTGCTATATGTAAATTTGTCTATGAGGTAGAGTGGCATCTATAGTGTTGTTTGATAAATGCTGTTATCTTGCTTATAGTGGTGTTGAATGGGTGTGTGTGGGAATGCTCAGATCTGCTAAAGAAGGGTCTTCAGCTTCCATGACACCCCCACAGATGGTGAATCTGTCAAAGTATCTGATCTGTTCTGAAGGGATGTCATGTGTTGAGATGAAATTTTGACCTTTTTCACTCTGGACCACACCCTCACGACCTCCGCTGGAATAGGCGAGACTCATTTGCTACCCTTGTTCTTTGTGTGATTCTTGATTTTTTTCACAATCCCATGACTTTAGCGATGTAACACTGATGGCAGCACCCACACTCTGAGAATTGTTCCAGTGCCACTGGCCTGGGTGCCTTTGTGTGAAATTTTCATGCTTTCTGGCCTGTGTGCCATATGTGACATTTCCATGCTTTCTGGCTTCCTGAGTGCTTATGTGTGACGTTTCCGTGCTTTCTGGCCTGGGTGTTTATGTATGACATTTCCATGCTTTCTGGCTGCCTGGGTGCTTATGTGTGACGTTTCCATGCTTTCTGGCCTGGGTGCTTATGTATGACATTTCCATGCTTTCTGGCTGCCTAGGTGCTTCTGTGTGACGTTTCCATGCTTTCTGGCCTGGGTGCTTATGTGTGATATTTCCATAGTTTCTGGCCTCAGTGGCCTGGGTTCTTATGTGTGATTTTCCCATGCTTACTGGCTTGGGTGCTTATGTGTGACGTTTCCATGCTTTCTGGCCTGGTGTGACGTTTCCATAGTTTCTGGCCTCAGTGGCCTGGGTGCTTATGTGTGACATTTCCACAGTTTATGGCCTCAGTGGCCTGGGTGCTTATGTGTGACATTTCCAATGCTTACTGGCCTGGGTGCTCATGTGTGACATTTCAGTGCTTAATGTGTGATAATGTGAGTGACAATTTATTGAAAATACAAAAAAGAATATCAGAATGTAGTTCTTGTGCTATAAAGTTATGGCATTGAGACAGTCTTAAAAAAAGCCTAAAACGCATAGCACTTTTGGTTGAAAAGACAAGAGTGGCCCGAAGGGTGTTGTTTGTCTTGTACATTTTTTCCTCTAAACCATTGCATAATTGTTTGAGGTTAAGTGTGTTTTAGATTTTTTTATACTATTTTATAGTAAGAATGAATGTGTTATATTTAAATTCATGTTCCATGCTCGACATTTAATTTTTTGGGTGTTCTCTGTAGGAATGTCTGTGGTTTATGACTGGGTATCCTGGTGCACCATAAGGTCATCATTTACTATGCTTTAAAAGTTAATACAATTAAATATGTAATGAAAAATGTGTTGAAAAATGCATTGTTTTGGCCTTTCTGTCTCCAAAATTTTCTTGGGAGAGAACCCCCAAACCTCCCCTAGTAGTGGTCAGGCTCGCTCACTGCGCTTGCTCGCTACACACCATATGGGGGGTGGTCTCACTTATACTTTGTGCCCTCTGATTCACTACTCCTGTGTCTATTTTTGGTGCTCTCTGTAAGAATGTCTATGGGTACATATGACAGGGTAACCTGGTGCTCTTTAAGGTCAATCGTCTACTATTTACTGTGCTTTGAAAGTTAATACAAATAAATATGTAATGAAAAGTGTGCTGTAAAATGCAGCGTTTTGATCTTACTTTTCCCAAAATTTTCGTGGGGGGAGAACACCCCCAAACCCCCCTAATAGTGGTCGGGCTCGCTCGCTGCGCTCGCTCGCTGCGTGCCAGACGGGGGCTGGTCTGGCTAAATTTGCCAGGGATGCTTTCACTTCCCAGTCCGGCCCTGCTGACACTCACACAGGGCCCCCATTGTCCTGGTATTGCTAATGACAAACTGCACGCAGGATCTCCCGCAGTTAATTATTGAAAACATTGCCAGACATAGTTTCCAAAAGCACCCTCTTTCTGGTGCTCCCTACATTCCTATGTCCACGGTTTAGGCCATTCAGTGCTGCTGGTGAACCGTACAGCAGGATTACCCAATAAACATCATTTAGGGATGGCCGGGGGTCACAACTGCGACCACTGGCACTGCCTTAGCGATCCGTGGCCTCAGAGGTGGCAAAATCAGGACCAGGAACACATTGGCAGCTCGTCTTTATGGACACTGGCTGGGGCTCCACTCTTTGCTTTCTATCAACTTTTTTATCAAACTAATAGTGCATGATATTATATTATTCACTATTAGTGTAATAAAAAATGGACTAAAATTAGCTGGAATATGACCTTCCATAGTGCAGGGGTTTATGAAGTGACGCATCTGCCTAGACACGTCACTTCGTAAATATGGTGAAACATGGTGCATTATTTATGCCGCCGCTGCAAAATGTGACGCAACGGTGACGCTAAAGTGACGCAGGGGCTCATAAATAATATTCTGCATTAAAGAGAAACTATGCATGCAGTGAGGAGCAAAATGTCACACACCACATCACTGTCTCTGTAAACAGACAGCAGAAAGCTATTGGGGAAAGAAAATATATTAAATCTCCATTGCACTTTGTTTAAGTAAGGGTTCTGAGTAGGGATGGGCGGAACTCGCAGAGTTTCACTCCACAGTTTTCGTGCTCACGCTCGCCAACTTAATGTTGGTGAGCCACGCATGCGAAAAAACTCGACCACACGACGAACTCTGCAAACTCTGCCAGAGTAGCAGAGTTTATCGCCCACCCCTTGCTCTGAGAACTAAAATGCATAACTATCATTGTGAATGCATTTTTTATGTTTTCCTCCTGCTGTTACCACCTGTTAAAAGTTATCTTGGCAATGTTTTGCTCCTGCTTTCACTACCTGTTAAAAGTTATCCTGGCAGGTGGAAAAAGCATGTGCAAAATTTGAGCAAGCTCTATTTACGGTCAGGTGTAAAGTAGTGCCAGAGCTAATCAAGCATTGGCAAAGCCAAAAGATCTCGCCTACGCAAGATTTATTGACTTTGTCAAGGTTTTTTTAACTATGTTGTACAGAAGCGCATGACTGAAAGTAAAACAAAAAAACGCTATGACGTGGCCAGCAGTGATAGCACTTTTTCTTCAACTTCCAGTCATGCTGCTGTAAAACATCCCCCAAAAAATTAACAAAGCTGATAGCTCTCGCATAGGCGATGCCTATTGACTTTGCCAATGCTTGTTTTTATCTTTTCTCATTTGCTGTGAGTTCAAAGACAAAGGTCAGACATTATGCAATATCTTCTGATAAACTGCTGCTTTTTTAACACGAAATTCGTGTTTGCTTTTACTTTTCTTGTCTGCAAAGTGAGGACATTTTGTAACGTGAACCAAGTGACAATTTTAAAATAAATTAACTTTACAAATATTTCGAAATGTATTAGGAGCAAGAAACCTTCAAATAAAGCATATAGCTTGTATTGTTACTCTGTGGTGTGATAGGAACAAATATTTTAAAAAATGTAAAACACACCAAGATACTTCACCTGTAAATATGCGTTGAAATCCAATTTCAGCATTTGATTGTTGGTGTGCTACAAAGAGCTGCACGACTGATACAGAGGAGGAGCCCGAAGGCTTATTGGGCCACATGTATGAAGCTATTTGGCGCTTGCAAACAGGACGATTCGCAGAATCGGCCAGTTTGCAAATGCAAAACAGGCTTTTCCAATGTACCATCCTCTATTTTGCGATTCGGTAACCTGTTACCAAATCGCAAAATAGGTTTGTGAGTCAGTGTTAGGAAGGGGCATGTTAAGGGCGTCCCTTCCTAATACCGAATTGCAGCAGTATGCATGAATGTTTTGCGACCAAATACCGGTCGCAAAACATTCACAGTTTACCATCAGATTCAATCCGATGGTAACCGGTTTGCAAATTTCCCACGGACCACTGCCTGCTCCTAAAAAATGAAAAGAAAACTTTTCATTTTTTTCTTTTAAACGCAACCCGTTTTCCTTTAAGGAAAACAGGCTACAATTTAAAAAAAACATGATTGCTTTATTTAAAAGCAATCACTGATATGGTGGTCTGCTGACCCCAGCAGGCCACCATCCCCATGATTTCAGTGATTCCTAAGGGTCACAAATTGCAACCTACCTCATAAACATTAATGATGTATGTCGATTTGCGACCCCCTAAGAATTGCTAAATGAAACTCATGGAGTTTCATACATTAGGAATAGTGATTTCCTAATTGCGATTCACTGAAAATCACTATTCCTATTGATACATGTGGCCCTTTATGTTTTATCAACGATTTCATATATTTAGGTTTGGAATAACACCTTTTTCATGAAATTGTAATTGTGCAAGCGGGATTGATGGAACTGAAGCCATTTCTGACATCTAACATATATACGATGGAATATCTAGACCTGTACTTGTGAAGATTAAATTTATTTGAATGAATTCCAAACATAATTTCGGGTATGTGTACAAATATGACTTTCATAGTTCCCACGCAGATTCTTTGTGAATCTATGTTTTGAAGTACCGCGCATGGGTAAAGGTTTAAATTTAGGCCATACCTAAATTACGATTCAATATTTTCTATTGAGAATCTTGTCTACCGTTGGCAAATTGTGTAAATGTAAAGAAAATATATTTGATCTTTTCTGTAAATTGATAGAAAAGCCTTTCCAAATTCCACCTACAATCTTCATTTACAAATGGGGAATTTTAGTGCACTGTTCCACAATAACTGTAGCACTAATGCCTGGGTCATAATGGAATCGACTTTGTAGTTTAGGATACTGTAAGCAAGCGTCCAAATAAACACTTGTGTTCAACAAAGCAGGACAAGCATTTGCATTAAAATACATTTTCCAGGTGAAGAAAAACATGAAAGATATTTATGACATTTAGCAAACATTCCACCCATTCAGGTTTCAAATGACAAATGGTGGATAATGTTACATGAGAGTACACCACAAAGATTTTGACATTTGTAAATAGTCTTTAAGCCTTTGTAAAATCAAGAGTGCAACGTAAATCTCAGCATTTTTAGTCAGGTGTCTATTCATGACGGACTAGCCAAAATGTTTCATTTTCTAAACGGTCCCAAACCAGGGCTTGTTTTTTGGAAATGTACAATCAATGTACCTTATTTCCTGGAGATTTCCTAGCAGCTGGTTTGTGACATTTAGGGGCAGATCTACAAGGAAGTGCTGCAGCGCGGCAACGCAAGCCCTTTGGCTGCGCCACGCTGCGGCACTTCCAAAGCACAGGAATGCGACATTTTTACAATAATATGTCGCATTCCTCTGCTCTCCCCTGCGCTGGCGCACAAACTGCAGCCATGCGCCGGCGCAGGCACCCTTGCACCATAGTGCAAGGATGCCTGCGTCATGGGGAGATTGTTGTTGTGCAGGAAGGGGCACCTTCCTGCACAAAAACAATCACTACAGGCATTTTCCTCTTTCAATGCGTGCTGTAGAATGCAGCACACCTTGAAAGAGGAAAAAACGAGGAGAAATTAAAACATTTCTCCTCGTTGCGCCTCGCTACGCCTCCCCTGGGGAGGCGTAGCATTGACACGCATTTCCAGATTTACGATTCCTCGTAAATCTGGAAATGTGCCTCGTTCCATGGGTGTTGCGTGGGAACACCCACAGCAACACCCATGGAACGCCCCTTCCACGCAAAGTGCTGCGTGTGAAGGGGCCATATTTACAAGGAGAGGAAAAGTCACGCAGGGTGACTTTTCCTCTCCTTGTAAATATGGAGAAGTGTAACTCATGTCGATCAAAAATTTCTAAATGTATTCACAAAACTTTAAAACATACAGTAGACCACGGAGGTATGTGTACAAACCCCATATGCAGGGCCGGACTGGTAACCGAAACCGGCCCTGGCAAACTGCTCGGCCGGCCCCCCCCTGGGGGAAGGAGGGTGCGGCTGAGCTGTTTGATGGGGCCGGTTTCGGCCGATTATGTTACAGGGGGCCGATATTGCCAGCCCCCGGTAACGAAAACCGCCCCCCCCACCCTGGCGGCCCACCGGGGAAACTCCCGGTGCCTGCTACGGCCAGTCCGGCCCTGCCCATATGACAAAATACAGCCAAACGTATGATACATTTAAAACAACAGAAGCGCAATAAACATAAGAAAAGTATCCTAAATACAACAATCATTCAAAGTCTTTGGTGTACATTCAGCTTGATTATATATCTGTAGCTCAGGCATAGCTGATATAGCTGCACACAATACTAAGCATTTGCAATGCAATAGGTCTCGCATTTAGGAGAGTTCAAGCCATTGGTATTGTGAATGACAATGTGTTTTATTTATGTTTTAATAACCAAAACATAAATAAAAGGCATTGTCATTTTCAATGCCAATAGCTCAAACTCGGGTAAATGCGAGACCAATTGCATTGCAAATGGTAGGCATCACGGACGACGGGAGGGAGGGCGGGCCGGGTGTGCAGGGAAGAAGGCACGGACAACGGGGGAGGGAGGGCGGGGTTGTAAAGAAGGCACGGAGAACGGGAGGGAGGGAGGGCGGGGTTGTAAAGAAGGCACCAAAGCACTTCGTGTCTGCAGTAAGAGAAACTCGATAAAGAAAAAAGTGCTTAATAGATGCCATAGCTATGCTAATTGTGAGCATGAAATGGAGCTAGATTGTCAGGGACACTTTTCACTAGATCCCATCAATAGTGCTCACTTTGCAGAAAAGAATAATCAGTCTCCTTCGAAGGTCTTTAGAAAGGCTGTCTAGTCACAGCCCTATAGTACACAACCTATGCAAGTGTATGACGCTATAAGCCTTGTAGGTTTTAACAAACACAATCACAGTACTCAAAACTTCCAGGTCTTTTATCTGGCGCCCAATCCTTTAATGATAACAAAGCAAGAGTTGAGTAAAATGTTACAATTGTATGTGAGGAGATCATGCAATTTACTCACTACTTTGTGTATTGATTTGTTTGCATTGAGAGAGGCGTTTGCTTGTTCCCTCAGTACTTCATTTCTGTTCAGATAGTAAAAAGGAACAATTATGACTTCGTACAAAGAAATGTGCCTGACCTTTTTATCTTCCATTAAAGCCGAATTCTAAAGAAACATCATTTGCATGTTCTCCATAATCTGTTAGCCTATAAAATGCAAAGTATACATCAAAATAGATGTGATTGTTAACTGTAAAAGAGGCTCCCGCTATGTGCCCATCAAACAAAGTATCGTGACGACGCCCAGTTTAGTATGAAATCTATAGTAGGCTGTTTTAAAATGCAAAAGGCCCGCTGTTGTACATAAGCTGCTAAAAGTGTTTAGATTCCGTCAGTTCTGCTGTACACCTGCCTTTGCTGGGTCTGTGCAACAGCTGTTGTTCATGCCGAAAAAGTTCAATAAAGAATTTCATATAACTTCCATTCAAGGCAATGTATAACAGTGAATAAAGCTAAGCTCAGTAAAACATCTTGTCTTTTTTATGTCAACCACGAACCCATTCTGGCGCAGAACAGAATGGAGACCAGCACACCGTAACCTAGAAAGACTAGTTTGATAATCGTTGCTGTTTTGAAACAGATTCACCACGAGGAGGGGAGCTGCTGGACTCTTGAGCACTGCCTCTTGTACGTGCACGACATCTACTTTTCACTCCGCTGCTCTGGCCCTGTTACCTGCCATCCTTGAGGGATGGCAACACTGATGACTGCTTCAATGTGATTAGACCTGAAGCACACCCTTTTCTTTTGTATCATCAAACTAAATGTCTCTTTTTTTGTTTGTATTCCCGTTCTAGCGTGCAGAACTCCGATATGCTCCGTCCCAAAAAAGCACCTGACATAATGAATCCTGTATGTGGCGCGGGGTATCCGTGTCACGAAGGAGTTGCACAGCCGTATGCACATATGTAAACAGTATTCACACGTACTCCATATTTATGTCTTTGACGTGATGGTGAAAAATTGAGTAAACTTTGGAATAAAACTTGGAATAAAATCTGGATGAACTTGGTAAAAATATGGAGTACGTGTGAATACTGTTTACATATGTGCATACGGCTGTGCAACTCCTTCGTGACACGGATACCCCACGCCACATACAGGACACTGATGACTGCCCATGTGGAACAAAACTCTTGCGTGCGCACAGTTCCATTTGAGGTGCGCATCAAACCTCAGCAGCTCTGTCGTAATCTTTAAAAATAAATTATATCATCTTCTGATGCGGAAAGGTTGCACGTTTCTGACCCCATTTATCCCTTATGCAATATGACATAATGAATCCAGTATTTGATTTCTCAACACTCCTGCTCAGGTTTCTCGCTCTGAGCTTTACAGATTACAGAGCTAACCCACTAAGAGCTAATCAAGAGATACAACCTAGGAAACAGAAACTGAATAGAAATGTTTGATAAATAATAGCCAGTACTTGGTACATTAGTCACTACACATAAAAACAAGGCAAAAGTCTGTGAGCGCCAGCATTGTCTGGGACACCCCGGGCGCAGTGTCTGGAAAGAGGTAGCACCCCGCCCTCTTCCCCTCCCCCGTGACCTGCCCAGTGAACACAACACGCCCCCCCAACATCCACATTTATTTGCGCTCAAGGAGGGGTGAACGGGGCTCATGCAATGGTGGTCACCCACTTACCATTCACGTCTGCTGCAGCTGTTCCTTCATCTCACAGACGGAAGGGCAGCCACACACAAGAGTGTCGGTTCGGCAGACGTGGGGGTCCCAAATGTCCCTTAAATCCCTTTTTAAAAAGGCTCCACAAACTCCTTGAAGAAGCCGGGTGAAAGAAGAAAGGCTCACCGGAGTGAATGCCTGCTTGTGCCCCGGGGGGACCGTAGACATAGTGCTTATACAGGAGCACTGTAGTCGGTCCCTGCTTGTACCCCAGTGTCCCTGACTCTCTAAAGTGCAGGCTACATGACAGCAATGCCGAAGACACGCACTGCGCTGAAAATGGAAAGGCAGGGATTGCGTGCGCGCCGCTGCTCGTTCCCCGGCTGCTTCGAAAGTGAAAGTGGGCACAGCCCGCTGAATGTAAGCAAAGCAGTCGTGCTTAAAGTAGGAGAAACTCAATAAAGAAAATAGTACACATACTGTGTAACAACCAAGTAAAGGGGCCAGTAGCCATGGAAGGTTACAAATGACGACATGGCTGTACTAAGGAGGGACTAACAAGCCTATTTAGGAAATAGAAGACAGCATTTACGAAGGACAAAGACACAAGCCAATAAAAAATATTGGCGGGAGAGTAGGCGGGGCTTCTCTCCCGTACTGACCTACAACAGATCATCGCAAGAGCAGCGCTTGCATGCTGGCTTAGGTTCAACCTAAAAATGGCAGATACAGTCAACATGTGTTTCGTCAAAATGACTTCTTCAGGGCTAATTCTGAATTCAAGTTGAAATCTAAACATATGCCTACAACCAGGAAACCAAGAAATTCCATATCATTGAATCATTGATAAAAAATAACGCCAATACAGCATTGAAATGCCAGAAAGTGGATAAATATAAATGGAGTACAATACGTTAATTTTGACATAAATTAATTTGCATGAAATAGTCTTATGGTCTTTGTTAAATCAATTGTACATCGTAAATCTCAGCATTTTTAGTCAAATGTCTACTCATGACGGACCAGCCAACACTTTTTCATTTTCTAAAAGCTCCCAAAGCAGGGCTTGTTTTTGGAAAATGTACAATCAATGCACTTTATTTGCTGGAGATTTTCTAGCAGCAGGTTGCAGGCATTTATCATTTTACCTGTCTGGACCCATTAGGCAATATCTGGTGTCTCGAACAGGAAAAGGAAACACGTGTCGGAATCCACCACCCTTTGGCATGGCAAATCTTTCACTACCATGTATTAAAGCAGAACAGAGATGGTCATGTTGCTTCTAATGGCAGAACTAGCTGTAGCTTTGTTGTAAGAGGTAGAATTCTACCACTCTGCGCTCTGCTTGGAGCACAGAGTGTGGCAAAAGCTTCGCCTCCCACCGCCACATAGCAGAGTTTACCGGCGCCAGCCCACCCCTACTACTCACACCATAATGCAGCCTCTTTAGGACTCTAAGTGCAGAAGAATGTAAAGGGAGGTGGACTGTGTTCATGAAAGGCCAAGGTAAAACCGGTCATACACTATATTGAAGAGATCGGTGTTCAGCGCTCTTCAAAACGGCATAACCTCAATTACATTTTAGGTGTGAAGTTATGGAAATGTAGATGGTTCTGATTCCTCAAGGGAGGTTTCACTACCACATAATTTATACTCAGGTGGCTGTATGACTAGCCATTTCAGGGAGACTGACAGGGGAATCTAGCCGGCTGGTGTCAATAGGTGGTATTTTAAAGTATAGACAGGGAAGACAGTGCACAGATTTATTGATGAGGCACTGTTTCGAGAGTGTGTGAAATTGCAAAGTTTTTTTAAAAACATTGCCGATTGTGCGAAGTGTGAAGCTAGAAATACGGGGGCATATTAGCAAGACCCACGTTAAAATTATCGCCGTTTTAGCGGCAGGAAACTGCCGCTAAAACGGCGATAATGGGCTTGCTAATATGTGTTATGGAATTCCAATAGAAGCCCAGGTTAGACGTCCTGCACATCTAACCTGGGCTTCTATTGGAATTCTATAACGCATATTAGCAAGCCCCTTATCGCAGCTTTAGCGGCAGTTTCCTGCCGCTAAAACGGCGATAATTTTAACGTGGGTCTTGCTAATATGCCCCACGTTTTTTTTAAAAAGGGGGATGGGTCAAGAAAGGTCTCACTGATGCAGTCGGATCCCATCTGCTGTCGCTCAGGAACTTGAGCACATCACACAGCAGCCACTTAATGTCTGCCACAGTGGCTCTTCATATAATGTTTCCTTCCTGTCTGATGCTCAAGGGCTGGGCGTCCAACAGTGGGAAATGTAGGGCTGTGTATTTATAAAGAAATGTCATTTTGCCAGTGCCACAAATTACCATTTTTTATTTGTAAATGGGGTCTGTGTGTGGTGAGCTGACCTGTCATAATCAGATTCTGGCAAGCACTCAAGGCAAAAAGTACGTGCAGTGCACTTTAAGTGAATTCTATTTTTATAAAGAGCGTACAGAATGTTCTATATTTGTGTTTTGAAAGAGAAAATAAATTACATGCGTGCTGTACTTTCGCTGTCTTGTACACCTGATTTTTTTCTTTCTGCTAAATGTTGGCATTTAGGTTTCTAGTGAATCTTCAAAGACTAGTTAATTGACAATTAAGATAGATCTTAACAAAAACTGCATTTCCGTTTAGCCTTTGGGCCATATGTGTTATTTCACTACTCCATGAAGCCCCTTCTGTGTTGTAACTGAATTTATGTAGCGCACCTTTTGTCGATCTTGGAAGCATGAAAGGATGAATTGGCCTGTTGGGTGCATTTGTGTGACCTGCAGATTATACTCACTGATGTAGGTATGGGAAGCCTGAGATGGGGGGGTGGATGACACTGTACATCCCCGTGAACAGTCACAGTGTGGGCCAGCCATGTTACTGCAGAGGAACAGTGCCCCTAGGAACTGTCACTGACCTGAACTAAAAATGAATGCTTGGTGCCTTTTTCTCAACATTTGCAAGCGAAAGTAAGCAAGCCCTGTGGACGCACAGATGCATTGGCAAAATCTGGCTGCCACTCTGCACCCATGACCAGGAGGTATTTCCTCCAGCAGCCACCAGCTCCAGAAATGTCAGCGAGAACTTGGCGAGTGTTGTACTGGGAGTAAATCGCCCCTACCATCTCCCATTTCCTCTAACATGTGGCTCCCCACACAGGGTGCCCCACTTCTAATCAATGGAAGGTGTGGTATGGTGAAGCGGAGGTTAAAGAGGAGTGGTGGCCTGGGAGTGGTGGAAGGAGCAGAGAGAGGCTGTCCTCCCACAGTACTCATGCACATTGCCCAGGGACTGGTGTACCGAGCAGCAAGGGCCTTGAGTTTAGAGGAGAGCCACTTATTGCATTTCCTCCACTGTGCCATCCAAGCCGCGAGGAAGAGCTGGCACAGAAATGACCACTGGCACCCACCCACCTTCAGTGCTCAAACGCCCTCCATGCGGTAGGTGAGTCCCCCTTAAGTGAGTCTGTTGTTCTGTTGCTGATCCAAACATGCCTCAGATTCATGTTTAAATAGTTACACAGCAGGAGAGTTCGGGTCGCTTGACTCTCTAAGGTGGAGCAGAATATATAAATGTGTATACACATATATATATAATTATATCTATGTGTATATATATATATATATATATATCTGTGTGTGTATATATATATATATATCACACCAACAGTCCGAGGACAAAGTTGAGCACTCAGGCAAATTATGTTAATCCAATTTTTATTCGTGCAACTCGAAGCAAACAAACTGACAAACGCATTTCAACCTCCTGGCCTTCATCAATGTCAGCAATTACTCGTGAAATCACACCTTTTAACATAGCATGAATTCATTGGATAGCGGCTCAATAGTAGAAATAGTTAATGCCGTTGGCTTCCTGTACAATTTTATGCATAACTTATCACCTGCTAGAAACACCTGAAGATCTAAAAAAGCAACTTTAGAACAGTCTGTTATAGATGTTTCAATTAGTAATAGTATCCTTTACTTTTGCGTTTCAGGATTAGTGATCGGAGATTCCTAACAGATTCAGTTGGTAATATGAACTATTAAAATTTTCACTGTGATGTTCAAAGATGGCCGACACTTTATAATAACCTTTGACACCCGGTTAATGTGGTCCATTAACTATTTCTACTATTGAGCTGCTATCCAATGAATTCATGTTATTTTAAAAGCTGTTATTTCACGAGTAATTGCTGACATTGACGAAGGCCAGGAGGCTGAAACACGTTTGTCAGATTGTTTGCTTCGATTTGCACGAATAAATATTGGATTAACATAATTAGCCTGAGTGCGCAGCTTTGTTCTTGGACTGTCGGTGTGATTTATCTCACGAGACCGCTTTCGTGAGCCGCAGCACCCGATGTGCTGAGAGCGGCAATTCCAAGGCGGTAAACGTTTGGTGAAGTAATTGTCCATTGCCTGCTCCGCCGCCTCTAAGGATTTGCTTTGGAAGGAAACGCGGGGTTTCCACTAATGGAGACTCTACCCCAGCAGTGAGGATGCCGGCTTGAGGAACACCACTGAGATGCGGCCGGACCGGAGACGAGGAGTCGAAAGACAAGACGTCAACGGGAAGACCGCCCCGGTGAGTGCAGCCCCATGCGCGGCTATCACACTACTTTGAATTAGGCGGCAACAGCGCCACGGCCCGTATTTACCAGGAAATAAATTGTATCATTGCAACTCAGGCAATGTTCAGCGACGCTGAACGTTTGGAAGCGGCCGACACGGTGTTTAGAGGGACCTCGTCTGACACCAGACTGGAGGGAGGCCCGAACACCAGCAGGGGACCCGACAATTTGAGAGGGGAGTTCATTAAATTGGAGAGAGCCTACGGAAAAGAGATTAGGAAGTGGTGGGAGGCCACTTCCTTACAACGTTATTTGGATGTGGACAGGATACCGAGGGGGCTGAGGATCTATACGGTCCCTTCTTATGAAAATCTAGACCCTACTTTATTAAAGGACTGGGCAGAATTCACCACTGTTTCAGCAAAAGGCATGGTAGAAATACTAATTAAATATGCCAAAAGTAACAGAGCTAAGCTCCTAGAGGAAATCAGCAGCATTGAAGAGAGCATAGCTACAGATCCGGATTAGGAACAAAGTGATAATTTGAGATCATGGATGAAGACTTGGTTAATTGAGTATGAGAATGACATCAAACGCAGAAAACAGAACAAGTTTACACGCAACCAGCAAGACTATGAAACAGGCAGTGTCCTGACTTTCGCCAAAAAATATGATGATCCCCGCAGAGCCCTACAGGAAACAAGGAATGCAAAAGCAACGACGACTAGGGACACATCGGAATCTGAACCAGACACAGACTTGTCTGAAACCAAAACCTCTAGAAGGGAAGGAGGTGCCACTTCTAGTAAGGAGCCAAATTTTCCCCAGGAATATGAGCTAATCAAAGAATCATGGAGGAAATTTCTGCAAAGAACACGCCCGCCGGAACCAGGAAGAGGCATATCAGGCGAGGAGGCAAAAACAGGAAATCAAACTTTCCAACCGCGTGTAACAAGGAGCAAAAGGGGCAACAACAAGAAGTGAACCGTCTATCTGTTGTTAACCTCTCAAACCGACCTCTGACAAATACTGAAATACAAATATTACAAAAAGGACTCACGTTCTGTCCTACAACAGAATGAGACTATTCACAAACCCGAATTGATTTGTACCAATTCATCCGGAAAATTAAATTAAAGAAAATTCATGTCCAACCTTCTAAACGGAGAGAGGAAGGGGTTATGTCATCAGCAGCCCCAACAGATACCCTCACCGGCCATGATCTCGAGACATTGCAAATCCTACATTAATTGCAGGCTTCTCAGACGGGAACAGAGGACATTGACAGGGACAATGTACCCGAGTTGCTGGAATACATGGGGATCTAGCAAGGAAGTGGCAAGAGTGATTTCAAACCCAATTCGAAGTTTATTCCGAAAACCCCATTCGATGCCATAGTTGTTTCCATGAGGCCCTGATCCAAGACCTGGATAAATTGAGAACAACATTCATCCACCCGGCAGCAAGGAGGAAATACAACCTCTCCAGGGCACAATGGAATGCCGTCAAGGCACTTAAGGATGATGCATCGTTGGTCATCAAGCAATCCAACAAAAGTGGAAATGTTGTGGTTGTGTCAAAGGACTTATATAAAAAAGAAGCACTATGTCTTTTAGGTGATATACAGAGCTATGCAAAAATCAGCAGGGATGATTATAATGCAAGTGTTATGGCCTTTTATGAGCTGCTCCAGGATTGGAGGACAAAGTGCATTTTGGAGGAAGATGAATACCAATACATCAAGGTGGATCACCCGGTTCTTCCCACATTCTATCATCTGCCCAAAATACATAAGGACATGAGGAAACCACCTGGTTGCCCGAACGTGTCCTCCAAAGGAAGCCTTTTGGAGAAAGCGTCCATCTATGCGGACTTTTTCCTGTTTCCCATGGTAAAGGACCTCTGTTCTTTTATTCAAGACACCACAGATTTTATACATCTAATTCAGAATATCCGTTTGGAAGAGGACCTCCTGCTGATCACCCTGGACATTATGAGCCTCTATACCTGTATTGTGCATTCAAAGGGTCTGTTGGCGCTAGAATCTTTCTTGAAAACCCGACCACTCAAATTTCAAGAACACAGTAGGATGTTGCTACAAATTGTTGAATTGTGCCTTAATAACAATATTTTTCTAATTGCAGGTCAACTGTATCTACAGACGCAGGGGACTGCCATGGGCACATGCTTCGCCACCAGCTATGCAAACCTTTTTGTAGGCTGGTGGGAGAAGCACGTGGCATGGCAGACTACAAAGAGTTCTGGGTGGAGAAAGTAGCCCTTTGGGCGAGATACATAGATGATCTTTTTATTGTCTGGAGAGGAACACAAACTGAAGAGTAAGACTATATTCAAATCTTAAATGATAATGATTTAAATCTGAGATTCACTAGCAACATAAGCAAAGCAGAAGTTGCTTTTTTAGATCTTCTGGTGTTTGTAGCAGATGATAAGTTATACACAAAATTGTACAGGAAGCCAACGGCAGGGAACACAGCACTGCATTCACAAAGTCAGCATCCACGCAGTTTAATTAACAGAATCGCTTATGAGGAATTACTGAGGCTTAAGCGCAACTGTTCCCGTCCTAAAGACTATCAAGAGGCAGAGAGTGAGTCCCTAAATAGATTCAGTGAAAGGGGGTACCAGAGAAGAGTACTGCAGGGCACTGCAGAAAAGGTACATTCTAAAGAGAGGCAGGTGCTACTGGCACGCAAACCTGTAAGCAGCACAGGCACTTATGATGAAACAACGAAGGTCAGGCTGATACTTAGCTTCTCAGCGGAATCCCAACGGATCAGGGACCTGGTCCAGAAGAATTGGAGTATATTACAGACAGATGGCATAATTGGGCGGTTGCTTCCCAATATGTAGGAGAGTAGGATCTGCTTCACATGGGTACCCCCACTTTTTGCTGATGCTTCACTGTTTTCCGACCTTAGTCTGGCTGGGGCCCTGCTAATCAGAACCCCAGCCTAGCTGCTTCCTCTCTAAAATGGTTTCCATGTGCCTTAGGCACATCTCTGATTGGAATCTGGAGTGCCCTTATAAGTCCCTAGTATATGGTATACTATGTACCCAGGGCATAGGTACCTCAGAGGCCTACCAGGGGCTGCAGCATGTATTATGCCACCCCTGGAAGGCCATCCAAACTGACACCACAGGTCTGCTACTGCAGCCTGGGTAAGGTGGTGCATGCACCCCTTACTGTGATATAGGCTACCTATATCACTATATACATACACACATATAAACCTATAAGTCACTCCTATGGCAGGCCTTATCAATACTGAAGGCAGAGTGCGTGGTTCCTATGTGAGAGGGTGCCCCTGCATGAGCAGGGCCCCTCTGCAGCGTTCGGAGACCCTTCTCTGATGCTGTTTGTAGTGCAGCCTGACCATATACTCTTAAGCGCATTATAACCTCGCGTTAAATGCTAACTTTGGGATGGCTGCACCGAAACATGTCGTGTTTGGTGTCAAACATCTTGAATACTACCCCCCGCCAATTCTGGCGGCGGGGGTAGCATTCCACCCTTCTAGAGGGAGAGACATGTTAACCCTGGCCTGGCCGGTAACTTCTTTCCAAAGCCCTGGCATCACAAAATGGATGCTGCTGCCACAGACACAAGTCTGGCCTCCTGCTGCTGACCGAAACTCCGGCAGGGGAGGCCTGGACAATAGGTTTCCTGTCCCAGGGAGGTGTGACCACCTCCCCAGACAGGATAGTGTGTATTGGGGCTGGGCGGGAGCACTTTCGGGTGCTTTGAAGTACTGCACTGGGGGCACACTTGGTGTCCCTGTGCATACCCCAGTTCAAACCGGATCAGGGGCTTGCAGCCCCTGCTTTGGCGCGAACTGGACAAAGGGAAAGGGTGTAGCCACCCCTCTGCCCTGACCCACCCATAGGTGGGGCCACAGAGTAAGTCCAACCCCTAAACTTAGTATAAGTATAGGAACCCAGTCCTTAGGACTTTAGATTATCCCTGGACGAAACTCTGACACAGAATCCTGGACCTTCGACGCTCTACTACAAGATTAGAGGACTGAAGAATCTCCCTTGGGGTCAAGGAGTGACTCCCCTGCTTGGCAGGCACCAAAGAAGCAATTGTCCGGTCTGCATCGCCTAAGCTCCCGTCGGACGCCGAAGTCTCTGCATCACCAGAGGTGGATTTCCAGACTTCCCAGAGGCTGTCCTGAGTCCCCAGCAAAGCTGAGGCCCGTAGCTGTCGTGGGTAATGTGGAACCGTGACCCCTGGACACCGCACGCATTTGCAAGTGCATCCTCTTCTATGTCTCCCACGAAGTCGTGCTTTGGGCTCCGAGTAGCCCTAGCCTCCAGCACCAACAGTACTGAAGATCACTGGCCTCCACTCCACGAGTGTCCTGTGAGCCAGCTCCACGTGCACCGTCTCGAGGCTCCTTTGCGGTTGCTAGCCCGTTGGCTAGTAGCCCTTCATGAAGGCCAATCTTTTTCTACTTGGGCTCCCTGATTGCTCCAGGCTTGCCCTCACTTACCCTCACTGGGTGAGTTCCTCAGACCTTGCTGGTCTGCATCATCGTCAATCTTCATCTACATCAAGACTTGCCGTTGCCAAGGCTTGTTGGGTCCAATCCGGTCGCCGACACCTCAGCACTGGACAGACATCGTGTACCAGCCGGAATCCTGCTCCTGGTTGCCGACAACGCCTCCTGGACCTCGTGGCTGAAGAGTCAAGACGACCATCAACCTACCTGAAGCACTCGACATCGCTGGGCATCTGCTCATCGCCTTCCTGGTCACTGGCTAGTGACCCAGACTCTGTCCCCTCTGCTTTCAGGTTCTTCAGATCTCCGATCCACCTTTGGATCCACCCGGACACTTTTCACTTGGTCGCCAGCAGCACTTTGCAGCAGATCGCCATTCAAATCGACGACGAAACCCGACCCCGAAAGGCACCTATGCACCCGGCTTCCCTGGGTGAGGTAACAAGAGTACTCCGGTGCTCCCGTGGGTAGAGACTCTAGAACGACCTAGTTCTCAAAGGGTTTGCTCCAAGTCCTCCTTTAAGTGTCCCTTCTCTTTAATTTCCAAACCGCGACTTTCTCCATAGAAGTTAACGGCGATTCGCGGCTGTGTAATTACACTGCACGCGTCCCCCGTGGGTCCCCTGTGTCATTACCTTGGGTGGTTCCTTGTGGTCCAAGCACTTCTAGAGGCTCTAGGCCTAGTGTCTAGCTCAGTCGTGGTTCTTATACCACTTTATTGGTATATGGTTTGGTACGCCCTCGGGCCCAAACGTGTATTTGTGCTATTACTGTGTTTAAATAACTTATAACTTATGTACTTCGAACTCTAGCCTCATAAAGAGACTAGAGGGGTGTGTTTAGCAATAAATACATATATTTTGAATATATACCTGGTGTGGTGCTCTTTCATTTGGTCACTCAAGAGATTATAGACTGGTAAAACAAGCTGCTTTACATTCCTTCAAGACTTAGCCTGAAGGCTGCTCTCCATAGCTACCACTAGGATAGCTTTCAATAAAGGTTGTCTTTAACCTATCTCCAAAAGGGGTTGTTTGGACTGGTGCAAGGTGCCCACTTTAATTAGTGGACAGCATATACCAGGCCAACTTCTCACATTGGTGTGCAGCGTGTGGGATTCCAGCTTGCTATTGTTTTACCAGATAATCTCAATTGAATTGATCAACTGAAAACCACTAAAGGTACCTAAGGTACATATAAATTAAGCTTAGTATACAGTAAGTTCTACTGAACTTAGAGTTGTGTGTTAAGGGATAGCACACCCTTTCTACAACTCAAGAGAGTTTAGTAGGCCACACTAGAGTAGGTAGTGCATACACCACACCTCACTAGTGATGTCTTCAAAGCCAGGACCCAGTGAGTCCTTGCCAGAAGCCAATGGGCTTCTTCCCTCCAAGTATGATACACTCCCATTCTTGGAATTGAGAGCAATATGCAATGTGAGGAAACTGAAGACAGGCCAAAGTCGCACCACCCAACATCTGAGAGAGATGTTAATGGCTGATGATCTCAACAGGCCCTTAGGGTCTGAAGGGGTAGGTGCAGAGGGTGGGGCAGAAGATGAGGATGGGGCCAGGGGTAGCAACACCCCCAACCCCCCCCTGGAACTGACCAGGAGGGTGACAATGACCCTGACCTGGAAAACCCAATTCCTCCTGTGGATGAGGAGGAGGCTCAGGATGACCTCCACTTTGTCCCCCCAGGAAGGATTGTGAGTGTGCCCAGAAGGTCTAGATCTCCTTCTCAGGAGTCTAACCACTCTGGCACCTCAATAGGGACCTCTGTCTCCTCTCATAGGAGGGAATCCTCTCATGAGAGGAGAAAGAGGCTGATTCAGTATGAGGAAGCTCAGCTTGAACTCAGAAGACAGCAATTGGCCCTAGATAGGGAGTCCCTAGATCTCCTTAGAGAGAGAAAACAGTTGGGACTAGAGTCCCATGGTGGCAGCCATATCCCTAGAGATAGGGAAAGGTCTTATGACCATAGAAACCTGAGCAAGATTGTCCCTCCCTACCAGAGTGGGGATGACATCCACTAATGGATAACTGCTCTAGAGAGGGCCTGTAAAGTACAGAAGGTCCCTCAGGAGCAGTGGGCAGCAATCTTGTGGCTCTCCTTTGCAGACAAAGGTAGAGACAAGCTCCTCACTGTAAGAGAAGAGGATGCTGATAATTACAAGGTCTTGAAGAGTGCTCTTATTGATGGGTTTGGCCTAACAACTGAACAATACAGGTTAAAGTTCAGAGATGCCCAAAAAGCACAGACTCAAGACTGGGTAGACTATGTGGATTGTTCTGCTAAGGCTCTGGAAGGCTGGTTGATGGGCAGTAAGGTGTGTGACTTCACAGGATTGTACAATCTGATAATGAGGGAGCAGATTCTTAATAACTGTCAAAATCAGCTGTTGCATCAGTACCTGGTGGACTCTGATCTGACCTCTCCCCAAGAATTGGGAAAGAAGGCAGACAAATGGGTCAGAACCAGGGTGAGGCAGAAGGTACAGAACCAAGGTGGTGACCCTAAGAAGCAAGATTCTAAGAACTCTGATAAGGGTGGTGAGAAGGGTAAAGATCAAAAGTCTTCACAAGGCCCCCAAAAATCTTCTTCAGGTGGGGATTCACAGTCTACCAAAGGGAAAGTCCAAAGAAAACCATGGTGCAAGGTCTGTAAGCAAAAGACCCACTGGACCAGTGATTGCACCAAGTCCAAAGACTCAACTCCAGCCCCCACCAATGCCCATAAGGCACCTGTTCCCCCTAGTACAGTTACAGTTGGTGGTGGGAGTACTACAGCCAAGGGTTTAGTATGGTTGACCCTGGGTACTGAGATGGGCTCTGACCTAGTCAGAGAACTACCTCAGGCTGTGTTAGTCTGTGATGGAGGCATGGATGTGACCTCCTCTGTGAGTCCCAGTAATCTGGGCAAGTACAGACAACAGCCTTTAATCAATGGACGAGAGGCTTTGGCATTTAGGGACACAGGGGCAAGTGTCACCATGGTGACACAAGACCTTGTGAATCCTGGGCAAGTTATACTTGGTGAGATGTACCAAGTGACCAATGCTAGCAATGTCAGAACAGACCATACTCTGGCAGTTGTTAACTTCTCCTGGGGAGGGGTAACTGGCCTTAAGAAGGTTGTGGTAAGTGCAGACCTACCAGTTGAATGCTTGCTTGGCAATGACTTAGAAACTTCAGCTTGGGCAGAAGTGGAGCTCAGGACCCATGCAGAAATGCTGGGGATCCCTGCAGATGTGTTTGCTGTGACCAGGTCACAAGCCAAAATGACTAGCACTGAACAGGCCTTGGATTCTGGAATAATGGACCAAGTGCCTTCCAAGAGGAGTAGTAGTAGGGTAAAGGCAGTGCCTTCCCCCTTGGCTCAGAAGGAAGATCAGTCCCTTGAGGGGGATGATCTCAGTCCTGAGGAAGGAACTGTCCCAGAGGAGCTTGAACCTGACCAGGTTGAGTTCTTGGGGACAGGGGGACCTTCCAGGGCAGATCTGAGCCAGGAGCAGCAGAGCTGCCCCTCTCTTGAACCCCTCAGACAGCAAGCTGCTGCTGAGGCTGCTGGGAAAGCTAGTGGTCCCCATACAGTGTATTGGGATGATGGACTCCTGTACTCAGAGTGTAGAGACCTCAAGCCTGGTGCCACCAGGAGGTTGGTTATACCTCTGAAGTTCAGGGGCTTCCTATTGACCCTAGCCCATGATATTCCCTTAGCAGGTCACCTGGGCCAGAACAAGACTTGGGACAGAATTGTCCCTCACTTTCACTGGCCCCACATGTCTGAAGACACCAAGGAGTTTTGTCGCTCCTGTGTAACCTGCCAGGCCAGTGGCAAGGCATGTGGCACTACAAAGGCCCCCCTGATACCACTACCTGTGGTGGGGGTTCCCTTTGAAAGGGTGGGGATTGACATTGTTGGTCCCATGGATCCCCAAACAGCATCTGGGCACAGGTTTATCCTGGTGGTAGTGGATCATGCCACCAGGTACCCAGAGGCTATTCCCCTTAGGACCACTACAGCACCTGTGGTGGCAAGGGCCCTCCTGGGAATTTTCTCAAGAGTGGGCTTTCCTAAGGAGGTTGTATCAGACAGGGGTGCTAACTTTATGTCTGGATACTTAAAAGCAATGTGGAAGGAGTGTGGAGTGACTTACAAGTTCACCACACCCTATCACCCACAATGCAATGGTTTAGTTGAAAGATTCAACAAAACCTTGAAGGGCATGATTAAAGGGCTCCCAGAAAAGCTTAGGCGAAGATGGGACATACTCTTGCCCTGCCTTTTATTTGCATACAGGGAGGTGCCTCAAAAGGGGGTTGGCTACAGCCCTTTTGGACTTTTGTTTGGCCACCCTGTCAGGGGTCCACTGTGCTTGGTGAAGGAAGGATGGGAGTTACCTCCCAAGCCCCCAAAGCAAGACGTAGTGGACTACGTACTTGGTCTCCACTCCCGGATGGCTGAATATATGAAAAAGGCAACTAAAAACCTTGAGGCTAGCCAGGAACTTCAAAAGGCCTGGCATGACCAAAAGGCTGTACTGACTGTTTATCAGCCAGGACAGAAGGTGTGGGTGTTGGAGCCAGTGGCCCCAGCAGCTCTCCAAGACAAATGGAGTGGACCCCACACCATTGTTGAGCAGAAGGGTGAGGTTACCTACTTAGTAGACCTAGGAACACCCAGGAGTCCCCACAGGGTTCTCCATGTCAACAGGTTAAAACCATATGTGGACAGGGCAGACATGGGCTTGCTCATGGCTACTGATGAAGGGCAGGAGGAAGAGAGTGACCCACTCCCTGACCTGCTCTCACAGAACCCTGACGATGGGTCAGTAGATGGTGTAGCCTTGGCAGGCAGCCTCACTACCCAGCAGCAAACTGATTGTAGACAGGTGCTCAATCAGTTTAGACACATGTTTTCACTGACACCCAGTCAGACCACCTGGTGCACTCATGAAGTGGACACTGGGGACAGTCTGCCTATTAAAAATAAGATTTATAGGCAACCTGACCATGTCAGGGACTGTATCAGGACAGAAGTCCAGAAAATGTTGGATTTGGGAGTTATTGAACCCTCAGATAGCCCTTGGGCTAGTCCAGTGGTCCTTGTGCCAAAACCTCACACCAGTGGTGGAAAAAGAGAGATGAGGTTTTGTGTGGACTACAGGGGTCTCAATGCAGTCACTAGGACTGATGCCCATCCAATACCAAGGGCAGATGAGCTGATAGACACTTTGGCCTCAGCCAAGTATCTAAGCACATTTGACTTGACAGCTGGCTACTGGCAGATCAGACTAGCTGATGGTGCAAAGCCAAAAACAGCATTCTCAACCCCTAGTGGGCATTATCAATTTGTGGTGATGCCCTTTGGTCTGAAGAATGCACCTGCCACTTTTCAGAGGTTGGTGAATACAGTCCTTACAGGTCTGGAAGCCTATAGTGCAGCATATCTAGATGATATTGCTGCCTTTAGCTCCACCTGGGAGGATCACCTGGTCCACCTCAGAAATGTTTTACAGGCCCTGCAAAAGGCAGGCCTGACTATCAAGGCCACCAAGTGCCAGATAGGGCAGAGTCAGGTTGTGTACCTGGGCCACCTTGTGGGTGGAGGCCAGGTTCAACCTTTGCAGAGCAAGATCCAGACCATCATGGACTGGACTGCTCCAACTACCCAGACTCAGGTGAGAGCCTTCTTAGGCCTGACTGGGTACTATAGGAGATTTGTCAAGGGGTATGGATCAATAGTGACACCCCTGAATGACTTAACTTCCAAGAAAATGCCCAAAAAGGTTCAGTGGACAGTTAGCTGTCAAAAGGCATTTGATGACCTGAAGCAGGCCATGTGCACTGCTCCCATTCTACAGAGTCCTGATTACTCCAAGAAGTTCATTGTTCAAACTGATGCATCTGAATTGGGGGTAGGGGCTGTACTGTCACAATTGAATGAAGAAGGTCAGGATCAGCCAGTAGCTTTCATTAGCAGAAGGCTGACCCCTAGAGAGAAACGTTGGTCAGCCATTGAGAGGGAGGCCTTTGCTGTGGTCTGGGCTCTGAAGAAGTTGAGGCCATACTTGTTTGGTACTCACTTCCTTGTTCAAACAGACCATAAGCCCCTCTTATGGCTAAAACAAATGAAGGGTGAAAACCCCAAACTGCTTAGGTGGTCCATTTCCCTACAGGGGATGGACTTCACAGTGGAACTGAGACCTTGGAATAACCATGCCAATGCAGATGGACTCTCTAGGTACTTCCACTTAGAACATGAAGACTTAACTGGGCAAGGTTAGTTTAATGTCCCTACGTTTGGGGGGGTTGTGTAGGAGAGTAGGATCTGCTTCACATGGGTACCCCCACTTTTTGCTGATGCTTCACTGTTTTCCGACCTTAGTCTGGCTGGGGCCCTGCTAATCAGAACCCCAGCCTAGCTGCTTCCTCTCTAAAATGGTTTCCATGTGCCTTAGGCACATCTCTGATTGGAATCTGGAGTGCCCTTATAAGTCCCTAGTATATGGTATACTATGTACCCAGGGCATAGGTACCTCAGAGGCCTACCAGGGGCTGCAGCATGTATTATGCCACCCCTGGAAGGCCATCCAAACTGACACCACAGGTCTGCTACTGCAACCTGGGTAAGGTGGTGCATGCACCCCTTACTGTGATATAGGCTACCTATATCACTATATACATACACACATATAAACCTATAAGTCACTCCTATGGCAGGCCTTATCAATCCTGAAGGCAGAGTGCGTGGTTCCTATGTGAGAGGGTGCCCCTGCATGAGCAGGGCCCCTCTGCAGCGTTCGGAGACCCTTCTCTGATGCTGTTTGTAGTGCAGCCTGACCATATACTCTTAAGCGCATTATAACCTCGCGTTAAATGCTAACTTTGGGATGGCTGCACCGAAACATGTCGTGTTTGGTGTCAAACATCTTGGAATACTACCCCCTGCCAATTCTGGCGGCGGGGGTAGCATTCCACCCTTCTAGAGGGAGAGACATGTTAACCCTGGCCTGGCCGGTAACTTCTTTCCAAAGCCCTGGCATCACAAAATGGATGCTGCTGCCACAGACACAAGTCTGGCCTCCTGCTGCTGACCGAAACTCCGGCAGGGGAGGCCTGGACAATAGGTTTCCTGTCCCAGGGAGGTGTGACCACCTCCCAGACAGGATAGTGTGTATTGGGGCTGGGCGGGAGCACTTTCGGGTGCTTTGAAGTCCTGCACTGGGGGCACACTTGGTGTCCCTGTGCATACCCCAGTTCAAACCGGATCAGGGGCTTGCAGCCCCTGCTTTGGCGCAAACTGGACAAAGGGAAAGGGGTGTAGCCACCCCTCTGCCCTGACCCACCCGTAGGTGGGGCCACAGAGTAAGTCCAACCCCTAAACTTAGTATAAGTATAGGAACCCAGTCCTTAGGACTTTAGATTATCCCTGGACGAAACTCTGACACAGAATCCTGGACCTTCGACGCTCTACTACAAGATTAGAGGACTGAAGAATCTCCCTTGGGGTCAAGGAGTGACTCCCCTGCTTGGCAGGCACCAAAGAAGCAATTGTCTGGTCTGCATCGCCTAAGCTCCCGTCGGACGCCGAAGTCTTTGCATCACCAGAGGTGGATTTCCAGACTTCCCAGAGGCTGCCCTGAGTCCCCAGCAAAGCTGAGGCTCGTAGCTGTCGTGGGTAACATGCAACCGTGACCCCTGGACACCGCACGCATTTGCAAGTGCATCCTCTTCTGGGTCTCCCACGAAGTCGTGCTTTGGGCTCCGAGTAGCTCTAGCCTCCAGCACCAACAGCACCGAAGATCACTGGCCTCCACTCCACGAGTGTCCTGTGAGCCAGCTCCACGTGCACCGTCTTGAGGCTCCTTCGCGGTCGCTAGCCCATTGGCTAGTAGCCCTTCACGAAGGCCAATCGTTTTCTACTTGGGCTCCCTGGTTGCTCCAGGCTTGCCCTCACTTATCTTCGCTGGGTGAGTTCTTCAGACCTTGCTGGTCTGCATCATCGTCAATCTTCATCTACATCGAGACTTGCCGTTGCCAAGGCTTGTTGGGTCCAATCCGGTCGCCGACACCTCAGCACTCAACAAACTTCGTGTACCAGCCCGAATCCTGCTCCTGGTCGCCGACAACGCCTCCTGGACCTTGTGGCTGAAGAGTCAAGACGACCGTCAACCTACCTGAAGCACTCGACATCGGTGGGCATCTGCTCATCGCCTTCCTGGTCACTGGCTAGTGACCCAGACTCTGTCCCCTCTGCTTTCAGGTTCTTCAGATCTCCGATCCACCTTTGGATCCACCCGGACACTTTTCACTTGGTCGCCAGCAGCACTTTGCAGCAGATCGCCATTCAAATCGACGACGAAACCCGACCCCGAAAGGCACCTATGCACCCGGCTTCCCTGGGTGAGGTAACAAGAGTACTCCGGTGCTCCCATGGGTAGAGACTCTAGAACGACCTAGTTCTCAAAGGGTTTGCTCCAAGTCCTCCTTTAAGTGTCCCTTCTCTTTAATTTCCAAACCGCGACTTTCTCCATAGAAGTTAACGGCGATTCGCGGCTGTGTAATTACACTGCACGCATCCCCCGTGGGTCCCCTGTGTCACTACCTTGGGTGGTTCCTTGTGGTCCAAGCACTTCTAGAGGCTCTAGGCCTAGTGTCTAGCTCAGTCGTGGTTCTTATACCACTTTATTGGTATATGGTTTGGTACGCCCCTAGGGCCCAAACGTGTATTTGTGCTATTACTGTGTTTAAATAACTTATAACTTATGAACTTCGAACTCTAGCCTCATAAAGAGACTAGAGGGGTGTGTTTAGCAATAAATACATATATTTTGAATATATACCTGGTGTGGTGCTCTTTCATTTGGTCACTCAAGAGATTATAGACTGGTAAAACAAGCTGCTTTACATTCCTTCAAGACTTAGCCTGAAGGCTGCTCTCCATAGCTACCACTAGGATAGCTTTCAATAAAGGTTGTCTTTAACCTATCTCCAAAAAGGGGTTGTTTGGACTGGTGCAAGGTGCCCACTATAATTAGTGGACAGCATATACCAGGCCAACTTCTCACACAATAGACCAGGCATAACCTACAGAAAGAGTGCATCACTGAAGGACATCTTAGTGCAGAGCCACTTTTTAGAAAAAAACTCCTACCAGAACAATGATCACAGGTTTCTTTCCTTGTACCGCCTGTAAGGCGTGTAAAAACAGTACAAAGGTAAAGGATCAGGTCCCAGGGAAGAAGGAAAGACGATGTATCAATAAATTACTAAACTGCAACTCCAGCTTTGTGGTAAACTGCTTGGTATGTCTGTGTGGTCTCCAATATATTGGAAGTACAATACGTCCAGCCAAGAAACATATATTGGAACACACACCAGCAATCACCAACTGTGATAATTCATATCCTGTGGCAAGACATTTTGCCAAAACTCACAATGCCAGAAGTGACAATTTGTGTTACTTCTGCTCGGATCAAGTCCCCCCCAAAGAGAGAGGGCGTGATCGAGTGAGGCTCCTTAGGCAGCTGGAGGCTAGGTACATAGTCGATCTCAGGACCCGTACCCATGGGGCCTGAATAGCGAAGAAGAAATGTGGTCTTACATTGGTTGAAAGAGCGGCCATCTAATAAGCGATTCATGTAGGGTTGACATTTGATAGTCAACCCTACAGGATTAGTGATTGGAGATTCCTAACAGATTCAGTTGGTAACATGTACTATTACAATTTTCACTGTGATCTTCAAAGATGGCCGACACTTTATAATAACCTTTGACACCCGGTTAATGTGGCCCATTAACTATTTCTACTGTTGAGCCGCTATCCAATGAATTCATGTTATGTTAAAAGGTGTGATTTCACGAGTAATTGCTGACATTGACGAAGGCCAGGAGGCTGAAATGCATTTGTCAGTTTGTTTGCTTCGAGTTCCACAAATAAAAATTGGATTAACATAATTAGCCTGAGTGCGCAGCTTTGTCCTCGGACTGTCGGTGTGATTTATCTCACGAGACCGCCTTCGTGAGCTGCGGCACCCGCTGTGCTGAGAGCAGCAATTCCAAGGCAGTAAACATTTGGTGAGATATAAATATGTATGTGATCAAGGCCATGATACAGCGGTCGAAACACGTCATGGACGTATGGCAGTTGCCTCAATAGTTTGTTTCATATGAGAAACTATGCCTGAATAAAGCACTCTTGGAATTGAACAGCGTGGAGAGGTCCATACCTGTTTGGCAGCAGTAGTAAGCTGTGGTGTGCCAGGATTGTATTGGATATATATATATATATATATATATATTCACTGAAAAAACCATAGGTTTTAGGGACAGTTATAGTTACTTGGACATTGCACTCATACAAAACCCGTGAAATTCCCCCGTTATAGTTAGTTCAGCTAACTATAACTCGCGCCCCGCAATGCACTGCTGATGACGTCACATATTACATCACTCATGACATGGTCAGTGACATCACTGATGACATCACTGATGACATCTCAAATGACATCACTGATGACATCATCCAGTGACTGTGTGTTTCTGTAAAGTTTAAATATTTTTAATATATATAGGAAAAGACGTATTGAAGAATGAGTGGGTGTGTAAGTGTCTGTATGGATGATTTAGTAGGTGCGTGACTGACTCTATAAGTGAGTGATTTAACGTATCTTACTGAATGCATGGGTTAGTGACTAAACTGGGTGAATGTCTGTATCCGTCTGTCTGTTGCTGTGTAAGTGGCTGCATGTGTTTGTGAATAGCTAAATGAGTGTCTATATGAGTTATTGAATGCTTGTCTGAGTATCTGTATGGGTGCCTGAGTGTTTGTGTGGGAGGGGTGTGTGCAACTCTGTGCATAGATGTGTGAGTGGGTGATTCACTGGGTGGATGGTTTCAAGAGTGCATCTGTGATAGACTGTATGGGTGGGTAAGTGTGTGTAAGAGTGTGTTAGTGAGTGAATGTATGTCCCAGTGGTACATGTGTGAGTAACTACATATGTGAAAGGCAGTATATATGTGTGTTGGAGTATATAAATAGCTATAAGCAAGAGTGAGTGATTGTGATAGTGGCTGTATGGATGAGTGTGTGCTTGTATCAGTGATTGTATAAGAGCGTAACAATGTGCTACTATTTGTATGAGTAAGTGAGCTGGTGTGTGTATAACTGTATAGGTGAGTAAATGGCAGTGTGTTTAATTATTTGCATGACTGACTAGGTGTCTGAGTATCTCTATGGATGAGTGGCGTTGTTTGAGTGTCTATATAGGAGTAAGAGTGCATATGATAGTCCTGTACTGAGTGACCGTAAGTATGAGTGACTGTACGGGTGAGTGAGTGGATGTGTGTGTGTAGACCTAAGAATCAGTGAGTGGGTATGTAGTTATTGGTGTTGGAGTGTCTATGGTTTTGCGAATGGCAGTCTGTAATTTAGAGTGGGTGTATCAAAGATTATATTAGGGTGTGAGGAGGTGCATCAGATTATCACGTGGATGATGTCATCAGTGATGTCATTTGAGATGTCATCAGTGATGTCATCAGTGATGTCACTGACCATGTCATGAGTGATGTAATATGTGACGTCATCAGCAGTGCATTGCGGGGCGCGAGTTATAGTTAGCTGAACTAACTATAACGGGGGAATTTCACGGGTTTTGTACGAGTGCAATGTCCAAGTAACTATAACTGTCCCTAAAACCTATGGTTTTTTCAGTGAATTTCAAAGGTTTGTTAAATGCTAATTTGTAACTATAACGTATCTGAAACCTATGGTTTTTTCAGTGAATTTCAAAGGTTTTTTAAATGCTAATTTGTAACTATAACGTGTCTGAAACCTATGGTTTTTTCAGTGAATTTCAAAGGTTTTTTAAATGCTAATTTCTAACTATAACGTGCCTGAAACCTACGGTTTTTTCAGTGAATTTCAAAGGTTTTGTAAATGACAATTTTTAAATGTATTAATTGTTATACTAATTTTTTTCATACTGATTTACTACATTTTTAGAAACAATTTTTTTTTACAGATTTTATTTTTTAAATTACATTGTAATTACATTATACATTACATTACAAAAAATACTTTATCAGAATGAATTACTTTAGTTTAAATACTTTGCACATAGGCAATAGACTTTTAAGTACAGTAGTTACAGTTGTTGCAATGGGCAACACATTTTCAAACACAATGCAACATTCAGCTCAATGTGAATTTCTAGTTAAATGCAATTAGTTACTTTATGGATTACTTTTCTAACCACAGGACTGGATCCTAGATTCAGTCCTGGTACATCTCCTGTAAACAGTTGAGTAAAAGCGTTTTGGTTACAGTCGTGATTTTTAAGGAATATTATTGTATTTTAAAAGTTGACACTTAGAAACTTTTTCTCATAGAATCACCAATGTTATCCTATGGAAGGAAATTCACTTAGCAGGTAAAAACTGTTATCGTTACTTTTTCTTACTCAGTGTTGGATCCTGGATCCAGCACTGGTGCATCTCCTGTAAACAGTTGAAAGAATGCGTTTAAGTCATACAGGTGATTTTTAAGGAATATTTGTAGTTTGTAAAAATCAACACTGAAACTTTTTTGCTGAAAACCAGACAATGGATTCCTATGGAAGAAAATATAAGTTACTGGTAAGTACGGTTAAAATTACTTTTCAGGATTAGTACTGGGCTGAAAGATGCAGCACTGAGGTCTCTCCTGATAACAGGTGAGTAATTCGGAATTCGTATTTCGGCTGATTTTAGAGGAATATTTTAAAGTTCCAAAACTCCACACTTAGAAGAATTTCCAAGTGAAACCAGTCAATGTTAGCCTATGGAAGGAAATTCAAGTTACTGGTAAGTACGGTTAAAATTACTTTTCAGGACCAGTACTGGGCTGAAAGATACAGCACTGAGGTCTCTCCTTATAACAGGTGAGTAAATCGGAATTCGTATTTTGGCTGATTTTAGAGGAATATTTGTATGTTTCAAAAATCAACACTTAGAAACTTTTTCAGCAAAAAGCAGGCAATGATATCCTATGGAAGGAAATTCAAGTTACTGGTAAGTACGGTTAAAATTACTTTTGAGGATCAGTACTGGGCTGAAAGATGCAGCACTGAGGTCTCTCCTGATAACAGGTGAGTAAATCGGAATTCGTATTTCGGCTGATTTTAGAGGAATATTTTAAAGTTCCAAAACTCCACACTTAGAAGAATTTCCAAGTGAAACCAGTCAATGTTAGCCTATGAAGGAAATTCAAGTTACCGGTAAGTACGGTTAAAATTACTTTTCAGGACCAGTACTGGGCTGAAAGATGCAGCACTGAGGTCTCTCCTGATAACAAGTGAGTAAATCGGAATTCGTATTTCGGCTGATTTTAGAGGAATATTTTAAAGTTCCAAAACTCCACACTTAGAAGAATTTCCAAGTGAAACCAGTCAATGTTAGCCTATGGAAGGAAATTCAAGTTACTGGTAAGTACGGTTAAAATTACTTTTCAGGACCAGTACTGGGCTGAAAGATACAGCACTGAGGTCTCTCCTGATAACAGGTGAGTAAATCGGAATTCGTATTTCGGATGATTTTAGAAGAATATTTCCACAATGGTGAAGGGAGGGGGCGGGGCCTGAGGTGACATCTGTGCAAACGCGCCCCGTGGCGCGTTTTAAGTTGGGGGATTAAGTCCCCTTGAATCCTGAGGGTCCCTAGGGGCCAACTAGCCCACCAGGAACCTCCAATATGCGCCAGGGGGCTGCGTTGCAGAGACGTGTAGAGAGGCCACACCCCTTTTTACACCTCTCTGCAACGCAGCTCTGTGGCGCTTTCTGGATGTACCTGTTGGGCTAGTTGGCCCCCAGGGACCCTCAGGATTGAAGGGGATTTAATTCCCCATCTTAAAACGCGCCACGGGGCCTGTTTGCACACATGTCACCTGAAGCCCCGCCCCTCCCTTCACCACTGTGCAAACGCGCCCCGTGGCGCGTTTTAAGCTGGGGGATTAAGTCCCCTTGAATCCTGAGGGTCCCCGGAGTCCAACTAGCCCACCATATACCTCCAAAAGCGCCACAGAGCTGCGTTGCAGAGAGGTGTAAAAGGGGTGTGGCCTCTCTACACGTCTCTGCAACGCAGCCCCTGGCGCATATTGGAGGTTCCTGGTGGGCTAGTTGGCCCCCAGGGACCCCCAGTATTCAAGGGGAATTCGTTCCCCCTCTGCAAACGCGCCAGGGGGCGCGTTTGCAGAGTGGTGAAGGAAGGGGGCGGGGCCTGCGGGCCCGATCGTTTTTAAAAAAAAAAAAATTTTTTGTCCCCTGAAGGGGGGCTGTGTGGCCCCCCTTCCTTTTTCCTGTTTTTGGGCCCTGGGGACCCCATCCCCCAGGGCCTTACCCCTTTTTTAAAATTTAATAAAAAAAAGAAAAAACGGGAAGGGGGCCGCGTGGCCCCCCTTCCCTGGGCCTGTATTGGCCCCGGGGACCCCATCCCCCGGGGCATGGCCTTTTTTTTATTTTCTTGGGAGGGGGGCTGCGTGGCCCCCCTCCTCAGGCCATTTAAGGCCCCGGGGAACCTATCCCCCGGAGCCGGCCTTTCCATTTTTTTTTTTTTTTTTTTTTTTGGGGAGGGGGGCCGCGGGGCCCCCCTCCTGGGCCACTACTTGCCCCGGGGACCCCATCCCCCGGGGCTGGCCCTCTCCGTGGGGACTGTGGGGGGGTCCCCAATCCCCCCACAGTCCCGCCGGCTCCCCACGTCCCTTGGGAGCCGGCATTGCTGTTCCACATGGGGAGCAGCTGACATGCTGCTCCCCATGTGGAAAAGCAATCGGCTTTGGATATTGGAAGAGAGAGCAGGTTTCCCTGCTCTCTCTTCCAATATCCAAAGCAGTTTGCTATGGCAGGACGGGAGCCGCGAGGCTCCCGTCCTGCCATAGCAAACTACAGACACCGGGACACTGCAGGAGCCGGCCCTGGGGGGTGGCGGTCCCCAGGGCCATCAAGGGCTCCAGGAGGGGGGCCGCGCAGCCCCCCTCCCGACATCAGCACAGCCCCGGGGAGGTGGTGGTCCCCGGGGCTTCGGGGGTCCAAAACGGACCCCCATTTTAATTTGTTAGTGCCCCGGGGAGGTGGCGGTCCCTGGGGCGTGTGGGGGGGCTGGAGCCCCCCCACACAGGTTGTTTAATTTTTTTTTAAAAAGCCCCGGGGAGGTTGTGGTCCCCGGGGCTGCGGGAGGGCTCAGAGCCCTCCCGCACCATTTTTAAAAGAAAGCCCTGGGGGTGGCGGTCCCCGGGGCTTGGGGGGCCCTTGAGGCCCCCCACACATAAAATTAAACCCCCACCATGCCCCCGGGACTTGGGCCACCCGGGGGCAAAATACAATCGAAGCGCGGGAGACCGCGCTTCGATTTTTTTTTTTTCGGCAGGATTCGCGCACCCTGAGCGCATCCTGCCGATTTTTAAAAATTTTGTTTTTTATTTTTTTTGCCCAGGGGGTCCTTGTGGGACCCCCTGAGCAAACCTAGGGGGTCAGGGTGTTTCTACCCTGCCCCCTTTGTGCGCTTTGCGCACTTGTTTCTGTCCCTCGGTTCTACCGAGGGACAAAATGGCTGCCAACATTTCCTGAATCGGAATGTTGACAGCCAGCTGACAGCCAATTAACATGCAGCTCGTGATCGGGACGGTGCGCGCAGGGTGCGCTGAGGGTACGCGGACCCTACTCGGCCATAGATATCACTAACTTTTTACTTTTCATTTTCTCAGCAACTACTGAACGGATTTACACCATTTAACAAAAAGGGTTCTTTCTGAACCAAGAACTACCTCTTTGCCAAATTTGGTGTAATTCCGTTCAGCAGTTCGGGCTGTAGCCGTGTCTAAAGTTTCCTATGGAAAAGTGCATGGGGAAAACACGTTTTGGGACCCCCCTTTTTCTCGGCCCCCGCTTGACGAATCCCCCGAGACTTTCAGGGTAGGAGCGGACCGGAGCGGGCCACAAAGTTTGAAAATTTCGCGAAGATACGTCAACCGGCAAGAGAGTTATTTCAAATAGAATGTCGCGGATTTCCTATGGATAATAGGTTGTAACTATAACTATCTACTGGCGACCGCCAGTAGATAATATATATAATGGAACTCCGCCACATAAATCCAATTCCACTGAAAGGACGGATACGGACCCAAACGTGCGTGCAAAAAGTCTTTATTATGTCATAAAACCCAGCACTGCCGCCATGACGCGTTTCGGCCTCGAAGAGGCCTTGATCACATGACGCCATGAGGAGTGATCATACTTTTAAAGTGAAAGTGCTGTGTCACGTGACACTAAAATTTAATAGACATAGACAAGGTATATATTCCAAATTTATACTCGCATACCTGCAGCAATAAATCATGTATTATGTGCAAATATCGCAATAAATACTTAAAAAATGTATATTAATTCATAAACATTTCTTAAAAATCAGCATAAAACCCAAGTCAATTTCATATATAAATCACGTATTATGTGTAAATATCGCAATAAATACTTAAAAAATGTATATTAATGCATAAACATTTCTTAAAAATCAGCGTAAAACCCAAGTCAATTTCATATATAAAAACATGACGTACTTTCAAGGTTTCTGTTCGTTTTAGTTAACTAGGCTTTTTTTGTTGTTCTTGCAAAGTGATAATACCCAAGTGGGTGTAGTAAAACAGCAGCTAATAAGAGGAATCCATTATTTTAAAATTTTGGAAATGTACATAAACTTCATGAACATTAAAAATGCGACAATTAGGCATGCACTTGTATGAAGCTAACTGCCGGATTTTTCCAACAATACCACTGATACTTTGGTATACGACTCAAGTGAGTACAATTAAAACACAAAATATCGGGCACAATTACCGCTAGCCTAAACCATTAAAGCACACTGTAATATTAAAACATTTATTGACCCATAAATGTTAAGATCGTACATTGGTGCAAAAAAGACTGATAGTTTATGCAAAAACAGTATGCTATCAACTGGTTGCTAAATATCTGCCACCATAGAATGATGTTGGTTAACCAGACCGATTGTGATAAAATAACACAAATGGAAACTTCCATCTACATTAACTGCTGGACGATGTTTTATCCCTAATACGCAAAACATGTAAACCTAATAATTGAGGTCTTAATGGGTTACAGCTGCAGATCTATGTCCATCTGTCTGAAAAAGTGCAAGTGCTTGTAAACGTGCTCACCTCCAGTTAAAACAATCAATAAAATTGATGTTATTTAAAAAGATATATCTAGATAAAATTAATGTCATGAGGGGTTTCGTGCGAAAAGTTTCAAGAGTAACATTCTAATTTTTTAGAGGTGATTGGAGATATTTATAAGCAGGTATATAGGTCATCACTGGCGTTGAGCCCGTTGGGTGACTTGGTGTCCAACTCCAGTATGTACCTAGTTTCCAATCTCCTAAGACAGGCCTCACGGTTGCCACCGCGTCTGAGTGGTGGAATAGTGTCCACCACAAAGTAGCTAAGGTGGTCCAGGCAGTTGCCGTGGACCTCCTTAAAATGCCTGGCAACCGGATAGGTAACATCATTATTATTGATTGCCCTCATGTGCTGGAGTATCCTCTTGTGGACCTGCAACTTGGTACTACCAACATATTGCAGGCCACAGGAACACTCCAGCACATAAATAGCAAATTCAGTTTTGCAAGTGAGCCTCTTAGATATGGTAATAGGGACTTCATGAAACGGGCTCCTATAAACTGTACTACTTCTGCCGTATTTGCAAGCTTTACAAGAAGAACATCTTACAAAACCCTTAGCCATTTGTATCCATGATTTAGACGTGACAATCTCTGGGCTGCTTTTAACAAGCATGTCACTCATTGAACGTGCCTTTCTAAATACTATACTGGGTGACTCTTCAAGTGTTGCGCCTATAATCGGATCATTGCGCACTACAACCCAATTTTTGTTGACTATTCTGCGCAGAGCTCGGTGTTGATGGTTGTAGGTTAAAATTAATCTAGGCGGGTCAGTATTTGTGGTCAAGCCAGCCGGCTGATCACTCGTCTTTTTAGGGATCAATGCCATGGATCTAGATATTAGGCTAGTTTTCCTGATAGCTTTATTTAGAATATCTACTGAGTAGCCCCTAGCCAGGAACCTACTCTTACTTTCATTTTGGGCCAAAACACAATCTGCGTCCACGCTGCAAATGCGCCTGATTCGCAGCATCTCACCATAGGGAATGCTGAGAATCAGGTGCTCAGGATGGTGACTGGTGGCGTGGAGCACAGTATTACCAGCGGTAGGCTTACGGTGTAACTTTGTCTCCAGTTTACCATGGTTGATGTACACCTCGACATCCAAAAAGTTGACCAATTTACTGCTAACATGTGCTACAAACTGCAGATTTAAATCATTGTCATTAATCTGTTCAATAAACGTAAGAACTTCAGTTTCACTGCCTTTCCAAACAAGGAATAAATCGTCAATGTAACGATACCACAATCTTATCTTTTCAGCCAACACATGTGCAAAGGTAACATTGAGGACCTGCTCCTCCCACAGTCCCATATGGAGACAGGCATAGCTTGGGGAGAAGCAGGCCCCCATGGCCACTCCTCTTGTCTGCTGAAAGATTTGATTCTGAAACAAGAAAAAGTTGTTGTTCAGACATGTTGAGATCATGTTCAATAACATTTTGTTATGGTTCAACATGCACATTGGTTTCTTGCTCAAAAAATGTTCCACTGCTTTAATACCATCCCGATGGAAAATGCTGGTATACAGCGAAGTGACATCTAGGGTGACTAAGATATAATCTTCCTGCCACACCACCTCATCAATTTTTCTTAAGAAGTCACTGGTATCTTGTATGTATGACGGTAGCTGCTTGACATGTTCTTGTAAAAAATAGTCAACATAACGTGACGTGTTCTCCATAATGCTGTCACGTGCTGAAATTATTGGCCTTCCAGGAGGCTTTACCGAGCCTTTGTGTATTTTGGGAATAAAATAATTGACCGGTATAACCGGGTGATCATTTTTAAGAAATTTAAATTCATCCCCACTTAGTAGGCCAGCACCTTTCCACGCCACTAACTTTACATAGAAGTCATTCCATGCCAATTTGACAGTTCTCATGTCACAACGTTTATAACACTCACGATCATTTAGGTGGCTGAATGCTTCCTCCAGATACAGTTCACGTGGCCACAAGACCACGTTGCCACCTTTGTCGGACTGCCGTATGATTATATTTTCATTGGCTTGCAACTTCTTTATTAGTTGACCGTAGCAGTTATTTTGATAGGTACGTTTACGTTGTGCGTGCAGTGTAGATATATGTAGCTTTTTCAATTGATTGGTCATTAGTTCGTTGAACACATCTAAATTGTCATGTAACATTGTAGGGTTGAAAGTTGATTTAGGCTAAAATGTGTACTTCCGGCCATATTCATATTTTGCATATTGTCAACTTTATTGTTCTCAATGCCAGTACTTTCCTCACGTAGTTCTTGCAGATCACGTAAAAGCTCCATATCTTTAACCGTAAGGATAGACGGACTTGATGTCTGTGAGGTGGCTGCCTTTACTTGATCTGTTTTTTGCAGTATATGAAATTTACGGAGTTTCAGTTTCCTCGTATATTTATAAAGGTCTATGCGCGTTTGCGCATAGTTGAAGTCACTCGCCGGACTAAAAGACAACCCTAATGATAGAATATTACGTTCATTGTCACTTAGGTGTATCGATGTCAGATTGATTACCGCTAGAAAGTTGGTATTATTGGCTTCATTTGTCATTTGCGATTCCACTTTTTGTAAGGTTTTTTGCTGGTTTGTTTGCCCCCGCTGTTTGAGCTTGTATCTTTGTCTGCGCTCCCGGCGCTTGATGTTGATTCTTTGCTGTTTTTTGATGGTTTCTGTGTCCTGTATCACTTTGCAAGAACAACAAAAAAAGCCTAGTTAACTAAAACGAACAGAAACCTTGAAAGTACGTCATGTTTTTATATATGAAATTGACTTGGGTTTTACGCTGATTTTTAAGAAATGTTTATGAATTAATATACATTTTTTAAGTATTTATTGCGATATTTACACATAATACATGATTTATATATGAAATTGACTTGGATTTTATGCTGATTTTTAAGAAATGTTTATGAATTAATATACATTTTTTAAGTATTTATTGCGATATTTGCACATAATACATGATTTATTGCTGCAGGTATGCGAGTATAAATTTGGAATATATACCTTTTCTATGTCTATGTCTATTAAATTTTAGTGTCACGTGACACAGCACTTTCACTTTAAAAGTATGATCACTCCTCATGGCGTCATGTGATCAAGGCCTCTTCGAGGCCGAAACGCGTCATGGCGGCAGTGCTGGGTTTTATGACATAATAAAGACTTTTTGCACGCACGTTTGGGTCCGTATCCGTCCTTTCAGTGGAATTGGATTTATGTGGCGGAGTTCCTTTGTATCTTCATACTGAGCTGCTTCTTCAGTATTCTACGGACCCCTCCTTCAATTTTGGGCTGTGTGGCAGGAAGCGTTCTTCCGTGTACCGGAAGAGATCTGTGTTCCAGTGAGGTTCAGCCGCGGAAGCCCCCGGACAGTACAACTCTCTCCTACCGGAGCCGATGGTGATTTAGCCCTTATCTAAGGACTCAAGTGACGCCTTGAACTTTGCTGAGGTAGGATATTGTGCGAGAGAGTCTGGTGAAGGAGTGTGCATGGCTACGCGGACATAGGTATTGTCCTACTGTTTGCTGCAGTAGCTTTAAAATTATTCCCGTAATTGCACAATGTCGGCCGATGCTTTGAGGAGCCGTGAGGAGGCGGCGTGCGATATGTTTGACGACTCGCCGGTGAGCGAGTCGGCCATAAGAGTACATTCGACAATCCCGCAAGTGGAGAGCTCTAATTTAAAAGACTTGTTTAAAAAACTTGAGAAAGCAATGCGTGCAGAACAATCGAAGTGGTGGGAGCACCGCTCGTTATCTAGATATCTAGAAGTTGGGCGCATTCCACGTGGGCTCCGCATTATGCTAGCGCCCAGTTATGAAAACCCCGACCCTAAAATGTTAGCTGAATGGGCAGAATGTAATTTGGAATCCTCTTGTAAGCTTGTGAGGATCCTGGTAAAATATGCTGAAAGCGATCGAGTGGCGCTACAAATGAAAGTTGAAGAACTCAATGCAGAAATTGATAAAATGGGTCCGTCTGATTTCGAGAAGAAACATCGTGAGGATATGCTTAGTCGCTTGCACAAAGAGGAAGAAATAATCAAAAAAAGAAAAGCCTTTAAATTCCTAAGGGACAAACTCGACTATCAGAATGGGCAAGTTTTTACGTTTGCCAAAAAGTTTGATTCCTTTAAAAACACCAAAAAGCAATCACAAGTCATCGTGATGCAAGCTAAAGATGGCGATACTCTGCAATCCTCAACATCGATGTCAGACTTGAGTTCTGTGCCAGGCAGTGAGTCTGAAAGTGAGCAGGCCCAACAGACTGCGAGGTTGGGGTTTACAAAGCTCTCCCTGGCGCAGGAGGTGGATTGCCTGCGCCAGGAAAGAAGGCAAACTCTGCGACCAAGGACACAGAAACAATCAAAAAACAGCAAAGAATCAACATCAAGCGCCGGGAGCGCAGACAAAGATACAAGCTCAAACAGCGGGGGCAAACAAACCAGCAAAAAACCTTACAAAAAGTGGAATCGCAAATGACAAATGAAGCCAATAATACCAACTTTCTAGCGGTAATCAATCTGACATCGATACACCTAAGTGACAATGAACGTAATATTCTATCATTAGGGTTGTCTTTTAGTCCGGCGAGTGACTTCAACTATGCGCAAACGCGCATAGACCTTTATAAATATACGAGGAAACTGAAACTCCGTAAATTTCATATACTGCTAAAAACAGATCAAGTAAAGGCAGCCACCTCACAGACATCAAGTCCGTCTATCCTTACGGTTAAAGATATGGAGCTTTTACGTGATCTGCAAGAACTACGTGAGGAAAGTACTGGCATTGAGAACAATGAAGTTGACAATATGCAAAATATGAATATGGCCGGAAGTACACATTTTAAGCCTAAATCAACTTTCAACCCTACAATGTTACATGACAATTTAGATGTGTTCAACGAACTAATGACAAATCAATTGAAAAAGCTACATATATCTACACTGCACACACAACGTAAACGTACCTATCAAAATAACTGCTACGGTCAACTAATAAAGAAGTTGCAAGCCAATGAAAATATAATCATACGGCAGTCCAACAAAGGTGGCAACGTGGTCTTGTGGCCACGTGAACTGTATCTGGAGGAAGCATTCAGCCACCTAAATGATCGTGAGTGTTATAAACGTTGTGACATGAGAACTGTCAAATTGGCATGGAATGACTTCTATGTAAAGTTAGTGGCGTGGAAAGGTGCTGGCCTACTAAGTGGGGATGAATTTAAATTTCTTAAAAATGATCACCCGGTTATACCGGTCATTTATTTTATTCCCAAAATACACAAAGACTCGGTAAAGCCTCCTGGAAGGCCAATAATTTCAGCACATGACAGCATTATGGAGAACACGTCACGTTATGTTGACTATTTTTTACAAGAACATGTCAAGCAGCTCCCGTCATACATACAAGATACCAGTGACTTCTTAAGAAAAATTGATGAGGTGGTGTGGCAGGAAGATTATATCTTAGTCACCTTAGATGTCACTTCGCTGAATACCAGCATTTTCCATCGGGACGGTATTAAAGCAGTGGAACATTTTTTGAGCAAGAAACCAATGTGCATGTTGAACCATAACAAAATGTTATTGAACATGATCTCAACATGTCTGAACAACAACTTTTTCTTGTTTCAGAATCAAATCTTTCAGCAGACAAGAGGAGTGGCCATGGGGGCCTGCTTCTCCCCAAGCTATGCCTGTCTCCATATGGGACTGTGGGAGGAGCAGGTCCTCAATGTTACCTTTGCACATGTGTTGGCTGAAAAGATAAGATTGTGGTATCGTTACATTGACGATTTATTCCTTGTTTGGAAAGGCAGTGAAACTGAAGTTCTTACGTTTATTGAACAGATTAATGACAATGATTTAAATCTGCAGTTTGTAGCACATGTTAGCAGTAAATTGGTCAACTTTTTGGATGTCGAGGTGTACATCAACCATGGTAAACTGGAGACAAAGTTACACCGTAAGCCTACCGCTTGTAATACTGTGCTCCACGCCACCGGTCACCATCCTGAGCACCTGATTCTCAGCATTCCCTATGGTGAGATGCTGAGAATCAGGCGCATTTGCAGCGTGGACGCAGATTGTGTTTTGGCCCAAAATGAAAGTAAGAGTAGGTTCCTGGCTATGGGCTACTCAGTAGATATTCTAGATAAAGCTATCAGGAAAACTAGCCTAATATCTAGATCCATGGCATTGATCCCTAAAAAGACGAGTGATCAGCCGGCTGGCTTGACCACAAATACTGACCCGCCTAGATTAATTTTAACCTACAACCGTCAACACCGAGCTCTGCGCAGAATAGTCAACAAAAATTGGGTTGTAGTGCGCAATGATCCGATTATAGGCGCAACACTTGAAGAGTCACCCAGTATAGTATTTAGAAAGGCACGTTCAATGAGTGACATGCACGTTCAATGAGTGACAAAGCAGCCCAGAGATTGTCACGTCTAAATCATGGATACAAATGGCTAAGGGTTTTGTAAGATGTTCTTCTTGTAAAGCTTGCAAATACGGCAGAAGTAGTACAGTTTATAGGAGCCCGTTTCATGAAGTCCCTATTACCATATCTAAGAGGCTCACTTGCAAAACTGAATTTGCTATTTATGTGCTAGAGTGTTCCTGTGGCCTGCAATATGTTGGTAGTACCAAGTTGCAGGTCCACAAGAGGATACTCCAGCACATGAGGGCAATCAATAATAATGATGTTACCTATCCGGTTGCCAGGCATTTTAAGGAGGTCCACGGCAACTGCCTGGACCACCTTAGCTACTTTGTGGTGGACACTATTCCACCACTCAGACGCGGTGGCAACCGTGAGGCCTGTCTTAGGAGATTGGAAACTAGGTACATACTGGAGTTGGACACCAAGTCACCCAACGGGCTCAACGCCAGTGATGACCTATATACCTGCTTATAAATATCTCCAATCACCTCTAAAAAATTAGAATGTTACTCTTGAAACTTTTCGCACGAAACCCCTCATGACATTAATTTTATCAAGTTATATCTTTTTAAATAACATCAATTTTATTGATTGTTTTAACTGAAGGTGAGCACGTTTACAAGCACTTGCACTTTTTCAGACAGATGGACATAGATCTGCAGCTGTAACCCATTAAGACCTCAATTATTAGGTTTACATGTTTTGCGTATTAGGGATAAAACATCGTCCAGCAGTTAATGTAGATGGAAGTTTCCATTTGTGTTATTTTATCACAATCGGTCTGGTTAACCAACATCATTCCATGGTGGCAGATATTTAGCAACCAGTTGATAGCATACTGTTTTTGCATAAACTATCAGTCTTTTTTGCACCAATGTACGATCTTAACATTTATGGGTCAATAAATGTTTTAATATTACAGTGTGCTTTAATGGTTTAGGCTGACCGGTAATTGTGCCCGATATTTTGTGTTTTAATTGTACTCACTTGAGTCGTATACCAAAGTATCAGTGGTATTGTTGGAAAAATCCGGCAGTTAGCTTCATACAAGTGCATGGCTAATTGTCGCATTTTTAATGTTCATGAAGTTTATGTACATTTCCAAAATTTTAAAATAATGGATTCCTCTTATTAGCTGCTGTTTTACTACACCCACTTGGGTATTATCACTTTGCAAGAACAACAAAAAAGCCTAGTTAACTAAAACGAACAGAAACCTTGAAAGTACGTCATGTTTTTATATATGAAATTGACTTGGGTTTTACGCTGATTTTTAAGAAATGTTTATGAATTAATATACATTTTTTAAGTATTTATTGCGATATTTACACATAATACATGATTTATATATGAAATTGACTTGGGTTTTATGCTGATTTTTAAGAAATGTTTATGAATTAATATACATTTTTTAAGTATTTATTGCGATATTTGCACATAATACATGATTTATTGCTGCAGGTATGCGAGTATAAATTTGGAATATATACCTTTTCTATGTCTATGTCTATTAAATTTTAGTGTCACATGACACAGCACTTTCACTTTAAAAGTATGATCACTCCTCATGGCGTCATGTGATCAAGGCCTCTTCGAGGCCGAAACGCGTCATGGCGGCAGTGCTGGGTTTTATGACATAATAAAGACTTTTTGCACGCACGTTTGGGTCCGTATCCGTCCTTTCAGCGGAATTGGATTTATGTGGCGGAGTTCCTTTATATCTTCATACTGAGCTGCTTCTTCAGTATTCTACGGACCCCTCCTTCAATTTTGGGCTGTGTGGCAGGAAGAGTTCTTCCGTGTACCGGAAGAGATGTGTGTTCCATATATATATATATATTCACTAAAAAAAACACAGGTTTCAGGGACGTTATAGTTAGTTGGACATTTCACTCGTACAAAACAATTTGGCCGTTAAAGTTAGTTGAGCTAACTATAACTTGCGCCCCCGCAAAGCACTTCTGATGATGTCACATATTACATCATTCATGACATGGTCAGTGACATCACTGATGACATCACTGATGACATCTCAAATGACATCACTGATGACATCATCCAGTGACTGTGTGTTTCTGTAAAGTTTAAATATGTTTTATATATATATATATATGCCAAGGTGTATTGAAGAATGAGTGGGTGTATAAGTGTCTGAATAGATGATTTAGTAGGTGCGTGACTGACTGCATAAGTGAGTGATTAAACGTGTCTTACTGAATGCATGGGTTAGTGAGTAAACTGTGTAAATGTCTGTATCAGTCTGTCAGTTGGTGTGTGAGCGGCTGCATGGGTTGGTGAGTAGCTACATGAGTGACTATATGGGTTATTGATTGGTTGTCTGAGTATCTGTATGGGTGCCTGAGTGTCTGTGGGGGTGTGTGACTCTGTGCATAGATGTGTGAGTGGATGACTCACTGGGTGTATGGGTTCAAGAGTGCATCTGTGAAGGGCTGTATGGGTGGGTGAGTGTGTGTTGGTGAGTGAATGGATGGGTGGGTATGTGTGTGTTGGTGAGTGAATGGATGTCTCAGTGGTACATGTGTGAGTAACTACATATGTGAAAGGCAGTATATGTGAGTGTTGGAGTATATAAATAACTATATGTGAGAGTGAGAGATTGTGAGAGTGGCTGTATGGATGAGTGTGTGCTTGTATCAGTGATTATATAAGAGAGTAAGTATGTGTTAGTATCTGTATGAATAAGTGAGGTGGTGTGTGTATGACTGTATAGGTGAGTAAATGGGAGTGTGATTGATTCTTTGCATGACTGACTAGGTGTGTGAGTAACTCTATGGATGAGTGGCAGTGTGTGAGTGTCTGTATAGGTGTATGAGTTCATATGATAGTGCTGTATTGATGAGTGACTGCATGTATGAGTGACTGTATGGGTGAATGAGTGGATGTGTGTGTAGACCTAGGAATCAGTGAGTGGGTATGTAGTAACTGGTATTGGTGTGTCTATGGTTTCAAAAATGGTAGTCTGTATTTTAGAGTGGGTGTATCAAAGGTTATATTAGGGTGTGAGGAGGTGCATCAGATAATCACATGGATGATGTCATCAGTGATGTCATCAGTGATGTCATTTGAGATGTCATCAGTGATGTCATCAGTAATGTCACTGACCATGTCATGAATGATGTAATATGTGACATCATCAGCAGTGCATTGCGGGGCGCGAGTTATAGTTAGCTCAACTAACTATAACGGCCGAATTTCTCTGGTTTTGTACAAGTGAAATGTCCAACTAACTATAACGTCCCTGAAACCTGTGGTTTTTTCAGTGAATTTCTAAGGTTTTTTAAATGCTAATTTCCATCTATAACGTCCCTGAAACCTATGGTTTTTGCAGTGAATTTCAAAGGTTTTTAAAATGCTAATTTCTAACTATAACGTCCCTGTAACCTATGGTTTTTTCAGTGAATTTCAAAGGTTTTTTAAATGCTAATTTCGAACTATAACGTCCCTGAAACCTATGTTTTTTTCAGTGAATTTCTAAGGTTTTTTAAATGCTAATTTCTAACTATGCCTACAGAGGTAGGACATGTGCAGAAAGAGGAAGAAAGGCGCAGAAATAAGCAAGAGAAATGCAGAAAGAGGCAACAGAAGTCCAGAAAGATGAAAAAAAGTGCAGAAAGAAGCAAGAGATATGCAGAAAGAACCAACAGAGGTGCAAAAAGAGGCCTTGTTGCAAAGTCATCCTGTGTCCCCAACTTTTTTCTGACTGGTACTGGTGGTAACTGACTCTGACTAACCAGGCCCGGAGCCAGTGTTATGCTGAAAGACACTTAGAATACAGTGAAAACACCTACATACACTAGGGTACACTATGGGTTTGGGTACCCCTGTGATTGACATGACCTCCCTGTAAGGCACTAGTACATAATAGGGCAGGGGGATTAAAACTACCTCTAAGTCAGAGGTGCAGAAAGAAGCAAGAGCAGTGCAGAAAGAACCAACAGAGGTGCAGAAAGAGCCAAGAGGGGTACAGAAAGAGGCAAGAAAAGTGCAGAAAAAAGCAAATGAGGTGCTGGAAGAGGCAAGAGAACTGCAGAAAACGGCGAGAGGTGCAGGAAGAGGCAGGAGAGGTGCACAAAGAGGCAAAAGGGGTACAGAAAGAGGCAAGAGGGGTGCAGAAAGAAGCACGAGAAGTACAGAAAGAAGCAACAGAGGTGCTTAAAGAAGAAAGAGGGGTGCAGAAAGAGCAAGAGAAGTGCAGAAAGAAGCAACAGAGGTACAGAAAGAGGCAAGAGAGGTACAGAAACAGGCAGGAAAGGTACAGAAAGAGGGAACAAGGGTGCAAAAAGAGGCAAGAGAGGTGCAGAAAGAGGGAAGAGGGGTGCAGAAAGAGGCAAGAGGGGTGCAGAAAGAAGCAAGTGAGGCGTAGAAAGAGGCAACAGAGGTGCAGAAAGACGCAAGGGGAAGTGCAGAAACAAGCAAGAGAAGTGCAGAAATAGGCAAGAGAATTGCTGAAAGAAGCAACAAAGGTGTAGAAAGAAGCAAGAGAAGTGCAGAAAGAGGCAAGTGAGGTGCAGAAAGAAGCAAAAGCAGTACAGAAAGAACCAACAGAGGTGAATAAAGAGGCAAGAGGGGTACAGAAAGAGGTAGGAGAGCTGCACAAAAAGGCAATAAAGGTACAGAAAGAGGCAGGAGGGGTACAGAAAGAAGGAAGAGAAGTGCAGAAAGAGGCAAGAGAATTGCTGAAAGAAGCAACAGAGGTATAGAAAGAAGCAAGAGAAGTGCAGAAGAGGCAAGTAAGGTGCACAAAGAAGCAAGAGCAGTGCAGAAAGAACCAACAGAGGTGCAAAAAGAGGCAAGAGGGTTTCAGAAAACAGAAGGAGAGGTGCACAAAGAGGCAAGACAAGTACAGAAAGAGGCAGGAGGGGTGCAGAAAGAAGGAAGAGAAGTACAGAAAGAAGTAACAGAGGTGCTGAAAGAGGCGTGAAGGATGCAGAAAGAGCAAGAGAAGTGCAGAAAGAAGCAACAGAGGTACAGAAAGAGGCAAGAGAGGTACAGAAACAGGCAGGAAAGGTGCAGAAAGAGAAAAAATGGGTGCAAAAAGAGGCAAGAGGGGGTGCAGAAAGAAGCAAGTGAGGTGCAGAAAGAGGCAACAGAGGTGCAAAAAGATGCAAGAGAGATGCAGAAACAAGCAAGAGAAGTGCAGAAACAGGCAAGAGAATTGCTGAAAGAAGCAAAAGAGGTGTGGAAAGAAGCAAGAGAAGTGCAGAAAGAGGCAAGTGAGGTGCAGAAAGAGGCAAGAGAGGTGCAGAAAATGGCAAGAGAACAGCAGAAAGAGGCAAGAGGGATGCAAAAAAGGGAGGAAGGGTGCAGAAAGAAGCAAGAGAGGTGCAGAAAGAAGCAAGAGAATTGCAGAAAGAAGCAAGAGAGGTGCAGAAAGAGGGAAGACGAGTGCAGAAAGAGACAACAGGGGTGCAGAAAGAGACAACAGGGGTGCAGAAAGAGGCAAGAGAGTTACAGAAAGAGGCAAGAGAGTTGCAGAAAGAGGCAGTAGAAGTGCAGAAAGAGGTAAGAGAGGTACAGAAAGAGGCAAGGGAACTGCAGAAACAGGCAAGAGAAATGCACAAAGAGGCAAGAGAGGAGCAGAAAGAGACAAGAGAGGTGAAGAAAGAAGACAGTGAGGTGCAGAAAGAGGAAGAAAGGAGCAGAAAGAAGCAAGAGAAATGCAGAAAGAGGCAAGAGAGGCACAGAAAGAAGAGAGGTTTGTGCACCATTAGTACCTGTTTAACACCCACATTTTGCAATAAGTAACACGTGACCCTTCCAGCTTTGCAAAGGGCCTTCCACCATGCTGTAACACGTGACGCTGCATTTTTGGGAACATTTGAGCTGTTTAAGATAGAAACAAGGCTTTTTTTGTTCAAATCTGCAGATTAGGCAGCAGATGATGGAATATTTGGCAAATGCAGAAAATGTTTAATTATGTGAAAATTGGTGCAGCCGAACAGTCACAGAATTCCAGTGGCCCTGCTCATACCTCCGACTAGGTCCAGAAGTGCTCCTCAGTGGTTCTTTTTTTTTGTGTCTCATTGAGTTTATAGTTTAACTTCTATGGAAACGAGGAAGACTAAACCTGACGTTACCACAACACAGACTACAATATCACATAATTACTCTCCAAAACACATAATCCCACTCCAAATAATTCCTATACACTAAATACCACATACTTTCTATTCACATAATTTCACTGCACAACATACCACATAATTCCACTACACACAACGTACTTCCACTCTACACCAAAAAACATTAGTAAAAAACTTTTACATTTACAACGTCAATAGCTCTAACTCTCGCAAATGCGAAACCTATTACATTGCAAATGCTTCTTTAACTAGTAGTCACGTTTGCAGAGTGGTGGAGAAAGGGTGCTGGGCCTCTGACCAGCGCTCAGGAATTCTGCTCTGTAGGACTTACAGGAGGTACCAGGAGGACTTCTTGGCCCCCAAAGTCCCTCAGGAGTAAAGTGGACTTCAACCCCCATCCCGTAGTGTGCCAGGAGGCACGTTTGCAGAGTGGTGGCGAAAGGGGGCGTGGCCTCCGAAGACGTCTTAGCAATCCCATTGTGTGGGGCTTACTGGAGGTAACAAGAGGGGTAGTTGGCCCCCAAGGACGTCCTTGGGGGCCAACTACCCCTCCTATTACCTCCAGTAAGTACCACACAGCAGGATTGCTAAATTTTCATAGCAGGCCACGCCCCCTTTGCCCACCACTCTGCAAACGCACTCCCTGGTGCGCTCTTGGATGGGGATTCAAGTCACCTTTGCAGCTGGGGGTCCTTTGGGGCCAACTAGCCTACCTCTTACCTCCAGTAAGCCCCCCACACAGTGGGATTGCTGAGAGGTGGACACAGGCCATGCCCCCTTTCTCCACCACTTTGCAAACGCGCCTTCTGGTGTGCTCTTTGTTGGGGGATGAAGTCCCCTTGCCTCATGAGGGTCCCTGGGGGCCAACTAGCCCACCAGGTACCTCCAGTAAGCCCCACACAGCTGGATTGCTGAGAGTGGTCCGAGTCCATGCCCCCTTTTTACACCACTCTGCAAACGCGCCGCCTGGCGCACTGCTGTTCGGTGGATGAAGTCCATTTGTGTCCTGAGGTCCTCAGGACACAAGAGGACCTCATCGCCCCACCAGCAGTGCGCCAAGAGGCACGTTTGCAGAGTGGTGTAAAAAGGGGTGTGGCCTCGAACTACCTCTCAGTAATCCCACTGTGTGGGGCTTACTGGAGGTACCTGGTGAGCTAGTTGGCCCCTAAGGACTCTTAAGATGCGAGGGGACTCAATCCCCCAACCCAAAATGCGCCAAGAGGTGCGTTTGCACAGTGGTACAGGGAGGGGGTGGGGCCTCCAGCGCAATGCCGTTTTTTCTTCACTTTTCCTATTTTTAGAAGGGGTGCAGTGTAGCCCCCCTTCTCTTACTATTGTTTGGGCCCTGGGGACCCCATCCCCCAGGGCCTTAGCCATTTTTTTACTTTAAAAAAACGGGAAGGGGCCACATGGCCCCCCCTTCCCTGGGCCTCTTTTTATTCAGAAGGGGGGCCGCATGGCCCCCTTCCCTGGGCCACTTTTGGGTCCGGGGACCCCATCCCCCGGGGCATGGCCAATGCTTTATGTGGTTTTTTTTAAGGGAGGGGGTCCGAGTGGTCCCCCTTCGCTGGGACACTATTGGCCCCGGGGACCCCATCCCCCGGGGCTTGGCCAATGCTTTTTTTTACTAATTAGGGGAGGGGGCCGCATGGCCCCCCTTCCCGGCCACTTCTGGCCCCGGGGACCCCATCCCCCGGCCCTCAAGTTGGGGACTGTGGGGGGCCCAATGCCCCCACGGTCCCAGCCGGCTCCCCGCCTCCTGCGGGAGCCGGCATTGCTTTTGGGCAAGGGGAGCTGCTAACATCCAGCCCCCCTTGCCCAAATGCAATTCTGCTTTGCTTCGTTGAAGCAAAGCAGAGTTTGCTATGACAGGGCGGGAGCCGTGCTCCTGCCCTGTCATAGCAAACGGCAATGTCCCAGGGGTGGGTACCCCGGGACATTGCTGGAGCCGGCCCTGGGGGGTGGCGGTCCCCAGGGCCAAGGAGGGCTCCAGGAGGGGGGCCACCTGGCCCCCCTCCCAACACATTTAAAGCCCCAGGGAGGTGGTGGTCCCCGGGGTCCGCAATGGACCCCCGTACTTCAATTATGTATGCCTCAGGGAGGTGGTGGTCCCCAGGGCATGTGGGGGGGCTCGAGCCACCCCACACAAATTGTTTTTTTTAAAAATCAGAGCCCCGGGGAGGTGGCGGTCCCTGGGGCTGCGGGGGGGCCGTGTGCCCCCGCATTTATTTATCAAAGCCCCGGGGAGGTGGCGGTCCCCGGGACAGCATGAAAGGGGCAGGAGCCCTCCCCCATGCATTTTTTTTATAAATAAGCCCCGGGGAGGTGGCGGTCCCCATGGGCCCCCGCACCATTATCTAATATTGCCCCCGGGACCTGGCCCACCCAGAGGCTTTAAGAAAACAAAGTGCGGGAGACCGCACTTCATTTTTAAAAAAATGTTCTTCCGGATTCGCGCGCCCAGTGCGACTATGGGCGAATTTTTTATTTTAAATGCTTTTTCTGGGCCTGGGGGTTCCTGTGGGACCCCCTGAGCAGGCCTAGGGGGTCAGGGTGTTTGTACCCTGCCCCCTTTACTTGTTTTTTAATGTTTTTTCACCCTTTTTCTAGTGACTCGGTTACCGAGTCACAAGATGGCTGCCAACACATTCTGGTTTGGAGTGTTGGCAGCCAATCAGAGTGAAGCTCGTCCTCAGGAGGGTTCGCGAATCCTCCTCGGTGCTCAGATATCAATATTTTTATTTTTTGAATTTCTCAGCAACTACTGAATGGATTTACACCATTTAAAGTACGCTTTCTAGACCAAGACCTACCTTTTTGCCAAATTTGGTGTAATTCCGTTCAGCAGTTCGGGCTGTAGCTTTGTCTAAAGTTTCCTATGTAAATGAACATGGAGAAAACGCGTTCTGGGACCCCCTTTTTTCTCGGCCCCCGCTTGACGAATCACACTGAAACTTTCAAGACAGGAGCTGACCGGAGCGCCCCATTAGTTTTGAAATTTTCGCCAAGATTCGTCAAAAGGCGCCAAAGATATTGGCAAAGAAAAAACGCTTTTTGAATAGAAACGAGGTCCTAACTATAACTACCTACTGGCGACCGCCAGTAGGTTATTTATATATATATATATATATATATATATATATATATATATATATGCATGTGTTTGTGTGTGAGTCACATAGGGTTTCAAAACACCCTAAGAGTACCTCCTAATTAGTTTAGGAGTTGTAACCCGCACCTCAACATGATGTTGTGGTGTGAGCAGGAACCCTATGAGAAAGCAGTGAGGGTTCTTTTCCTCCCTTTACATCTTAGGTTACACTCATATCCTTTAGTTTTTTGTTTAGACCAGGGTATTTAATAGTGGTTGCCTAAAGTATTTGTGCAACACTTCAAACAGTAAAACAGTGAAAACATCACACAAAAAGATCCCACAACAGGTAAGAATAATAAAGCAAAATTTAATAATCAAACAAGACCAAAATGACAAAACTCTAATCAGTGGAATCAGAGCTATGACTTTTTGAAGAGGACTCTCTAAAATATCTCTTAAAAGCAGAAAGTACCAACCACGGTTATCTGGTCACGCTGAACCAGGTCAAAGTCAAAAGTTCAGGCCGACTGCGATGGAGCGCGGGTTGGATACAATCCCAGATTAGTCCCACTGAAGTTTACCTTCTAAAATTTTGTGCCAGAGTCCCATTCACGTTGGAGAGGGTCGCAGGGAGCAGGGAGAGCGTTGCGGGCAGCGGTTGGCGTGGCGAGAAGATCAGGCCGGGTGTCACATACGGATGGGCTGGCCTGGCCTCCAGAGGCTTCAGAGGCGAACGATGCTCCTTGTGTGAAAAGACGGTCTGGAGGTGGCTCGTGATGAATTTCGGTGAGAGAGGTGTGGTTCTGGTGTGAAAAGCTTCATTGCAATAGCCCTTGAGCCACACCAAGGGTTCTGGACCTGACAAGCACCACCTGGGGAACAGGAGCTTGCTGCAGCTGTGTTCAAGAGCTGGCTGGAGAGCCTTTTATGTCCCTGGTTCTCAGATCAGGAGGCCAGCAGAGTAGCCCTATGAGTCACTCCAGGGTCCTTGGTTCAAGAAGAAGTTGCAGATCCAGTTCTTCATCCCCTTGGCAAGAGGGCAGCAGGTGAGCACAGCAGGGCAGCTGTTCCTTTAGAACAGCAGTCCAGAAGAGTGGCAGTCCTTGTAGCAGCACAGAAGTTCTTCTTCCTGTCAGAGTATCCACAGGTCCAGATTCTACTGAAGAGTTGGTGTCTGAGGTCTTTCCTTTATACCCTGGTGCCCTGGTGCCCTGGTTCTGGAAGGTGAGAGAAGCTTCTAGACAGTAGCTTTGAGGTGCACGGAATTTCCTGCCTCCCCTGCTCTGGTTCCAAGCTGGCTGAAGTGACAATGCATTGTTTTTAGGCCTTTTGTGTGAAGTCAGAGCACGGCTATTCAGGTGTAAGTGGGGCTGTGCTCAGCTCCATCCCCCATCCTGCCAGAAGATGACCCACTCTGGCACACCTACATCCTCTTGACTGTCTGGGAGGAATTCACAAAGATTAACTCCCAGTTACACCCAGTTCCTGGCCAGGCTATATACACAAAAGCGCTAAGTTCTAAGGGCAGAAAAACAGCAACTTTCTAAAAGTCTCATTTTTAAAATTGTGAACAAAAACTCGATCCCACCAATAAATAGGGCTTTTCACCTCAATTCCAAAGACACCAGACATAAACTGGTTATTTATTTCCCCATTTAGAAATGACACTTATAAAATGTAATAAGGCAACTCCAAAGTCCCATGGGAAAGATAGGCTGTGCAGTACTGAAAAATGGATTTAAGAGTTTTTCACTACCAGGACATGTAAAACTTAAAACTTTACAGGGTCTAATACTACCCTTTAACCCTAAAATCACCCAATTGTTACCCCTACCTGCACCTAACCCCTTTGTTTTTAAATAACATATACTTTTTCTTTATTCAAAAAAATATATATAATTACCTGTGTGGTCAAGCACGATGGGGTAAAGGAAGCATGGCAAAGTTAAAAACTCATTATATGTACTTACCTGCGTTGTACTTACCGCTGGAGTGAAGACTTCAGGGTAAAGGCAATGTGGGGTAAAGACTGCGGCGTAATGGTAACACACAATTCATTGCTTCTTTTACAGCAGTAGATAATTCTAAATGTATAATTAACAGTTCCTAGAACTTCCCATAAATTAATAAAAAACACACTAGATGGTCAGTACAACATAAAACACTGTTTCTGAAGACAATGTTTAAATTGTCTAAATGAAATAAATGAGGTGAATATAAACAATAACTTACCACAGTAAGAGCAAATTCTAAAAGCATCCAACTATCTGTAAAATATTGTGCAAGACCTAGGCCCAACCATTTGATTAACATGTCCAGAACAAAACAGACGGTGAAGAAGAAATCCAGGTATCTCAATGCCAGCTGCATAGTGTTATTGTTCCTTGCAAATTTATCATCCACTGTCTAAATGGGAAAAAAAACATAAATTAAGTTGTATCCCAAATGTTTGCTCAGTAATGCTTTTTCCAAACAAAAGGTATCCTGTAAGGAAGTGAAAACTGTAATTTTAGGAAATGTTAAATTATGTTTTCACAAATGTCATTGCTAATGTAATTGTTGATTTCATAAGCAATGTTATGTTATGTTATGTGTTTTTGTAAAGCTCACTATCACCTGTGAGGGTATCCTGGCACTGGTGTGTGGCTAGCGCTGCCTAGTATATCTTGGCAAATTGAGAAGCTAGGTCCTTGGTGATGTCATGAGTGAATAAAGGGGGGAGTTAGAGTTACACGACTAATTTAACGGGTGATTTTCAGAAGTTTAGAGATTTTTGGTATTAACCATAGTGCTACTTCAATTCAAAGTTTTTTCAGTGAAGTTGAAAGGTTTGTATATTTCAGAGAATTATTGCTTCGAAGACAAACTTTACTCTGCCTTTATTAAGGTTTCCCTGTAAAATGTATTAGAATGCAATGCTATACTTGGTGAATGACTATTCTACATGTGTAACGCACATGAATTTCACAAGACTTTTAAGAATGCACCAGAAGCAGTCCATCTTAACTAAAAGGGTATCAGAGTATGCTACCTAACATTGTCATTTTAGGTCTCCCTGAGCCATTCCCGGTACCATTGTTCAGGAGTAACTAGTCACTTGATCCATGTGCTGACACCCAACTATAAATGTCAATGACATAGTCCACTTAGGAAATATCCAATGGATTTGTGTACAAATTTTAAGGAAGCTCAGATGGAAAAGCCGAGTTGATCAAATTCTTCATCATTGAGACTCAAGTACATGTGATAGCTAGTAAACTGGCCAGCCATGCTCAAATATCCATCACTAGTTGCTGCAAACAAAATCTATGTCTTTTATGGATTAAATTTGAAATATTTCTTGTCCAACCATGAGCTATGTGCACAGCTATAGCTCCATGTTGAAAATGTGCCCTTTGTGTAGGGTCATCTGGGATTCTGTTACCTTTTTTGCTGAACCTTATTTTTGCTGCCTATAGATCCCTATAGACTTTACCCCTGCTAACTAGTGGTAAAGTGCCTTTTGCTCCTCTTTTCAATATGGTAAAAGTTATGTACACCTGAATGGTTATTTAATTTGCCTATATGTCCCTAGTATATAGTACCAACTATACCGAAGGCGGGTAAATTAAATACTACCAGTGGGTTGCAGCACTCATTGTGCCACCGACTACGGTACCTCCAGGCTGCTATTGTAGCCTGGCTGTGCAGTTTAAAAACTGCAAATTCGGCCTGTCAAAATAAACCCTTTTGACAGGACTAAACCTTCATTTTTAAATATTTATAGAACACCCCTAAGTAGGCCTAATTGCCCATAAAGGCAGGGTGCATGGTATTTAAAAGTAGAACAAGTAAAGGTTTAATGCTAAACATGTCCTTACAGTGACTTCCACCTTAAAAGTATTTTCACTGTAGCAAGGATGGCTATTCCATAGTAAAGCACTGAAATGCAACATTGAAAACTTATACAGTAGCTCAAAGAATGGGACTAGTTAGAAAATGAATCAAATAACTATTTTAATACTTATTAAAAATCCAATTCAATAGTGAAGTTGTATTTTTCAGAATATTATGGAAAAGTAACTTTCAGAAAGTTAGCTTTGCAGTGCCTGAGGTCCCTGGAAGTTAAATCTGCATTTGTTCTCCCACTTCGGCAAGCCAGTGATTAGCATTTAAATAGGTATGAATGAGGTGTGGAATTTCCCCCAGGAGCAAAACAAGAGGCTGACCTAAATGGCAGATATTACCCCTCTGAACCTGATAAAATATGTTAGGGGGCTGAGAAGATCATTTTTTACATGAAAGTGTCAAGTTCTGCTTGAATATCATATCCTGCTTCACAGGTCTGCTGGGGTTTTTAATATGACATTTGGGGTGCACTTCACAGGAGGGAAACAAAATGCCAAAACAATTTGTGCATATCCACTGAGGTTGCTGAAAGCTCAGCTTTGTTAAACCAGACCTCTTTCCCTGAGTTTGTTGGGGGTACAGGACCTGCCTACAACTGGAATTTAGTGTTAGATATGGGAGGACACCAGGATTACCATAGTATGCTTCCCCTCACACACATACACACAACGGTCAGAGCCCAATTTGAGTGTGGCTGAAGACATTGGCCATCTTCAAAAATGCCAAAAGTGGTCGGACCTTCCCAGAGGTCCTTTCCATGCTCTATCTCGTGCCGGGCATAAATGTGGCATCTCTAGGCACGCACTTCAGAACACTCCTGGGCCTGAGGAAGATAAGAAGAGGACTGAACCTGCTGTCTGCAACAGAAGAAGAGCACAGGAGGACTGGAGCTGCTCTCTCTCTTGTACCCAGGACAAAGAAGTGGGCTTCAAGGGGGATAATGCTGACCTCCTTTTAAAGCTACATGGACACAACAAGCTAAAAGAGGCATTTACCTGCAACTACCCATCTGGCTAGTGGCAACTGGACCTAGACTGGACCCTAGTGTTTGTCTCTGCCTGCCACCCTGTGAGTCTCTAAGTACCTCCCCTGATATCCTGGGGTGCTTTAAAATTGTACTCCTGTGGTGCATAAGGACTTACAGGACTAAAGTCGGAAGGTAAAATCTTTGACCAGGATAACAGGAATTACTGTATTCGGCCCACGTCCCATCAAGGTCACCATCAAATTGCAACCAGGTTCTGTTCTACCGCAACCTTTGACTATCATTGGCACTTTGTGTTTCTAGGCACTATTTCTACTTAAAACTTTAAAAATACATCTCTTTCACCCCCTCCCCCGGTATGGGATTTTTGTCATTTTTATATCATATTGTTTAAAACATTTTCTACATTCATTTTGGGATTTTTATTGTTTTGCATTTTGACTTTATTGCTATTTTAGTACTGCATCACTACTTTACACATACTGCATCACTACTTTACACATTGCTTCTAAATTAAGCCTATCTGCTCTGTGCCATAGCTGCCAGGCCGTTAGGTTCAGGTTCATTTGGTGACTTTAGGTGTTCACCCTGACAAGGACTATGATTATTATTTGAGTTGGGTCCTCATCTATCTCACCTAATAACCCAATTTCTTGCACTCCAAATTCACAGGCATATTTCCACATGCTCGGGTACATACTAATATGCCCATGCAAAACCCTGTACACTTGGTGCAGCTCTATATGTATAAGCTGATGAGCTATATTCTATATGCTCAAAGCAGCATGAACGGCGTGTCTAGGATCTTCTTCTTTCAGTATCGGGCCCTGTTATGTGGTGCCTTCATTTTGCCTTTGTGTCAAGGATCTCAAACACTCAGCAAGCATTTTTTCAAAAAGTTTAATCTACGCACTGATTTCACCCGACTCTTTTCACTTGAAGATCTTCGCCAGTCTATCTAATCTGGATTGACCTTTGGCATAAATATTCACGAACATATCCTCAAAACATTGTTCTTCAGAGTCCTAAATACAATATCTCGGAGTACATTCCCGGAGGAATTAATCTTTTATTCATGCCTACAATGTGCAGCAGGTCCTGACTATAAACGTGAACCTTCAAGACATTTTTCTGATATATCCATCCTGTGGCTTCCTGATGAAGGCAATTTGCCGAAACGTGCCTATCCAGATATATCAACAATTAGATGAATGTATGGGTATTCATGAGAATCAGTTTCTGTTGTAGAGTATATATCCTGTTTATATCATGTATAAAAGAATTCCTGATAGTCAAAATGTATTTCTATTCACACAATGACATTATTTATAAAATTAAAATGATTTTTCTATTTTTGTATCAATATAATTGTATTGTTGTGCGTCCCTGATTTTGCCCTTATCCTGAGTTTATTATCTCTTGCCTGAAGTTGCTTTTTGAAATATATTTGTTCCATTTTCTTCTTTGGGCAAGATAGCTTGTTGCAGGGGACCCCTTCCTTTTTGAATTTACACATTGAATTTAGAACAGAAAGCATTAACATCCATATTTGTGACACATGATAACTTCGGAACCCCAGGGTATAGGGTTTATCAGGTGAGATAAATATCACATTCCATTCCGGGGCACTCATATTTGCTGCTTTGGACTCATGTTAAAAACAAGTGGTCACATTCACAATTTTTTTCTGAGTGAAAATCGACCCTCTTTTGAAAACTCCAGAGTATGGTTCATTTATACATAAATGGCCTTAAACAGATAGCTATCAGATGACACTTCAAAGAAGAGGTCAACAAGCAGAGTTTGAATATGAATTGCTTTCCTCTTGCTATATTGATTAGTCTGATTTTGCATATTCATAATTCAGTATTTGAAAGAACGAGGGAAATGGAACAATTTAAGGGTAGTCATCCTAATCGGTCTTGATCTATAAGCATGAGTTGGTAGCTGACTCAGGGCTTTTCTCTATTTCTGTAAATTAAACTATGCAAATAAGAAGCAGGGAACTCTTATGGCTAAAGAGAAGCAGCCTCGATCTGCCCCTTAGTGAGAAAGGGAGCTTTCCAAGGTCTCAAACACATTTCAAGATTCTTCAATATCTTGATAAAAATAATCATACCGATCATGCAGGTGGAGCTACTTTGTTTTTATTCTAATCACAACTAAAATGTTCTTGTATTGCCTCTTGTGAGTTTCTATGTTCCTGATTAAGAAGCTTCTCAAATGTAAATCATACAATGGTGAATCAAGAAACTATTGGAAATATTAAGTCAAAAAGAGTGGGTCTGTTAATTGCTGGGAATGAAACCATTTTGGCTTCTGATACAGTCAAGATTCAGACTAAGAAACTGAATGTAGTTTTGGTAGACTAAAGGAAATGGTTTAAGGTGTTCTTTTACTACACCCATGGACTGATACATATTTATTAAAAGTTTGGCTTAAGCCTGAGAATTTACTTATAGATTTTGGGGTCTGCCTTTTGCCACAGAAATGCTGTTCAGTGGGCACTTGTTAAAATGGTTATAAAAGAAGCGGTTTTAAGAATTTGAAGTAAAATTAGGCACAAGCCTCTGCACACAGGTACGGAATCAGACACCATATCATGTAGTACATATTCTAGTACTACACAAAGTAGTTAAAAAAAAAAAATTAAAAATATTGCAGTCTCAAGCCTCTGCCTGTCCCAAATGTATATGCGTGAAGGTCATGTAGGAAACAGCAGAGTGTGGCAACATGTAACTAAACATCGAAGTACAGATTGGGGGGTTCCCACCTACTCTGCAGCCAAAAAGAGACCCAAGATTAGTGCAACTGCCATCCAGATTTCACACATTACCGCCACCCATGGCCTAACAGCTTGTAACTGGAGAACCCAGTCGGATCTTACTGCCAAGCCAACCTTTAAGAGGGGTGACTACTCTAGTAACATTGATTACATATTACATATTTCTCAACCTTACGATCTGGCATGAGATGATGGATATGGAAATTATTGGTCGCCTGGAGAGCAGCCACTTCCCTTGCCCTTATACTACAAGGGACCCACATCAAGGATAGAGCTAGGATGGGGTTAAAATCCCTTAACACCGTGGCCCTGAGCAACAACAGGTGCAAAGTAAAGTGGGTAAATATTGCAAGCAATGAACCTTCATTGAAAGAGATGTATGGTGCTGCTAATAGTGCACTAACTAATTGTATAGATCAGGAGTGGCCGCTAGAACACGTGAATGGTTTGACAAAAAATGCAGTGTGGATAAACACAGCCCTAGTGGAAGCCTTAAAAAGCAACTTGAGGCTAGATATTTGACAAGCCATACAGAATAATGCCCAAGCAATTAAATTCAGTAAGCCCCAGCGGGAAGCCAAGGTTTGGGAGGATCTGTTGGAAGCAGGTAAGGGGAGGGACGCTAGGTTGTTCTGGCATTTGGGTACACACAATGGCTGCAAAGAGTATGCTTCACCTGAATGCCACATCTCCGAGGCTGATTGGGTGGAGCACTTCATGACCCTCTATGCAGAGCCACTCCCCAAAACACCCCCAACTAACCCTAATGCCCAATTTGAAAGGCCTTGGTTTCTTCTCAATGGCCAGTTCCCTAGAAGGGCTGAAATGGAGGAGGTAGTGTCTTTTTTTTTTTTAAACCAGATTTTACTGGGTTTTCAAACAGTCATAGAATACATTAATTCCATCAAAGTTATGCATGTACAATTAGGCATATATCCTCTGGTACACTCTAATCTTAATACTAAGAAACTTGCCCCCTCCCCCTCCCTCCCTTGAGTTGCAGTCGGTTCCAAATAAATGTTTTGTCAAGCATTGCGCGCGCTATGGACCTTGCTTTGATTCTAGGTGTTAAGGTGCACATGTAGCTATAATGGCCTCTCTAGTCAACCTGTCCCTGGTCTGCCACTTAACTTCCCCCCTATTCTCGGTCTGGTGCTACTGGATCCATGCTCGTTAGCTGTTAATTCTCCCATTAGGTGCTCCCATGCTCTCGCCCGGTCTATGTTACCTATACCCCGCCTCGCTTCTCTATTTAAGAGTCTTCCTTCCGCCCCCACCCATTTTTCTAACTCCTTTTTCCATGTTCCCACCCGTGGTCCCCCTGGAGTTTTCCACTTCCTAGCTATTTCCTGTTTGGCCAGATCGTATGCGAGGTCTTGGAATTTCCCGGTCATTTTGTCTTTGGCTGTGTGTGGGAACCACCCTAGCAGGTAGTGGTCTGGGGTTTGCGGTAGCTCCTTGTCGCCTATTGTGTGCCGTACCTCCTCTCAAAATGTATGCAGGGTAGGGCAGTCCCAAAACATGTGCAAAATGTGGGCTTCTCTCTCCCCGCACCTAGGGCATGCTGCCGAGTCTACTCCAAAGTACTGCCTTATTCGGGACGGGGTAAGATATGCTCTGTGGAGCACGTAATAGTTTATTATTTTGAACCGCGCATTTCTGGACGCCTTTGGGGTTCTTTCCACTATCATATCCCAGTCTTTCTCCGGGATCTATCTCCCCAGGTCCTCCTCCCATTGCACTCGCAATCGGTCTAACGGTCTGTGTATGTCCTGCTTGATCGCCTTGTAAAGGCAGGAAACTGTTTTGATCGTTCCTGCCGAGAGTGCGACGCTGTGGCATCCCGCGAGTCCCGGTAAAGGTCCCCCACCACTTTCAGGCCCGCCTCTTCCCAATACTCCAGCCCCACCCAGTGTTCCCCCTGTGGGAGGCAGCGAAGCAGAGCTATGGGTAGGTCCGGGGAATAGGGTATTCTAGCACCCACTCGCCTCAGATACACAGCCCAACAAAGCGTCACCACCCTAGTTTCTGCTGTGTCTCCCGATGTGTTCCTCTGTACCCTCAGTAGTATTTCGCAAGCATTGGGGTGGTCAGCGCGAAGGGGCACCACTCTCTATCTGGGTTCCTTCCGGCCGCTAGCCACTGGATCAGCCAGTACAGTTGAGCTGCTATGTAGTATCCTTCGAAGTCTGGGAGTGCTAAACCTCCCTCAGCCATGGGGCGCTGCAACGTGGCCAGCGCTACCCTCATGCGTCCCGTCCCCCAAAGGAAGGACACAATCATTGAGTCAAGGTTCCTAAATGTCACTTGCGGTATCCACACCGGAAGGGTTCCAAAGAAGTTCAGCAGCCGTGGTAGTGCCACCATCTTCAGAACTGCTATTCGTCCAGCTACCGAGAGCGGTAAGGTCCTCCAGAAATCTATAGAGGACCGAATCGAGCATATCGCTCTACCCACGTTGCCCTCTAACAGCTCAGCGGGGCCCTGGTATATTTTAACTCCTAAGTACGGCAGGCAGCTAGGCTCCCACTGTAAGTTCCCTAGGTCAGGCAGCAAGGGTCTGTTGGGCGTCATGGGGAACAGTTTCAATGTCTGCCAGTTGACCTTAAGACTGGATAGCCTGCCAAACTGAGCCAGCATGCACCACGCTCCTGTCAGCTCCGTGGATGTATGGCGGAGGAACAACAGGAGATCATATGCATATAGAGCTATGTAATGCCTCATGCCTCCGATCCACAAATCACTGTAGTCTTGCCCGCTCCTCTGTCTGCAAGCCAGAGGCTCCATGGCAAGAGAGAACAGCAGTGTAGGCTGTATAGTCGTGTGTCGGTTTCCCAGGTTTCGGCACCGGGACAATGAGGGCCTCCCTGGTGCTCTATGGCAGTATTCGGGTGTCGCGGGCCACCTGATATAATGAGACCAATCTGGGGGCCAGTTCCTCTGCATTTGCCTCATAAAATTCGGCTGGCAATCCGTCGGTGCCAGGGGTCTTGTTACATGCCATACACTTAATGGCAGCCCTCACTTCCTGTAGCTCAATATCAGTTCCCAGGCTATCCGTCTCTACTGGGTCCAGGCTTCTCACCAGCAGGCCCTCTAGGTATTCCCGGGTCGCCGCTCTGTCACAGTATGTTGATCTCTTATACACCAATTGGGGTGAAGGCCAAAAATTTCTTTTCTTGTGTCCCCTCACTCACCCAGGGTTGCCCCTAGGTCACATGCTTCATCATTGGGGCCATCCCAAACATCTACTGATTGGGGCGTGCTGCGAGGGTAGGGGGGAGTGGTGTAAGTGATGTTTTAAAAAATTACCTAACTAGTGAGCTATTGTTTTATTCCTGCTCCTAGTTGGTAGGGATAAAAAGGGGGTTAATAAAAGGGAAATGTAACTGTTATGTAATTATAATCCCTTGTATTATGTCAACATGTTTCAAGGTATCCCCTAAACCTTTTCTTCAGGACAACAAAGGGACCAGCCCTTTGTGTACCACTCCGTGCCGGACCTATAATAAAGTGAAGTGAAAAATTATTAATGCACTAGGAGCAGGAATAAAACAATAGCTCACTAGTTAGGTAATTTTTTAAAACATCACTTACACCACTCCCCCCTACCCTGCACGACACATAGCCTCACAAGGTAAGTGCTCCTACGTAAATCCGCAAGTCGCAGCACGCCCCAATCAGTAGATGTTTGGGATGGCCCCAAAGATGAAGCATGACACCTAGGGGCAACCCTGGGTGAGTGAGGGGACACAAGAAAAGAAATGTTTCTTTTCTACCAGTAGAGGTGGCCTTCACCCCAATTGGTGAACCCGCCCTTGTTTCTTGGCTAGGTTCTTTTGATCCGTCACCTACGGATTCTTTTTGATGTATTCTGATCACACAGGAGGGTGAACCTAGCCCAATTCTTCTCCTCCCCCTTTTTCTGATTGATCTCTTATACATCCCAGCCTAATATTGAGCGAAAACCTCATTAATCTTTGTCTGCACATAATGTCTGACGCCCTCTTAATATTCTATTTCCACCAGCGGGGGGCCTCTACCTATTGGATTTGCCAACCATGCTAGGAGGGACCCCGACATGTCCCTTTCTGCGTGGGTACGCTCAAGATATTGTTTGTAGTAGAAGCACCTGAGTCTCTTAGTCTGCCTCGCCTCCTCCTCTTTAGCCTCAAGTACTGCGTGTTGGAGATCTTGGTAGTCTGGTCGCCTGTGCTCCAGGCCCCTGAGAATCTCTTCCGCCTCCTCAACCTCCTTTAGGAGGATGCGCCTGACCCCCGTGGCATGCGCTATGCACTGGCCCCACAGCACCACCGTGAAGGCATCCCACTCCGCGTGTGGCGAGGAGGCCGTCCCTGCTTTGTCAGTAAAGTATTGTGTGATTTTACCTCAGATCTCTTCCTGGAAGACCTGGTCTTCCAGGCCCTCCGGGCGGAGCCTCCAAGTGGTAATCGCCGGTGTGGGGCGTGTCCATCCCAGTGATAGCACCGCTGGATTATGATCTAATAATGTGCGTGTGAGGTATTCTGTGGTGAGGACACAACTCTGTATATCTGCTGTGCTTAGGAAGGCGTCCAGTCGCACGTGTACTTCGTGCACTGTGGAGAAATAGGAGTAGGCCCTATCTTGGGGATGTAGGGTTCTCCAGGTGCCCAGCAATCCCCAGCTTCGCTGCCACGCACTAAAAGCTTGTGAGGCACGCGCAGCTTGGGAGCCTCGAAGTGGAGGGTGGGATCTGTCCATGTGCGTATCGTCTACACTATTAAATTCTCCCCCCACTATGGTGGTGCCAGTCAGGTATGGTGCCAAGCAGTGATTCAGTTGGGCAAAGAAGGTTGACTGCTCTGCATTGGAGGCAAAAACATTCACTATATTTAGTTTGCGACCCTCTAATCGTCCCCGAACAGCTACATAGCAGCCCTCCGGGTCTACGAGCGAGTCCATAAGTTGAAATGGCACTCCTGCTTGTATCCATATCAACACGCCCCTTGCGTAGGCCGAGTATGTGGTGTAATAGGTTTGGCCTCTCCAGCGCCTCTGTAATGCAGCCCCCTCCTTTTGCGTCAGGTGCATCTCCTGCAGTAAGGCTATTTGAACCCCCCGCCGCCGGAGGTAGGAGAGCACTTTATATCTCTTCGCCATTGTGTGCATACCCCTGATGTTCCAAGTCATGCATTTGTACTTCTGTGTGTCAGCCATACATTAGTGTCCCCAGTTCCTCCCTTACCCAGATCTCTGCTGCTGGCATGTACTTCCCAACAGTTAGTGGCTTCTTCTGCATACAGTGCAACTCAAGGTGTCCCCCCCTTAAGAACAATAAACAAATTCCCCAACTCCCACTCCCCAGGACAAATATGTAAACGCCTCCCACCGAAATTTGGACAATAAGTCCGCAAGTGACTGCTTGCAGTTCGGTCAGTCAAGAAGGGGGGGGCGGCCCGCCGCTCCTCCGATCCCCCCAGCCACCACTCAGCCCAGGAACCTCAGGAGACCCCCGCAGTGTCCTCCCCATGGGAACCCCAATACCTTATTGTTGGGTCAAGTGCTTCATGTGTCTCTCTGGGTCCCTTTTTAGGCCAGCGCCGCTTAGCGGGTTCTAGATAATGCCATCTGCCGTCTGCAGTGTTACATCTGGGAGTACCACACTCAATGCTTCCGACTCACTAGACCCTTGTTCGGAGCCGGATTCTACCACTGCATCGCTGTCCTCAGGGGGCGTGTGGTCCTTCTCCTTCCCGCTCATCAGCGCCACCACCTTCATTGCGTTCCGTCGTTCCAATTGCGTTTCCTCTTGCGTGGGGGCCAAGGCCTCTCTTATGACCCACTAATTGTAAGAACATCTCTCTCGCCTTAGTCTTTGCCCAGGCTCTCGTGGTGGTCCTGCTCCCTCGTGTCTCTCCAGCCATTCCCAGGCCTCCTGTGGGGTCCGTAAGAATTCTGTTCCACCCGGTGTATTCACCCGCAGTCGATTTGGGTAGAGCATTGTGTATTTGTAGCTTAATTGGCATAGCTTTTGCTTCGCGCTCTGGAAGGAGCTCCGTTGCTTCTGTACTTCTCTGGAGAAGTCCTGGAAAATTTGCACTATAGTATTGTTCACTTTTATGTCTCCCTTTTGGTGTGTTTGGGTTAAGATATGGTCTCTGTCCTTATAGTGAAGTAGCTTCGCTATTACCACCCGGGGTGGAGTTCCTAGTATAGGCAGCCTCCCTGGTACACAGTGAGCTCTCGCCAGTGCGTAGAACCCTGATAGCCCCTCCGATGCCACTTCGGTACATAGCCATTTTTCAAGATAGTCCACGATGCTGGGGCCCTCTACTTTTTCGGGCAGACCCGCAATGCGAAGATTATTCCTGCGCAATCTATTTTCAGCGTCTTCTGCACGGAATTCCAGTGTGCGCACTTTTGTTTTAAGGGCTACCAGTTGTTTTTTCATTGCCGCTATGTCTGGCGAGGTTTTCGACAACTGGCATTCGTTCGCTGATACTCGCTCCGTTATGCGCTTGTGGTCCTCTCTGAGGATGCCCAGGTCTGTACCCAGAGAATCTATTTTGACTTCCAGCCCCTCACTTGTAATATGTCTTAGAGCGTTGGGTCTGTCGGGCGTTCCGTTTGAGATTGGGACTCTTCCCTCCCCTCCATCACTTTCTGCGCTGGGGCCCGTTCTTTGTCTTTCTTCTTCAGTACTTTCCCATCGTTCTCTCCAGATCTGCACCTCCCCCCGTGCGCCTTGTGCTCATGCATCATCTTTCCCGGGTGCTTGATTCTCAGTGACTTGGCGTCTCCTGTTATTGCCGCTCAGTTGCTGGTTCCAGCGGTTGCAGCCTGCAGGTCGCGCTGGCCCAATCAGGTCCGTGCCTGCACTATCTTCACGCTCCCCGGACCAGGTTTCTGTGCTGGGGCCCACAGCTGCAGTCAGGGTCCTCAATCCGGTCCACCCGCCACTCCGCAGGTGGTCCGCGCTCTTTCAGGCGCTAGCCCCTGTGTTTCTCTCAGGACTTCTTGCCCCTTCTAGCCCTTTCGGTGAGGGCCGGCCAGGCAGGGGCTCGCTGGCAGGGGGCAGAGTGATACTGCCGCTCTTCGTGAGCCTTGTAGATTATCTCCGCCCTTGAGGACCCTTCAGTATCGGGGTTCAGCTTCACAATTAGCACGTGCTGCGCCTTCTCCTTTCTGCCTCTTTCTCAATGTCCCAGTTTCGGGTGCATACCCAGTCCACTCCTAGGGCTGTGCCCTGCCTGAGTCAGTTCCTGCTGTGATTGTCCCTGCACATTTGGCCACTTTACTTTGGGGGAGACTCGGTCTCGAGTCTCCTCTGCCAGCCCCGCCACCCCGCTATAGGCCGGGCCCACTCACCGCAGTTCTGGGGCCTGAAAGTCTCTGTCTCTGTGCCTTTGCCTCACCGTCTTGTCCTCTCGATCCCCAGGTGGCCCGCTTCATCCTTTCCGGTATTCATGGGCCGTGCTGGGGCAGTTGTGGAGGCCCCCTTCTGTCTCCTTTCTCCTGCCAGTTCCAGGGTCTCCCGTGATCTTAGTGCCTCCTCCGCGCCCCATCAGCAAGCATGCATGTTGCGTCTGGCCTAGTTCTTTACTCTCAGGCCGTCCTCCTCGTGGTTCCCCCTTTCAACGTAATAGGGCCCGCGGGCCCGCTGTCTTGGGCCTCCGTCGTTTTCCCTCACTGCAGTCCCCAGCTGTGACACGTCTCACCTCCGCAGCAGCCTTGCTGCCTGCCTCAGGATGGGTCTTCCAAGGTGCCTCCTAGGCCCCCTCATGGCTCCTGCTGTTCCGTTGCCTCTCTCCGCCACACTCTCTGGTAGGGAGGGGGGGTGTCGTTGCTCAGAGGGCAGCCGCCCCGTGCAGCATGATGTATCTCAGGGGTTCGCCGTTCCAGGCCTTTGTCATGTCCCTTCGCAGGAGCGGCCCTGCTGTCTTTGTCAGGAGCGGTCTTCTGGAGTGTCTTGCAGACCCCCAGGAGGCTCCAGGTGGGTTGGTGCTTCGCTCCCAGCGCTCTCCAGCAGGGAGGGGAGGCTCAATGCATAGCCCACAGCAGCGGGAGCATCTCTTTTCCACCAAGCACCTCACCGCTACCCTCGCTCTCACCTATTTTTCTGCTGCGTTGCTCTTACTGCTGTCCGGCGGACATGGCCATTTTAGGAGCATCACGGCCGGGGCTTCATTTTCGCCGCTCGGCCATCAATTCCTGCCAGGGAAGACATTTTCGCTGGCAGCAGCAATTGCATTACACTTTACGCATCCATGGTAGTTCCCTGCGAGGGTTTTTCTGCGTTGGAGATCGCAGGATGGCGCTGGATGGCGGCCGGCCGACTGTAGCTCACGAGCTGTGCTGCTCACTCCATTGGTGTCAGGCCACGCCCCCGAGGAGGTAGTGTCTTTTACCATCGAAGAATCCTTCAATGCATTAAAGGACCAGAAAGTGGGGAAAGCTCCTTGCATTGACGGTATCCCTTTGGACTTGTTCTGTGCTGAACCTCTGATATGGGCTCCCTATATAATATCCTGCTCAATGCAATCACAGTGGGTGCCCCTATCCCTAACTCATGGAGAGGGGCCGATATAATACCTATTTATAAAAAGGGTTGACTGCAAGAACCTGGAAAGTATCGCCCCATATCCCTGATCGATAACATCCAAGAAATATACAGCAAACAACTCCTGGCAAGACTTTGTGGTTGGATTAGATCCAATAAGGCCCTATCTCACTTTCAAGCCCGCTTCATTCTCAAAACAAGAACTGTGGACCAGATTTTTTGTTTTTTGACCTTAAAATGGAAAGTTGTCGACCTGGAATGGGGGATGCTCTTTGTCGCCTTCGTTGATCTTTGTGCAGCATTTGACCTTGTTGCAAGGGCAAAACTTTGGGCGGTCCTTACGAAAATTAGGGTTTCCTCAAATCTATTGATTTTGATTCAGAATCTTTACACTGCTAATTTTGCCAGAGTCAGATGGGACCCATGGGGGGAACCACAAAGAACCTTCCAATTTTTAAGTATTCAGAAATGAAAGTATACCCCATTTAATTAATTGTGTGAATGATGCTCCCAAAATTGCCGGCTACAAAATACCAAGCCTGCTATTTGCAGATGACATACTTCTCTTATCCTAAACTGCCGTGGGTCTTAACGTCCTTTTGGTCGGAGAAGTTCAACAAATTTTGTAAATACCACAGCCTTGAAATAAACAAGTCCAAAACAAAATACATGATATTCACACATAGCAAGAAAATTAAAGGGAATGCGCCTCTATATGGAACCAAATTGGACAGGGAGATATAATTTGACTAACTAGGGGTGAGGTTGTCTGACTCCACTAGTTGGTCAGCGCAGAAAGGAGAAAGCTCTCTGTCCCTTAACCACAAAGCCGGGTCTATCGCCAGATTTGAAAATAAAACCTCTTTCTATCCCATTTCACCGGCACTGGAAAAATATAGGGTTCAAGCTTACAGTGCTGCTCTCTATGGTTCAGATTTGTGGGGCTACTGCAATCTTGATGTGTTAGATAAAGGTGAAAATTCCTTCTTACGATCTCTACTGTAGCTACCAAAAGGTACACCACTACTTCCCTTAAGGTTTGCCCTAAATGTTTGGCAAATTTCAGACACAGCCCATCTTAAGCCTATTTTATTTTGGGCAAGGATATGGACTTCCAAACAACCTGCACCATATACAGAATGCCTTACGGAAATCTTAGCTCACCACTTGGCCTGTAGGATCCTGTGGATAGCCCATGTTAAAGTATGGCTGGTTAAGCTAGGATTGCCCAACTTTTGGCTCCAACCAATATCAATGACCAGCAGCTCCTGCGGTCTTATTAAGGACCGCTTCTGGAATGTTGTCCTTGGCTGTAAAATGTCTGCTGTTCCTTCGGGCAGTCTAATGGACCAGTACCTGTCTTTTAAATGTGGTTTTTATTTTAAAGATTTTATGGACTATGTGAATACGCCATTTTGTAGGTCTCTTTATATTAAATTTAGATGGGATTTTACCAGCTGCTTCTTTTACCTCCTCTTGGAAGAGCAATGTTAACACCTCCAGTCTTTGCCCCATGGGTTGTCAGTCAGTGGAGAATAATGAGCATCTACTATTCTTCTGTGGTGCATACACCAATCAGCGGTCCCGCTGGATTAGCCCTCTGTCCCCCCTCCTAGGGCTTGACAATAGGCACAATACCTTGAGAATTTGCAGGGCATATACTACGAGCTGTGTTGTTTACTCATTTGCCAGCTACTTAAACTCTATATGGGAGCTCAGAAAAAGAGGTATCAATACCCTAAAGCACCATGCACCTTAAGTTTAATTGAGTTTATTGTTCCTTTCAAGTGATTTTAAGTGACTTTTATGCTCTTGCACATGAACTGCTGCTAGATAATAGGGTTTTGTCACACGGCTCTATTAAGTTTCTTGTTCAGTGGAAATATAATTTTCTTTTAATGCGGTTTGTTGAATTGAAATGTTCATACTCCGTCATGTTTTTAAACCTTTGCTGCTATGTATTCTTTTATGGTTTTTTATGACTGAAATAAAGTCAAATGATGATGATTATGAAAAGCCAATGTACTTTTGACTGTGAAACATTGAAGCCATCATTTAATGTTAGAAGTATTCAGTATTTTCTGATGTTAATTACCTCTAGGAATGAGAGGGCATTAGTTCTTATGGTAGGGAACTTGAATGCAAAGGCATATAATTCCACCTTCGAAGACTATGAAGATTTTGTAAAACTAGAAGCTTTAAATAGTCCCAGCCACATATATATTAGATGCTAGAGGCTGATGCTACATGCTCCGACAACTTTTGCAGAACAAATTATTGTTTATTCTCCAATGGGAGAATTGAGAATGATATTCTGGCTAACTTATTCTACAAATGTAAGTCAAAATTATCTGCTTTACACTATGTAACTTTCTCTTTTATCATGTTTGGGCTACTCTCTAATTTTAAAGTCATTTACAACTCATTGAGCGACCATAACATATTTTTATTTTTAAGTTGACGTGTCCGTGGAGAGATACCTCCTTTGTAATTACCATGGTGTACATCTCTCACCGAACACCAACAATGGGCGTACCAATTGGAAAGAGGGTAGAGTAGTTGCTTTAAAAAAATGTCTCAATAAGGCTACAGACGTTTTAGGGTCCATGCCAGTTTTCCCTATAGAAAAGTATGTCTTTTGGATGAAATCATTTGTGAGGAAGAAATTGGACTATTTAAGGTGTATTCCAACTAAGCAATATATAGACCCTAGTCAAGATCCAAAGGTAATTAGAGATTTATGAAGGGTCATAAACTGAATGATCAGAGCTCAATTCCTGTCTTATTCTGCAGTAAAATAATTAAGCCCCTAAAGAAAAAAAGTAGCAGGCTGAAAGCAGTCCATGAGCAATACAAAGCTGACTTAAAATGGATAGCACTGAGAGAGGCAGTTGTCACTAAACACACTAGGAGTTTTTGATCTTTGGTAGTGGCAGCCTGTGAAAATAGTAAGGCAGCTACTCCATCATCCATCAACAGTTCAACCTGGATGCAGTATCTAAAGCAGACGTCTTCAATCTGTGGGGCGCGACCCTCAGGGGGGCCGTGGAGGCATGGGAAGGGGGTTGCCCTCTTCATTTGCTGAAAAATAACGTCCCAGACATTGTTAAAATGCTTTCCCTGGAGTTTTATTCAGGGACTCTCCTGTGCTGGGAAATGGAAGCCAGACAGACATCTAAACACGCCTTTTTACCAGTGTGTTGCTGGCCTGAACGAAATGCAAATGTGCACAACTAATTAATCTGCAAATGTAAAGGATTTGCAGATTAACTCGTTGCGCACATTTACATTTCTTTCAGGCCAGCAGCACACTGGCAGAAAGGTGTGTTTAGCTGTCTGCCTGGCTTTGAGTTCTCAAGGACTGGAGAGTGCTGTTGTAGTTAAACGACAGTGGCTTAAACAAAACGTGAGGGGGCCCCCCTGGAAGATATGTTGAAGGGGACCCTCACATGCAGGGGGGGGTCTTTGTTAGGCCCCTGGTTGCTGTGAGTAGCATATGCATCTGCCAAGCAAATGATGGCAGCAGTGACCAACGTTCAGTCTAACGCTGCACAGAGCCCCACATCCTTATATAGGATTATTTTTTGCGTTAAATATTTTGTGATTAGAGGAGCAATTTTTTGCATGCTATTTATTTACATTTGGGCACTTCTAAAGCGCTATAGCCAGCTAGGTACCTCAGCGCTCATTTTTCAAAGACCATTTCTGCAAATCACTAACCAGTCATATAAAATCACAGGAGCCTTGTAGTGGGAAAGCAAGGTGTTTAGTAGCTCTCTAGTCTAAATCTCAGCAAAGAGTGTTCTCTTCTCAGATTCAGTGTAAACCAGTTCTAGAGCATTGCTGCAGCCACTGAAAAAATCTGTCCCCATAAAGTTCTCTGAAACTTGGGAAGGGTGAATAACCAAGCTTTTTCTGGGCGTAGACTGCACTTAGGGGTATAGAACGTAGATATGTGGGTAAGAGGGCTATGTCTACCGCCATATAATGCTTTATGAACTAACCATATGTATTTAAAGTTCACCCCCTGAAAAACCTGAAGCCAATGATGTTTATTTAGGCACTTTGATAGTGACTTTGTTTTTTAATGTTTAGTATGAGTCACGTTGTGACATTTTGTACTAATTGCGGATTATTCTAGGTTTTTGCAGGATCCCCAGATGTACAGCATTACTGTAATCAAACCTCATAGTCACAAAACATTGAAAATTTGTATTCTTTTCTGGATGTTGAACAGAAACCTAACCCGTTTTAGTATACTTAATTGAAAAAAACAATTCTTAGTAACTGGGCAAATCTATTTATACACTGGTAGGTCAAAATTAAATTTTATTACAAGATTCTTTATCAAATGTACAAGGGTGGACTCTGATCTAAAGAGACGACTCCCACACTATTCACAGAGGAAGTGGTGCCAGAATTTCTACCTGGTTTTCCTACTATTCCTATTGTGCAAATCTTGTCTCATGTTTTGTAAACACTGAACCAAAACGGCACGGTAGCTCAGTGAGTTGAGTGTGCATTGCTGAAAGCTGTGTGGCTTGTAAATTGCTGGATAAAAGCAAGGAAACGTAATTCAGAGTTTCATCCATCTAAGGTTGTTAGAAGGCAGTGGCATTTTAAATGGGAAACACTATTGATTGTTTATTAAAATGTTCTATGTAAAAGTGCAGAAGAATTAGCAGATTGTTATACTGCTTTGTGATGGTGAGAAAGGAATGCCTTTGTATGGTAATACATGCATATGTATGTCCTTCCGAGCATGCACCTGATGTACCGACATGGCAGAGTTAAAAGCAAATTGTAAAATTGTAAAATAATAATTTCCGACTAGAGAGGAAGAGATTGGTAATTTAAAGAGGCTATATATTGAGTTCAGTCGTCCTGGGAGTCATTTATGGTTGTCAATGATAAGGACTACCAGGTTCTAGAAATTTTTGTCACGAGGGGGTCCTTACGCCTTAAAAATTTTGATGGGGGCTCTCGGCATCAAAAAGTTTGAAGACCACTGATCTAAAGGAACTGTATGCTGCTACTGATAATACCGATGCAACGGCTGTACGGATGGCAGACTACAATGGCATCGATACAAATGAATATGGTTCCCCATCAGCAGCTGCGATAAAAATCTGTATTCTGAAAGCATGTTACTATAGTGATATGGGGCCAAACAAAATCTCTGTCTCAGTTATATTTTTAAAAAAGTGGCTTTGCTGTGGTCCCTGATCTTTGCCCTGATTTTTAAACATTGTTACAAGAAGAGTGTAGTTCCACGATCTTGGCAAGGCAGTATTATTGTACCCCTGTATAAAATGGGTGATAGAGCTTCTCCCAGTAGCGATTACCAAATAGCACTCTTAGGTGCAGTGGAAAAGGTCTTCAGTAAAAGCGTTTTAGACCATCTGCAAGGATGGGTGGCCGATAAGGGTGTTCTCCTTAGGGAAAGAGCAGGGTTTGGGTCCAACTGTGCTACCCTGGATAATATTTCAATCGTCCAGGCTATCACAGAAAAATATGTGAAGACAAGAGATCAATGCATTTAGGCAGCATTTAGTGACTTCCCAACCAATTCTGACTGAGTTGATAGGTCCATGTTATTGAAAAAACTTTCTACACTGGGAATTCCTGGATGTTCACTCCATCTAATAGTGACCCTTTATTCCTCCACATGGTGCCAAGTGCCATTGAGAAGAAACCAAGGCCTTTCAAATAAAATACCAACAATAAAATGGGATGAAACAAGGCTGCATGATAGCACCTTTACTGTTTTCCCTATATGTAGTAAATCTTCCTAAGTCCTCTCCGTATGTGGGAGAGATCCCACCAAGGTAGGTGGTGAGGAAATACCTTGCCTCCTGTATGCGTATGACAATAATATTTGACTTGATGCCCAGGAGACTGCAAAAAAGGTTGGACCTCCTTAAATCCTTTGCTGAAGATCAGTTTCTAAAAATAAATATTTCAAAAAGTAAAATGTTAGTTTTTGCAGGAAAACATCTTGCAAAGAAAACAAAGTATATGTGGCTTCTAGAGTTGGACATTTTAGAGGTGGTTAAGTCCTACGTATATTTAGGGACATTTTTCAGTTCCAATTTATCTAATAGAAATCATATTTCCCACTTACACAATAAAGCAATGTGCCACACAAATGGACTGAGATTCTTTTTTAATGCCCATGGTCGCAGACATTTTTCTTTTTTAATCCAACTATATCACTTAAAAATTTCGCTTCAAATGCTATACGCGACGGACGTCATGGCAATTATTATTTGGTCTTTCATGAACTTGGCTGAGGGCAAACGTTTTACGGAGACTATGGGGCTCATTATGATGTTGTGACGTTCGCCACCGCCGAGCCGGCGGTGGCGACCGTCACGACATCGTAACGAGTGAAACCCCCGCGCCATATTACAATGGCGGGGGGTTTCGCGGCGGATGCAAAGTGCGTCCGCCGCTTTCCGCCGGTCGGCAATCGTTCCGATTGCCGGGCGGGCGGTATTGGCCCCTAATATGGTGGCGGTGCCTAGCAGGCACCGCCATCCATATTAGGATGGTGTGGTGTGAAGGCCTTTCCATGGCGGCGAAGCCGCCATGGAAAGGCTGGCGGGGTTGTTCTTTGGGGGCCCTATGCGGGCCCCCGGGGTGGGTGGGGGGTGCACTTGGGGGGTACCCATGGTATCCCCCTCTATTTGCATGCACAAGGTGGCAGGCACCGCTCGGTGCCTGCCACGTTGTGCATGCAAATGCACAACATGCCATTTTGGCATTGCGGCGGGTGCTGCTGTAAGCAAATATGCAGGATGCGACCGCCAGGGTGACGGTCACATCCTAATTAGCGGTGCGGGACCGCAGCACGTCTGGCGGGTGGTTCCAACACCGCGAGGATGGCGGGCGGACTCAGGTCCGCCCGCCATCCTAATAGGCCCCTATGTATCTTGCACTCCACTGCTGCCCTCCGCTTAGAACTAGGGCTTGCAAGCACTTTTGTCCAGGGCCTGGCGACAGTGTTATGATGGGGCCTCAGATGTTTTGATTTGTTCTGCATTCCGTCCATCAATTGTGGTTTTTTTTTGCTTTCTCGCCCTAGGTGCGCCAGGTATGCCCAGACGTGGGTCCTGGGCTCACTGTGCCAATGGAATCAAGCTATCCTGGCTGAAGAGGGGTGAAACCCCGAAACCGGTCATAGGATGCTTGTTTCCGGTCCAGGGAGGACCTGGCTTGGCAGTTCGGGCTGGACTGTTCCCATGAGGCACAGGGTCAAGACTGATTTGCATATGGCCAGGTCTAAACTGGGGTGGCATGGTGAGCAAAAGAATGATGGATTTAACCCAGATCTCTTGACTGGGGGTGAATGTTTTGATTTGTTCTGCATTCCGTCCATCAATTGTGTGTCTTTTGCTCAGATTGAGTCAATCAGATGTGAATTCCTTAAGCAGACTACTCTGGAGGGAGTTCTTTATCCAGCAAAAGCAAGACAATGTTTTTAGGAGGAATTTCTATACAGCCTTGTTGGAATCTGTGTCTATGTTGAAACTCAAGGTCTTCCTAAAAAAAAAAACAGTCCAGCTCTCAGCATGGAATTAGACATGGCTTCCTGTTGTACAAATAGTTTATATGATGTAATTCTGGCTTCCTACATGATGAAGAGAATACAACCATATTTGATATGGAATATAGAACATAGAGTCTGATGCGCGTTGCTCATTGTTAGACTACAAATGTTACGGGCAAGGTGCATTACAGGAGCATGTGATGGAATTAGCAGACATGAGCAAATATGTAATCATTCTACTCAGGTAATTTTGATCATGTGGTTTTTGTCTGCCCCACTTTGCACATATTACGTACAAAGGTTTTAAAATTGCTGTTCATTCGTAAAAATATTTGTACTGCAGTTTGTGCATTTTTATATAATCCAGAAAATGAAATGATTTGGTATACATTTTTTACATTTATTAACAGTTTTTTAAAAGCTATATTGACATTGTTGCATGTCAATTTTATGATATCTTTCTATTTGAAATGTTTGGCTCACGTTATTGGACAATGTGTAAAAACCTCAAAACGGTAGCATTGCACAGAGGTGTGTGAGATGCATATGTATAAAAATTGATCAACATAAATAATGTACACTATACCGCCGCAATTTTTCTATTGACCCTGAATAACTTTGTTTTACGATTAGGAGTATACTATTCATGTCTTGAGGCATAAAGGGGGGCTGCTATTGTTATTGTGTTGTAAATGTTTGGGACTAAAACAATGATGGATTTTGTCATTATCATTTTTTGATGTTCATTAGCAGCATATTACCACACTTTAGGTGTTTTATTGGTATTTTCCATCTCTTCAGTTACCTAAGAAGTACAGTACAGTGTTTTTCAACAATGGTGTAAGACTAACTTCGGAGGTTTTAGGGAGGGGAATGCTAAGACAATCATACACCGCAAAAGAGTAAAACCATTGTTATTCAAAAACTACACTTCTAAAGTTACTACTGCCCTAAGGCAGTAGCGGCTCCTGGAGGGAGTGCTGCGGGGCGGTGAGGCGGGGCAGGAGAGGGGCAGGGTGGGGGGTAGCAAACTCCGGCTTACTTCCGAACTGAGTTAAGTACATAAATAATGAAATAAAACGAATTACATGGTGCGCGCTGCATCGCCGATTGCGATGCAGCGCGCGCAATGTAATTCGTTTCATTCATTTATTTATTTATGTACTTAACTCAGTTCGGCCGTAAGCCGGAGTTTACTACCCTCCACCCTACCCCTCCCCCGCCCCGCCCACCGCCCCGCAGCACTCCCTCCAGGAGCCGCTACTGCCCTAAGGCTGAAACGGGTTCAAATGTATTCCTGCCCAGCCTTAGAGGAAGCCAAGCTCCACATACTTCTAACCTTTGATACTACAACACACTCCCATAGAAAGCAATTAAGTCAGGAAAATTCAAATAGACCCCATAGAAACAAATAATATTTAAATTATATTATTTTGAGAATTAATTATATATATTTTTTAGTGTTACAAAAATTATATAGAATCATTAAATAGTTATTTTAATATTTCAAAATGTAATTATAAAATAATTAAAAATAAATTAAACTTTAAAAACATTTACTAAAACATTTAAAATATTTGAAATTGATTAAACACAATTTTAACAAAATGCAGTATATGTTAAATACAAATTAAAATGTTAGGTTAGGAAAGGATTTTTTAAAATTATTGTTTAAAAGTTATGTATAAATGTAATTAATATATATTTAAAATAATTACAAATCCAATACAAATTTAATTTTATGGGTTAATATGCTGTAACATTTTACTTTAGTAGTTCTAGGTTTAAAATATCTAAAATGTATTACATTTATATTCTACATTATAATGTTTGTGATATTTTTAAAATAATAATGAACTTATTTTCCCTATACTTTCCATAGGGGGTTCTTTACCACAGTGGTGGAAACCTCCTGTGCGTGCAAATGTAGTAGTAGTAACATTATACTCATAAATCCTGTGGTAGGAGGCTACCTTCTGATTTGAAGGGGTGGTCACACATACTTCCACACCAAGGGGTAAATATACAGACAGAAAACACAAAAAAGTGTAGCGTTACCCCTAGATATATTAGTAAATATACATAAGAATACATGTACTTTCGAGGACTACAGTGATTGTTTTTCCCTTCCCTCGTGCCGATGCTGATGCATCTGCATTTGAGCCAGTTCCAGGATTTGCTCAGGACCTCGCCTGTGGATGAGCTAGTGCCCCTCCATCTCAGGCTAGGCTCGCTTCCACCGAGCGTGCAGGCTTGTAGGCCTGCAGACTTGTAGACCTGTAGAGTTGCACCCTGCTGTTTGCAGTTTTCTGGTTGCCACATAGTGAGTGGAGTACCCGTTGCCATCCATTAACACTACCCAGGACGTTTGGGCTGTCCAACTGAAGCTCTTCAACTTGTGGTGGTAAGTCACTGTGAGGTGGTGCAGCTTGATGGGCTTAAAGAGAGAAAATTCTAACAGTGGTGGTAGCAGTGGCTCTAGCAGCAGTGGTAGCAGTTGTGAGGGGTAGGGTTCGGCCTAGGCTTTGGTAAAATGGCAGCTCTGATGTGGCCAGTGGTGCCACCCTATAGTTTTCCAGGCTAACTGTTAAATATGAATTGTGGTTTTTGGTCTGCTACTACAGACAGAACTGCTTCATTGTTCAAAATAGAATCCGTTGAGTACGGTTGCTAATTGAAACATATAAAGATGCTGGAGGTAAAGTATTTATTAGTTTTTAACTATACGTGGAAGGGTCTGTGGAACACATTAAAGGGAGCCTCATGGTTGTATGGATAATCGTTCCGGAATCAGACAATAGGCTTCCGGATTTTACATAGAGTCACACATTGTTTACCTGACATGTTTTGTGTGACCTGTGACCTATGTTGAATTATATATTTGTATATTGGTATATTGATACAACTATTCGATCAAAATATTTAAGCAACTAAAACAATAGGAGTGGATGTAACAGAGAAACCGAAATAGAAGGCAAATACGTAAGAACAAGATTATAAACGTAGGATAGGGAAAAGCCTTTAACTTGACAAATAAAAGGGGCCCTTTCTGTATAGTAATTAGAAGAGTTGTCTAACTGGGTAGTTAAAGTTGCAATTGCAAACATCAAGGCACACAAAGAAAGAGGTATGAGGAGGTGTGGTAACATGGATGAAAAGGAAATGAATGAGGAATTGTTAGGAAACTCGGATGAGGTACAGCATTTTCCAGTGGATGAGTATGGAATCAGAAGCCTAGGTAATAGAGTTATAAAAAGAAACATGACAACAACTAATCTAAAAAAAAGGCATCAAAGTGTAAGGTAAAACCAAATTAACCAATTCTAAGGTTGGATAGAATCATGAAAATGGTTAGAAATGATGAGATCTTGGAACCCGAAAAACAGGGAAGGTAACCATAAAAATGAAGCAGATGAAATACATGACACAAATGTTGAAATTAATAATGAAAGAAAAGAAAAAATGATCAAAAATATAATATTAGTAAAGATGGTAGAAATATTATCGAGGGACTGAAACCAAGTAAAGACCTTTTCAAAAGTATTGCAGTTCCAAAGGGCCAAAAGACATAAACGCTGAATCCAAACATGAAAGTAACTTTGAATTGCCCAAAACTTCAAAAGTGAAAATTTAGACCATAAAGGACTTTTTTCCTAAAATCAAATCTGATGAGAAAGTGCTGATTAATTCGAATCAAGACTGTGTGGCTAGCTGCCTTGGATGGAAATTACGAAACCAGGAAAAATGAATAGACAAATGCAAATCACACAAAAACAAAAATTCAGGTTGGAGTCTATACAAAGCATGAAACCAAAGCAAAGGGGCATATTCTCAAGGACTTATCGCCGAGTTAGCGGCACTTTATCGCAGCCAAAGTGGCGATAGATTTATCGCCCCATTCACAAGCTGGTGCTAACAGCCGATATCGCCAGTTTTCCTGCGATAGCAGCCGCAAAAAACATCGCCGCGGATGCCACCGGCAACTAATGCTAATGAGATGCAGAGCAGGCGTTCCTGTGCAAAAAGCTGAGAAAACACCACTTCGCAATATTCTCTACGACCAGCCAGATCGGCGATAAGATCCCAAAACAGGCGATAAGGCGCGTTAGCAGCAGGGATTTAACACCTGCTCTTACCTGGTGTTAAGTCGGACGACAACCTGCACCACAAAAGGGAGCCCAGACCAGAGCCACACCTGAAGAACAGATGCCATGGAGCTACTGATCATGCAGCTCGGAGCCCCAAGAGGGCCACAACACCCACCGCCACCACACCCAGGCCCGCCACCCCCTCCGGACCCCCCTGACCCCCCCCCCCCCGGACAACCACAGAGGCAGCGCAGACAAAGACAGCGGACCTTCAGAAAACGCACCAGCCTCACAGACTTAACACCAGAGGATGTCATTGCCCACCACAGGCTCAAAAGGACAACCATCCTCCACATCCTGACCATCATTGCCCACAGGCTGACGGTACCAACACAGCAGACAACCAACATCCCTCCGCAGACAAAGCTGCTGGCTGTGCTGCACCTGTTGGCCTCTGGTACCTTCCAACCAACAACTGCCAGAGTCGGGGGAGTCTCACAGCCAGCCCTATCCAAGTTCCTCACACCTGTCTTGGATGCCATCATCAGCTTGGTACCCCAGCACCTTTACTTCCCACACACTGCATAGGAACAGCTGGAGACCAAGCAAGGCTTCTATGCCATAGCTGGCTTCCCGCACGTGTTGGGGGCAATCGACTGCACACATGTACTCCTCATGCCCCCTGCCGCCACTGCACACAATTACCGCAACAGGAAGCACACGCATTCCATCAATGTGCAGGCAATAGTGGACCACCTGGGACTCTTCACCAATGTCGTCGCCAACTACCCAGGCAGTGTGCATGATTCCTTCATCTTCCAACAGTCCATCATCAACCAGCGCTTTCAGGATGGCACCTATGGGAATGCATTGCTCGTTGGTAAGTACCAAATGAACACACCACACACCTCAACTACACAGTCATGCAACTCACGACTCTGGGAATGCACACGTTACAAACTCACATACAACATGCCAAACAACATGCCCACCTACCAGACACGACAGCACAACTTACTGTGGTAACCTGGGCTAGCCATGTACACAAGCCATCAACGGCATGGCACCTCAGCCACACAATAGCAGAATGTGGGGAGAGGTGGGAACCAGCCATGTGCGAAGGAGGCAAGTGACCCATGAATGAGAATGTACACAATGCCAAGTGTGGCGTGGATGTGCTGGTGCATTTTCCCGCATGACGCATGGGAATTGCAGGCCTGTCGCTGGTTATTGCTGATTTTTGTATCGCGATTTGGGGCATCGCAACTTTTTTCGCGTTCGTGTTTCGCATTTTTTCGGCGTTATTTGGCGCGTTATCGTGAGACTATCGCATGGTGCCGCCGGGTTGAGAATACAACGTTAACACGGTGTTATTTTCCCGCGATGGACTGCGATGTGCAAAGTTGCGTTAAGCTAATTTTGCGATAATTATCACACGTTCTTGAGAATATCCCCCAAAATACGAATGGAGTTGCATCGGATGTTTTGGATGAATATATATGGAGGCGTTTTCTGAAAATAAACAGAAGAATGCTATGATTGATTAAAAGGACTACCATAGCATTAGTGATAAGACCATTTTTGATGGTAACTAGGGGAACGATAAAGATGGTAATAGATGAACACCATTATGTTCAATAGCAAAATGTAGGAGTCCAATTTAAAAAAAAAATGAATAAAGGATTTACAAAAAATTAAATGTCTGCTTTTTTCTTCTACTGACATCAATTGCCATGAGGAAATGGAAACCTTATCACTGATAATAATAAAGACGATAGGACACAGCATTTCTAAAATGCAGACGCCAGTAATAGTTTTGAGTTTCTCAGTGTTAATGTCAACACGGTGTGTTTTGGAGTCAATGTTAAAGCTGTTGGAAAAATTTGTGAGTGATTCCGATCAGAAACTGGATCGCCTCACATTAATATTGAGTCAAATAAGAAAGAACTACTCAAGTATAAAAGATAAAAAGAAACAAACTGAGTATAAAAACTGCGGGATAGAGGAAAAGTATTCAAATATTGGTGTTAAAAACAGCAATGTGGATTTGAATAATTCAACAAAGAAAAAAGAGAATACGTTTATAAATATCAATAACAAAGACTCTCTAGAAATGATCATATAGTAAATAAAAGTCCTTTAAATCAGGTGAGATCAACTATTTATATGAATGAGAAATTAACTGAGCCTGGATTTATTTATAATCTTTAATGGTAAAGCGCGGGCACAATATAAATTTAAAAACTGAAAAAATAAACAATATAAAAAATACCAATCAGAGGAAAAAAAAAGGTTACTTAAAAAAAGTGTAAAATTAGATTTCTAAATGGTAATGAAAATGATGAGGGAGTTCGAGAGAACACGATAACTAAGTATCAAATCCATTGGCAAATTCTGTTTGTCCAAGAGAAATTTTTCATGAGATGAAAATTGGTGAATAAGGAATTGATGAAGCATTTTCAAGTCTATGGGCTGTTAACAGGGGTGAAGTAAGTTGCAGTTGCATAGCAATAATGTGAAATAGACGAGAGAGTAAATGTGGAAGAGATGGAGACAAATGATGTTGCTGAGGTAGTAATTAATGAGAAATCTAAATGATCCAACATAATATCTCAAAATAATGAAACCTCTGCTTACTGAAACGGTTTAATCTTCGAATATATTTACCCGATGAAGAAATTGGAAGTTTAAATTGCTGAAGGCAATTAACAATTCTGCACTCCACCTGTGGAATATATGATCTGGTGATATCAAAAAAGTGTGCTTCCCTGAAAACAAGAATGATTGGATGATCTTTTTAAAGTCAAACAAGTTTCTGTTCCCTGGGAATCATCGAAGTAATACTAAAAGCCGCTGATAATATTAGGAAGCTAGACTAAAAGTGGTCCGTGCCATTCACCCTAAATCTGGCCTAAATTTATGTGCACGGCCCAGAATGGACACTGATTTCTACCAACGACAGCAGCAACGAGCAGACAGACAGCTTTCATGGGAAAGGGCAAACCTGTTCCTCTCCTTGCCACGCAGACAATTGCAGCTTTGTGCATCGCCTTGCCCTGGGTCATGACGGATGACGCAGCTCGCTGAGGCACACCAGTATGAGCCACATCTACCTCAACTGTCTCCCTGTATGCTGCTCCCCTCGAGGAATGGAGAGGAGGTGAGCAGCATACAGAGGGGCCCTCAGTGTCTATATCAGAACCATAGCTGCCAAAGTTCCACATTGCTATGTGTGACATTTTTATTATTTCAGTATAATTATGAGTGACATTTCAATGACTATGAGAGACACTTTCTTGCGAGCAAAAATCAAGCAATGAAGACGAGGGAAACATATAAATATCAGAAATTAGACTCATTTGAGCAATGAGAAATTCTAAGAAGATCTTAAAACTGTTGCAAACGCCTGCGGAGGCTGACTCATAATTAAAATGAAATTATCAAAATGTTACAGATAGCAATCTAAAACCTTGTCACCCATGGACATCTAGAAAGCAGGTCACACGGCTCACTAAGAATTAACACCAATAAGAGCAAGGACCTGCGTTTAGACTGTAGAACTACTGGAGTGAAGCTGTGCAAAAAGTGCCACTGACAATACAAGGCAACAGTTTAGTAGAGAACACAGATCTTTACTGCAACATGCCCCACCAATGTAGAAGGGGTATTGATGGGTGCACATGAGGCATTCAGAGATGTGGTGGGCCTGAGCATCACCAGAGCCTGCCCTGATGTCCTGGCATAAATATCTCTAGTGTCACACAGTGTGTCTGCGTGATCCAGCGAGTGATAAGTTACACACCAAGGGGCCCATTATGATATCGGGCGGATCGCCACCACCGGCCCGGCGGTGGCGATCCGCCCGCCAGATGCTCCCGTTTCACCCCCCGCCATATTAGTATGGTGGGGGGCACCACGGCGGACGGTAAGACCGTCTGCCGCTTTTCCGCCGGTCGGATTCCCGGCCGGGCGGAAAAGGCCCTCAATATGGTGGCGGTGCCTTGCAGGCACTGCCATCCATATTAGGATGTGCAATTTTAAAGGCCTTTCCATGGCGGCGATGCCGCCATGGAAAGGCATGTGGAAATTGCTTTGGGGGACCGTTACAGGCCCCCGGGGTTGGGGGGGGTGCGGGGCTGCACTTGGTGGGTACCTATGGTACCCCCTTCATTGGCATACACAAGGTGGCAGGCACCGCGCGGTGCCTGTCACGTTGTGCATGCCAATGCACACCATGCATTATTGCATTGCGGCGGGTGCTGCTTACAGCACCGCCCGCCGCAATGTAATATATGCGGGATGCGACCGCCAGGGTGGCGGTCGCATCCTAATGGGTCTAGCGGGACCGCCGCACCTCTGGCGGTCAGTCCCGTGTACGGTTACAGTGGCGGGCGGACAAAGTCCGCCCGCCATCGTATAGACCCCTAAGTGTAAATACACCAGATGACACTTCTGCAAAGATTTAAATGTGTTTTCTGTCCATGGGCAAGAAGTGAAAACATGTAAACAGCACAGAAGCAGCATTATCGGAAGTCGAGTATTCTGTCCGCCCTGTATTGCTGTTTGAAACCTGCAGAACAGCAAGTGTCGAAAGACCCTTAATCCAACACCCCATCTTCAAATCCAGACACATGCAGGTAAGTGCAAAAGTAGTCTTACTCGAGTGACGGTCACCATGCACGCTAATGAGAGTACCTGTCTGTGAACTGATGGCACTGCGGCTGTTCGGAGAGAGCTCAAATAATAAACCAGACGAGGAGCATCACTAAACTCGATGCCGCTCTCTCGGTCCCACGTGGGACCTGGGCCCAGACTATAAAGCTGCCTCAGGCCTTTGCCATAAATTAATTAGTCAGCTGACTCCGGCCGCCACCGTCTGCACATGTGTGATACCATGATTGCTGGTAAAGCCTAAGGAGAGCCTGTGAGAGACACATAGCGGTCACAGTCAGGCAGGCTGACTATTATTTAAAAAATGTCACACCAGTATAATTAAGTGAGTGTCCCCGGTGTCCGGTGCGCCGCCTGCTACTACTGCGAGTTCAGATAGTTTAACATTTACTTGCAGAGGTTAATAAAATAAAAGAACAGCGAGTACTCTGTAGCATACAGAAACCATTTATGTAATTTTAAAAACACACTTACTGTATATATGCTTTGCCAGTTCACCCTACAGCGGAGCCCCTCTTCCTGCTGCTGAGTACATCTTGCCACTCACGCTGTCAGGGCTCCACCTCCGTAAGTGCTCTCTGAACAGATATCAACTTTTCCAGTTAGATACTGTCAGAGTTATGACGTTCGTCGTTTCCCTTCATGCGAGAGAAACTCTTGCAAACAGGTTTTTTTCTGTCATATGACTCAGCTCGCAAACCAGCTAGCGCGGAGCAGCGCCAGCCCTTCCTCAAAACTTCCCGCTCTCTGGCAGCTCTGCAGGATGTGAGTGACGTCCCCCTCGGTGCCTGACTAGTGATTAACTACTTCGGATCATGGGGTCATGACGTCAGGCTATCGGTCAGCGGCGCTCTAGTGAGGAATCACGTGAAGTTTATACATGTTCCCTTGTCACTGTGAGCGTGAGCCTGCCAGCACACACTTAGCTCACAGTGCGAGAGCCAAAGCTTGCTGCTGGGGCACAGCGCGCCCAGTGCACACCACGGGTGGCGTGTTGCGTTGGCACTTTAAGTGACAGCTGAGGCACAACACAGTTATGCGTGACAATGCATTTCAGTGCAGTAATGTGGATTACCACACTGAAATAAGTTAGTCTAACACCTGATGCGTGGTACTTGGCAGGACTGCAGAACACGACCGCTGCTCCATGCACAGTGTCGGCTCGAGGCGGCATGGCTGCCGACTTGCTAACAGGCCGGCACTAAACCCATCACCACCACTGGACCATCATGCCCTCGGGGAATGGCCCCCCCTAAGAACTGGTGACATAGCACCTGGGGACGCATTGGGGGGTCACCCTGCCTGACACTCCCGGCTACCCGTATGTTATGTTATGTTATGTTATATGCATTTGTAGCGCGCTCGGCTACTCCAGAGAGTGTCCCGGCGCGGAAACCTGAGCGGATCATCAATCAGAGCTTAAAACAGGAAGGTTTTCAAATTTTTTTTGAAAGTGCGGTAGTCTGGAATACTGCGAAGAGCCAAGGGCAATGCATTCCAACCTAGGGCCGCCTTTCGAACAAGGGAACAACCACCAAGCCTTTGCCGAAGAAAACGTGGAATCTGGACCAATAATTGAGAAGAGGAGCGCAACTGTCTTGTCGGCGCATAAAAAGAGAACCTCTTTTGCAGGTAACTAGGTCCCCGGCCATAAAGGGTATTATGGGCAATCGACAAGACCTTGAATTTGATCCGCACCTCCATCGGAAGCCAGTGCAGGGAGTGCAGATGGAGGCGTACGCTACTCCGCCTGGGAAGATCCAGTAAGAGGCGGGCCGCCGAATTCTGCACCACCTGAAGCTTATTCAGCAGATAGCTGGGGGTCCCTACATACAGAGCATTAGCGTAGTCCAGGCGAGACAAAATCAAAGCCCGGACCATGGTTTCCCTAGCTGCCATTGGGAGAAGAGGGAGAAACTTCCTCAAAGATTTTAAAATCCCAAAGCAGGACCCCGCCAGCTTCTTGATATGGGTGGCAAAGGTTAAGTTTTCCTCAAACCATACGCCCAGGTTTTTAGCGGCAGCACCCAACAAGCACGGCAGTGGAAACCCTGAGGGCCACAATAGCTCTCTAAATTTGGAAGGAAATTTCCCATACAAAAGTATTTCGGATTTCTCTTCATTGCATTTTAGCTGTGCCTGAGCCAGCCAGCGAAAAACCGAGAGTAGGCAGTGTTGAGCAGAGGAAACATCAGCATCGGCACCCTCCCAAGTAAACAAAAGCTGAGTGTCGTCCGCATAGGCAATCACCTTAGCCCCAAGCTCCTCCGCTAGATATATCAGCGGGGTAACATAAATGTTAAAGAGGAGGGGGCTAAGGGACGAGCCCTGCGGGACCCCAGTAGCTACTGGTTGGGGAGAGGAGGCGCACGGTGGAAGCCAAACCAGCTGTGACCGGTCCGTCAGAAAGGAGGTAAGCCAGCTTAAGGCCGAACCAACAATACGAATCTCTGAAAGGCGAGCAAGAAGTAGGGAGTGAGGCACCGTATCGAACGCCGCCGAGAGGTCCAGCATAATCAAAGCTGCCCTCCCGCCGGCGTCCAGACACTCCCGGATTGCCTCCGACACCTCCACCAGCGCAGATTCTGTACTATATGTGGCTCGAAAGCCTGACTGCGCTGGATGCAACAAACCAGCACCTTCCACATAGTCCGTGAGTTGTCCTGTAACTACCTTTTCACACACTTTGGCAAGACTAGGCAGAAGGGAGATTGGACGATAGTTGCCAGGACTCAAGGCATCTAGTGAGGGCTTTTTTAAAAGGGGAGAATCTTAGCCTGTTTCCAGGTGACCGGCACCCGGCCCTCCGACAGGGACATATTGACAATATTGTTGACAACTGTATTGATGGTGTCAGTGGATAGTGCTAAAAGCCTAGCTGAACACGGATCAGTGGGCGAGCCTGATTTCAGACCCTTAAGAATTTTAAGGGTACATGCCAACTCTGCTGGGGAGAAGGCCAATAATTTGGAAATAGGGCCAGGAGGGGACACAGGGGAAATGGAGAGAGCTAAAGGTTTCCTAGAGCCGACGGAAAAGGTCGCCTGGATGGTCTGGATCTTGTCCCGAAAGAACTTAGCAAGAACATTACACCAGGTCTCCGACACGGGCAACGAACAGACCAGGGCACAGGGAGCCACAAAACTTTGCACTATTGAGAATATTTCTTTAGTGTTATTATTTGCCTGGTCAATGCGGGCGGAATAATATCTGCTTTTAGCTCCCGCAATCGCCCTATAGTAACTTTTTTGTTTAGTTCTAAGAGCAAGTTTTGCCAGCAGGCAATAGTTATTGGAACGCCACAGCCTCTCCAATACCTTACAATCATGTTTCAAAGAATGGAGCTCAGGCGAGAACCAGGGTTTAGAGGGGGACTCTCTAGCCAGTCCTGGAGCGCATGAATGCGAGAGCGCGGTCACAGAATTGGAAATCCACTCCGTAAATCCCGCCAAGTTCCCTTCCAGATCCTGCGAACAAATGGGTCGAGAGGAAGCCAAAGCGCTATTAAACTGCAGGGGGTCAATTTTTCGAAAAACTGGTGGAATGTTGGACCGCGTAGGCAAAATCTGCTGCGGGACTTCCCAGGAAAAGCAGATGAGAAAATGGTCCGACCAAGAGACTGGGAGAGGCTGGTCCACCTGAATGGGAAAGTTGGAACAAATGGGGTCTAATATATGGCCACCCTGATGCGTGGGGTAACAAACCCCTTGTGAGAGTTGGGACAATTTAAGCGAATCCAGAAAGTCCATAGAGTCCCTGGTCTCTGTCTGATCAAGATGGAGATTAACATCCCCTAAGACCAGGTAATGCGAATAGCGAAGCGCACGCTCAGCTATGGCGTCACTACATGAAATAAGAAAAGTGCTAGCCAAACCAGGGGGACGGTAGATAAGAGAGCCTCTCAGCGTAACATGAGCGGAGAGTCGGAGGCTAAAATCCAAAACCTCACTATCGGCCCAAACATTGAGGTCCTCTTTATAAAGAGACCACTTATCCCTGTAGAAAATAGCTACGCCCCCACCCCTTCCTACCTTTCGGTCTAGGCGGGAAAGCTTATATCCTGCGGGGGTGGCTAAAGCCGCAATAGGATTAGAGGTATCATCTAACCAAGTCTCCGTGATGAACAACATATCCAAGGCATTATCCAAAATCAAATCAAACACATCAACATGATGCTTCCTAAGAGATCGTACGTTAATAAGTGCGGCTCGCACACACAGGGACGTGGAAACCCGACTAAGCGGGTTCCTATCTGGGAGATCAATACTCGGCAAGAAACCACATAAATCACAAATGTGATGCGAGCAACAAGGAATGACAGTCCTACCTTGTGATAAACCCAAAGGGGGCCGGAGCGCTTTTAAGGATTCAGCTGAATATGAAATCCTATCACCTGCCACCACTTTGAAATGGGCAGCATTCCTGACCCTGGCCGCAGTCGGTACGCTGACGGGCACATACGGGATTGCCTTAAACGCGCCTCGGCGCGCCATCTGCGCGCCTGCTGCGCACGTCCGCTGCGCGTACGGGCAGTGGCCATTAAGTAGGGTGTTGGGAGTCCGGCGTGCAGCGACTAGAGCGTTGACCTGGGAAAACGCGTGGCACTAACAAAATGGCCACTCTAAGCAAGCTTTTTCCCCGCTAAGTGCTAAGTGCAAGTTAAAATAGCAGAAAGGAGTTTAACACACTCCCGAATTAATAGCAGCCGTTAGTAAAAGTATTGAACAATGAAATAAAAAAGGCCCCAACAACTAGCTCACAGAATTAATACAGAAAAGTTAAAATTGCATTACACTCGTAAAAAACACAACCCACACAGCATTTACCTCGACCATCTGATTACATGCGCCCGATCATTGCAAACTGATTGAGGAGTGATCAGCCAACTGCGAGGCCCTCGGTGTCCAAATTGGGACACAGTCACTGCCCCACCTACTGCTTTGGCTCGCAGTTATGCGGCGGTCTGGGTGCTGGTGAGCCGCGCTGAGCCCACTGCTATTGTCAACCTATCCTGCCTTTAGAGAAGGCCCCACAAGACACTAGCACTTCCCTGGGAGACCTCCAGGCAAGTATTGGAGGTTGTCCCGTTCTGGCTCCTTGAGTGAGGGGGAGCCCAGGGACATCGTGGCCTCCCTCACGTGCCATATCTCCCTTTTCAGCCACCAATGATTCAGTGGGGAGCATCAGTGCTTTGAAGGACCCCTACCTGGGCCCCACCTCCTGGGGGTGCAAGGACCCCTTACAGTGATGGTAGCGCTCTGCAGTCTCCCCCCTAATTGGAACACCAGGACAGTAACAGCAGTGACTGGATCACCTGCTCAGGGGACCTAACACGTCCCGGACCCATTCAGATATGGAGCTGTACCTGGGCGAGGGGAGACCCTGTGGGCAGCGCAGCCCCCCAACTGCTCCAGTATCTGGGCTTCGGTCCCTTCTGCTGCCTGCCTTCCCACTTGATGCCATCCCTCTGACTGCTTGGCCTGGTTGCAGATAGACTGTATGGTAGCATACCCTCCATCACATGAACATGAGGAGAATCCCCCCCACTGTACTGAAACTAAGACTCTCTGGCCCTGTCGATATGGTGCGGCACCTACTGCAGACACTCGTGATACTTACCTCAGAACGCACTGACCTTCTCTTTGCTATTGCCTCCTGGAACTGTGGAATGATACATGATCCTCCGGGCTGCTCATTACAGGGAGCGTGGGCGCCCTCTTCACCTTCGGAGGGATACGAGACCAGAGTGACATCCTTGCTCTTGCCAACTTGCACCTTGCGAGGGTGTTTCCCCTCTTTCCCCTAGAACGTTCAGGAACCAGTTCCTGGTTCTGACAAGCTGTCAGCGTATGCACCGATTCTAGGCCTTTGATGTCCAGCTCGGGACATTGCCTGGGGTAACACTTTTTACAAGGCAGCTCACTGTCATGTTCTGGCTGGAGCCCCCAGGACCTGTGGATCAAAGGCCTTAGCATCTGTGCCCCCCACTCTGCATGAGCTACCACTCCCCATGTTACCACCACCCAAGAACACGGTTGCGACAACGGCCCTACCTTTTCCCCTTCCCCCTGCAGCTTCCATTAGATATACTGTGAACCTCTGACCTGTGATTCCATCTTCAGTAGAGTCATGTGGCCTTCGGACCTGACACCTTACTTCTATAGCACCTCAGCAACTAATTATAGCGTGATCTGCTGCCAGGCGTAATTCACCATGGGCTGCGTGAACGCTACTATGACCACAATGAAACCAGCAGAACCGGATCATCCTTCTACTGTGCCTGACACTCCTCAACAGGACTCAACTAGTGAGCTCCCAGAGCCATGTCTGGGTACACTGAATCAAGTTCTTCCAGCAATTGAAAGCTCTCGGAAATCCATGGAGTCTGTCCTGTCCAGAGATGATCATTTGAAACTCGCTGATGGTGTGACTGAGGGTGAGAAGAGATTGGCGACACTACAACCTCAAATGGTAGGTAATCTATAATCTCTCCGGGACCTGCCAGAATGGGTCCATTTACTGGAGTGGATGATGCGGAGGGCTGATCCTGTAGAAGCAATGTACAAATCCTGGGTGTACATGGGGGGTGGGGGGGTCGGATGGGACTGACCCACTACAATTCCTGGATACTTGGTTTCGCACCTTAGGATAGGATAGGATAACAATTTATAAAGTGCACTAATACCCGCGGGTGTCAAAGCGCTGGGCAGACGGAGAGGAGAAGAAAGGCACAGATTGGTCAACTATGTTGAAAAAAGCCATGTCTTCAGCAGCTTTCTAAACACCGGAAAAGATTCCGCATTGGAGATAGAAGGGGGCAAGGTGTTCCAGAGCTTGGCGGCCGCCACAGAGAAGGAGCGTCCGCCCCATCTGACCCTGCGGAATTTAGGAGAGATCAGTTTTTTCTGGGAGGAGGATCTCAGGGTCCTCCCAGGGTGTACCATTGGAACATGGTTTTCAGCTGCGGCAAGCCTGTACTGTGCAAGGCCTTATAGATCATACTAAGGACCTTGAAGGAGATGCGCTTCCTAATGGGGAGCCAATGCAGAGCACGGATCCCCTCCCTGGCTGATTGATGTTTAGGAATATTAAGGATCAGCCTGGCCGCTGCGTTCTGAACGGATCACTGACATAATATCGACGACAACAATATCGACCTACCAGAATATCGTGTCAAGAATATCGATGGACAAAATATCGACATCCTATCTCTACAAAGGTAAGTACAAAATATCGAAACCAAAATATCGTTGTTTAAAATATCGTTGTTCAAAATATCGTTTTTTTAAAATGTCTTAAAAATATTATTAAATAAATTAAATAATAAATATAATTAATAAAAACATAGTTAGAATTATTTAAAAATGTTAAAAATTATAAATAATAAATGTAATATAAAAATAAATTAAACATACATATATAAAAAAGTATATATATATTTACTTAATATTAATAAATAATTATTTTATTAAATTATAAAACGTTACAAACATAATATAAATTATAAATACATATATATATATATATACATAAACCTGTAAGATAAATATAAAAATAAATTATATATATAATAAAATTAAATATTAAAATAAATATTTATCTTTAAAACAACATTTTACATTAACTAAAACAGAGCCGAACTTACCTGGTGCCTTGCATTGCCTTATCAGCATTTCGCCCGCAATTTGTGTTATTGGTGTTTGCTGCCGCCACCGCCAACAGAGTCATTTGGCCATCTTTAAGTTTCCGGTCCCGGCTGTGAGGGAGGACGCCGGCCAGGGACTACAAGCCCCAGCAGCCCTAGCGGCGCGCACGCCGCCCACGCCGGTTTCGAGCACCGGAAGACGCTTAAGAAGAGCACAGGGCCCCCGCAGCACGGGACGTGCGCAGGCGGGCCCGTCTGCGCCCGTCAGAGCCCGTCAGAGCCCATAGGAGGCTGGGCTGGGCCATCCCCATGAAATCCGGACCCATTTCTGGACACCGATTTGAAAACTTGTTTGGGAAGGTATTTGTGACCTATTATATAAACTTGGGTACCTGTGGGCTCCCTCCTTGGTAATTAGCCCCTGTAATCCAATATGGATAAGAAAAAGGGAGTTGTGGGTACTCTGGATGCATTTCTAGTTAGAGCAGAGACACTATTGACGCATGAAATAGAACTAACTGAGCGATGTCTTTCCCTAGACCCTTCTATTCTCCAGAGACGATTGTCATTGGGCATTCCAGGAGTCTTTGAACATACATGCTTGCCCACAACTAAATGGGCTACTTACCCCTTCTGCGCCAGATTTAAATTCTCCACCACCTGTTGCACTAGAAGTATCCCGTAGAGCTACCAGGACTCAGACTTCTAATAATCCGGGTGTGAGGAAGGTGGTAGAACCACCAGCAAAACGGAAACGGGGGGCTGGTGCACATAAGTCTAAGAATGTAAAGGGATCTCAGGTGATTAACCGTGTTAATAATGTGAAAGTTGATTTATCGAAAAGTAATTCTGTTGGCACTCAAACTGATGTGGTCTCATTACCCTTTGTACCCAGAAATACCAATAATGTGGATGCTATGACCGAAACCTCTGCCACTGCGGATTACTCTGCATTAGGTGTAGTGTTAGCCCGTGTCCATGATATGGTCGAAAAGAATTTGGCCCTTTTATGGGAAAAAATTGAATCATGTGGATATTGCTATAAAAAATAGTAGTGAATATGTGGGCAAACAACCGAATGGAATAGAAAGAAAAGATTTAAGAGTAATGGTGGATAGTACTTCATCTGTAGTTCCAGATGGAAAAACCAAAGAAAATCATATGTTAAATTCTACTCATATTGGTACGGAAGGTAGAATGCAAGAGGTATTTAAGGGGTTGAAATGTGTAGGTACACAAAATAATACTGAACGTCTAGCTCCAGGAACTGTATCGAGTACCTCAAATAAGGATACAAGAGTTGATTTAACTAGTAACCGCTTGAAACCTAATGTAGATGTGTTGAGCTTACCTCCCGCCTCATGCCCTTATGTTTTAATCTTGGCTGGAGTTCCTGTCCTTAGGGAGGATCAGAGAGAGACATGGGTTGACTTACATAATAAAGTTACAGATTGGTTGAAAAAGCATAAAAGATTCCACCCTTCGGATACAAATGAGATTTTAATGGTTCGTAGAGTGGGATGGGTCGGACAATCGTCTAAGTGTATTAACGGCGACTGCATTGTGATCAATTTCCGCAAGCCACAGATGGTTCGCTCCTTACTAAATTACTGTGAGTCAACTTGTAGCTTAAATACTAGCATCTGTGCACTCCCTTTGGGATACTTCTATAAACCTCCGATTGGCCCTCTTGTAGGCAAACCTACTCCGATTTCCATGTTTAATAGGTTTCAGATCTTGTCAGATTTAGATGCCCAAGACTGACAACTACCCATATTACAACATGAAATGGTTCCTGTGGACAGTGCACAAGTTTCTGTACCTACTTTTTTGGCCAAAGGTCAAGCGGCCAAATTTGTTGTAGATGATGCCAATGTAGGCATTGACTCAGGTACCTTAAATGAGGATGTAGGAAGACTCTATAAGAGGACTAGCCATCAGGATCTAACATGTATTCCAAATGATTGGGAGAAAGCTATAGTATGTGATATCTTAGGCGTACCGCTAGCAATTTTGTTTGATGAGAATGAGGTAATAGCTGAGACTACTTATTCACTGCAGAACAATGGAAGAGATACCCTTAACTGTAACTATAACTCTAATTTGGCTGATGATTGTCAGGAGGTTCAAGGAGCCATAAATGAAGTGGAAGGAGTATTTAGCAAACAAAGCAGGGAGGAATGTCAAGCAGAGATAAAATTGACATCCTGGAATATTGCAGGGTTGAAAAGAAACCAAGGGGATGTAGTGTGGCAGGAATATATCGGGCAAAGCGAAATTATTTTACTACAAGAAACATGGGCTTTGGAAACGCCCCACAAAGTAGGATTTAAAACATATAGGGGCCGATTCCGATTCGGGCCGGAAATCTCTCCGACCGAGCCGGACCCGGAGAGAATTCCGACCGAATCGGACTCTGGCAGTCCGACCGAACGAGTACGATGCGCACGCATGCACCCGGACTCGATTCGGTCGGACTCCAATTGAAGTCAATGGGAGCCGGTCGTACAACGCGTACGCGGGCTCCCATTGACTCAATGGGTGCGAGGCGAACAAGGGCGCCCCCTACAGCGGGTACGCGTCGAAGCGCATCGTGCCGTACAAGCACAGGTAGGGGGGACCCATGGGTCCCCCCCTGTGTGCGACTCGCGCGGCTACGCGTACAGGGGGGTCCGACGCGGACCCCCAAAGTCCGGCTCCGACAGCTCTTTCGAGCCGGACGGCGTGAGTCGGTCAGGACTGCTCGCGGTGCGCATCGTACTTACCCGGCCGGGGAACGTCTCCATTGCGCGGTGCGGAGTTGTGTCCGTGCGAGTCGGTCGGAGCGTGTTGAAGCCGCGTTCGAGTCGGTCGGCGATTTCGCGGGCGCTTGCATCGTACTCGCTCGGCCGGACCCGCGTACGATTCGGTCGGGAAACAGGGCTCCGAATCGGATCCGGTAATGCCGAATCCGATTCGGAGCCCAACCGGCCGAGATCGGAATCGGCCCCATAGTGTAGCTGCCACTCCTTCGGCCAGAGGGAGGCCCTCAGGAGGACTCGTTATTTGGGTAAAGGTTCCTTTAGGTATTGATATAAGCAAGGTGGATTTTTTAACCCGGGACATAGCGGGAGTAAAGATCATAACACCTGAAAAAACCGAATTGTATGTAGTAAATATCTATAGCAGACCTAGCTCAGCGAGTAATGAATCTGTGGTTATTGAACAGTTAGACCAATTCTTATGTTCAATTAACCCAAGGGCAATGGTAATTGTGGGGGGTGATTTTAATCATAAATTCGAGCCTGTGGCGGGACTTGAAAATATATTCGAGGAAGAAGATATGGCTAATAACATTCCCATGTTGGAAAGCAGTCCGATAGTACCCTGTACATGTGCCGTTGCACAGTTAACAAGACTTGTCTCGGGACATGGACTTCGGGCTTGCAATGGTCGATAGCCCGAATGCTGCCACGTTTAGCAGGAGTAACTCTAAGAGTTATATAGATTACATATTGGTATCCATTGTCCTGTGGCCAATTTTCCATGATTTGGTAGTTGATGATAGATCTGAGAGCGATCATTTTCCCGTATGTTTGACACTTGCGGCTCATCTTTTTCATCCAGTTCCCTTGAAGAACGGAGATATTAATGGTAGTAACATTGACCCATTAATTAGTAACAACCGCAGAGCATTTAAATGGCCTTCTATAGGGTTAAATGAGGTGGCTATGAAGCAGATTTATGATATTTTTGTGGAGACGATTTCTCTGTATGCTAATTTGTCTGCTTCGGATATCCCAATTATGAATATACATCATGTACTGGCAGAAGCTCTGATACCTATATTAAGTAGGATTCCAAAAGAATGTAATAAGGGGACAACAGATGAAACTAATCTGGATAATCCCTGGTACAGTAAAGAGTGCCGGGAGGCAAAAAAGGAACTTATCCTGGCAAAAAAAGCTAAAAATGTAGTGGTTTTAAGGGAGAAAAGGAGTAAATACAAGAGGCTATTAGTCCAAATTAAAAAAAACTGGGATGATAATATCTGGACTGAACTAATTAGTGCAGCCAAAGCCAAAGATCATTCGGGCTTTTGGCGCCTGATATCTAAAGGTAACAAAACAGGGAGATGTAGCAAGGGCCTTTTTTTAGATGCTAAAACATGGGTAAGCCACTTTTCTAGCCTATATTCGGCATCTATGAGTGATATAGAGTTCAGTCTACAAGACTATGTAACAGGCTCGACTATAGCACCTCTACACTTTAGTTTGGATGAAACATTGGCAGCAATAGATGCAGTAAAACCAGGGAAGGCACCAGGACCAGATAAGATACCAGGAGATCTATGGAAACATGATAAAGAAGTTTGGGGCCCTTATATCAATTTTTTATGTAATTCAGTCGCTGCAGATGCGCCTATACCAGAATCATGGAAAGGGGCTGAAATTACAACTATTTTTAAAAAAGGTAATCGCCAAGACCCTTTGCATTATCGACCGATTAGTTTAATAGATGTTTTACAGAAAATATATGCTCGGCAAATTTTAAAAAAATTGAATGATTGGATTGAGGAGAATAACATTTTATCTAAGTATCAGGCTGGCTTAAGAGCCAAAATCAGCACAATTGACCAGGTCTTTAGATTTCTCTGTATGAGTTGGAAATACACAGTATTTAAGAAGGGCCATCTGTATATTGCCTTTGTTGACTTGAAGGCTGCCTTCGACCTCATCCCTAGAAATCTCCTTTGGAAATCCCTAAAAAATCAAGGGGTACCGGGGGAAATACTCTTGCAAATAATAAGACTGCACGAAGATAATTTTGCAAGGGTTAGATGGGGTCCAAGGGGCGAACTTACTGAACCAATTCAGGTAAACAGGGGCGTAATGCAGGGATGTGTGCTGGCACCCACCCTATTTTCATTATATGTAAATGATATTCCTGAATATTTATTGGGCTGCGAACACGATTCTCCCAAACTAGGGGGGGTGCCAGTACCTGCGCTCTTATTTGCGGATGATACTATCTTAATTTCCCAAACCCCCAAAGGTTTACAATGTTTAATAAACACTTTTGGGGTATACTGTGAAGCTAAGGGTCTGGAAATAAACTCTAGTAAAACAAAATATATGGCAATTAATCCACATAAGTCTTTTAAAAAGAACTTAACTGTCAAAAATCAAAAGCTAGAGTATGTGCACAGTTTTAATTATCTAGGTATTACTTTGGACACCAAAATGACTTGGAAACCGCAATTGGAGAAAAGTAAGTCTATTTTACTCCAAAACGCTCTACCAATAGTAAAGAAACACGAGAGCAGTTTGTCTAAAGCGGTATCCCCTGCCCTTGAGGTATATAAGTATAGGGCACAATCGGCATCCCTATATGGGGCAGAACTATGGGGACCTTCAAGCAGTAATACGTTTGTGATGGGAGAAAATAAGTTTTTTAGAAAATTGTTATGCCTTCCAGTGCGCACACCGCTAATACCTATTGTAATGGACCTAAATATACGACGTATTGACTACCAGGCAATTTTACAACCACTATTGTTCTGGGTGCGACTGTGGTCAACATTAGAGCTCCTCCACTATAAGGAAGGGTTGGAGGAAATTCTAAGGTTAAAAAATGGTGTAAGTTTGCCATGGCTGAAGCATGTTCACGCTTGGTTCCATAAATTAGGACTTAAGTATTTTTGGGAGGAACCTGCTGGTCTGTCTATGGCTTCGAAGAAAGTACTTAAGCTAACTTTTTGGGCCTATATTCAAGACAGCTTTTATCATAGTTCAGCCACAGGTACTTTAACAACACGGTTTCTCTTGATGAAACCAACTTGGAGTTTCGAACCTTTTTTGGACGAGGTGCAGCCACAGTTAGCAAAATCCTTATATTTGAAATTCCGATACAGTGTATTACAGACAAATTCGAATACATCAAAATGGATCCGGAAACATGGGGACGAAAGTTCGGAGTGTTGTGTATTATGTCAGACAGGTGCTAAAGAAAACGATGTACATTTATTGTTCTTCTGCCCAGCCTATACAAAATATAGAAGAAAATGGATCAAACCCATTTGCCGGTTACTGGGAATAAGATCCTGCTATGAGGCAGAAAGAATATTGAAAACTGACACATCTCAAACTGTGGTCTTTAGTGTTAGTAGGTACCTGTTTGGCGTAAGTTTAATAAGAATAAAGGAAGGTCTGAAATTTTAACTTATTATTCCAAAACCATACTGGTTTTTGCACTTGCACTTTATTTAGTACTTGAAGAAAACTATTAGTATTATTATATTAGCTATACTGTACTAAAAAGGAAAAACCAGTTGGAACATCACATCTGGTATATATATTTTGTTTTGTAGTATTAGTATTTTAAAGACCAGGAAACATACTTTAAGGAACCCAGAAATAATATGTTTGGTTTCGGGTATTCTATAATGAAATTTGTTGTAACTCCTCAATGTTTTTATACTCTTTTAAATTTTTTACATTTTTAATGATATTTATCTTTTAAGGATTAACAAAGGTCTTTGATTAGAAATACAATTCAAAAAATGTATGCATTGGTCTAGCGGTACCTTTTTGGAAGATTACGAAATGAAGTGTTTTTATTGTGATGTGTAATTTGTTAATGTGTATCTTTTATGGTTTGCTAAACCGAAATAAAGATTACTTGAACTTGAACTAAAACAGTAGGGAAAATATTGGATAGCGTAGGGCATAAAATTACTATTCCCACTCCAAGGAGTGCAACAGTAGGGAAAGTGTTGGATAGCGGAGAGGAATAATTTACTATTCCCACTCCAGCAAGTGCAACAGTAGGGAACGTGTTGGACAGCGGAGGGGAATAATTTACTATTCCCACTCCACAGAGTGCAACAGTAGGGAAAGTGTTGGATAGCGGAGGAGATAAAATTACTATTCCCACTCGAGCGAGTGCAACAGTAGGGAAAGTGTTGAATAGCGGAGGGGAATAATTTACTATTCCTACTCCAGCAAGTGCAACAGTAGGGAAAGTGTTGGATAGCGGATGGGAATAATTTACTATTCCCACTCCAAGGAGTGCAACAGTAGGGAAAGTGTTTGATAGCGGAGGGGAATAATTTACTATTCTAACTCTAGCAACTGCAACAGTAGGGAAAGTGTTGGATAGCGGAGGGGAATAATTTACTATTCCCACTCCAGCAAGTGCAACAGTAGGGAAAGTGTTGGATAGCGGATGGGAATAATTTACTATTCCCACTCCAGGGAATGCAACAGTAGGGAAAGTGTTGGATAGCAGAGGGGAATCATTTACTATTCCCACTCCAGCAACTGCAACAGTAGGGAAAGTGTTGGATAGCGGAGGGGATACAATTACTATTCCCACTCCAACGAATGCAACAGTAGGGAAAGTGTTGGATAGCGGAGGGGATAAAATTACTATTCCCACTCCAGCAAGTGCCACAGTAGGGAAAGTGTTGGATAGCTGAGGGGAATAATTTACTATTCCAACTCCAGGAAGTGCAACAGTAGGGAAAGTGTTGGATAGCGGAGGGGAATAATTTACTATTCCCACTCCACAGAGTGCAACAGTAGGGAAAGTGTTGGATAGCGGAGGGGATAAAATTACTATTCCCACTCCAGCAAGTGCAACAGTAGGGAAAGTGTTGGATAGCGTAGGGGAATAATTTACTATTCCCACTCCACAGAGTGCAACAGTAGGAAAAGTGTTCGATAGCGTAGGGGATAAAATTACTAGTCCCACTCCAACGAATGCAACAGTAGGGAAAGTGTTGGATAGCGGAGGGGAATAATTTACTATTCCCACTCCAGTAAAATATTAAACATTAATTAACAAATACTTAAATAATAAAAAATAATGTACCTCTCACCAAATACCCCTATAAATAACACCACCACTATTGTTAAACATGACACAATTAACATAATTGCTTAACAATTAATTAATTAACTAATAACAATGTACACAAAATTTAAAAACAATGAGTAATACATTAATTCATACTATTAAGACTATAAAATAACAATAAATAAATATTATCTGAAAAAATTAAAAATTATATACATTTTTAATTACTTGCCACACTACTCCCCTCTAAATATACAACTCACTCATAAAAAATTGACACAATTTACAAATTAATTATTAATAATTAATAACCAATTAATAATTAATAAATAACACATTATTTAACACAATTAACAATATGAAATATTAAATACACAAATAGTAATTAATAAAAATGATTAATTAATGAATTATAATTAAATTACTTCCCACCCTACTCCCCTATAAACCCACAACCCGCTCTTAAAAAACTAACAATTAAGATATGTACCAATTAATTATTAATAATTAATATCCAGTTATTAACTAATTAATAACAACATATTTAACACAATTAACATAAAATATTAAATACATAAATATTAAATAATAAAATTATTAATTAGTTAATTATAATTAAATTACTTCCCACCCTACTCCCCTATAAACCCACAATCCACTCCTAAAAAAATAACACAATTAACATATTTACCAATTAATTATTAATAATTAATAACCAATTAACAATTAATTAATAACAAATTAATTAACACAATTAACAATATAAATTATTAAATACAAAAATATTAATTAATTAACATTATTAATTAATTAATTTTAATTAGATTACTTCCCACCCTATTCCCCTATAAACAACCGGCTACAGAACTAAAACGCAATATTTAATTTCTTAAAAAATTAATAATTTTTAAAAATGTATTAATAAATATATTATAATTAAATTTCTTCCCACCCTATTCCCCTATAAACCCACAACCCACTACGGAACTAAAATACGCAAAACTTACTTAACATAAAATTAATTACTTCTAAGAATTTCAAACATACATTAGAAAAATAAACTATACTTTTAACACATATACTAAAATACAGAACACTAAAATAAATTTCGATATTATTAACAATGATATTTTGACTAACGATATTACTAACTTCGATATTAACAAAAACGATATTTCTTACCTGCATGTCGATATTCTGGTCGACGATATTCTTGCAGGTCGATATTGTGTCACATCGATATTTAAAGATCGATATTATGGCATATCGATATTTAAACATCGATATTATGACTCTATACCGTTCTGAACGACCTGAAGCTTGTTCAGGGAAGCATCATTGATATTGAGGTAAAACGCATTGCAGTAATCAAGCCGGGAAGTGACTAGTGCAATGATGGTGGGCCGATGCAGTTCAGATGGAATATACGGAAGCACCTTTCTAAGGGTTTTCAAGATGTAGAAACAGGTGCTAACAGTGCAGCTGACCTGAGCATCAAAGGTCAGACCCTCGTCAAAAGTGACCCCCAGGTTTTTAGCTGTCCTAACAAGGACGGGGAGGGGACTGCACTCTGCCGGCCACCAGGCATTCGACCAGATAGAGTTCTGCGGACCAAAAACTAGAATCTCGGTTTTATCGGCATTAATCTTAAGGGAGTTGTTCTTCATCCAGCCGATAGTGCTTGCCATGCAGTGGTTAAATTTTTCTGCGACCAGTTGCAAATCATAAGAGATGGAAACAATGATTTGCGTGTCGTCCGCATAAGAAATAACCTGGGACCGAAAAGATCTCACCAACTCAGCTAGAGGGGTCAACTAAATATTAAAGAGGGTGGGGCTTAGCGATGAGCCCTGGGGAACCTTGCAAGGTAGGCTAAAAGTCTTAGCTCTGAAACCTCCGCAGCTGACGATGTTCATTCTCTCTATCATAAAGGAGTGGAGAAGCTGCAAGGCCTTTCCCGAAACTCCCACTTCCCGCAAGCATTGAACCATGCGCATTGGAGAAACGGTATTGAATGCCGCCGACAGAGCAAGCATAATCAGCACCGCCGATCCACCCTGATCTACCTGCATGGGGATATGATCAGTGGCAGCAATGAGGGCAGACAAGGTGCTGTGACTGGCGCCGAAACCATTTTGAGACTGGTCTAAAATCTCATGGGATTCAACGTAATTCATCAGCTCAGTGTTGATTAATTTCTCTAAGACTTTTGCGGGGGCCGGGAGAAGGGAGATGGGGTGAAAGTTCTTCAGTTTAGAGGGGTCAGCGTTTAGTTTTTTAAGGAGTGGTGTAACAATAGCCTCCTTCCAGGTATCCGAATAACTACAGGATAGGAGAATGTTGTTAAACAACCTGCACAGGAAGTCTGCAACCGGGTCGGAAACCAGCTTGAGTGTGAGGGGCGTACAGGGGTCCGAAGGTGAGCCAGATTTAAGGCCCTTTAGGAGATCCTGGGTTTGCTGAACAGCGATTTGTGGGAAGGCATTAAGAGCGTAAGGAGCATACTTTTCACGGTCCTGAATGACCTCCTCAACATCAGGTTCTTCAATTTCCGTATGATTGAACTCCGGAAAGATTTCAAGGACCTTGTCATAGAAGTAAGCGGCTATTCTGTCACAGAAGTCTTGAGAAGGGGACAGCAACTGTGTCCCTGGTGGCTCAGAGATCTCCTTAATGACCTTGAACAGCATGCTAGAGAAATTGTCTGCTGCAAGGATCTTTTTGGTAAGGAAGATGGATTTGGCTTGGAAGATGGCGAGTTTATACATACTCCACATACACCTTGGGTGCCATGATCTGGGTCCGGCTAGGGATTTCTTTCCAGGCCTCGGACGTGGTAGTTCACAGGGACGAGAGATATGTCCTACTTGAGGGGCGCCTCAACGGCCTGCCTATTTTATTTGGGAGTATACATGCTCCTAACACTGACCAAGACACATTTTAGATGACATTATCAGCAGCACTTGTCCAGAAGACTCATAGCCATGGAGCCTAGTAGGGGATTATAATTGCATCCTAGACTTATAGCTCGACAGCTGGCACCTGCCCTTGCCGTACTCCTCCCCTCATGCTCAGACAGACCACTTTGTGATCTGGGTAACACACTGGGAGCTGACAGCAAGCTCTCCATCCTGCTTCCAGGGTCTACCCTGTTCATTCAGAGCCCCACAATCTATATGTATGCCTCGATCGCATACTGTACTACCATGCCCTGTCATCCTCCTTCCTATCAGCAAACTAGACCGCATAGTGTCTGACCACAATGCCCATAATGTTGACTTACTGTGGGGAGCCCCCCACCCTCCAAATCTCACATGGCATCTGCCCCAAGGCTGCCTCGAAGATTCCGCATTCCGGGTCACCCAGGAAACACAAATGTGCAACTACTTTGCTGATAACTAGGCCACAGTCTCCAATGCTCTCCTGAATGGGATGCCTTTAAGGTGGTTACCGGAGGTATTTGCCTTAAGGAAATAGTGGGAGTCCAATGCACCCTTAACACAGAACTTACAGAGGCAGAGCGCCACTTACCATCGTTAGAATGTGCCACTGACTAGGTGGCACAAGGACAGCCCGCATTGGAACAACCAAGCTTCAACATGCCTCCCTACTGGAGCCCTTATGCTGCTTGAACTTCACTGCCTACACAGCTAAAACCTATAGATCAGGTTGCCTTTAGCATGGTTACTATTCCAGGAACAAAGGGAAGCTCCCATTCTCAAATTGATCTCCCCCTTAGGTACTACTGTTCTCCGCACACAACATGACATTCTTTCAGAGTTCCATAGATATTACTCCCACATTTATAGGGCAACTAGGCAATTACACAGAGAACCGCTGATTCTTTCCTCACACCCCTTACTCTGCCAGTCATTACTGCGCCTCAACGAGACACCCTTATGCAATTACAACACCAGAGAATGTTAGACAGGCAAAGGAACAAGACTCCGGGTCTCGATGGTCCTCCTACTGAATACTACGGCACATATGCCAATATCCTGGCACCTCGCTTAGCTACCATTTATAACAAAGCCCTTTGTCTGGGAGAGCTACCAGTTTTCCTCAGTATATCTCTGCTAGTCTCCCTCTCCAAGCCTGACCGCTATCCTACTAATGCCGCCTCTTATCGCCCAATCACTATGTTGGGAACGGACTACAAAATACTGGGTAAAATCGTATCCAACAGATAGGCTCAGTTGTTACCGGAACTCATACATCCAGAATGGGCTTGTTCCTGGCTGCAGCACTTCCATAACCTTAGCCATCTCTTCCACTGTTCAGGACCAGGTCCAGGGACGGTTCTTCTTCACTGTGAGCCTGATCCTGCACTTGGAAAAAGCATTTGACTCCCTGCACTGAATTATCTTTTTTGAGTCCTTTTTAAGGTATAGACAAGCATCTTTAGCCTGCACTCGACTTTTGTACACAAACCGAGTTTTGCGTGTTTGGATAGGCCAATATATCTCTAACACTTTCTTGGTTGAACGCGGCATTCAACAAGGGTGTCCTCTTTTACATTCATTCGCCGAAGCATCTGGTCCAACGGTCAACTGGAACAAATCCTCTGTATACCCACTGCATACTGACCAGCCTCCTCAAAAGATCATTCTGGGAGGTACCCCCCTTGCCTGGCCCCTCTCTACAGTTCAGTACTTAGGTATCCGCCTCTATCATACCCCAGGTGATCAATCCAGTGGCAACTTGAGTCTCGTCCTGGCTTCACTGAAATCCTAGGTCTCTTTCTGGAAGAAAGAAAATGGTGATCCCTCCTCGACTTCTGTATTATACTGCCAATCTCCCAGTGATACCCCACTGCCGCACTTGCCTCCAAGAACTTGACTCCCTACTCACTGAACTTATATGGGGGAGTGGTCATAGTCAAATCGCCTTGAAGAAGTCGCAGCTGCCTACCGCATGTGATGGACGAGGTGCCCCTTCCTTTGAGGTCTACTTTTTGGTGGCTCAACTGCAAGGGGTATCCGGCCAATCTTGGGAAAACTTGCCACCAATCCCCACCGCTCTCCTCCACAATGATTAGAACCCTTTCACTACCACAGGCGCAGCAGTTGTCTCCTCCATGCTGATTGCAAATGCGGGTAGCCCACAAATGTCTGGTCAGAGCCTGCACTCAAACACAACACATTCTCCTGTATGCCCCAGGATTTTCTCTGCAACGCCTCCCCCATTACCTGGGCACATGCATGGCCTTAGACTTGCACAACTGGCAGGAGTGCTCCCTGACCACAACCGGCGACCTGTTTTCAGACTGACACCTACTTTCTTTTGAGCAGCTCCAAACAGACTGTATTCTCCCAGTGGGACAGTTTCTTGCCTGCTGTCAACTCCACAAACACGTGTCATACACTTTGCCGAACCAGAGACAACAAGCCCCGCACATACGCAGTGCTACAGGTCTCCTCACCATGGGAGAAAGCAGTCATTTGGTCACTTGGCTCTATAGGGCAATTGGAAGCCACAAAGGCATTTCCTTAGGGCCCTTTCATACTAAGTGGGAAGAAGATATCGGAAGGGTGCTACATGATGCAGAATGGACTGAAGCGCTAGTGTTCCCCACACAGTTTCTGGAAATGCCAGGTTTAAAAATATTTAGATCCATATTCTCCATCACACCTATTTGACACCTACCCAGCTTAACCAATATTTTCCCACTGCCGATCTCCACTGTCCCTGCTGCCACACAGACAGTGCAGATTTCCAGCACATGCTGTGGTCCTGCACCATCTTGGCCAGCTACTGGTGGGATGTCCATGCTGCGCTCCGTGAAGTTACTAAACTACCTGACATCTGTACTAGGGAAGCATGCGCCCTTGGCATTTTTAAATGTTGCTGGCCAAGAGAGCACTCACAATGCATTAGAAAGCTCCCTCTGCTCCACCACTCTCTGCATGGCAAGGTGCAGTATGCAAATGTGGAACGGCAGAAGGTGCTGCCTTCGCTATGAAGAGGCGTGCTGTTTTTACAGGTGTCCTATAACCCTGGAATAGGACACACTGTTAACACAGTTCCTACACATTATGTCTCCAGAGGATCTCTCTCCTTGACTCCACTACCTGACCACCTTTGGTCCACGAGCCCGCCACTCACCCCCTACCCCTTCCCCTAATCCCCACATGACCAACCCCTTAACTCACTTTGGCAATGCCTCCTTCTCTCCCCCCAGCCTGTATTTGCTCCTTAAACACTCAGTGGGCCTTATCCTTACACCTCTCCTAGACTGTGATCGATTTCCTATCTGCTCTTCAGACAGGCAGTTTCTGCTTTTTTGCCTTCTTAGCCTCCGAACCCTCTCCCCCCTCCTCAGTTCTAGTTCCCCAGTTCACTTATTCCCTCCTCCCCCCTTTTCTTCCCTTTTTATATATACTCTGACATCGTTGGAGGCTATACTATCGATAGTAACACCAGAACAACTCGCTGAGACTTGATATTTCCTATGGTAGCTGGTTATTTGAAAATGTCTGTCTACTGCTCTCCTTGATAAGCTTTGTTAATATATGCAAAACCTCAATAAAAACAATCTTTAAAAAATAATTTGTAAGTCAGTTGATGATTTCCCAAGTAAAAACAATGAAACATATGAGGATGAAAAGTTTAACCCAAATAGAAATATAATAATTACAAAAACAGGAATAGAAAAGAGGATTCACTTGGACAAAAAAATACCAGGTTTGGTACTGAATAGCCGAGACTCTCAATCTAAAACTACTTTCTCAAAATCCTAACGATAAGCAATGGAAGAAAAATTGTAAACTTAAACAAAAGGGTACGTTTGCCTTTGTGAATCAGGCCCTCAGTGTCCTGCTGTTTGGGAACAAAGAGGAAATTAAAATTCGATCTATGGAAGGAGCTGTCTGGCAAAAATGAATGGGTCTACAGCAAGGTTCTCCAGTGCATGTTCTAAGATTAAAATTGGGTTTGGTAAACAACATTTTTAAAAGTATAAGAGAATTTTAAACTAGCATAAAAACCGTCACTTTTTATGAACCCCTATGCTAAGGGTTGCCATTGTTGGGGACCCATCAGTGAAGCCAGCAAGGACTTTCAGTTTGAAAAAGTGTCCAGGTTTCTCACTTGCTCTGTTGGTAGTTTGGCTATCCATGTCTCGAAGGTTTCCAGATAGTTTAGATCATCTTTTCCGCAGCCAGTGGCTCCCTAAATCCTGTGTTACAAGATTTTTCAGGTAGTCCGTGAGCCAGTTGTTGCTAGATATTTTCGTGATCTGGGGATGATGATAATTCTCACATCTGACCTCTATGTGTCAGGAAAGAATATGCCTCTTTTTAACGCGTGCTTTTTACCCGCAGGGAATTACAACGTGGTCGTTACAACGACCGCGTTGTAACCACGCATACCATTACCCCGTAACTCGTAACAACGACTTGCGGAGGAGGGGCGCTGGATGTTGGAATAGTATAATTAACTATTCCAACTCCAGTATGTGCAACAGTAGGGAAGGTGTTGGATTTTAAATCCAACACCTTCTGCCCCCTCCGCAAGTCGTTGTTCCGACTTGTGGAGTAATGGTATGCGTGGTTACAACGCTGTCGTTGTTACGACCACGTTGTAATTCCCTGCGGGGAAATGTTTCCGTGGTAAACGATGTTTACCGTCAGGAAATATTATGGTAGAGGTGAAGGTATAGCCAAAAGTCGATACTGAGTTGCATCAGATCCTGATTTCCAATTTATAATAATAATTGCTCACATGTGAGAGCATCTCAAATCAAGTTGACTCACGTTAAGGATTTTGCTGGTTGTTATATAAATTGATAGTCCCCCTTTCGAGTGTCCTTTGGTTTTTTCTTTTTTCTGCTGTCCTTGAAAATTCCACACATCCTGGAAATGGATTCTTTATTTCGTACCAGGTTTCTTGAAGACAGATGATATTGAAATTGCACAGAAACTGTTCCAGAGTTAGATCTCAAGTCATTTTGTTGGCCCCAGCTATGTTCCATGAAATCAGCTTTATAATTTAGGGTTTAGAGCTGGTGGGGGTTTGGATAATCTGGGTTTTCTTTGGCATTGTTGATTGGGGAAATGTCCCCATGCTTTTGACCGTGTCCGGACTGGTGATCGAGATCTTCCGGCTGGGAGGCCTACTTGTTTTGGAGATTCAATATCCTGCAGTAACATTTGCCTGATGGACCAGGGGTTATGGTTACAATAAATTCCGTTGGGGGGCTGGTGAAGTCTGATGTTGTGCGCTGGGCGTGGTGCTGTACTGACTTCTTATTTTGAGACCAGTTTTTGATTAGTGAGACACGTCCGACCGTTTCTTTGCTCCTTTGGGAAATTAAGAAAGTTGGCTATTTCCATGACTTAATGTCAATTAGCTCGATCCCCCATTCTTGGGCCACTTTTGCTTTAGACATCAGTGACCGCATGATCTCCTGATTGCTGAAGTGCACTTCAGTGCTCTCATTAGGTTTCCCGTTCTCAGGCCCTAGAAAGGCTACATATTCTAGATCTTTACTCTTCAGATGTTCTAGGCATTGCAGTGAATTGCATATCTTCAGTATGTTGCCCCTGTTGAGGATATCTCAGGAGCCCTGTGATCCATACCTAGGGCAGAAGATTGCTTTGCGCCTGTTGCGGCTAATTGAGTGGTCAACTGCTGCTGACAGCTGGAAGCATGGAGGACGGAAGTCCCTAAATTTTCTCCCAATAGGCGTAGAGTGGTTGGTCCCTGTTATTTTGCTGAGAGCACTTCTGACTGTTGTGCTTTGGTTCCCCGAAGGGCTTTCTGCCTGGGCCTGGGCTCCGGCAAAGGTTGGTGCTCTTGGTTCGCCTAATTATCTTACACGAGGCCACCACGGGTTTAGTCCACATGTGATGGCATCAGTCATTTCTGGCAGGTGAGTTCCGCCTAGTGAGTTCCCTTTGGAGCCAGTCCTCTGCAACTAGTTTTCTGAGATGCCTGGTCTAGCCCTCGTGTTTTTTGCGAGGTGTTAGCTGTTATATTTTCTTGCAAGAGATCTGGTACTGGCTTTTGCGCTCGATTGCAGGTGGGCGTTTCTTCCCATATTGAGCCCAATGTGACAGCGCTATCACTGAGAGATCTCCAACCATGGTGTCCTCCTAGGGAAGCTTCTGCTCGAGGGGCTTCCTGGTAAGATTTTTATCCCCAGGGGAGTGAAATATTCCTGGATTATCTTGCCTCCATCTCCCCCTCTTCCGAAATGTCTTGGGTGAGTGCTTTGGCACTTCAGCCTTCTTCTGACGTGGTTGTTTTCCCACTTTGTAGCTCGGGGGGGGGGTATTCCCTTTTCTTGTGTCTTTCCTGCTTGTGCTGTGTAGCCTTCTTTTTTTTCATTAGGTTTTGCACCTTATCGAGGGCCATCAGGAGAAGAGAGCTTTGCGTCCTCATGGCCCCCTGCAGTGGGGGGTGAAAAATCCTGCTATCAGTTTTTGTCGTCCATGAGCAGTGAAAACAAGACATCTATGTCATGCTATTGTGTAAGAAGGAACACCTAACTTTACAGCACCGTATCTTTTTTGCACCATTTTGCATTCTGATGGGATAATTGGGCTAATATTCACAGTGAAGAAACTGAATATTTCTCACATATTACCCATGTTATAATACATATTGACATCTGAAAATATAAAAATATGTATGTTAGAAGCATTTTTCTATGATATTTATTAATCTAAAATGTAGAAGAGGTAGTGTTAAATAAGAGGTTTTTATTAAGATAAATATCAGTCATGTAGATTATTTTAAATCAAGAAGTTTTAAATTAATTGTTTAATATTGATTGTTTGGCTGAAATAAGCTGCAAACAAATCATCTATATTTGATGTTAAAAATTGTGAAATTGAAAAACAAGGGAAAATGTGAATGAATGTAAATATTTTATTATGCTTTTATTGTTTGCCACTTTTAGCATCAATCAAACATTACATATGCACTATACATGTGTATATTTTCCTGGGTCAATCTGGCCAAAAGACGTTCTAGGTGGGGACCAATGCCTTTGATAATACTATTGGTGTAATTTTGTGTACATCTGAGATGATGACTTTTGAAATTGAGATGTACAATGATTCATTTTTGGATATGTCCAAGAAATCAGTATCTGCAATAGTAGATATATTTATTTCAGATCTTTGTTCTGTCTTCATTATCCACAAATAAATTGATATTTGATTGTGACTTTCAGTCAATTGTAAAATGTTGATGGGGTTTTGTGAACTAACCTCTGGCTATTATCTTCATTCCATTGGGAAAAAGAAATGGGTAGATCAAGTACTGGATTAATATTTTAAATGCATTGACTAGGAGTCAGTGTAGGAAAGTAGGATCTGCTTCTTATGGTTATCCCCACTTTTTGCTAAATGTAATACTGTTTTTGTCTAGTCTGACTGGGATCCTGCTAATCAGGACCCCAGTCTATCTGCTTTCTTCCTAAACTGTTACGACATGTACTTTGGTACACTCCAGATTGGATACTGGGGTACCCTTGTCAGTCCCTAGTATATGGTACCCATGTACCCAGGGCATAGGTACCCCAGAGGCCTCCCATGGGCTGAAGCATGTATTATGCCACCCATGAGAGGCCATGCAAAATGGAACCTACAGGCCTGCCATTGCAGCCTGTGTAAGTTGGTGCATGCACCACTTACTTAAGATATAGGTTTACTATATCTAAGGGTCACTGCACTTAAAACCTATAAGTCACTCCTACTGCAGGCCTTAACAATCCTGAAGGCAGGGTGCTTGGTTCTAAGTGAGAGGGTGCCACTGCATGAGCAGGACACCCCTACAACCTACGGAATCAATGCTCCTGGTTTGTCAGTGAGGCAGCCATTTACGACATATAGAGTGGCATTATGAGACCAGGTGATGACCAACTCTAAAACGGCTGAAACTAACCCTATCGTGTTTGGTATCAAACATTGTGGAATCATTCCCCCACACCGGTAACCGGTGTGGGAGGTATGATTCCACCCCTCAGAAGCGAGCTTCGTGAGGTCCCTGGTGTTCCCGGTACCAGCCTTCTAGTCCTGGACAGCACAAAATGATTGCTGCCGACCAGAGACACATTTCTGCCCTCCTGCTGCTGAGCCAAGCTCGAGCAGGGGAAGGCAGAACAATAGGCATCCTGTCACAGGGAGGTTTGACCACCTCACAGACAGGATTTAGTGTATTAGGGCTGGGTGGGTGCACTTGTAAGCGACTGAAAGTCTGCATGTGGGGCACATTTGGTGTCCCTGTGCATAGTCCAGTTCAAACCAGTCCTGGGAGCCGTTGGCTCCCGCTCTGGCGCGAAACTGGACAAAGGACATGGGAGTAACCTCCCCACTGTCCAAACCCTCCCCTGGGAGGGTCCCCTGAATCTGTCCAACCCTCTCCCGTGGGTACTTAAGGGCTTACCTGGCTGTAGGACCCTAGATTCGATGTGGACAAGATTCTGAACCAGAAACCACTGAACTTCGACCGTCTGGACACTCTGGACTTCGCTGGACTTCGTTTGAGCCCGACTTCGTCTCCCTCTCAGTCTGAAGCATTGTCTGTGTCCGTGCACCATACAGACTCCGTGCAGGACCTGTGGAGCATCAAGGACAACTGAAGATATCTCCCTTGAGGTGAAGGAGTCACTCCCCTGCATTCCCAGGCACCGTAACACTGCTGTCCGGTCTGCTGACCCTGAGCTCCTATGGACTCCGAAGGCTCCAGCAACACAGGAGGTGGGTTTCTACGTCCCTCAAGGTCCGAGCTGCCCTCTCACCAAGTTTGAGGTCAGAATCCCTTGTGGGGGCTGCAATGCCCAAACCCCTGTGCACCGCGTACAGTTGCAAGTGCATATGCTTGTTGGCATTTCCCGAACAAGTGCATTGGCTCCGAGTAGCCCCAACATCTGGCATAATTCCCTCCAAAGAACTCCAGCCTCCTCACACCGAGTGCTCCGTGGGCTGCTGTTTTGTGAAATCGCTTGAGGTTATCTTGCGACTCCTGTGCCTCCGGCCTGTGAGTCCACTTGAGGGTCAACTTTGCTTTTCTTGGTCTACCCTGGTTGCTCCAGGCCTGCCTTGACTTCCCTTGCTGTGGTGAGTCTCCTGGACCTTGCTGGTCCGAACCGTAACCCTCTTTGACCTTCTGTGTGGGTTGCCATTGCCAAGCCTTGTTGGCGCTCCCGCCGGACACCGACCCCTCAGCACTCGACATCCTTCATGGGACAGCTTGTATCCTGCTCCTGGTTGTCCTCAACGTCTCCTGGTCCCCGTAGCGGCAGAGTCAAGGACTCTCTCAACGCACCTGAAGCACCCGACATCGGTGGGCATCCGACTACCGAGCCCCTGGTCACTCCTGAGTGACCCAGACTCTGTCCCCTCTGTTTTCAGGTACTTTTCGACAAGAATCCACCTTTGGGTTCCAACTGACACTTTTCTTCTTTACAATCGTGGCACTTTCTTGAAATCCTCCATTGAGATCGACAGCGGTTTCCAACGCCACTTCAGTCCTATGCACCCGGCTTCCCTGGGATAGGTAACTCTGGTACTTCGGTATCCACAGGTGGGGTGGCTCTCCAACCTTTTGTGATCCACAGGGTTTCTTCCAAGTCCACTGGGAAGGGTCCTTAATCTCTAAAACTTCAATTGCGACTTCCCCATAGAATTGTATGGAGCACGCGGTCGTGTTCCCAAACTGCACCCGTCCTCCGTGGGGTCCATATCTACTCACCTTGGGTGGTTCCTTGGGGTCCCAGCAATTCTACGTCCCCTCGACACTGTCTTGACTCGAGTTGTGGTTCTTATACCACTATTTTAGTATATGGTTTGGTCCCCCCCCCGGGGCCCACTGTGTATTAGTGCTATTTACTTTCATTTCTGTGCTACAGTCTTGTGTGGTTTGTGATTATTTCCGTGTAGGAGATACTGTGTCATACTAGAGAGTATTATATTAATAAATACATATTTTTATACCTATTGTGTGGTTCTCCTTTCATTTAACCAATACTATAAGGTTGCATTCTGGTAAAACAAGCTGCTTAACATTCCTTCAAGGCTCTCCACAGCTACCACTTGGATAGCTTTCTAAGGTTATCTTTGACCTCTTAAATCACCATAAGGGTTGTTTGGACTGGTGCAAGGTGCCCACTTTAATTAGTGGACAGCATATAACAGGCCAACTTCTCACAGTCAGGTAAATTGAAATTTGTCCTACGTATTCTTAAATTAAAATATAGTAAATTTCCATTTTAGCACAGGAGTTTAACCAGTTTGCTTATAAAATTTCAGCAATTGTAGTGCTTAGCCCATTGTATGTTTGGAATCAAGACAAATCCAACCCAACATGCCTCTTTTAAATCTGCCTCTTTCTGTCAAGTGTTTCCTCTATTATGCATTTTTCAGCAGTTCTTATGTCATGCCTCGTTGTGCTACAGTTGTTTTAGTTTGTCCCTCTGAGATATCAGGTTCAATCCTTACGCATTTTGTTTGTGCTGCAGAACTGAGAATTCCAGTTTGCTGTTTTTCACTACAATTTTATCACTAAAGACTCAATTTCATTAAACTACAGTTGTGGCTACTCCTGATGTTCAGATGTCTATCATACAATTTCAAGTGAGTATTTACAAACATAAAAATTTCACTACATGAACCGTTCCTGTCATAGGGACTTTCTCACAGAAGATCTATTGTGCATTGGAGACTTTTTTATTTTTGTGCTATTTGATATTAAATTACCGGTGGACATCTGTCTGCTGTCTATGTTACTAATGGAACAAACAGTAAAGCTTCAGGAAGATATCACTATTTAATTTAAGAATGTAAGGATTGGACCCTACCACGACCTCTTGATGTCAAGAAATGTAGACAATGTCTATGCGTTTACACTCTCTCTTTTTCCAAGACAAGTCAAAACCCAAGAAGCAAACACCATGACTAGCTACAATACATCAAATAAATATGTAGGGCATCATTTTAAGTGTGGTTAAATATTTATTGGGCATGCTGTGCACCCAAAAGCTGTCCTCTAGCTGAAGCTCAGAACCAACCACTTATGAAACACCCATGAAAAGGAAAAAGAAAAGTCTTGAGCTGTTTACAAAAAGAAAGAGGATTTGCTTGTGGTGTAATGAAGGAAGGAGCTGATTTTAGTATTGAGCACTAAAGCAGCAGATGGAACCTTCTGTATTTTTGGAATGCTAATCAGATGGCAGAAAGCAAAGGGAGAGAAGGAAGGTACTTCTGCAACTGCATGTGTCCTTGTTGAAGAAAGCTTTGTGGCAATAGCAAATGGCTTTAAAAATAGATCCTTTAATAACAGAAAGCCACTGGTGATTGACAGGATGAACACTATATAGCTGGTACGGCAGAGGCAACACCTCCACCCTCCCAGTTGTGGCTAGTCAACCAAATTTAAAAGGGGCCATTTTGTTGTTAGAGAACGTCCCGCAAAGTTTCAGGGAATAAAAATGCTAACAGTAGGTCTGCAATGCCACTTACCTAATTTCCAAACACAACACCCCTTCCTCCAAATGGGCATCATCTTCAGAAATTACATAACTAATATATACCAGCTGCTGGCCTTTTCTCCTAGAGCCTGGTTGGCATTTCTAAACTTTAGCTGTCTGGGACCACCTTTGTTGACATGTCATACCAGAACAGAATGGACACTATCAGGAGTGACCACGCTAAATCGGATGCCTCAATGCCATTTCTGCAAGTGTTGTGTCCATTGCAAGTGATCTTATGATGGTGGAAATGGCAGAGCTGATAGCAGCACTGTAAATGAAAGGGGAAAACAAAAAGGTCAGTAGAAGGGACATCTCTCAAACCTCAATAAAAACTGTGAGGTCTTTAATGTTTAATGTGGAAGTGCATTTTTTTTTTATAAAGCTCTTACGTTGAACTTTACCTGTGAATAAGTATAAGCAATAACATTATGACTGACCACAAATTGTTATACCTCAGGTGGGGCTGCACTGGGCCTATTGGGCCTATGGGTCTTTACTGAACCACATTGGGCTGCAAAGAACATGTAGAGCTAAACCTTACTGTTTATTTAAAAGCAACCAGAAGCATTTCCCCTTAAGATGCTCCACTTTTGCTCCTCTTATTCCACACTACCATTTGTCACCATAGGTGGAGAAAGCTGAGTCAGGTGTCATCCCAGAGTTATGGGATTTACCATGGACCCCTAGGAGATGGAATCTATCCACAACCACGATGGCTCGCATCAGCTCTGTAGTGATTGGTTAGTGATATTAAACACTGAGAATCACCTACTGCGATATGATGAGAACTTACGAGAACTAGAGACAGAGAGGTGTTAGTGTTATGGATATTGAAACTAGTACCCTGATCCTAAGAGACTGTTGGGAATATTTAGTGTGTCGATTCTTTGCTTTGTGGGATCACATTAAAATACTACTTTTTTCAGATAGGCTAGATAATCATCTTATTGACACTACTGTTTGTACTTTGAGTCTTGAGACTCCCTCTTGAAGAGCCTTGGTCTGCTCAACCCACGCTTCTACCAAGAGTCAAATGCTGGAAGGGGTAGTAATTTGCCCAGTTACTCTAGACCCATAGTAGGTTGGGTTCCAGTTGGGACAGCAGTAGTAAAGCGCCACAACCTCCCCATTTGGGCCCAGTAACCTCTGCTAGCCCCATTGCCCTCTGAAATGGGTTCAGACACACACCCTACTAAATATTACGCATTATGTTACACATGTGTACCTAAGATAGATGCAAATACCTTTGGTGCCACCTTCATATCACATATCACGGTCCTGAACCCTATAATCCTAATCAAAATACCCCCACCTATACCACATGCAATATCACAACATAAGGGGTGTCAGTATGTATACGACAGGCCTACTGGCTTTGTCAGGGTGCCACCTCACTAATAACAATAACCATAAGTCACAATACAACATAATTTATGTTAATGACAACAATATCGATAGCGACAAGCATTCATTGTACTAGTAAACGTTATATTGTCAAGATCAACATTTGAAATAAAGTGTTTTTACTACTATTAGAGTGCTATTGCAATCACAGAACCAACCACAAGAGATATCTACACTCTAGAGACTCTGTACAAATGTACAGACTCTAGGAGTGCTTAAAATGGTGGGGAAATTCCCCTGGAGCCATGTGCATAAGGCCTTAGGAGACTTAGGCTAATTCGGTAATATATCTGGGGTGGGGGCTGCTGCACCTCTTGTAGCCCCCACACCATGCTTGAAGCTTGTTGGTGGTAGCCCTCCCCATTTTGGGGCTGACAAACAAGCATGAAATGTAAATTCAGGCCCCTGCAGAACATTAAAGGATGCTCTTTGCCCATGTTTGTGAATATCTGAATAGTGGGTTTGCCCGCTGTTCTTTGTTCAATGCGATTTTGTGCTACTTGCCCGTTCGTTCTTCTTGTTTTTATCTTGGGTGTCCCTGTCCGACCGCGACACCCACATGCTGGTGAGATTTGTTGGGGGGCCACAAGGCCGCTTCATCCTTGCCAGCTTCTGAGGGTATATGGCCCTCCTGGACTGTGCGTGGAGGCCGGCATTTCTCCTCTGGCTTCCATGCAGCTGGAGCAAGTCCTTCTTATGCTCTTGCCTGCAGGAAGAGTTGGGCAGTATCACCTGCCTTTGTTGATTGTGAGCAGGGAGTTCTATGACTAGCGCAACCTGCCCCCACCCACACACAAGCATGGGCCCCCGGGGCAGGTAACACACCCAGTCAATGCTGGTTTTGCTCCCAGGGAATGGAGAACTAGGGACATCCTTGTGTTTGGCCCCAGGGCATGCGTTGCCTGGGGCAGAAAGTTGGCATGGGGAGGGGGCCCCACATGCAACCCTTCCTCAGGAAATTTGAATAAAAACAGGTCCACCATGGGGGTAATATGAGAAAGTACAGCAGAGTGCTATGCAGAAGTTTGTTTTCATTTTTGGTTTTAAGCAGGCAAATATTTAGAGTGGCATATCCCTGGCCAGAAGAGCTGTTCTTGATCTTTGGCTTGTATTGCTCCTGTTGGACCACCCTAGCCACCAGGAGCATTCTCTTTAGGCCTCCTAATCACTAAAGGGTTGCAAAGTTTGTGGGAAGATGGATTTCTCTCTGCCTGCTCCAGACCTGTCCTCTGCCTGGCTCCTGGTGCTTTTCTACTGCTGGTGGGGGAATCTTACACATCCCCTCTGAAGGCAGCCCCCAAATCGCCCTTCTTGATGCAGTTGCCAGGCCCCACAGCCTCTTAGCTTCTTGAAGAGCAGCCGAGCGGTAGCACAGTCAAGGGTCAGTCCACAGAAGTCCTAGCTGAGCCATCCAGTATCCCCCAGCAGGTCCTTTCCCCCAGCAGATCCTTTCCCCCAACTGTTCCTCAGGGGCCATAAAAGGGCCAGCACCACTGGTACTGGAGAGACCCATTCTAGTCCTTGTGGGTCAGCTCGAGTCAAAGTCCTTGAAAGGCACTAGGTGTCTTCTCCTTCCAGCTGTGCATTCTTTTACGGTAATCGCTCCCAGGTCTAGGGTCTTTTCAAATATCTCTCCCTTGTATAGGGCTATTTAAGTGGAGGTGGAAAGTCTTAGGGGCCAGGCACCCCTAGCCAATTCTCAAATCCCGCATTATCCCTCCACCCCTGGACAAACCAGCATTCTGGGATAATCCAAAATGGGGACTTCAAGTTGTCGCTGGAAAGAGTTCCCTGAAAGCTATGCACTGACACACCTGCGTGCTCACTTCCTACCAAAACTTCAAAGACGAGCCCCTCCTGTGTTGGCATCAGAGTTCAGGCTTCCTCCTTTGTTCCACTGGGCATGGGCTGTCCTGGCCCAGGTGTAGTGAGACAAGATAATTAACAGTGCAAATTTCCTCCCCTCCCCTTCTTTTCCCAGGGACTGGGTGAATCACTGTTAATTGCCCTTTTGTGTGGGGAGGCCTTTAATACATCTGCTGGGGAGCAGAGTAATTAACTTGTCTCAGTAGGAGGGGGAAGGCCTGGAATCTGATTAGGAGCCCAGCCAGAGAAATATAATAAATCCTAAAGTCCCATAAGAGGTAGGTTATTGGGGACTGCAGATTCAAAATTGGGGAGCAGGTTTTACTCCACATTGATACATCGCTGGACCATGTCGATGTAAGTGGGGCAAAACTGGACTTTAGAATAGATTTCACCAATAAAACACCACTTATCTCAGTAAACACTACAGACCTACACTATGGATGCCCACTCACATTATAAGTCCTACTCCAGGTTAGTTCCAATCCTTGCAGAGTCCCTCTGTGACGGGATACCTGTGTGCAAATTTTGGGATGAGCACAACAATAGTCTCACACATGCAGCCCACACAATTGCACATGCATTTGTGTTTATTTGTTCACATATAAACAGACTAGAGCCTATTACCCTAGCTGTGCAGCAGCGGCCTTAATTTAAAAAGGCGGACACTGGGGATTAGCACACTCAGTCCAATTATCGTGACTTACTGTGAGTGAGACTCATGTAGTGAGGCTCACTCACAACAAAAGGCCAAAACTGGGTAGACAAATGTGAAAAATCATAGGGGACCAAATGGGTGGAGCCCAAAGTGCTACAATTTGATCTTTATTAAATATAAAAATAAGTCTTAAATCTTTGAAGAGAGTCTACAGCTGGTACAGGTCAATATTCATGGAATAAGGTATATAATCTATAATTTGACCATTTCTATGTGGCAGTTACAACCTGAGAAGTGACAATGTCGTTTTGGGCTTAGTCACTGGGGACACATTCCATGGCTAATGTTGTGTATGTTTCACTCTTGAATATTATGCACCCTACCTTGTAAACAGCAAGGTGTCCTTAGAGGTGGCTAATTTAATCTTTAAAATCAGGTATTTCTATTTGTCAAAAGGGCTACCTTGACAGGTCCGTGCAACAGGGTTGAAAGTGCTGCTGTCTGGCTACATAGGGTAAACCAGAAGCCATGTTTTCCTTGTCACTGTAGAAGATGGTACAGGAGGTGCTGCACTTTGCAGGTGGCATGGAACTTTTCACACCAGAGGTGTATTTCTAAATCATATACTATAGCCTTATAGGAAAGTAAATATCGCCAATTAGGGTAAAGTCAATTTTGACATGTTTATAGGGGGAGCACAGGCACTTTACTCTTGTTTAGCAGGGGTTACTGTACACAGAGTTTTAAGAACAGCAAAAGAAGGGCCCAGAAATAGGTGAAAAATCTTAGGTGACCAAGCAGAAAAGGTGAATTCCCTGCAATCAGTTCCCTTCTGTATCATAACTCTCAGCTCGTTCTCTTACCCAAGGGTGTCACCGTCCTTCAACTCATAATCACTCTCAAAACAGGCACTGCGCCTACCACAGACATTAATGGGGTCAACCACCACTACCACCTTCCCCACCCTCCATGTAAAAAGAATATCCATTGATATCAATGTGCGTGCCTTCCTAAACAACTGAATCTCAATCTCCCTCTTAACTCAAAATGTTGAGAAGTATATTAATTAAGGCATCATTATGAGTGGAACACAAAGAGACTGAGGAGAGGGTCCAAGGGAAAGAGTTTAGAGACCTGCGAGAAGTGATTCCCCTTAAACAATAATCATTAACACAATATTTCTCGGGTCTGTCATGAAGTGAAAATGTGTCTCTCAGTAAAGCTCCATTGGGGAGCAATCCCTTTCAGGACGAATGCCCTCACCCACCATAGGTGGCATGCTTCATCATATGGGCTTCTCCTCCCAGTGAGAAAACCTAGTCTCACTGAGGGCTACAACTCCCTCACTGTGAGGTAGGAGCTCTGGGGTGTTTTCTTGAGGGTACTAAGATCCCATATGTGAATGCTAGGCATTGTGAGGGTGCAGCGCTGGATGTGATTGTGATGCTAAATGTGAATCTAAAACTACCTAGTGAGGACAAAAATATCTTTATTGGCTTGTCCAAACTGGCAGGATTAAAAAGCAGTGCAAAGCAGTATCAATTAGACTGCTAAGTTGGTAAGGTCGGTCGACATGTTTCAGCCTATTTGGTCTAACGTAAGAATATTGGAGCATAAAAGCACGATCCACTGCAGGAAGAGGTCTACAAAGATGACCAATCACTTCCTAGATATGAACCATCAAGCAAATGACTTGCGTTGGACAGTCCTTGAGCAACCTTTTATCCCAACTCATATCACAGATATATCCAAGTTTCTATTCTGCAAAGAACAGCGCTGGGTCCACAGATTAAAGACAGATACCTCAGGATTGAATGAAGAGAATACGTGGCTATCCCTGTGATTAAGAGTTAAGGCATATAGCGCATAGGAGACTATACTATGAATGAAATGAAAATGTCACACATTTCCAGACTTGATAGGGTTGATAGCTAGAGACACCACAAGAAATAGTATTAAAATAAAAATCAAGTGATGGATTTATCGGACAGCAAGACCCACGTATGCTTGAAGTACACAAGCTGAATATGAGCCAGTAAATGACACAAAAAGATGACATAACCCTTTGACACTTAGACATTAAATGGTGTGCACAGTGCCATTGATGGTCTTGTATTATACAAATGAATGCAGCTTCTAATAGGAAGATAGCGTGTTTTTATTAGCGAGCAGTATAAGGAGTAAAGAGTGTCACAAACTAATATAACATCTCTGTAATGACACCGATACATGGCGTACCTCTCTCGCTAACACACAAATGATTGCGTATGTGCAAATGCCAGGATTGGTTACATTTATGTTTGCACTTACGAAATATAAAGTTGAGTGATATTATCTCTACAAGCGCACCGGGAAGAGTATTACAGTGCGCATGCGCGAGAAAACCAACACTATCTATCACGCATGCACACATGCTCAATCGAGCAGGCTATAGAATAATTAGCCTGCTAATGCGCAAATGGGAAACACTAATCCCCCCGCGCATGCGCATTCACGGCATCGGGCATACTCCGTAGACAACTTGGGGTCCTTCATTACGGTGACTGGGCATTTATCCCGGTATTTAAATGTGAGAAAATCCTCCCGTTGGTGCCTCCGGTTGCAGCTCATGTACCACAACGGGGTACCGACGGAGAGGTAAGTTGGGCACTATGACGAGCGTTATTATGTGCGTGGACATGATAGGTTCCAAAGACAGACTCATATCCTTTTGCTTTTGTGATCTAAGCGCTTACTCGAAATTCGGTATTTAAATGTGAGAAAATCCTCCAAAATGTGCCTGCCAAAAACGATTGTATACCAGTATCTGTTTGTGGCTTACATGCATTTTTTGCAGATACATACACTGCATGTGAGAGCGTCAGTGTGGCATTACTAACGAGGCACTTTTTAGATAAATTGTTGTGTGCCTTATGCAAAAAACGGTTTTTACACCAGTTTGTCTCACAGATATTGTGTGCATTCTCAATCCTTTTTTGAAGCACGCTACATTATTATACCTACCTGTGTCGTAAATGTATTCAAACCAAATACACTTTTGGAGTTACATGCATCGCATACGAGAGTTTTATGGTGCTATTAACTACGTGGCACCCTTGGATATATTGCTATGCGTCATACGCCAAAGACCGTTTACATTAGTTTGCCTCAGACATTATGCACACAATCTTATTTAAACTTGAAGACTTCTTACACCAATGAGAAGTTACATCTGGCAGTGTCCTTAAGCACCATGGCTTATAAGATAAATTAGAAGAGTCCTCTTGTTCTATCTTCTTCAATGAGGGGCTTACCATCAACACATACTGTTTTTATATCTAGACATGTGTTCACACTACACATTAGGAATGAGTGACACATGACCCTTGTATATATTTCTTGCAGAGCGGGGCCCCCTTCCCTGAGTTGTTACCAGGTAGAGGTGGGTCTACTTATCTATCGATTTGGGTGAGTAGAATTGAAATGAGTACTATGTTAGTACTCTATGGACATGTTTTCAACTCATGTCTAACAATACATTGACATATAACTGAATTGTATGGCAATTTAGTTTGACTGGTTGCACTGTGTTTTTTGTGTCTCACATTTACAGATAAGTTCCAGTAGTACCGAGCCTAAAACAATTGGATTACTGGTTTGATATCACTGTATTTTGTTATTATTATTTTTTTTTCACATCTGCAGCAGCATTGTTTATTCCTTATGGTCCTGATGAAAGCCTGGACACTACGTTAGACCAAATATGCTGAAACATGTCGACCGACCTTACCAACTTAGCAGTCTAATTGATACTGCTTTGCACTGCTTTTTAATCCTGCCAGTTTGGACAAGCCAATAAAGATATTTTTGTCCTCACTAAGTAGTTTTAGATTCACATTTAGCATCACAATCACATCCAGCGCTGCACCTTCACAACGCCTAGCATTCACATATGGGATCTTAGTACCCTCAAGAAAACATCACAGAGCTCCTACCTCACAGTGAGGGAGTTGTAGCCCTCAGTGAGACTAGGTTTTCTCACTGGGAGGAGAAGCCCATATGATGAAGCATGCCACCTATGGTGGGTGAGGGCATTTGTCCTGAAAGGAATTGCTCCCCAATGGAGCTTTACTGAGAGACACATTTTCACTTCATGACAGACCCGAGAAGTATTGTGTTAATGATCATTATGAGTGGGCCATTAAATTTGGAGAGGGGAATCAAGCCAGTGTCCTGCACCAAATAACAGGCATTACAAGTAGTTAACCCTAGAATGGGGACTAGGATGCAGACTTGGGGATACTAGGCTTTTTTCTGCATGTCATTACTGACTCCTGCAGCTATTGTGGGACTGGTACCTCACTCATTTTCCAATTTCAGCAGGTGGCAAATGGTGCCTGCTGGATGGTACTCGAGGAGAAGGGGTTGATAAATGATGGGAGGGCATAGCAGGGTACGGCCAGAGGGATCATATGGAGGGAGGTGGGGCTGTGCCTCTGCCCAGTCATCCACGGTTTCTCTGGGAGCAGAAACAGAAAGATCTTGGGCCAGATGTACGACCCTTTTTTGCGCTTGCAAACGGGAGATCGCCCCGTTTGTGACCGCAAAAAAGGGGTCCCGGCATGTACAAACTCTATTTTGCAAGTCACTGACTCGCAAAATAGCGTTTGCGACTCTCGCTATTAGGAAGGGGCGTCCCTTCCTAATAGCGAGTCTCAAGGCCATGTACTATTGTTTTGCGACCGCATTTGCGGCCGCAAAACACTTGCAGTTTACCACCTACTTAAAATACGTGGTAAACCACTCGCAAACGGGAAGGGGTCCCCAGGGGACCCCTTCCCCTTTGTGAGTGTGTGCGAAAAAACATTTTTAAGAGCAGGCAGTGGTCCCAGGGGCCACTGACTTTCATTAAAAAATGAAACTGAAAAGTTTCATTTTTCTTTTTTAAATGCATCCCGTTTTCCTTTAAGGATAACGGGCTGCATTTAAAAAAAAGAAATTGCTTTATTGAAAAAGCAGTCACAGACAGGGTGGTCTGCTGATACCCAGCAGGCCACCATCCCTGGGAGTGCTAGCCATTCCCAATGGGGTCGCAAATTGCACTTGCCTCATGAATATTAATGAGGCATGCAATTTGTGACCCCATTGAAATCGCAAACAGTGTCTGAGACACTGTTGTACATGCACTTTGCGTAGTCGCAAATTGCGAGTCGCAATTCGACGCAATTTGCGACTCACAAAAGTGAATGGTCGTACATCTGGCCCCTTGTGATGCTATTGCAGGCTTCTTGCAATGAGGCCCATAGTGACAACCGCCGTTTACAGAATACATTTTTTTTTAAAATATATTTGACGCTCCATGCATTGAAGTGCTGTTGTAAACATACTAGGTGCTGTTATGTCCCCGGCTTGGGACCACATGAGCTGTGGATTAGGCCCAGGAGGCAGCACAGCGTGGACAAAGGCACACAGACACCTAACCTCGGCCTTAACCAAAACATTCTCTACTGTCAGGAGTCTTGTCCCAGACACCTCTCAGTCTCCAAAATACACATATATGAATTCCAGGAAGGTGAAAATGTTTTTATTTTCTTCCTTAAACATATGTTTATGGCCCATACCTACACAAATCAGGCCCACTGAGATTTGCGTGGGTGTTAGGGTCTCATCTTTGTAAGAATTGGCGCATTTTTTCAGGCATAAAAACTTCGAAATGTGAATTGAGTGTAGCACTGCATACTCGTGAATAAAGGGGGGTAATTTTAGTGAAGTTCAATACAGTACAGTACAGATCCTCAGGCTATCCTGAGGGGTGATATCTGTAATTTACATGTGAATGAGAACATGTCAGTATAAGGCAAACCAGAATATCACATACAATTAAAAAAAAACTTACCAGAGTTATCGTGCTCACCAGAATTACAACAAAGACCAGGTTGTTATATATTCCATTTTGAACAAGTTTGAAAGCCAGTTTCCTCGATAATTGAAAGGCCCGTCCAAGGAGGGAATTCCAAAATGCATCTCCACAGCAACAGCAATTTGACCAGGAATCAGGGAAGCATGGCTTCATTTCTTCCTGGTTAGCTATTACCACTACTGCCTTGGGTTTGCGAAGGCCATTCTTGAGTGGCTGTAGTTTCTTGATAACTGTTGATTTTGGATCATTGGGAGTTTTTGAAGGCAGTCCTTTTATACATTCCAACTGTTGGAAAAAGAACGTGTTGCAGTTTAAAACGTGTATTGATACAAATGTTTTTTTTTTTCAGTTATTCCTTTTCAGTGAAGTGGAAAGAAGTACATACATAACCTAGGGCCCAGGTGGTGTTTATGCCCCTATGCTTAGAAAACCCTGAATTCCATAAACCTCAGAAACTTTGGATGAAAATGTAGCCTGGCAATTACCTACAGGGTGACTGTTCTCAATATGTAAGCTGGCATAGGGAGCCCACATGCATGCTTGGTTTATAGACATAATTTACATTCAAATCGGGTCTATGTAACATCCTAAGTGTCCCTACTCCATGAGTCTTAATTACAACTGGATGGTGATGGAAAATCTTCTGAGATGCAGTGATGGAGAACCACTCGAAGGATTTCCTCCACCATACTATCCTTATAACAAAGGACATTTTTCCTGAGCTTTGTCCACTAGATTTAGTACTTCCTGCACAAAATAAATGAGTTTCAGTTGCCACTAAACTTCAAACTAAACCGTAGGTTTTCAGATGAGCTTTCATCTGAGTATCTATCACTCACTGGACCAAAGACATTCACAATTATTTTCATTCCGTTGCACAGTAAATGTCATGGGCCTTATTTTGGGGTCACTGAGTTGCAACTAGGAACACATTACTCTCACTTCAAACTTTGGTGCCTCTCTCCATTTATTTCTCTGAGATATTGTACTTATTTATTAATTTTACTCCTTTTTTTTAGGTCTCGCCTGGACATCGCTTGCACTGTCTCTTCGAGACATGCTGTATTCAGGATATGTGCATAAAGTTCCGCCCACTTTCCACCCATCTTTTTAATTGGCTCCTGTCCCTGTCCTTTGAAAATGGTGGCTTTTCATTGGTCAATGGGCTTAGTAGTCCCTCCTTAGTAACGCCTTGTCTCTTCTTGTCACCTCCCATGAGGACACCCACTGTTACATGTGTTGTTACTCCCTAGGTTTTAATTACAGCCTCAAGGCACTATTTTCTTAAAAGGCTTCAGGCAAGATACACACTTGGTACTAAGCTAGGCTGGCAGTGGTTACTTCGCTCACTAGAACATCTCACATTTATATGAGACTGTCTATAAATTTCCCTTCATCAGCTCCACACAGAGTACAACCTAATACGAAATTAATGTAATCATTCTTTTGTCACATTTCAAAGCTACTAATTGTATATAAGGACATAGCTATTTGAATGTACTCGTAGTACTGTCTTGCATGCAATGTATTATGGGTAGGGTGGATTTACCATATCTTCTGCAGGGTGCAGTACCATATGTGACCAAAAGAGGTCCACAGTGCTGGTGCCTTGCTCACAAGGGCCTCTAGGAGCAGTTTGCGGTACTGCACCTAGCTATGCAGTGCTGGTGCCTTGCTCACTAGGGACCTCTAGGAGCTGCTTGCGGTACTGCACCGGGACATGCAGTGCTAGTGTCTTGCTCACTAGAGACCACTAGGAGCAGCTTGCAGTACTGCACCGAGACATGCAGTGCTGGTGCATTGCTCACTAGGGACATCTAGGAGCAGCTTGCGGTACTGCACCTAGACATGCAGTGCTGGTGCCTTGCTCACTAGGGACCTCTAGGAGCAGTTTGCAGTCCTGCACCTAGACATGCAGTGCTGGTGCCTTCCTCAATAGGGACCTCTATGAGCAGCCTACAGTACTACACAGAGACATAAAATGCTGGTTCCTGGCTCACTACACAAGCATTTGCAATGCACTAGGTCTCGCATTACTGAAAGTATGAGCTATTGGTGTTGCATTATTATTTGCAACGCCAATACCTCAAACTATCAGTAATGCAAGACCTATTGCATTGCAAATGCTTATTATATCTGCTTCCTGTGATTTTACAAACCAAAGCAGTGTGATGTCACTTGTTGTGCTGTCTTTCAACTTAAAGTCATTTTGATAGAACTTCTTTTGAGGTCTTCAAGAGACTTCAAAGTACATGTGATACTGCTAATAGTAAAGTATAGAGTTTACTACAAATAAATCCGCCTAATGAAAATCCTCCCTCTGCTTAAACTAAAGTAAGTCTAATACGGCCTTGTTTGGCATTAGATCATAATGGAGCATTCACCAAACATTGTCAGATGCCCTGTCCTCCCACATATTGATATCTCCACCACATTTATAGGAGGAGGACCCAACAGCTTTCCTGAATTTGTTGTCCGAGCCAGCTCCAGTACTAGAAACAGTCTTTCTCTCTCATAACCAGTCTGTAAGAATGGTGTTGGATAGGGCACCTTAAAGTGGTCCTTCCAACATAATTCCTATCAGTATGTTTCATGCTCAGAAAAACCATGTGCGCCTTGGTGGCCCAGGGCGTGAAAAATGCTTCATTGATCCACTCCCTTGAAGCAAACCTCCAGCGTGCTAGGGACATGGCATTTTTGTTTTTCAAAGCCAACTTCTCTTTTCGGGCTTTGACTGTCAAAAACTGCTGGCCTGGTGTAGTGGGCTGATTCTACAAAAAAGGGTGGCAACCTGCTCCTACCATGTCATCGGAAGAACTTTTGACCTAAATTCATTCCAGCAGCAATTATTGAATATGCCTTTAAAAAAAAGTTAGGGCCACATTTATCAAACCTTTGTGCAGGTACAAAGTGACACATACCATCACAAAGGCTTGAAGCATACTTTAAAGCCATTTGTTTTTGTATTGATTGTTTAGAATGAAACGCCTAGTGGCCAGTCCGACCCTGATTTTACCATGTACTAATTTGCATCACAGTGGCATTGCATGGGTGGCACATGGGCATTACTATGTAACTATCTGTGTTTTTTAATGCAGTACCCTAGCTACTAAAAAGATGGTAGACTGGCATTGTGGCAAAAGTTTATGCTTCTTCGAAACAGGCATAACGCTGGAGAAGGTTTTCTTTTTTTGAAACTTTTCAAACTTCGCATGTGTGCTGTTAAGGACAGCACACATCCAAACTTGGAAATCTTGGAAGTATGTCTAAGCATTAAGCGACTGAGTCACAAAGGTAAATGTACATTTTTTGTGTAAGTTTACGATTTTTTGCAATTCACAAAGGAATTTTACGCATAGTATCTTTACGACTGCGGGTTCTCTGCATTCATGGCAGAGACTGCGCACATAAAAAGATATGCAGTCGTAAAGATACTACTCGTAAAATTGCTTTGTGAATTGAAAAAAATAGTAAACTTACACAAAATTGTAAATTTACCTTTGTGAATCAGGCTCAGTATTTTATAATTCAAGAATATCTTTCCAGTACAAAAACTGTTCTAGACAGCATGCTAGACGTACTTTAGACATGGGTGGCGCAAGGCTGCTTAAAGTGTGCCAGTGGAAGGGGAGAGACAAGCAGCATCATATCGTAGCAGAAATGGTGCTGTTCTCTCCCATTGACACAACGCAGCATAGCAACTTTGGTTGTACACTGCATTGTATCAAATGTAAGTCACTCAGTCCCCAAGGCCCAGATTTACTAAAACGTTAAACAAGGTTTGCATCAAACTAAGCACAAAGGGGGATATTCTCAAGAACGTGCGATAATCATCGCCAAAATAGGTTAACGCAAGTTTTCATATCGCTGTCTATCGTGGGAAAATAACTCTGTGTTAACGTGGCATTCTCAACACGGTGGTAACATGCGATAGTACCCCGATAACGCTGCAAATGTCCGCAATAACACTACCGGGACGGCGATAAAAATCTCAACCCGAACGTGAAAAAAGTTGCGATGTGCCCAACCGCGATAAAAAATCCAGCGATAAGCAGCGCCAGGCCTGCAAGTCCCACAAGTCAGGCTGCAAAAAGCACAATAAAAGCTGCAACACAGAACAGAAACAAAACACAAACAACTGAGAAGCACCATGGAGGTAGCCGGAGCAAGCACAGAGGACAACCAGAACCCCACAAGCCCCACGGAGGACCAGCCTGGGACCTCGGGGTCAGGGAAGGGCAAGGAGAAGAAGAAGAGGAAGACGCGGTTCAGTCCGCAGGAAAACAGGATCCTGATCACGGAGGTAATAGAACACCATCAACAACTGTTCGTCACCTCCACTGTGTCATTGGCAACAAAAAATGCAATATGGCAGTCCATCCTGGACAAGGCGAATGCAGTCGGAGTGCTGAGGAGGACAATGGACGAGGTCAAGAGGCGCTGGAATGATGTGAAGTGCAAGACCAAGCAGAAACTCGCAGACAACCAGAAGGCAGCAATGCAGACTGGAGGTGGGAGTCCAGCGCCACAGGAGGAGCTGGATGAGATGGAGGAAATGGTGACCACAGTCATCAGTGTGGAGACGGTGGCAGGAGTTGGGGGACCGGACACTGCTCAACATGACCCGACACAACAGCAACAGGGTGAGTAACCACCAGGGACTGGGGGGACGGGGGGAGATGGGCACAATGGCACACATGCACAAACAAGTAGAGCACATCTGCGGACAAACCATGGCCAAGAGTCACAACACCAACCAAGAGCCCAATTTACCCAAGTCTGCAACATCACAGCACTGCATAAGCACAGAAGTGAAAGCCACACCGCCTGAAAGGGATAAGGGCCAGCCAAATCAGAGCTGAAGGGGCAACTCACCTACAATGCAGCACACACACATAAGATCCAGAGCACCGCAACATGTACAACAATGTTGAACAAACAGCAACACCAGCACAACAGAACAGAGGACACAACTGCTGCCGCTTATGTGTGGAAAATGACCATTCGCATGTGGCATAGCAGGAAACTGTGAGATGATAATGTACTAGTACAACCCCACATCCCTGATGGTGTAGTAATGCATGTATGGCCGTGACCCAGATAGGCAGTGAGACACACATTGTCATACAAATCAACATCCATCACAGTTGAATACAAGTGAAGGTGCATAGACTTTATTAGCATATGCGTGTCAGTACGGCCAAGATAAGTGCCACAACATGCAGACCAATGCAGCAGTATGTCAGAACGTGGAACGTTGCCAAGCGCCGCTGTCCACTCCGGGGGAGTGCCGCACCATTCACAGGTGTGTGTTTACCCGCGTTGTCGTCCGCTCATGTATTCGGAGTCCAGGCGAATGCAGCCATGTCCACTGTCGTCATGGGAGATGTGACCAGAACCCCAAGTTTCAACAAGGTGTCTGGACATGTGCAATGTGTTCCAAACTGTGGTGTCTGCAGGTACGCAGTTACACGTCCATGAAAGCTAGTGCAGCTTCGTAGGCAATCATTTCCAACATGAGGTTGTTGTCGACTTCATCCAACAGGACGGCGAGGCTAACCGTTAGCAGGTCCGGACAGATGTGCTGCGTCCACCCCCTTTCACCAATTAGTACTACAGCCCAATAGGGGAACGGCTCAATTTGGTCACTGCACACGAGGAGTTCTGCAATCTCCCAGGTCCAGCTGCCAGCATGTATGCCAAGCATCCAGGCATCCCATAGACGGGTGTCACGGTGACACTCATGGTCGTGGGCCAACAGGGGGCGCACACACATGTCGAAATCCAGTTCGGCTACCGTCCTGTTGGATAGGCAGACATCCATGGACCACTCGAATATGCACGAGCGACAATGCAACACAGGCTGCACGCAGGTGACGTTGGCAAGGCGGAAGCTTAGCTGGTAGCTGATCCGCAGCACTACCAATGGCAGTGCCCCCAGTAAATGCAGCATACGTGCACGGTACAGTTCCACGTGACAGGGGTTGTGCATGTGTCTGGGATGTTCTGCCATTGCGTTAGTGGCCCTGGTTGAAGCGGCACTGTTGTGACCTGCGCCAGTTCTGTGGATGAAATGCCACAGCTCGGAACAATGAGTTGTTGAAGTGTGCAACGGTTGTACGCCTGGGATGGTGTGGGAGTAAGTGTGAAGGCCATTCCATGCAAGATAACTTCGAGCAAGGACTTCTGTGTGTGGGGTGTGTATACGTTGGTCTTTCGTCGGGCTGTGCGTAGTGTGGGAGTCGTCATCAGCTGCTATAGTATCTGTCAGGGGGTGCCGGGCACATGCAATTCCGAGGTCGGAGGTGCAGATGTGCTTCCGCCTGATAGTTCAGACAAAGGAGCTTTCATCACTAATGTTAGTTTGTCATCTGCTTGCATTCAGGAAATGTGATGTGGCTTGTTGGGGGTGGGGTGGGATGTGTGCGACTTTGGGATTCATGTTTGACATGTCTTGCATGTGGCAAATGAGCGGCATCACTGTATGTTACGTTGCCTCACAGCTGCTCCTCCCTCCCCCAGAGCCTATTTACTTGTGTGCGCTGCGCGGTTGCATCACTTGCACTCCTACGGCACACCATTGTCATGCCTGTCTGCGCATGTCCACAAGCCTGACAACGACACTGTGATGTTGGCCGTTGGAGGTGGGCGGCCACGTGAGTGTAGGCCTGTGGGAAGGATAGGGCGGACACAGATGTAGAGTTCATGCCTGGCTGAACTCGCGCTGCGATTTAGGCTAGGCATTTGGCTCATGCTGCGGCAATACAGATACACACAACACTTGGCATGTATGAGCCAAGACCCCGAGCGGTCTTGCGCTCCTTCATTTCCCCGTTCGTGCGAGCCTGCCCTCCGGGTGCATGCTACATTTCAACATTGTCGATTGCGGACTGGGTGGCGCCGACACTACAACAGTGACACACTCATTAGATACTTCCTTGTCCAGGCCAGAACTGAACCACGCCCAGAGCCCCGGGCAAATCCTTCACACCCCTACGCTGGTTTGGCGTACGCCGGCCCGGCCCACTCAGCTTACGCATACAGGGGGGGACGACAAAGCTACGCAAGGTCTTATCCCCTGCCTGAGGTGACATGGTTGCGTCCGCTGTCCACAGCACAATGTAATGTGGTAGGGCCCTGGCCCATCATGCATACATAATGACCACATGGACACACTTAGATAGGTACTGGAACTGGCTACGGGCATGTGCGCCCGGCCCCTTTTTATTACCAGGGTCACATGTCCAGTGACGCCTGTGCTGGATGGGTGTGGGGTGAGTGTAAGCCAGCCCTCAGGGAGTGGTTGGTGCTGGCAACAACTAGAACAGTGATCATCAGATCACACACACAGATTCAATCATAAAGGGTCCATGAGTTGTGGTGCACTGAGTTAGTGGCACCTGAAGAGCTGAGCAGGGTATCAAGCTGATGATGGCATCCAAGACAGGTGTGAGCAACTTACATAGGCTGGCTGTGAGACTCCTCCGACTCTGGCAGTTGTTGGTTGGATGTGGTCCTGGCGGTGGTGGCGGGTGTGCAGCCAGCGATGATGGCGTGTCCTTGCAGGTCAGGATTGGATTTGAATTGCGAGCCCTGCTGACTGCAGTGTGGGCCAGAGGCAGCGATCAGAAACGGCACACAGCCACGTGACGATGACTTGTGGTGCACTGTGTTAGTGGCACCTGAAGCGCTCTGCGGGTGCACGGCCTTCGCTGATGCGTCGTCCGGGCGGGCCGCCCTGGAAGCAATGTCTGTTGCCTACTGGACTCTGCCATAAATGAATCAAGACTCAATTTGAATTGTGAGCCCTGCTGACCGCAGTGTAGGTCGGAGGCAGCGGTCAGAAAGGGCACACAGCCACGTGACGATGACTTGTGGTGCACTGAGTTAGTGGCACCTGGAGCGCTCAGCAGGTGCACAGCCAACGATGATGCGTCGTCCGGGCGGGCCGCACTGGGAGCAATGTTTTTTTTGCCTACTGAATTCTGCCTCAATATTGGCACGTGGCATCGACTTGTGTTGCACAGGGTCAGTGGCACCTGGAGCGCTCAGCAGGTGCACAGCCAACGATGATGCGTCGTCCAGGCAGGCCGCACTGGGAGCAATGTTTTTTTTGCCTACTGAATTCTGCCTCAATATTGGCACGTGGTGTCGACTTGTGTTGCACAGGGTCAGTGGCACCTGGAGCGCTCAGCAGGTGCACAGCCAACGATGATGCATCGTCCAGGCGGGCCACACTAGGGGCAATGTCTGTTGACTAGTGGTTTCCTCATTAACAGAGATGTGGCACGATTTGAATTGTGGGACCTGCTGACCGCAGTGTAGGACTGAGGCAGTATCCGGCACACACATGACTCCGTGTTGCTGTGCCGCTGGATGCGCTTGGGGCCTGTGTCGCTGAGTCTGGAGGTCACGGCGGCGGACTCGTGGCAGGGTGTGGTGCGCCACCCTGGCAGACGCGTTGCCCATCACGGAAGAGAACCACGCCCAGAGCCCTGGCCTTTTTATCTGCACTCCTACGCTGGAGTGGCGTATGCCGGCCCAGCCCACTGCGCTTACGCTTACAGGGGGGGACGGCACAGCTACATGTCCAAGGTCTTCCCCACTGCCTGAGGTAACATGTTTGCGTCCACTGTCCACAACACTACAAACCCCAGCAGTATATGTCCACATGGACATGTCTGTGCTCTACATTCTGTGGTCTGTCCAGCACATCACCGCCACACTTGGCATTGTGTACATTCTTCTTCATGGGTGAGTTGCCTCCTTCACACATACTTGGTTCCCACCTCCCCCCACATTCTGCACTTGTGTGGCTGTGGGGCCATGCTGTTTTCGGAAGGTCCGCTGTCTTGTCCTACGCTGCCTCTGTGGTAGTCCGGGGGGAGGGGTCCGGAGGTGGGGGGGGCCTGCGGGTGGTGGTGGGGGTTGTGGCCATCTTGGGTCTCCGAGCTGCATGTTCATTGGCTCCATGGCATCTGTGTGTCTTCAGATGTGGCTCTGGGCTGGGCTCCTTTTCATACTGCAGGTAGTCGTCCTGCTTAGCACCAGCAGAAGGCAGGTGTTAAATCCCTGCAGCTAACGCACCTTATCACCTGTTCTTGGTTCGCATCGCAGATCTGGCTGGTCGTTGAGAATATCGCGAAGTGGTGTTTTCGTGTGTTTTTGCACGGGAACGCCTACTCTGCATATCATTAGCGTTAGTTGTCGCACTCATCCGTGGCGATGTTTTTTGCGGCAGCTATCGCTGGTAAACTGGCGATATCGGCAGTTTGCAACAGCTTGAGAATAGGGCGATAAATCTATCGCCACTTTTGAGGCGGGAAAGTGCCGATAAATCGGTGATAAGTCCTTGAGAATATGCCCCAAAGTGTTGTAGTGGGATTCACCTTCCAATGCTAATCATGATTTGTGTTTGAAAGTTGCCTAAAGTTAAACGAAGTAGCGCAAAGCTCTACTTTGCACTACTTTAGTTCAAGGGGACGTACCATTGGTAGTACATGGGTGTTCCCATGCAACCACTCATGGGTTTTGACACAAATCCTTATCTACTAACATTTGTAGACAATGATTTGTGCATCAAAAAACCTCCTTGAGGTAGGCATAACAGTGGAGTAAGTTTTAAAACTCTTCTTTTTCCAACTTTGCATGTGTGCTGCACTATACAGCACACTTACAAAGTGAGAAAAGTATTAAAGCATAGTTTTTGTACTGGAAGTGTCTCCTCCAGGACAAAACCTATGCTTAAGAGAACAGACACAAGTGTAAGGGGTGTGTGCAATGGTGCATGGCAGCCTTTAGTGTCCCAGCGGAGAGAGACAGGAGAACAGCACCATATCTTAGTAGATATGGCGCTGTGCTGCTCAATCTCCTTCTCACAAAGCAGCGAAACAACTTTGGTTGCTGCACTGCGTTGCAAGAAATGGCATTAAATCTGCCCCTTAGCGTCCAATGGAACCATTTGATGTATTGCAGAGGCATAGATTAAACAGCACTAACCTGATAAAATGTTCCAACTCAAAGTAAAGTACCCTATGATAGGAGAAACAGCAGTTTGAAATTCTGTGCTAGGTGTGATAATGCCTATAACGGTTCCTGGTCAAGGTATATGTTAAACAATGCAGTCAAAGTTCAATAGCAAGATTTTCAATTACAATTGTTTAATATCTCATAGGTGGTTACCTCTAATGGAGTCGATCCTTTGTCTCCCTCATGTGTGAATGATGTTGTGTCACACAGAGCGCTGACTGTTGACACTTCTATCTGAGGCAGAGAACCCGGTGTGAAATGATCTGTGTGGCAGTGACATGCTGGTCCACATGATGTACAGTCTCCGGCGCCTTTGGTCACTATATTACTGATATTAACGGCTAAATTGAAAGGGATGACAAATTAGAATTACAAATTTGAGGTCAGAGCAATCTTACGCACTACTATCACTATTGATTTGCAAATGTTATTTATTTTAACTTGGGTTGATGTTAAAAAAATATCTTACATATTTTTAAAACATATATTTAATTAATACATTTTTTATAAGTCTTACCTTATCAAATCAGGTCTGTTAGCCAATTCTACTTTTCAGCAGTCATCTATTTATTTCTTCCATGGTAAGATAAATTGTGCATGTCCTAAACAGCCTATGCTTGCATGTGGACTGAAAACCTAGCACCTACAGAATGAGAATCTCCAGCAGAGGTCTTCAAACTTTTTTTGCTCTGAGCCCCCAAAGCAAAAGTTTTTTAAGTCAGGCCCTCCCCTCCAAACCTGGAGAAGCATGGATGAGCAGCTGGGCGGAGCTTATGAGATCACTTCATAGATACTTTTGCCGCAGTTTATAATCTACAATAATGTAAGATATAGAATAGAGCAAACTCATCAAACAAAAACAGGAATTGACCAAAAAAATGTGCTCCCCATAATTTGGGTGTTGTGAGTCCCCTGCATCCCTGCGCCCCAATGCAACTGCACCTAGTGCATTAATGATATCTGTGCCACTGAGTAGTAGTCTATCTCCTCTGCCTCTTTCACCCCTTTACCGCCATGCCCGATTATCACTCCAGTCTTGAAGTAGGTTCTCTGTCCCTTTTTTGTAATTTGTGCTTCAGTTTTATAATATAGAGTGGACTTAGCCCAAGGGCACAGGAACACTTTACATGAGCACCAGAAACATTGTCCAAGTCAGGTTCATTCTTTTAATTTTTAGGCACGGAGAGTGAATCACAGAATATCGAGCTGATGCTAGGACTTGAACCTGTTTCCCCAGTTCCAAAGTCAGCAGCTCACGGTGTTAGGCCACATTTCCTCCCTTTTAGAAAAAAAATTGCTTTAATGTGTTTCTTCTCCCATTTTGAATCAAAAGTGCACTCTGCTGTAATGCTACCAATGAAACTGAACACCCATACTTTTGTTCAGAGAAGGAAAGTCATAATTGTGATCCAGTGGGTCCCTGGACCCCAGTGATGCTGCACCTGCTTCACTAATAATAGTTACTGCCTTGTGAAGTGGGCTGTTTCCTCTGCCCTTTTTAAAAAAAATGGGCTCCCATCTTGCCCCATCCCACTTGCTGTCATCTCTCTGGTGCCCAAACAAAGGTGTCTCCTCTGTTTCAATTTTCCCCGTCCATGGGCCATTGCTTTGAGGTCGAAAGCAACACAGGCACAGCAAGGGCACCTCATGCAAGGAAAGAAGGATAGTAAAAGGCCACTGTAATTATGCGATTTTGCTACCATTTAGTTTTCTGCATAATTATAGATTTGTCATATTTGCCACATAAAATATTCCATGGTCTGCTGTAAATTCTGTAGAATTCAACAAAAAAAATGTGTTTTGTAGCTCGAAAGACTCAGAACTTCCTGCCTCACTAACAGGAAGGAGATTTCATCAGATAAAGGCACCTGCACTAGATACGCTGACAAGAAACCTCACTCAGACAACAACCCTCAATATGTTTGACTTTTAATAACTAACCCTCGTGGCGCCGCCTGATTTTTTACACAGACATGCTTGTGAGGGTTTTTGTTATTGTGATTTAACTCCTTTATTACAGTGATGTAAGTATCTTGGAGACTGCCTGCATATGTCAGCAAGGCCTCTGAAAGGCAAATATGTCACAGATACAGAATGCACAAAGCAAAAATCTTGTTTCCTGCTATGATAAGAATAAGGTTAAGTCCGCGGGGGACAAGCTCCCGCTTACAGAATCCTGAAGGCCCCATCCAGCCCCACCGGAAACAGAGCTGTGGCAGACCCCAGATGAGGACAGGGGGGGAAACACACGTTTGGTGAGCGATGCCTGTCTGCAAAAAGGAGGCTAAAATGCACCACGAGGAAAGAGATTAAACTGGATGCAGGGAAAGGTCAAAACCACCAGAGGAAAGCATCCCAGTTTGAGACAAGCAGATGCGCATGTGGGCAGCAAAGGAAGTCAGAGAGGGACACCCCACAGAGCAAGCCTGCAAGGGAGGCATTGAGCTTCTAGGGAGATCTAGGCCGGCGGAGGCGGCCAAAAGATGCGCAATATATACGCTTTATATGCAATTTTCAAACCCAAAAGCTTGCCTATCAATTATATTGCTCTCTTGAAACAACTGCAATCCATCCCGGCTCTGTAAAATACATAGAAGCACCTCCCACCGTTTTTCAGGCGATCCTCTCAAAAAAACGTGACAGGAGCTATATTTCCTCAAATTTGCCGGAACAGCTAGTAAAATACGGGATAATCCTTCCACCATCAGACACGGGGAATCTGGATCTCTGCCCTTTCCCCACAGCCCGCGGGCTACGCTGCCCCGCAAACCTTGCATTTTACTCTTAACTACCCCTGATGAAGGAGAACTCGAGGACTCAAATGTGCAATTAACCTTTCCTCCCATCGATTCATATAGAACCGGAACTCTCAGTTGCTAACTATGCGCCCGCTAAACCCCCTCTTAACTCGGCACTCAGGCGGTACGGACCCAATTCATGGTCCATAATCTACCCTGAAAATCTGTCCAGTAATGCTAAAAAGAACTTCAAACACAGAACCTTAAAACAGCACCCGGAAACACTCATAGTAGACAACTACCACACCACGACTAACGGCAAGGCGAAAACTGACTTCGTCTTTTACACCAACCGTCCGACAAAGTGGAAAAACACCTTCCTTCTTCACTTCCTAGTCACCAAGTCAGTCAATATTCCCTATGGTGAAAAAATCTCCACAACCATCTCCCCTAGGGGAACTCACCATTTCCATCTTCAGAACAGGAAACATTCTCATACAGGCCGCACCTCACCACTTTTGATCGTCACTTCCCGACACTATTCTCCTCATTAACTCAACAGAGCCATCAAACCCAACCTCCCCTATCACCCTCCACCCAGAACCGAGCCAATCGCCCTACCCTGCCGATCCACTCTACAACTCATGGACATCCACCATCACCCATTACAATCCCATTACCCCCATTATCACACTCCGCCGACAAACACCCACTATCATGACATCCACTAATCCCACCAGGACCAGCAAACGCATAGCTAACAAACACCGCAAGGCTGATCTCGAGCCAGTCAGATCGGACACAAACTGCAGTCTCTCTGCTTCTGAACTCGCTATAGCCACTCCCCTCTTGACCTCAATAGACCCGACTCTACCCTCGCAAACTATCCCCAACTCCAACACTGACCCTACTCCATCTGCCCAAAACATCCCCAGGTCCAACGTCACCGACAATCCCTCGGGCACGGACCTCCCTCAAATCACTGCTCCCTCTCCTTCCTCTGACCCAAGACCACATGCCCAAACCATCCCCACCACCAATCTCACTGCCAATCCCCTGGACACCGACCCCCTCCATACCATTTCTCACTCTCCTCCCTTTGACCCAAGACCCACAACACCTCCTCCTTACCTCAAGACTGGAAGCGCCAATGACCCAACGCCTCACGCTCAATCTATCCCTACGCCTAACCCCAATGATACCATTCAATCCCAGAACCCAGTACTCTCTCCTTCTACAGACCCTGGTCATACGCTGCTCCCTCCGAAGGCTAGAAACTCTTTTAACTCACTTACCCAACAACTGACCAGAATGGAGCAAAAAATCGACGCCCTAGCTGACGACATCCTACATCTACAACTCGACCGTCCCAACCTGTTTAAGCCACCTTGCTCATGCTCTCCGGGTAGTTACACACCTTCTCCCCACACAGCCTCTTCCATGGCCCCACCTGACCCCCCATGGCCCTCCATTCCTTTGGGGAGGCAGGCTCATCGACCTAACCGAGCTCTCCGCCCCATTTCAGTAATGGAAGCAGAGGAGATCAACGACTCTCACCTCGCAACAAGCCAGAATGCAGCTCCCACTGCAATCCCCGTCATAGTTGGCACAAATAGAACCCCTAGAACAGTCCACTCGCCCAGACCCCCGGCGCAATACACTTCTATCCTTACAGCACACCCCGACATTAAAACTTCCTGCCCTCTATCTTGCATGCTCCTCAACTGTAGATCAGCAGTACAACACGCCACAGACACTGCTGAAGTTATACTCGGGGAAGAAATAGACATAGCATTTCTCACAGAATCCTGGCTCAACGACCACTCTAACCCCATTCTAGACCTACTCTCCCCGCCAGGTTACAACATCATTAGACAGGACAGACCGCTCAAAACAGGTGGCGGGCTAGCGATCGTCCACAAAGAAGGTATACAGATTACCACATTAAAATCTGCAGAATACCGGACTCTGGAGTACCTTGGTGTCGAACTTGCAATCAAAGGCACCACGCCCATCAAATTTCACACCATCTACCATCCCCCTGGGGAGCGTGCCCTCTTCGCCGAAGAACTAACCGACCTAATAACACGCTTTTCCCTAACAGACACGAAAGACGTGTTCCTTGGTGACTTCAATATCCACTGGAACAACACAGAAGACACCACTGCCCAGAACCTCTCCAACCTGCTTGAAATAACCAACCTCAAACAACTCTGCAATGAACCAACACACATCAAAGGAGCAACTCTGGATGCGATCATCACCAAAAATGAACTGGTCTCTCTGAGATCGATCTCTCCCATTGACTGGTCTGACCACCACCTCATATTGTTTAATATCGACTCACCTCTCAGATCACAACCAATACGATCTGTCAAAAGCAAGCACTGGATCAGGAACATCAATGAAGTCCCTATCTCCGAACTTGAATCCAAGATTCATGCCCATCTACAGTTCCAGCCTACCACTATGTCGGCCGATGACCTCACAGCTCACTTTAACTCAACAATGACGGAGGTGTTAGATCAAGTAGCGCCACTCAAACTTAAACAATTGAGATCTATCAAATCTAAATCATGGTTCAATGTGGATCTCAATACCGAAAGACAACAACTCAGACTTGCGGAAAGGACTTGGAGACAAAACCCATCAACAAGGCACCTAGCGCTACTTAGGTCTGCACGGTCGGAATATAAAAAGCACTTCTTTAGAGAAAAGGCCTCATTCTTCCGCAGCCAACAAGACCAGGCCAAGAATAGACCTAGAGAACTCTTCAACATTGTCAAAAGGCAAACGAACGGCGCATCCCCTCACGTAATAAAAGCGACCAATGATCGATGCGAAGAAACTGCCAGCTTCTTCACAGACAAAGTCACTAAAATTGAGCAATCCTTCATACAAACCTCCAGTACACCTCCAATCCTAACCTGCCCCCCTTTACTCACCCTCGACCAAACAGATCTTAATCATACCAAGGACAACCAGGTCCGCTGCCAACTGAAAAATGATGCGAATTGGTCGGACTTCGAACTTGTGTCGGAAAGTGAGGTCTTCAATATAATTGCGAGCTTAAAGCCTACCTCCCACACTATGGACCCTCTCCCAGCCACTATAGTACAAAAACTCAACCACATCATTACCCCTTTCTGGACCAAAATCATCAACTCTTCTCTCACATCAGGCTGTGTACCAGACTCCCTTCAATTAGGACAAATCACACCCATACTCAAAAAACCAGGGGCCGACCCTAACGATCTCAACAACCTCAGACCTATCTCCAACCTCCCGTTCCTAGCCAAAACCTTGGAGAAGTGCGTTCTCCAACAACTTAAACATATTGATGATTTCAACCTCCTCGACACCTTTCAATCGGGATTCAGGAAAGGGTGTAGCACCGAAACAGCCATGCTCAATATCTCTGATGATGTCCACAGAGCCTTAGATGAAGGTGAAGCCTGTCTTCTCATCCTCATTGAACTATCTGCGGCTTTCGACACAATTAATCATCCAGCTTTACTTGAGACTTTGAAGGGCCGTTCTGGCATTAATGGCACAGTACTAAAATGGTTCGCTTCCTACCTTCACCACCGTTCGCAACAAATTAAAATCAACTCCTGTCTCTCTAAGCCAACACGAGTCACACTTGGGGTCCCTCAAGGCTCAATCCTCTCCCCAGCCCTCTTCAATCTCTTCATGGAACCCCTTACAATCATTCTGAAACAAACAGGAGTTAAATATCACCTATATGCAGACGACACTCAACTCTACTACAAAATCAAATCACCCAGTGACATCCGACACCTCAATGTCACACTAACCAATATCCAATCTTGGTTTAACGCAAACCACTTAAAGCTGAACCCGGACAAAACCGAATTAATACTGTTCGCTACAGAAAGTAACCACCTTCCTATCCAAGACTGGCTCAAGAACCTGGATGCCCTAAACTGCTCTCTCGCCCTATCCGACTCAGTTAAGTCACTAGGCATTTCCCTGGACAAGAACTTATTGATGAAGGACCACATCAAAAACTCTACAAAAAGTGCGCTTTACTCACTAAAACACCTGAAGAAAATGAAACCTTTCATTCCCCAGGACGATTTCAAGATTATTGTTCAATCCCTAGTCCTATCCAAACTGGACTACGGGAACGCCATCCTAACAGGGACGCCAAAAGCTCACCTAGCCCCACTAAGGTCAGTCCTTAACATGGCAGCCCGACTCATAACTTGGGTAAAAAGGTTTGATCACATCACACCAACCCTCCAATCCCTCAACTGGCTGCCCATTGAAGGTAGATGTATCTACAAATTGGCCTGCATCACACACAAAACCCTTCACTCACATTCCCCCAACTACCTAAACAACAAACTGGTTAAAGCTGGAAGATCCAGATCCCTGAGAAGCTCCAACTCACTTCTTCTCATCCCCCCGAAATTGAAAAAGAAAACCACTCAGTCCCGGTCCTTTTCTGGTAACGTACCCAGGATATGGAACTCACTCCCGATTGACCTCAGATGTAACCCCTCCTTCCCCTGCTTCAAAAGGGACCTGAAACTCCTTCTCCTCAAGACATACTTTACCGTCCAAGCCAACGAACCTAGTCTTCAATAACCTAGCGGACTATCTGCTCACTTGTCCATCATGGACAGGTGGATATTGGACTGTTTCAACCTCCTGAGCTTCCCCCCTACCCTTCTCTGTATGCCTAATTATGTGTTGCTTATATCCTCTTGCACCCTTATGTCCTGCTTTGTAATGTATGCCTAATTATAATGTTTCGCTTATATCTTTATTCATCCCTATGTCATGCTATGCAATGCAACTTGTGTTCCCCTGTGTATGTAAAGCGCTCTGATACCCCCGGGTCTAGCTAGCGCTATATAAAACTTATAAATAAATAAATAGCTCAAACTGATCAAAAGTTACTAAAAACATGGCAACATATGTTGCTGCACAGTAAAAGGCCCTTTGCAAAGGTTGACTGGTCACCTTTCTGTTCCTTATGGCTCGATTTGGTGGTAAACCGGTACTGATGAGTTGAAACTTATGCCAGGCAGTGTTAACAAATGTAACGAGCATTTGCAATGCAATAGGTCTCACAATCTTTAGAGTTAGAGCTATTGGCTTTGTAAATGAGAATGTATTTTATCTGTTTGTTTTAGTTTAGAGTGTAGTGGATGTATGAATAGAGACACAGCTGCAGTAGTGCATAGAGGACTTAGAATGAGGAATTACTACTGAGACCAGAGAAGCAGCTGCTGCATTGTTTAGCGGATTTAGAATGAGGAATTGCTGATGAGACCAAAGAAGCAGGTAGCAGCACTGTGTAGAGGAGTGAGAATGAGGAATTTCCGACAGGACCAGAGAAGCAGCTAGACCTAATGAATAACAGAAAAGATCACCCTTAGACCAGAAATACAGCTAAGACCTCGACCACTGGCAGACAGTGGAAAAACACTGAAACAAACTATTAGAGGCACAGAGAAGCAGGCCCAGTGATTATATTGTATTTGTTAGTGAGCAGTTATCTGTGCTGAGATTAGGAAACCTGTCTTACTTTATGACAAACACCCTCTCTTTATATGCAGCTGGGCCAGGGCTGAAGCCTCATCACATACAGCAGGTAGAGAGAGGTCCGATATGCTGAGACTGGGGAGGGAGAAAAGAAGAGAGCAGACTAAAGAGGTTGGGGGAGGGGTAACAGGCAGGAGCAAGAAGAGGGGACAGGGAGATAAGAGGCAGTTGTGCTGAGTGCATTCGCAGGGGGTAGAAGTGTGTATATAGGAGATATGTAACAGCTGCGGGAGAGAGGCTGCAGGAAACATGGGGCTGTGTGGCCTAAGAGGCAGGGGGGACTTGAAGAAAGAAAGAGAGACAACAACAAAGGGCCATGAGGGGGAGAGAGGCTGCAGGAAACATGGGGCTGTGGAATGGTAGGCAGGGGGGATTTGAGAAGACAGCAATGGGCCATATAGCAGCCTGGGTGGGAAAGAGGCTGCAGGTGTTATAGGGATTTGAAGAGAGAACAGAAGAGGATGGCAAGGGGCCATGAGGGGTAGAGTAGGCCACAAGACGGAGGGCAAGTTGATGTGGAGGTTGGGTGGGAGAGAGAAAGAAAAACACACAAAAGCAGAGCCTGCAAATGAGACACCAAAATTGAAGAAGTGGAAGCGAGGGTGGGGGTTACTATGTTAGAGATTGAAGACGAGAGAAGCCATGTAAGGAGTTAGATATTGAGACAGGGACTAAACACGTTTTAAACTACAGAGAGTAAGTGAAACAAAAGAGGCGTTATCTGCGTACCTCCAGACATGTGTAAAATAGCTTTATGTTGGCCAGTGCTTAATGATTCGTGTGTTTTACATAAGGATGGCATGGAGGGACAGGCTGTTGAATCAATTGTGACATTAATGAGCAAACTTTATAGTTTATTCAGCAGCTGAAGATTGATACATATTTTTGTGTTACTGCTCGGAATCCGCAAGTTTTGGCGATGAGAGGGCTTTTTGATAAATGTAAAATACTTCATAAAGATCAGTTTCATGTCTGCTTTAAAGATTCCACTTCCATGGTGCTCAACATAATATCAGAACAGGCAGCGCGGCCACACACACAAACAAATACAATTAAAAATAACTTCAAAAATACAATGGAGTATGCATACAAGGAAAAAGCAATTACTTAAAGTGACACGATATGCATTATGCTTTTGACTAAATCCAGCCGTCCCTTAATGTTTGCACTCACAGCATTTGTGTTGGAGGGCAGAAGCAGCGACGGGCATGACCTCTCTTAAAAGAAAAAGCTGCTTTTGTGTCAGAGGGTGGTGGGAGGGCGTAAGCAAAGATGGGAGCAAAGCCATTTTTTTTTAAAGTCTCCTTACTCATCTCCCTAGTGCAGTTACCTATATTAAACACCCACTGCTTGCCTTTCATAAGTTTCTGAGGAGCCTGCATTTGTGTCGGAGGGTAGAAGCAACGACGAGAGCAAAGCATACATTTTTTTTTTTAAAGTCACCACACTGAGCTCCGTAGTGCAGTCAGCTACATTAAACACCAGCTGCTCACCTTTAATATGTTTCTGCTTAGCCTGCGTTTGTGCCTGGAGTGTGGAAGCAACATCGGGAGCAAATCAACCATATTTTTTTTAAAACATCACCACACTAAGTTCCTTAGTGCAGCCACCTACATTTAACACCCGCTGCTCACCGTTAATAAGTTTGTGCGGAGCCTGCACCTGTGTTGGAGGGTGGGGGGAGGGCGGCAGGAAAGACGGGATAAGAGCAACAATTTTTTTTTTTAAAGTTATCCCCCTCAGCTCTATAGTGCAGCCACCTACCTGAAACACCAGATGCTTGCCTGTTACAAGTTTCTGCAGAGCTCAGACAAGCCGATGAGTTTGTGTTCTAGAGATCACGGAATGCAGGCAGTCTACACTGTAATATGTGAACATCGCGTGTTTGCGAAGTGAGTGCCACTAATTACATTAAAGCAGCGCAGCCACAAGCAAACAAATATCATTAGAAATAAATACAATGCCTCGGTAAAAATAACAACAAAAATACTACGGAGTATGCATACAAGGAAAAAGCTATTACTTAAAGCGACGGGATATGCCTCTGACTAAATTCGGCTGTACCTTGATGTTTATACTCGCAGCATTTGTGTTGGAGGGCAGAAGCAGTGACGGGCCCGCCCTATGTTTAAAGAAAAAGCTGCTTTTGCGTTGAAAAGTGGTGGGAGGACGGAAGCAAAGACGGGAGCAAAGCCATTAAAAAAGCAACTTTTTTTTTTTAAAGTCACGACACTAAGCTCCGTAGTGCAGCCACCTTCATGAAACACCTGCTGCTCACCTTTAATACGTTTCTGCTTAGGCTGCTTTTGTGCCGGAAGGTGATGGTAGGGCGGAAGCAACAACGGGAGCATAGCAACAATTTTATTTTAAAAAAGTCACCACATTGAGCTCCGTAGTGCAGCCACCTACATTGAACACCCGCTGCTCGCCTCGCCGAAGTTTCTACAGAGCCTGCCTCTCCAATGTTTCTACGGAGCCTGCACATTGAGCTCCGTAGTGCAGCCATCTACATTAAACACCCGCTGCTCACCTCTGCGAAGTTTCTATGGAGCCTGCCTCTCCGAAGTTTCTACAGAGCCTGCATCTGTGTCGGAGGGCGGAAGGAAAGATGGGAGCAAAGCAACAATTAACACGTGCAAACAAATATAATTTGAAATAAATACAATGCCTTAGGTAAATCTAGGTGTATTTTGATGTTTGCACTCGCTGTATGGGGCGCGTGTGAAAAAACAAATAGTGCCTAAACAAACAGATTCAAACCTGCAGTGTAAGGAAACTGTAGTTGGCCGGTGCTCCTGGCTTACAAAAGGAAGTGATGTATCGGGAGCACCGGCCAATTAGGAGCCAGGAAGTGTAACATAGTTTTGAACCAATGGCAAGCACCAGCTGTAATTACACTCTGTAGAGTGATTACAGCAGGTCTTGCAGACAGCGCATGCGCGCTGATGCTCGACCTAAAAATGACAAAATAATGAAGTGATACTATCATAAAAAGTATTGCATTACGCCACATAATTTGTTTTTTTGCCACATAATTTAGTCAACCCTGCCACATGCTTTGGTACTCCCCTGCCGCATAATTCCAGTGGCCCTGGATGTAGTTGGCCCCTCATGCTTTTTAGCCCCATGCAATTGGTTAAGCATGAAACTTTAAGGCTGCTTGGGAGCTTGTATAGTCTTTAACTGATGGAATGGCTTGGAGCTCCACCATGACAAAGACTTATTCTTCTTGCAAGGTAATATAAGGGAATTACCAGCTGAGTTATGGAGTGCATCTTTCTAGTGGTTACTTACAAAAATGCTTCCAGGTATAGACTAATTACTTATTATTAAAATAAATATAAATAATGATTGACATATGCACATTGCTTTTTGCCACTGGCTGGGACCTCATAGTGCTCAAAATACACAAGTCACTATTCCACACTGCACCAAACAGGGTTCAAAACTTTGACTTTCAGGTCACGCACAGGATTCATAATGTATGAGTACATTTTCCACTGATTAGTTTAACTTGCATTTATTTTTCATTTCAGGTATGTGTGTTTTTTTTTACATGCAGTTACTTAAAAGTGCACAAAATACCAAAATATTGACTATGTTGTTCTTTTTAGCTACATCTTTGATCCCACCACGCCACTTTTACTGACTGTGCCCCAGGCAACTCAAGATTACAGTTCCACAATCTTTATGCACTTCAATCTCTGCATATAAATATAGACAGTCTGAAAACGTGCCAATAAAGAAGGTTGCGCTTCCAGGCCATCTTCATTTACAAGTCCTTGCAGATGCATTTTTGCCCCCCTTGCGAATGCAGCCACGGACACCTAGGGGGTGCAGGCCGCACAGTTTGAAAACCTCTGCCTTACAGGGTAGATTTACTAACAACTCAAGAAGACAAAGTTGCCAAGTGTACTAAGATATGGTGCAGTCTTGCTCTCTCTAAAGAACAGGCACACAATCAGGCTCTATGGAGCAAAGGTGTCTGCATCATGCCACCATAGGTTTTGTACCGGAAGGCTACCATTCCAGTACAAAATACTATCCTGAGACAAACTTGAAAATTGTTCCCACTTGACATGTATGCTGTAGAGTGCAGAAGACATGCACGTCTAAACTTTTTAGAGAAATTAAAACGTTTTCCTTATTTATGCCAGACTCAATGCCCGATGGAATAAAATGCCAGTAAAGCCCAACTGCCTTAATGCCAACACAACTGAAATTCCACTTTTGAGCTCATTAAATCCTGTGCTATTCCACCTACCTTGGCTCTGACTTAGGCACCTCTCCAACCCTACTAGATAAGGCCTGTAACATGGGTGTGATTCTTTATGGCAATCACTCCTTCATCCCACAGAATAATACAGTTTTCAAACTGGCATTCCATCACTTTCGACTGTTGAAGAGGGACCTGCCCCTTTGTTATTGCTCCCAGACAATCACCATTATCCTCACAGTGGTGAAGTCCCACTACTTCAATAGCCGGTGCAAGGCTCTCCTTCTCACTTCACTCATGAAACTCCAGCGAGTCTAAGAATACTATTCTCAACTATTGCTTAGCCTGAATCAGATGGACCAAGTCTCTCCTGCTCTCATATCCCCCAACTGGCTCTTGGTAAAGTACAGAGCAACATTAGAGCTCTCTGCTTAGTGAATACCAAACTATCTTGCATGACTGTTAACTATCTCTGTGTCTCAGATCTTTTAACATCCAAGACTCTTCCTTCTGGAATTCTCTGCCCTTTTATCTCAGTCTAGAAAGTCGCCATCTCAAGTTCATACAATCCTTAAAAAAGTATTGCTTCACCTAGGGTTTTGGTTCTAAATTCATCATTACCTCACATTATACATCAGTTAGGTCTTCCTGTCTACAATCGCCCAAGACTTGTTGGCCCCTTCCCACCAGGACCTATGTACTCACTCTTCTTCTAAAAAATCTTTAACACCTTACCAGGTTGCATTTATTGGTGTACTTTCTTCAGTATCAGTCTCTTCTGTACATTGTATAATAGGTTCCTTCTCTGACCCTGCAGTGGAACCCGTCTGTATTGTCTAATCATTCGACCCCCCTCTCCAAAGCCACTGCTGAGTGGTATGCACCACTTTACAAAATACATTTAAAAAAAATCAATAAAAATATATCAAGGTCCACAATGTCAACCTACAATACTGTAACATCCACTGCATTGATCTTCTGCTACGTGGTAAGTTAAGTATACATTAACTCTTTTTAACTCTACCTATAGCTACACATGTAGGAAAGTATAGGTGGACTTAAGAACAGTAATTATATAGTTACGTTACGATATAGTGGTAGATCGATGTAGTGGATGCAATATTGGTATCAGGAGATATGTTGCATGCATAACCCATAACTTTACTGTACTTAAGCAATACTTTTGTTGTATATGCTTTGCTAAGATATAACTGTTTGATACTGTTTTGAATTGTCAGATAATTCTAACTAAACCATAGGAGCAGGTGTATATGGTCAATATTGAGTAAGGGTGCTTTGCTTTTTGGTAAATAATTTGTGTATTTGGCCCTGCTTCACTTATTATAATGTCCTCTGTGATCTTATTTCAGTATGGGTGTTTTTCTGGTGTTATCTGAATGCTTCTTTCGCGAAGCGAATACCTGTGCTGTTTAATCATTTTAATCATGAGATTCTCGCCTTTGACTGCAGATTGTTGCATGCACTATCATATTTGCTTTCCCTTAGATCACATATTTTACATTACTGCCAGATATTTACTTTATTTTAAAAATCTTATATAGTGCTCCTTGACAGCAAGGTAACAGGGCACTTTCATGTTCAGGGAAAATTAATTTAGGAGCTTGTGTAAAAGCTGGATTTTGAGATGCTCTCTGAAGATAAAGAGCGTGAGCTTCTTTCTAATTTCGAACAATAAAAAGTTCCAGGTGGCAGAGGTGTTACAAGTTAAGGATAGTTCCTGTGCAGATGTAGTTCTGAAGTTGGATACCTCAAGCTGGATGGTATTTTTTCTTGTGAGGCCTCTGAGGCAGCAACTAGCAGCAAAGTTGGCCATAGGCTTGTCTAAACAGCCAGGTTTTTAGGAGTTTCCTAAATCCCACATAATTGCCTGAAGATCTAATGTCAGAGTGAAGAGTGTTGCAGGTGTGGGGAGCAATTGCTGAAAACCTAACCCATCTCAGCCTCTTCCTTTCACTTCTAGAAACAGTTAGTAAATTCAGATGGCCTGTTGTAAGATGGCAATTAGGGGTGTAGCGCTGAATTCTGGAGGACACAAAGGCCGGGCTTTTACCATGACAAATTAGAAAATAATGCAAGCTGTTGTGAAGATAGTCCTCTGAGCTGCAGGAAGCCATTGTAGCTTTTCCATCAAAGGGTTAGTGTGGCAATGTCTAGGCTAACAGAAAACCAGCCGAGCTGTCTGATTTTGAGCTAATTGCATCCTGCTGTTTAGGCCAATAGGGACTCCTTTAAGTACCTCCCTAGTGTCAATGACAGACACTCTGGGGAGGGAGTGCAGCTGTCGGTCGCACTTATAGGGTCAAACTTAACATACTAATGCTGCTTAGCAATTTTATTTAGCTTTGGTGATGACTGTGTTGTTCAACTGTTGGACTTCTCAGTGGTGAAGGAGGTAGAACAGTGCTAGGTTCTGGGCTCTGGTAGTCTTTATGTGGTCAGGTAAAGGGAGCAATTAAGGAATTACATATTAGTTTCATTGTGTTGTACCCTTTGTGGGGTGTATGCACAACCCTGCTTGCAGAAGTCTACATGTTTTTGAGAGGCAGGCCGGTATACTCTTTCTGGACTCCAACAACACTTACTACTAGTGTTAGACTTGGCATCTTTGGCGTGGTTTCCCCTGACTTTTTGCCTCTGCTGTCTGTATTTTTGATGCTGTGCTGGATTTCGTTTTTGCTGGCTTAGATGCTTTGGGCTCTTTACCAATGCTGATCAGTGTCAAAGTGCAAGTGCTCCCTGTGTAAATTGTTGTTACAATTGGTTCTCCCTGATTGGCATACTTGATGTACTGGTAAGTCCCCAGTAAAGTGCACTGAAGTGTGCCAGGGCCTGTAAATCAAATGCTACTAATGGGCTGCAGGGTGGATTGCGCTACCCACATGAGTATCCCTGAAAAGGTATCACAGACCTGCCACTGCAGTGTCTGTGCGCAGTTTGTGCACTGCCATGTCGACCTGGCAAGTGCACCCACTTGCCAGGCCCTAACCTTACCTTTTCTTACATGTAAGGCACCCCTATTGTAGGCCCAAGGTACCCCCCTGAGCAGGGTGCAGTGTATGTGAAAGGTAGGACATGTACTGGTGTGTGTGACATGTCCTGATAGTGAAATACTGCCAATTTCGTTTTTCACTATTGAAAGGCTATCTGCCCCATAGGATAGGATGGGAAATACTTTGTAACATCTTACAAGTATAACTTACCATTGGGACAAGATAGAGAAATAAAGTTTAGGCTCTCTGAGCTCAGAATTTTATAACACATGTTTTAGTAAAGATGGTTTTTAGGTCGAGCATTCGAGACCTCTTGTATATACTTTAGTATATACTTATTATATACGTGTATGTACTATGTGGGCTCTGGAGATCAGCCCTAGGACTTGTTTGCTTCCGCTTAGGCACTTTTTTTTCTGTTCAACTGCCTCTATTTAACTGTCTTGATAGAAAACGACCAGCAAAGGTCAGTAAAATACCAGAATTGCTTTCTGCTGAGAGACTTTCTGTTTTATATTTTTCTGGCAACTGCCTCTATTTAACTTTCTTGATAGAAAACGACCAGCAGAAGTCAGTAAAATACCAGAATCACTTTAGCATTCTCTAGATTCCAGTCCATAGAAATTGTCTTCCACGAGCACCCGTAGACAATAATATTTTTTTCAAATCTTGTATTTTCAGTGATATGACCACCGGAGGCCCTGATTTTATATTAAAAACAGAGCTTTTCTTTCCATATGTTCCCATACCTGGTGTGTCACGCAGTTTGGTGCATACCTTCCCTCCATGTTAAAGAACAGTAGATGTTTCAGCACCCAGGCTAATGTCCTGCATAGCTAAATACATATAAGGTCCCAAAGGCGAGACCGATTGCATTGCAAATGCTTGTTAAATTGTGTGTTTGAAAAAGCCACTTTTACAAAGTAGGCATTTTCCTGTTTAACCATTCTGTATGCCTCTGGCTGTTTGTGTAATGACCGTCTGGTTTTGGAGTGACAGGGGCTGGGGATGTGCATTCACTGTAGACAGCCCCTGGGGGGGTTTAGATGTGCCTGGCCCTTCCTGGATGACTCGTGACTGGGCTGAAGAGACCATGGCGGAATTTAGAGTAATGGGAGGAGAATTCCTTGCACCTGCACAATGCTGTCTCCACCCCCTGTGGTCAAACTGTACAAGTGAGGACAGAACTGGTTTGGACTGGCTCAGAGACCCTTGCACAAAGAGAACAAATACATTTTGGGATATAAGTATTAGACCTAAACCCCAGAACTTTTGATCACTTCTAGACACAAGAGGAACCTTTGCCAAGGAGAAGAGCTGAAGAGCTGTGAGGAGGAGTACTGCCCCTTTGCTGTGTGCTGTGTGGGGTTGGCCTGCAGTGGCTGTTTCTGCCAAGGAGAGGACAAAGATTGGAACTTTGCTTTGAACCTGCTTGAAGAAGATCTCCAAGGGCCTGTGTGTGCTAGCCCCCTGTTCTGAAGTCTCAGTGACACAAAGACTTCACCCCCAGCTCCCCTGAACTCTGCTGCTCAGAGTTATGACCTGCCTGGAGGTGCCTGTTCCAGTTCTGGGCCTCTGGAGGTTGTGCTTGCTGCTGAGAGCTGGAAGAAACCTAAAGAACTGAAGAAATCGACGCATCGCTCTTCTTGCAGCTGTTTTTCCGAAGCAGCACTGCTGTGCAAGAAGAATTTCCATGCATCGCAGCGCTGCTGCCGAACCGACGCAGCGCCTGTCACCGCTGCAAGAACCGACGCACCGAGTTATCGTGACTGAAGAAACCGACGCAGTGCCGCTCGACGCCCCATCCTGGATTTTCACGTTTTGCACCTGTGCTGCAAGTTTTCCCGACACTTCACCCACGGACCAGAATTGCTTTGGAGTCGACGCATCACTTCCTCCTAGAAACCGGATTCGACGCATCAATTCTCCTGCGTGCAGCAGAACTGTCCCATCGCCTCCCCATAGTCTCAGGAACTGACGCATCTCTTTGTTTTTCAAAGCTTCCCCTCTCTGCGGCTGTTTGGCCTTATGAATTTTGATGCATCTACAGGTACTTTGTGAGAAATCAAGCATCCTTAGTTTTCTATGGACCCAGTTGTTTGAAACCTTTTTAAAATCGAATTCTTATTACATGTATGTTGGATTTTTGTCATTTTGGTCTTGTTGAATTTAGATGAAGACACTTTATTTTTCCTAAACTGGTGTGGTGTCCATTTGTGGTGTTATCACTGTATTACTGTGTGTTTTGAGTACAAATACTTTACACATTGCCTTTGGGATAAGTCTGTTTGCTCGTGCCAAGCTACCCAGGGGGTGAGCAGGGGTTATCTAAAGTGTGTATCCCCTTATCCTGACTAGAAGCAAGGGTCCCTATTTGGACAAAGGTACCTACCGCTGCCAACTAGAGACCCCCATTTCTAACAACTAGCGTAATGGAAAATAGCATCTCATCGAAATGTAATCTGTCCCTGTAGCAAATACATTTTGTTGAGGTAAGGAAAATGAGAAAGGATGTCTTACAAGAAAGATCCATCAGATGTTTCTATTCATTATGCATGCAACACTCTCCTACTTGAACATTTGAACATTCTGCTGCATAAGCAACGTACTAACACAATTAAAACAAGACATGGCATATCACAGCAAAATAGTCAAAACTAAAAGCAGCACAACTGCAGTACAACACAACAAAATCACATTGCAAAAATTGCAGCACGAAACCACAGCAGCACAAAAAATAACAGACATCACCACTACAAAATAAGACGCAGCAAATGTACACACATGTTCTTATCACATATTACCACCTCCAGAATCCTGTTTTCATAATAAGGTGGTAAAAGAACATGAAATAGTGCCACTCAGAAATGTTTGTTGATCTGGCCCTTAATTTAACTTGACGCTCCCTAGAGCTCATTTTATGTGATACGCACCCCTGACCCACCTTAAATTAGCACTCGCAAGGGCAGATTGTCAAAAAAGTCAAGCAACGCAGCGCAGCACCCAAAGAGGCTGTGCTGCATTGCATGACAGGGAGGGAGCAGGAGAGTGCCATATCTTCAGAGATCTGGCTTCTCCTCCTCTCTCCCTAGCGCCGCCGCTGATTTCAGCTGCCGAGCGCCACGTACACACCTTAGCGCCATAGCGCTAGGGTGTGTGCGTGAATCTAGCATAGGTTTTGTAAAGAAAGGCTACCCTTCCTGTACAAAATATAATGCCTAGACAAGTTTTAAAGCATTTCCCCCTATGTATATGTGTTGCACTGTGCAGCACACATGCAAAGTTGGAAAAAAAGGAGAAATGAAAACATTTCTCCTGTTAGTGCCTCCTTTAAAGTGGAGTTAACTTTGGTGCTAAACCCTCTCTACAATTGTTTGTAGATAGGGTTTTGCGTCAAAAGGCAGAGTGGTTGCATGGGAACACCCATGTACCACCCATGTAGCGCCCCCTTGGCGCTAAGTGACGCAAAACAGTGCTACTTTTAGGGTACTTTCTAGCGCAAAACTTGTTTTGCGCTGGAAAATAAATTCCCCCCAAAAACCATTTTGTGCTGGTTAGCTTCACTTTTGTGATGCTAACCCAGCGCTAAATGTTTGAAAATCTACCCCTCAGTGTTCACTTTCTATGATACCAATGTTTACAGTAAAACGCAGCGCACCGCCTTCTTGCTCCCTTCGTTACCCCTCTTACCGGATCCTCCTCTTGAAGAGGCATTTGGATGAGCAGTAAACACACTGCCTGAGTCACTGCTTGAGTACGTTTTTAAAGAAAATTGATCGCATACGTCAGTGAGCAATTACTTCGAGCTGACTTTGTCTACTGCACTCTAGTGCTTAGAGGAGCCCTTTTTAAAATTGACATCCGATAAATGCCTCAAGGTCTTCCGGCAAGTGCTGATTTCCTGCAAAGCGGTAAAAAACATTGCTAGTTGGTACCATGGAGAACATCTCGAAACATCCGTTTCTTGAACAGTAGCTATATATATATATTTATATTAAATGTGTGTAAAAATCAAAACTGCTTTGTTATACGGCATTGAACTAACTTGGAAACCAAACCCTAATATATATCTTTTCAACTGAATGAAAATTATAAACATATCACATTAGTAAGGACTATCACAGTTTGAGTGGTAAGTTGTGGACTACGAGCAACATGGGTAATTCTAGGTCAAAATTTGAATCTGTTTTTTGTGCCAAGCATCTCCCCATCACCAAATGATTTCAGGAAAATGGCCGCCTCTTCTCCCCAGTTGAGACTGCAGTTAACAAGTCCTCATAGATAGTATGCATGCTATAAAATATTCCGGCAGTAGTGTAACAGCGCATTTGTTGCTAAGGTTTGTAGAAAAATACAACTATTTAGAAATGCTTTTTCATTGTACACATTGAATGTGTGATGTGAGCGTCTCAAACACTGCAAGGTGTGTTGAGAGACACCTTAAAGAAGAAGCCCAGAAATTCTGCTTGTGTGGCTTTTTTCTCGACATAAAATCTAGCAGGTGTAATCGAGTAAGATGGTAAAACCGCACCAAAAGTTTAATACTGCATCAGCTACGCTTGCAGAATCAGTGTACTATTCTGATCTTTAAACTGGAAAATGAGGATTTACCGTGGGAGTTGCTGTTTGGTCCTAAATCTCACCGGTATTTCTCCCACTCTGTGCTCTCCAGCCCAACACCCCTCTCCTACGCCCCCACCCCTCGCCCGCAATCATTTCATCAGTTTTTTCCTGGCAACATGTACACAGGATTAAACTCAAAGGTATATTTTTCATTCAACACAATTGGAAAGTGGAATAATGGACGGAAAACGGATAAGGTAGAAACTTGGTTTATCCCAAAGATTGTTAGGAGTCCACAGAAAGGCTACACATCTGGACAAGATCCTGGCACCTGGTGACGGAGTTCAGTCAGAGCCATAAGATGCTAATCGATGCACGAGCCGTAGAGATACAAACAGAAACATTGAAAGATGACACTGAACAATTCTCAATAGAATACAGAGCTAGAGGTTGTAAGACCATCATAGCAAAACATGCCTTCCACCTTAAGGAAAAATAAAGGAAATTTACAAATAAAATGCTAATTAAGGCTTAGAAAACTAAATTAATAAAATACGTAATATTGGGACAAATTTAGAGTTTGTCAGACAATGTACTTCTTTGCAAATGCAATGGAGTACCCTGTCTGCCAACTCTGTCAAACTCTGTGTCTGGGAGCTTCATTTAGAGACGGGTTAATCTTAGGTATTCCATTGATGGTGCCCCCTTTGGTTCCATCAACAGAATACTCCTTCAGATGGCTCGATGCAGAAGGAAGGACATTACACTGTTCATCCTATTTAGGTCGGATAGTTTAACGCTTTTTTCTCCTAACCGTCACACTCAAGAAAACCTAGCAGTAAGGGACAGGGAAAAAACCCAATAATGGCCCCACACTCTGGAAGAAAACTTCCAGAGTCTGGTGGTCATTAGATTTTTGTTTTTCAAAAACAAAATCCTATTTTGGGACATTGTTTTTGAAAAACAAAAAAAATGTGTGCACCAAACATTTAATACATTGAAAGGAACCACTCTGGTGGCAGTTCCTTTAAACGCACAGAGATGAGTGCAGGACAGGCAGTCATCTCTAAATTTGGTGGGCGGAGTACCCTTTAGATATTGGAGGTAAAAGTATTTCGACATCCCAACAGACACTACTCTGTCCACTAAACTTTGAATGAGGCTTATAGGGCCTTATTTATGAGCCCTTGCAACACAGTTGCGCCACCATTGCGTCACTTTTTGTGACGCACCGGTGGCATACAAAATGCGCCATTTTGCGCCCTATTTACAAAGTGACGCATCTAGGCAGATGCGTCACTTTGTAAACCCCAGCACTACATTATACCTGCATCAGGTATAATGTATGCAGGGTGGGCGTTACCCCGCATCAAAGCCTCTTAGAAGTGGCGCATTGAAATCTATAGGATTTCAGTGCGCTACTTCTAGTATGCCATTGTGTGAAATCCTTACGCCTGCTTCATAGCAGGCATAAGGGTGAAGCAGTGCTATAATCAAAGCCCTCTTCCCCCCCTGCATTACTGGAGTTGCGTCACACTTCAACATAACTCCAGCAATGATACAGTTTTGCGCCGACAGACACGTCAGTAATACTAACGTATCTGTCATTCCTTGCGACAGGATGCGTCATACAGTAAATATGACGCATCCATCGTGTCGCAAGGAGGGCGCACTGAGAAGTGTTGCATCGCTGCTTTGTTCATAAATGAGGCCCATTGTCTTTAATCTTTCTTCAACTTGATTAACCTGCTGCTGCTTACACTCCTATTATAGCTCTCAACATATCTGTTCCGAGATGGATTCCCACCAATTGCAGCATCTAGAACCTAGATGCTGCACAGTCATTCATCCCAGAGTTGTCTTCCATATTCGTGTTCCCGGTGAATGTTGACACATATCAACAGGTTCAGCAGCCATTAAAGACTAATCAAAATGTTAACCTGAATCACACTCCTTACTCAACAAAATCCCATCTTGCTCAGGGACTGGTACAGTGCTTGTTTGATCCATCACCCTTTACCCTGCAACAATACGCAGTCGGCTGAACATTTCACAAACACCCTGTGAGAAGTTGGCCTGGCATATGCTGTCCACTAATTATAGTGGGCACCGTGCACCAGTCCAAATCGACTCTTATGGTAGGTAGGTTAAAGACAACCTTATTGAAAGCTATCCTAGTGGTAGCTATGGAGAGCAGCCTTCAGGCTAAGTCTTGAAGGAATGTAAAGCAGCTTGTTTTACCAGTCTATAATCTCTTGAGTGACCAAATGAAAGAGCACCATGCCAGGTATATTCAAAATATATGTATTTATTACTAAACACACCCCTCTAGTCTCTTTATGAGGCTAGAGTTCGAAGTACATAGGTTATAAGATCTTAAATCACAGTAATAGCACAAATACACGTTTGGGCCCTAGGGGCGTACCAAACCATATACCAATAAAGTGGTATGCGAACCACGACTGAACTAGACACTAGGCCTAGAGCCTCTAGAAGTGCTTGGACCACAAGGAACCACCCAAGGTAGTGACACAGGGGACCCACGGGAGACGCGTGCAGTGTAAATACACAACCGCGATACGCCGTTAACTTCTATGGAGAAAGTCGGGATCAGGAAAATAGAGGAAAGGGACACTTAAAAGAGGACTAGGACAAAACCCTTTGAGATCTAGTACTTTGTAGAGTCTCTACCCACAGGAGCACCGGAGTACTCGTGTTACCTCACCCAGGGAAGCCGGGTGCATAGGTGCCTTTCGGGGTCGGGTTTCGTCGTCGGTTCTTATGGCGATCTGCGGCAAAGTGCTGCTGGCGATCAGGAGAAAAGTGTCCGGGTGGATCCAAGAGTGGATCGGAGTTCTGAAGAACCTGAAAGCAGAGGGGACAGAGTCTGGGTCACTAGCCAGTGACCAGGGAGGCGATGGACAGATGCCCACCGATGTCGAGTGCTTCAGGTTCGATGACGGTCGTCTTGACTCTTCAGCCACGAGGTCCGGGAGGCGTTGTCGGTGACCAGGAGCAGGATTCGGGCTGTTGCTCGATGTCTGTCGAGTGCAGACGTGTCGGCGACCAGATTGGACCCAACAAGCCTTGGCAACGGCAAGTCTCGAGTAAGATGTAGATCGTCGATGATGCAGACCAGCAAAGTCTGGGGAACTCACCCAGCAAGGGTAAGTGAGGGCAGGCCTGGAGCAACCAGACTGCCAAGTAAAGAAAAGATTGGCCTTCGTTAAGGGCTACTAGCCAACGGGCTAGCGACCGCGAAGGAGCCTCGTGACGCCGCACGTGGAGCTGGCTTACAGGACACTCGTGGAGTGGGGGCCAGTGATCTTCGGTGCAGGTGGTGCTGGAGGCTAGGGCTACTCCTAGCCCAAAGCACGACTTCTTGGGAGACCCAGAAGATGGTGCACTTGCAAATGTGCTCGGTGTCCAGGGGTCACGGTCTCAAGTCACCCACGATAGCCACGGGCCTTAGCTTTGCTGGGGACTCAGGGTAGCCTCGGGGAAGTCTGAGAATCCACCTCTGGTGATGCGATGACTTCGGCGTCCGACGGGAGCTTCAGTGATGCAAACCAGACAGATGCTTCTTTGGTGCCTGCCAAGCAGGGGAGTCACTCCTTGACCCCAAGGGAGATTCTTCAGTCCTCTAATCGTGAGTAGAGCGTCGAAGGTCCAGGATTCTGTTTCAGAGTTTCGTCCAGGTATAATCTAAAGTCCTAAGGACTGGGTTCCTACCTTTATTCTAAAAATAGGGGATGGACTACTCTGTGGCCCCACCTATGGGTGGGTCAGGGCAGAGGGGTGGCTACACCCCTTTCCCTTTGTCCAGTTCGCGCCAAAGCAGGGGCTGCAAGCCCCTGATCCGGTTTGAACTGGGGTATGCACAGGGACACCAAATGTGCCCCCAGTGCAGGACTTCAAAGCACCCGAAAGTGCTCCCGCCCAGCCCCAATACACATTGTCCTGTCTGGGGAGGTGGTCACACCTCCCTGGGACAGGAAACCTATTGTCCAGGCCTCCCCTGCCGGAGTTTCGTCCAGCAGCAGGAGGCCAGACTCGTGTCTGTGGCAGCAGCATCCATTTTGTGATGCCAGGGCTCTGGAAAGAAGTTACCGGACTTGTCAGAGTTAACATGCCTTTCCCTCTAGAAGGGTGGAATGCTACCCCCGCCGCCAGGATTGGCGGGGGTAGTATTCCAAGATGTTTGACACCAAACACGACATGTTTCGGTGCAGCCATTCCATAGTTAGCATTTTACCGCGAGGATATAATGCGTTTAAGAGTATATGGTCAGGCTGCACTACAAACAGCGTCAGAGATGGTCTCCGAACGCTGCAGAGGGGCCCTGCTCATGCAGGGGCACCCTCTCACATAGGAACCATGCACTCTGCCTTTAGGATTGATAAGGCCTGCCTTAGGAGTGACTTATAGGTTTATATGTGTGTATGCATTTAGTGATATAGGTAACCTATACCACAGCAAGGGGTGCTTGCACCACCTTACCCAGGCTGCAGTAGCAGACCTGTGGTGTCAGTTTGGATGGCCTACCAGGGGTGGCATAATACATGCTGCAGCCCCTGGCAGGCCTCTGAGGTACCTATGCCCTTGGTACATAGTATACCATATACTAGGGACTTACAAGGGCACTCCAGATCCCAATCAGTGATGTGCCTAAGGCACATGGAGACCCTTTTAAAGAGGAAACAGCTAGGCTGGGGTTCTGAATAGCAGGGCCCCAGCCAGACTAATGTCGAAAACCAGTGAAGCATCAGCAAAAAGTGGGGGTACCCATGTGAAGCAGATCCTACTCTCCTACACAACCCCCCCAAACGTAGGGACATTAAACTAACCTTGCCCAGTTAAGTCTTCATGTTCTAAGTGGAAATACCTAGAGAGTCCATCTGCATTCGCATGGTTACTCCCAGGCCTATGTTCCACTGTAAAGTCCATCCCCTGTAGGGAAATGGACCACCTAAGCAGTTTGGGGTTTTCACCCTTCATTTGTTTTAGCCATAAGAGGGGCTTATGGTCTGTCTGAACCAGGAAGTGTGTACCAAACAAGTATGGCCTCAACTTCTTCAGAGCCCAGACCACAGCAAAGGCCTCCCTCTCTATGGCTGACCAACGTTTCTCTCTAGGGGTCAGCCTTCTGCTAATAAAAGCTACTGGCTGATCCTGACCTTCTTCATTCAATTGTGACAGTACAGCCCCTACCCCCAATTCAGATGCATCAGTTTGAACAATGAACTTCTTGGAGTAATCAGGACTCTGCAGAATTGGAGCAGTGCACATGGCCTGCTTGAGGTCATCAAATGCCTTTTGACAGCTAGCTGTCCACTGAACCTTTTGGGCATTTTCTTAGAAGTTAAGTCATTCAAGGGTGTCACTATTGATCCATACCCCTTGACAAATCTCCTATAGTACCCAGTCAGGCCTAAGAAGGCTCTCACCTGAGTCTGGGTAGTGGGAGCAGTCCAGTCCATAATGGTCTGGATCTTGCTCTGCAAAGGTTGAACCTGGCCTCCACCCACAAGGTGGCCCAGGTACACAACCTGACTCTGCCCTATCTGGCACTTAGTGGCCTTGATAGTCAGGCCTGCCTTTTGCAGGGCCTGTAAAACATTCCTGAGGTGGACCAGGTGATCCTCCCAGGTGGAGCTAAAGACAGCAATATCATCTAGATAAGCTGCACTATAGGCTTCCAGTCCTGTGAGAACTGTGTTCACCAACCTCTGGAAAGTGGCAGGTGCATTTTTCAGACCAAAGGGCATCACCACAAATTGATAATGCCCACTAGGGGTTGAAAATGCTGTTTTGGGCTTTGCAGTATCAGCTAGTCTGATCTGCCAGTAGCCAGCTGTTAGGTCAAATGTGCTGAGATATTTGGCAGAGGCCAAAGTATCTATGAGCTCATCTGCCCTGGGTATTGGATGGGCATCAGTCCTAGTGACTGCATTGAGGCCTCTGTAGTCTACACAAAACCTCATCTCTCTTTTCCCACCACTGGTGTGAGGTTTAGGTACTAGGACTACTGGACTAGCCCAAGGGCTATCTGAGGGCTCAATCACTCCCAATTCCAACATCTTCTGGACTTCAGTCCTGATACAGTCCCTGACATGGTCAGGTTGCCTATAAATCTTGTTTTTAATAGGCAGACTGTCCCCAGTGTCCACTTCATGAGTGCACCAGGTGGTCTGACTGGGTGTCAGTGAAAACATATGTCTAAACTGATTGAGGACTTGCCTGCAATCAGTTTGTTGCTGGGTAGTGAGGCTGCCTGCCAAGGCTACACCATCAACTGACCCATCGTCAGGGTTCTGTGAGAGCAGGTCAGGGAGTGGGTCACTCTCTTCCTCCTGCCCTTCATCAGTAGCCATGAGCAAGCCCATGTCTGCCCTGTCCACATATGGCTTAAGTCTGTTGACATGGAGAACCCTTTGGGGACTCCTGGGTGTTCCCAGGTCCACTAAGTAAGTGACCTCACCCTTCTGCTCAACAATAGTGTGGGGTCCACTCCATTTGTCTTGGAGAGCTGCTGGGGCCACTGGCTCCAACACCCACACCTTCTGTCCTGGCTGGTAAACAGTCAGAACAGCCTTTTGGTCATGCCAGGCCTTCTGAAGTTCCTGGCTAGCCTCAAGGTTTTTGGTTGCCTTTTTCATGTACTCAGCCATCCTGGAGCGGAGACCAAGTACATAGTCCACTATGTCTTGCTTTGGGGGCTTGAGAGGTAACTCCCATCCTTCCTTCACCAAGCACAGTGGACCCCTCACAGGGTGGCCAAACAGAAGTTCAAAAGGGCTGTAACCAACCCCTTCTGAGGCACCTCCCTATATGCGAATAAAAGGCAGGGCAAGAGTATGTCCCATCTACGCCTAAGCTTTTCTGGGAGCCCTTTAATCATGCCCTTCAAGGTTTTGTTGAATCTCTCAACTAAACCATTGCATTGTGGGTGATAGGGTGTGGTGAACTTATAAGTAACTCCACACTCCTTCCACATTGCTTTTAAGTACCCAGACATGAAGTTTGCACCCCTGTCTGATACTACCTCCTTAGGAAAGCCCACCCTTGAGAAGATTCCCAGGAGGGCCCTTGCCACCACAGGTGCTGTAGTGGTCCTGAGGGGAATAGCTTCTGGGTACCTGGTGGCCTGATCCACTACCACCAGGATAAACCTGTGCCCAGAGGCTGTTTGGGGATCCATGGGACCAACAATGTCAATCCCTACCCTCTCAAAGGGCACCCCCACCACAGGTAGTGGTATTAGGGGGCCTTTGTAGTGCCACCTGCTTTGCCACTGGCTTGGCAGGTTACACAGGAGCGACAAAACTCCTTACTGTCTTCAGACATGTGGGGCCAGTGAAAGTGAGGGACAATTCTGTCCCAAGTCTTGTTCTGGCCCAGGTGTCCTGCTAAGGGAATATCATGGGCTAGGGTCAATAGGAAGCCCCTGAACTTCAAAGGTATTACCAACCTCCTGGTAGCACCAGGCTTGGGGTCTCTACTCTCTGAGTACAGGAGTCCATCATCCCAATACACTGTATGGGGACCACTAGCTTTCCCAGCAGCCTCAGCAGCAGCTTGCTGTCTGAGGGGTTCAAGGGAGGGGCAGCTCTGCTGCTCCTGGCTCAGATCTGCCCTAGAAGGTCCCCCTGTCCCCAAGAACTCAACCTGGTCAGGTTCAAGTTCCTCTGGGACAGTTCCTTCTTCAGGGCTGAGATCATCCCCCTCAAGGGACTGATCTTCCTCCTGAGCCAAGGGTGAAGGCACTGCCTTAACCCTACTACTCCTCCTCTTGGAAGGCACTTGGTCCATTCTTCCAGAATCCAAGGCCTGTTCAGTGCTAGACATTTTGGCTTGTGACCTGGTCACAGCAAACACATCTGCAGGGATCCCCAGCATTTCCTGCATGGGTCCTGAGCTCCACTTCTGCCCAAGCAGAAGTCTCTAAGTCATTGCCAAGCAAGCATTCGACTGGTAGGTTTGCACTTACCACAACCTTCTTAAGGCCAGTTACCCCTCCCCAGGAGAAGTTAACAACTGCCAGAGTATGGTCTGTTCTGACATTGCTAGCATTGGTCACTTGGTACATCTCACCAAGCATAACTTGCCCAGGTAGCACAAGGTCTTGTGTCACCATTGTGACACTTGCCCCTATGTCCCTAAATGCCAAAGCCTCTCGTCCATTGATTAAAGGCTGTTGTCTGTACTTGCCCAGATTACTGGGACTCATAGAGGAGGGCACATCCATGCCTCCATCACAGACTAACACAGCCTGAGTCAGTTCTCTAACTAGGTCAGAGCCCAACTCAGTTCCCAGGGTGAACCATACTAAACCCTTTGCTGGAGCACTTCCACCAACTGTACTAGGGGGAACAGGTGCCTTAGGGGCATTGGTGGGTGCTGGACTGGAGTCTTTGGACTTGGTGCAATCACTGGTCCAGTGGGTCTTTTGCTTACAGACCTTGCACCATGGTTTTCTTTGGCCTTTACCCTTGGTAGACTGGGAATCCCCACCAGAAGAAGATTTTTGGGGGCCTGATGAAGACTTTTGATCTTTACCCTTCTCCCCACCCTTGTCAGAGTTCTTAGCATCTTGCTTCTTGGTTTCCCCACCTTGGTTCTGTACCTTCTGCTTCACCCTGGTTCTGACCCATTTGTCTGCCTTCTTTCCCAATTCTTGGGGAGAGGTCAGATCAGAGTCAACCAGGTACTGATGCAACAGCTGATTTTGACAGTTATTAAGAATCTGCTCCCTCATTATCAGATTATACAATCCTGAGAAGTCACACACCTTACTGCCCATCAACCAGCCTTCCAGAGCCTTGGCAGAATAATCCACATAGTCTACCCAGTCTTGAGTCTGTGCTTTTTGGGTGTCTCTGAACTTCAACCTGTACTGTTCAGTGGTTAGGCCAAACCCATCAATAAGAGCACTCTTCAAGACCTTGTAATTGTCAGCATCCTCCTCTCTAACAGTGAGGAGCTTGTCTCTACCTTTGTCAGCAAAGGAGAGCCACAAGATTGCTGCCCACTGCTCCTGAGGGACCTTCTGTACTTTACAGGCCCTCTCTAAAGCAGTTATCCATTTGTGGATATCATCCCCACTCTGGTAGGGAGGGACAATCTTGCTCAGGTTCCTATGGTCATAGGACCTTTCCCTATCTCTAGGGACATGGCTGCCACCATGGGACTCTAGTCCCAACTTTCTTCTCTCTTTAAGGAGATCTAGGGATTCTCTATCTAAAGCCAATTGCTTCTTCCTGATCTCCAGTTGAGTTTCCTCATACTGGACCAGTCTCTTTCTTCTCTCATGAGAGGATTCCCTCCTGTGAGAAGAAACAGAGCTCCCTATGGAGGTGCCAGAGTGGTTAGACTCCTGAGAAGGAGACCTAGACTTTCTGAGCACACTCATAATCCTTCCTGGGGGACAAAGGTGTGGTTCTCTAGATCCTCATCTTCATCTTCCCCAGAAGGGATTGGGTTTTCCAGGTCAGGGTCATTGTCACCCTCCTGGTCAGTTTCAGAGGGGGGCTGGGGGTAGTAGTACCCCTGGCCCCTTCCTCATCTGCTGGCCCACCCTCTGCTCCTACCCCTTCAGTCTCTGAGGACTTACTAAGATCATAAGCCACCAACAACTCCTGGAGGTGTTGGGTGGTGGGACTTTGGCCTGTCCTTAATTTCCTCACGTTACACAAAGCTCTCAGTTCCAAGAATGGGAGTGTGTCATACTTGGAGGGGAAGCTCAATGGCTTCCTGCAGGGCATCTTTGGATCCTGCTTTTAAAGACATTACTAGTGTGGTGTGGTGTATGCACTACCTACTCTAGTGTGGCCTACTAAACTCTCTTGAGTTGTAGAAAGGGTTGTGCTATCCCTTAACACACAACTCTAAGTTCAGTAGAACTTACTGTTATTCTAAGCTTAAATTATATGTACCTTAGGTACCTTTAGTGGTTTTCAGTTGATCAATTCAATTGAGATTATCTGGTAAAACAATAGCAAGCTGGAATCCCACACGCTGCACACCAATGTGAGAAGTTGGCCTGGCATATGCTGTCCACTAATTATAGTGGGCACCGTGCACCAGTCCAAATCGACTCTTATGGTAGGTAGGTTAAAGACAACCTTATTGAAAGCTATCCTAGTGGTAGCTATGGAGAGCAGCCTTCAGGCTAAGTCTTGAAGGAATGTAAAGCAGCTTGTTTTACCAGTCTATAATCTCTTGAGTGACCAAATGAAAGAGCACCACACCAGGTATATATTCAAAATATATGTATTTATTACTAAACACACCCCTCTAGTCTCTTTATGAGGCTAGAGTTCGAAATACATAGGTTATAAGATCTTAAATCACAGTAATAGCACAAATACACGTTTGGGCCCTAGGGGTGTACCAAACCATATACCAATAAAGTGGTATGCGAACCACGACTGAACTAGACACTAGGCCTAGAGCCTCTAGAAGTGCTTGGACCACAAGGAACCACCCAAGGTAGTGACACAGGGGACCCACGGGAGACGCGTGCAGTGTAAATACACAACCGCGATACGCCGTTAACTTCTATGGAGAAAGTCGGGATCGGGAAAATAGAGGAAAGGGACACTTAAAAGAGGACTAGGACAAAACCCTTTGAGATCTAGGACTTTGTAGAGTCTCTACCCACGGGAGCACCAGAGTACTCGTGTTACCTCACCCAGGGAAGCCGGGTGCATAGGTGCCTTTCGGGGTCGGGTTTCGTCGTCGGTTCTTATGGCGATCTGCGGCAAAGTGCTGCTGGCGATCAGGAGAAAAGTGTCCGGGTGGATCCAAGAGTGGATCGGAGTTCTGAAGAACCTGAAAGCAGAGGGGACAGAGTCTGGGTCACTAGCCAGTGACCAGGGAGGCGATGGACAGATGCCCACCGATGTCGAGTGCTTCAGGTTCGATGACGGTCGTCTTGACTCTTCAGCCACGAGGTCCGGGAGGCGTTGTCGGCAACCAGGAGCAGGATTCGGGCTGTTGCTCGATGTCTGTCGAGTGCAGAGGTGTCGGCGACCAGATTGGACCCAACAAGTTTTGGCAACGGCAAGTCTCGAGTAAGTTGTAGATCGTCGATGATGCAGACCAGCAAGGTCTGGGGAACTCACCCAGCGAGGGTAAGTGAGGGCAGGCCTGGAGCAACCAGACTGCCAAGTAAAGAAAAGATTGGCCTTCGTTAGGGCTACTAGCCAACGGGCTAGCGACCGCGAAGGAGCCTCGTGACGCCGCACGTGGAGCTGGCTTACAGGACACTTGTGGAGTGGGGGCCAGTGATCTTCGGTGCAGGTGGTGCTGGAGGCTAGGGCTACTCGGAGCCCAAAGCACGACTTCTTGGGAGACCCAGAAGATGGTGCACTTGCAAATGTGCTCGGTGTCCAGGGGTCACGGTCTCAAGTCACCCACGATAGCCACGGGCCTCAGCTTTGCTGGGGACTCAGGGTAGCCTCGGGGAAGTCTGAGAATCCACCTCTGGTGATGCGATGACTTCGGCGTCCGACGGGAGCTTCAGTGATGCGAACCGGACAGATGCTTCTTTGGTGCCTGCCAAGCAGGGGAGTCACTCCTTGACCCCAAGGGAGATTCTTCAGTCCTCTAATCGTGAGTAGCGCGTCGAAGGTCCAGGATTCTGTTTCAGAGTTTCGTCCAGGTATAATCTAAAGTCCTAAGGACTGGGTTCCTACCTTTATTCTAAAAATAGGGGATGGACTACTCTGTGGCCCCACCTATGGGTGGGTCAGGGCAGAGGGGTGGCTACACCCCTTTCCCTTTGTCCAGTTCGCGCCAAAGCAGGGGCTGCAAGCCCCTGATCCGGTTTGAACTGGGGTATGCACAGGGACACCAAATGTGCCCCCAGTGCAGGACTTCAAAGCACCCGAAAGTGCTCCCGCCCAGCCCCAATACACATTGTCCTGTCTGGGGAGGTGGTCACACCTCCCTGGGACAGGAAACCTATTGTCCAGGCCTCCCCTGCCGGAGTTTCGTCCAGCAGCAGGAGGCCAGACTCGTGTCTGTGGCAGCAGCATCCATTTTGTGATGCCAGGGCTCTGGAAAGAAGTTACCGGACTCGTCAGAGTTAACATGCCTTTCCCTCTAGAAGGGTGGAATGCTACCCCCGCCGCCAGGATTGGCGGGGGGGTAGTATTCCAAGATGTTTGACACCAAACACGACATGTTTCGGTGCAGCCATTCCATAGTTAGCATTTTACCGCGAGGATATAATGTGTTTAAGAGTGTATGGTCAGGCTGCACTACAAACAGCATCAGAGATGGTCTCCGAACGCTGCAGAGGGGCCCTGCTCATGCAGGGGCACCCTCTCACATAGGAACCATGCACTCTGCCTTTAGGATTGATAAGGCCTGCCTTAGGAGTGACTTATAGGTTTATATGTGTGTATGCATTTAGTGATATAGGTAACCTATACCACAGCAAGGGGTGCTTGCACCACCTTACCCAGGCTGCAGTAGCAGACCTGTGGTGTCAGTTTGGATGGCCTACCAGGGGTGGCATAATACATGCTGCAGCCCCTGGCAGGCCTCTGAGGTACCTATGCCCTTGGTACATAGTATACCATATACTAGGGACTTACAAGGGCACTCCAGATCCCAATCAGTGATGTGCCTAAGGCACATGGAGACCCTTTTAAAGAGGAAACAGCTAGGCTGGGGTTCTGAATAGCAGGGCCCAGCCAGACTAATGTCGAAAACCAGTGAAGCATCAGCAAAAAGTGGGGGTACCCATGTGAAGCAGATCCTACTCTCCTACACACCCTTCACAACTTTTCATGTTTTTATTTATGAGAACCATATCTTCCACTGTAGCATGTATTTTTTGCTTTATCATAGTACTCTTTGGATTGACTTTTTCCCTGACACTTTCTACTACTCCTACAGGAATAGGAAAACAATTATCTGCATGAGAACATGGTTTAAACTTGGTTCTTTCATTTTGGCCTCCTAACAGCACGAATGGAAAAACTCCTTTTGTGGTATGAGTAGTGTTGAAATATACCAAGACTTCTTCTCACAAATGAGTTCCTGCAGCCAAAGCCGTCTGTACTCCCTCCTTCAAGAATCTCTCTACTAGACCATTCATAGATGCACTATAAAAGGCTGTCAAACTTGGCATCCTTGGCGTTGATTCCCCTGACGTTTTCACTTTCAGACCTCCTGGTTTTACTGTTTTTGCTGATCTCGTTTTGCTGGCTTTAGGAATATGGGCACTTTACCATGGCTAATCAGTGTTAAAGTGCATGTGCTCTGTACTTAAAACATGGTAGCATTGGCTTATCCCCATTTGACATATTTAATTTAGTTATAAGTCCCTAGTAAAGTGCACTACATGTGACCCTGGCCAGCATATTAAATGCTACTAGCGGGCCTGCAGCACTGATTGTGCCACCCACTTAAGTAGCCCTTTAAACCTGTCTCAGGCCTGCCACTGCAGAGCCTGTGTGTGCTGTCTTAAATTGCCATGTCGACCTGGCAAGTTAACCCACTTGCCAGGCCCAAAACTTCCTTTTTTATTACATATAGGTCACCCCCAAGCAAGGCCCTGGACAGTCCATGAGAAGAGTGCAGTGTGTTTAAAAAGCAGGCCAGGTAATTTTTAAGTTCAACATGTACTGGTAGTGAAATAATCTAAAATTTATTTTTCACTACTGCAATGCCTATCTCTCCCATAGAATAACATTGGGATTTCCTTATTACATTTTAAAAGTGAAATTTCCAATAGGGAAGAGATGGGACCCCCAAATCAAATTTGGTGTCCCTGGAATCAGAATTTAAAAATACAACTTATGGTGATGTTGGATTTTAAATTGCAATTCTGAAAATGCCACTGTACTATTTGTGCCCTGGGCACACATAACACAGTGCACTATGTGTGCCCAAGGCCTGTAAATCAAATGCTGCTAGTGGGCTGCAGCACTGATTGTGCCACCCACAGAAGCAGCCTGTAAAATGTAACTCTGGCCTGCCATTGCAGAGCTTGTGTGCAGTCTGGGACTGCCATGTCGACTTGGTAAGTACACACACTTGCCAGTCCCTAAACCTTCCCTTTTCTACATGTTAGTCACCCGTAAGGTAGGCTCCATGTACTCCTGTGGGCAGGTTGCATTGTATGTTACAGGTAGAACATGTCCTGATGTGTGTGGCATGTCCTGATAGTGAAATACTGCCAATTTCGTTTTTCACTATTGCAAGGCTACCTGCTCCCATAGGACAGGATGGGGAGTTTGTTTATAACATCTTATAAACATAACTGCCTCTGGGAGCAAGGTAGGAAAATAAAGTTTGTTATGCCTGAACTCAGAATGTTAAAATGCATCTTTTAGTAAGGGTGATTTTTACATTCTGTATTTGAAAATACCACTTTTAGAAAGTAGGTATTTTCTTGCTTAGCCATCCAGTCTGCCTCTGCTAGGTTTGTGTCTTGCATGTCTGGCTTTTGGATGACAGGGGTAGAGAGGAGCAGTGGCTCCAGAGAGCCTGATGAGTCAGGGCTGGGCTGAATAGACCTGAACTGCATTTAGAGTAGGGGGGAGGAGATTTCCTTTCACTTGAATGGGCCTGGTCTGCCTTCAACAATGCTGTCTCCACCTCCTGCCAGGAAGCTGCACCAGTGAGGACAGAACTGGTTTTGGCTGGGTACAGACACTCTCTGCCTTCAGAGAACAAATTATTGTGTGCTATAAAAAGTGAGGCCCAGACCCCTGAACTTTAGATCACTTCTGGGAAATCAAGAGGAACCTTTGCCAAGGAGAAGAGCCAGAGAAGCTGAGCAGAAATACTGCCCCTGTGCCGATTGCTGTCTTGGGTTGGCCTGCAGTGGCTACTTGCTGCCAAGAAAAGGAGAAAAGCTTGAGGAAAAGATCTTCAAGGGCTTGAACTGAGCTTGCCCCCTGTTCTAGAGGTCTCAGGAACAGCAAAGACCTCACCGTGTCTGTGGGCCCCGTCTCTGATCGTCTCTGCAGAAGAAAAAGGGTAACCGACTCTGTCATCGAGTCCGTCGCAGGATTCCGTGTCCTAAAAGCACATCCGAGAGCAACGCCTCACTTCGCAATGCAACCCTAGTCTCACCGACTCCGTCAACAAGCCACTGCTTGCACCGCGTCCTGTGTGCACCGCACTATGCAACGCTTCACTACACGCTGCAAGGACGTCACCGACTCCGTCACTGCCCGACCCAAACATCGACCGGCTCCGTCGCCGCACCGTGACATGCCAGCACCGCAGTGAGCATCATCTCACCCTTCAATGCAAGCCCTGGTCTCACTGACTCCATCAACGAGCCGCTGCCTGCACCGAATCGTGAGGACATCGTCCGCTGTAGCACTCCGTTTCACAACGCAACGTTTGCCCCAACCGACATGTTGGTCGCAACGAGTCTGTCGACACTTTTGCTCACCTGTATCAACGCGGTTGGCTGGAATTGTTAGACTCTGTCGTATTCAGCATCGCAGTAGCCCCAGACGGAGCTACCGAATCGTAGGAACTGTATTTTCACATTTTTCCTGCAATTTAAAGGTTATTTTGCACAGTAACTATTTTTAAGAGTATTGTATGTTGGATTTTTTGTTGCTCTTGGTCTTGTTGGTATAGATAAAGATTTACTATTTTTCTAAACTGGTATGGTGTCCATTTGTAGTGTTTTCACTTGATTACTGTATGTGTTCACAAATGCTTTACACACTGCCTCTGAGATAAGCCTGTCTGCTCGTGCCAAGCTACCAAGGGGGTGAGCAGGGGTTATTTTAGAAGTGTATTCCCCTTACCATGACTAGAAGCAAGGATCCCTATTTGGACAAAGGTACCTACCTCTGCCAACTAGAGACCCCCATTTCTAACAGTGACAAATGCAAAAAGAACAATTGATGGACAGAATGCAGAACAATGTCATACATTCACCCCAGTACAGATCTGGGCCTAAATCCATCGTTTTTTTGCTCCCCATGCCATTCCAGTTTGAACACAGCCATATGCAAATCAGTCTAGACCCTGCCCCCAATGGGAACAGTCCAGCCCGAACTGCCAAGCCAGGTTCTCCCTGGACTGGAAACAAGCATCCTAGGACCGGTTTCGGGTTTCACCCCTCATCAGCCAGGATAGTTTGACTCCAGTGGCATGGAGAGCACAGGACCCACGTCTGGGCATACCCATCCCACTCAGGGTGACAAATGCAAAAAGAACAATTGATGGACAGAATGCAGAACAATGTCATACATTCACCCCAGTACAGAGATCTGGGCCTAATTCCATCGTTTTTTTTGCTCCATGCCATTCCAGTTTGAACCCAGCCATATACAAATCAGTCTTGACCCTGCACCCAATGGGAACAGTCCAGCCCAGACGTGGGTCCCAGGTTCACTGTGCCACTGGATTCAAGCTATCCTGGCTGATGAGGGGTGAAACCCTGAAACCAGTCCTAGGATGCTTGTTTCCAGTCCAGGGAGGACCTGGCTTGGCAGTTCAGGCTGGAATGTTCCCATGAGGCACAGGGTCAAGACTGATTTGCATATGGCCAGGTATAAACTGGGGTGGCATGGTGAGCAAAACAATGATGGATTTAACCCAGATCTCTTGACTGGGGTGAATGTTTTGATTTGTTCTGCATTCCGTCCATCAACTGTGTGTCTTTTACTTTTATAAAGTTGGCATTTTCTTACTGTAACCATTTGGTGTCTTCTGCTTGTATCGGGAGACACATCTGGGGTGGGAGACAGCTGGCTTTGTGGATTCCCTCTAGTCAGCCACACACAAGGGGAGCTTAGGTGTGACTGATTGGCCACCCACATCCTGATGGGCAATCCTAGGCAGGCTAGAAGGGAGGAGCTGACACTTGCGCCTGAAAGGGCTGTGTCCTGTCACCACACAAAGGGCTACCTATTACCCTGTAGTGAGTCTGGAGCCAGGGCAGGAAAGGCAGGGACTTGTGCACTTCAAATGCATCTCTTTGAAATCTCCCCCACTTCAATGGCCCAAATAGGAATAAGGACTGGACCTCTGGCACCACCAACTCAAAACACTTCTGGAACTGAGGACATTCTACCAGGAAGAAGGACTGCTGTGCTGCTGGAGAGACTGCCACTCTGCTGGACTCCTTTGTTGTGCTGGCCAGCTGCCTGCTGCCCTCGTGCCTGGGAGTGAGAAGGACTAGACCTGCATCTCTACATCCCAGATCCTAAGTATCACCAAGGGCTTGTAGGCTTGTCTCCTGTTCTTAAGTCTCAGGGATATCAAAGACTTCTCTTCAACATACAAACAGCACCTGGACGTTGCTTGTATTGCATTGCCAAGTGGTGCCAACCCAGTCCTGGGGTCTTGGAAGTGAGTATAAAGTGCATCATCTGCCTCCAGAACTGCAGCTTTGGAACTGATGCATCGCCAGCACTGCATGGAGAAGATAGACGCATCGCCTCTAAAGCATGTAGAAACCCGGCGCAGTGCATTCAGAACAGCCGCACCTTGGAATGATTAGGAGGAGCTGAACCAGGACTCAAAGGAAAGTCTGGGTCTCCCTGTAGAGCAGGGGGCCAACATCCTGTAGGAGTAGTGGTTCCCACCTGGGCCTGTACCCAGAGGAGCTGGCGGACAAAGTTGCAACTTGCCAAACTAAAGTTGGAGGAGGGATACAGAGCAAAGCAAACTTGAGAAAGAAAAGGCTGAGAGAGCCTTAGAGGCGAAGAAGTTGACCATGGGGGAAAGGAAAATGGCCCATGACCTGAGTTTAAAGGAACTGGACATCAGAGCTAAGCAAACAGAGTCCAGTGATGGCAGCAGTTCTTTGGTGTCAACCGACAAGAGGGTCCACATTCCCAAGGGTCTGGTACAGGACTATGGAGTGGGGAATGACATAACTAGATGGTTTGAGGTATATGTGATTGCCCTATAGATGCACAAGATCCCTGAGGGAGACTGGGGGGCTAGTCTATTGAAGCATATCCCTACGGAGGGGAGGGACACCCTACTGGCTCTAGATGCAGGTGAAAGGATGAGGTATCCCCCCATGAAGGAAGCACTGATTAGAAAGTATGGTTTGACCCCAGAGAAGTGCAGACAGAAGTTCAGGGGTAGTCAGAAACTATCCCCACAGACCTGGGTGGATTGTGCTGATTCTTTTTGCAAGGCACTGGATCATTGGGTGAAGGGCAGTTATGTGAAAGATTATCAGGGGCTGTACAACTTGATTGCAAAAGAGCACATATTTAGTCTTTGCTTTCCAGATCTGCACCAATACTTGACTGACCGTAACATCCCTAACCCCAGGGAGCTTGATAAGGAGGCGGACCGCTGGGTCAGCACCAGGGTCCACAAGATGGCATCTGGGGGGATCACCACAAGGGTGGGCTGGGGGGATCACCACAAGGGTGGGCAGGGGTCTCACTAGAAGAAGAAGTGGGGGGGGAACAAAAGAAAGGCATTCTCTAAAGGCCCCCAAAATAGTTCTATGAGTTAGGAATCCCATCCCCCTGCTGACATAAAAAAGAAATGGCTCCCTGACAGTAAGTCTACAGGGACACCTCCCCAAGTGTTATGAGTGTCAACAGGAACGGGGATGCCAAGTGCCCCAAGTGGGCACAACCCCCCCCACTGGTGGGCAGTCACTGGGGCTTGCTAGTGTAGCACTTAGTGAAGAGTTTGTCTCAGCTAGTGGCGGGGACAGATTTGAGGTTACCCTAATATACCTAGGTGACAGAGAGATAGTGCAGATCAACTACATGCCTAGTAATACTAGGATGTACAGGCAGTGGGTCACCAATAATGGGCCGAGGGTGGAGGCGCTGAGAGACACTGAGCTCAGGTCACACTTGGATATGTTGGGGTTGACTTAGTAGGTTGTCTGACCACACGGTCCATGGCAGCCCAATGGGTGGTCAGGTTGGTGAAGGACCCAAATTCTGCCTTATCAGACCTCAGAGGCCAAGTTTAGCATGACTGTAGATGTTCACCATCTTGAAAAATGCTCTGGCACATGGCAATTTGTGCTGTTTTGCAAAAATGATCTACTGCAAAAGTAGCTGGTTCAGGGGCGAGAAACCTTTACTCTTTTGGTCAGAGAGGAACTAGAACTGCCTATGGATTTCATCCACCCACTGAATGGTGAACCCTGCATAGCTGGACCCTCACCCGGTCTTCCTCAGTACATTGCTGGACTTGTGAAAGAATACCAGGCAGAATGAACCTGCTGCACTTGGCATCTGAGGAGTTTGGACCTCTTCCACTTGAAATCCAAGCACAGAAAGTTCTCCAATGATTATAAGGCTGACATATCTATCTATATTATAAATACCAATATATATATATATATATATATATATATATATATATTCTCTGGAAAAAACCATAGGTTTCAGGCACGTTATAGTTAGAAATTAGCATTTAAAAAACCTTGCAAATTCACTGAAAAAACCATAGGTTTTAGGGACAGTTATAGTTAGTTGGACATTGCACTCGTACAAAACCCGTGAAATTCCCCGTTATAGTTAGTTCAGCGAACTATAACTCGCGCCCCGCAATGCACTGCTGATGACGTCACATATTACATCACTCATGACATGGTCAGTGACATCACTGATGACATCACTGATGACATCTCAAATGACATCACTGATGACATCATCCAGTGACTGTGTGTTTCTGTAAAGTTTAAATATGTTTAATATACATAGGGAAAGGCGGATTGAAGAATGAGTGGGTGTATAAGTGTCTGAATGGATGATTTAGTAGGTGCGTGACTGACTCTATAACTGAGTGATTAAACGTATCTTACTGAATGCATGGGTTAGTGACTAAACTGTGTGAATGTCTGTATCCGTCTCTATGTTGGTGTGTAAGCGGCTGCATGGGTTTGTGAATAGCTACATGAGTGTCTATATGGGTTATTTATTGGTTGTCTGAGTATCTGTATGGGTGCTTGAGTGTTTGTGTGGGTGGGGTGTGTGTGACTCTGTACATAGATGTGTGAGTGGGTGAATCACTGGGTGCATGATTTCAAGAGTGCATCTGTGATGTACTGCTTGTGTGGGTGAGTGTGTGTATGGGTGTGTTAGTGAGTGAATGTATATCTCAGTGGTACATGTGTGAGTAACTACATATGTGAAAGGCAGTATATATGTGTGTTGGAGTATTTAAATGGCTATAAGTGAGAGTGTGTGATTGTGAGAGTGGCTGTGTGGATGAGTGTGTGCTTGTATCAGTGATTGTATAACAGCGTAAGAATGTGCTAGTATTTGTTGGAGTAAGTGAGCTGGTGTGTGTATAACTGTATAGGTGAGTAAATGGCAGTGTGATTAATTATTTGCATGACTGACTAGGTGTGTGAGTACCTCTATGGATGAGTGGCGGTGTGTGAGTGTCTATGTAGGTGTATGAGTGCATATGATAGTCCTGTACTGAGTGACCGTAAGTATGAGTGACTGTACTGGTGAGTGAGTGGATGTGTGTGTAGACCTAAGAATCAATGAGTGTGTATGTAGTTATTGGTGTTGGAGTGTCTATGGTTTTGAGAATGGCAGTCTGTAATTTACAGTGGGTGTATCAAAAGTTATATTAGGGTGTGAGAAGATGCATCAAATTATCACATGGATGAGGTCATCAGTGATGTCATCAGTGATGTCATTTGAGATGTCATCAGTGATGTCATCAGTGATGTCACTGACCATGTCATGAGTGATGTAATATGTGACGTCATCAGCAGTGCATTGCGGGGGCGCGAGTTATAGTTCGCTGAACTAACTATAACGGGGGAATTTCACGGGTTTTGTACGAGTGCAATGTCCAACTAACTATAACTGTCCCTAAAACCTATGGTTTTTTCAGTGAATTTGTAAGGTTTTTTAAATGCTAATTTCTAACTATAACGTGCCTGAAACCTATGGTTTTTTCAGTGAATTTCAAAGGTTTTTTAAATGCTAATTCCTAACTATAACATGTCTGAAACCTATGGTTTTTTTCAGTGAATTTCAAAGGTTTTGTAAATGACAATTTTTAAATGTATTAATTGTTATATTTATTTTTTTGATACTGATTTACTACATTTTTTTAAACTATTTATTTTTAGCTATTTTATTTTTTAAATTACATTGTAATTACATTATACATTACATTACAAAATATACTTTCTCAGAATGAATTACTTTAGTTTAAATACTTTGCAAATAGGCAATAGACTTTTAAGTACAGTAGTTACAGTTGTTGCAATGGGCAACACAATTTCAAACACAATGCAACATTGAGCTCAATGTGAATTTCTAGTTAAATGCAATTAGTTACTTTATGGATTACTTTTCTAACCACAGGACTGGATCCTAGATTCAGTCCTGGGACATCTCCTGTAAACAGTTGAGTAAAAGCGTTTTGGTTACAGTAGTGATTTTTAAGGAATATTATTGTATTTTAAAAGTTGACACAAACTTTTTCACATAGAATCACCAATGTTATCCTATGGGAGGAAATTCACTTAGCAGGTAAGTTGTGTTATCGTTACTTTTTTACTCAGTGGTGGATCCTGGATCCAGCACTGGTGCATCTCCTGTAAACAGTTGAAAGAATGCGTTTAAGTCATACAGGCGATTTTTAAGGAATATTTGTAGTTTGTGAAAATTGACACTTTGAAACTTTTCTGCTGAAAACCAGACAATGGATTCCTATGGAAGGAAATACAAGTTACTGGTAAGTACGGTTAGAATTACTTTTCAGGGTCAGTGCTGGGCTAAAAGATGCAGCACTGGGTTCTCTCCTGATAACAGGTGAGTAAATCGGAATTCGTAGTTCGGCTGATTTTAGAGGAATATTATAAAGTTCCAAAACTCCACACTTAGAAGAATTTCCAAGTGAAACCAGTCAATGTTAGCCTATGGAAGGAAATTCAAGTTACTGGTAAGTACGGTTAGAATTACTTTTCAGGATCAGTACTGGGCTCAAAGATGCAGCACTGAGGTCTCTCCTGATAACAGGTGAGTAAATCGGAATTCGTAGTTCTGCTGATTTTAGAGGAATATTTGTATGTTTCAAAAATCGACACTTAGAAACTTTTTCAGCAAAAAGCAGGCAATGATATCCTATGGAAGGAAATTCAAGTTACTGGTAAGTACGGTTAAAATTACTTTTCAGGATCAGTACTGGGCTCAAAGATGCAGCACTGAGGTCTCTCCTGATAACAGGTGAGTAAATCGGAATTCGTAGTTCGGCTGATTTAAGAGGAATATTCTAAAGTTCCAAAACTCCACACTTAGAAGAATTTCCAAGTGAAACCAGTCAATGTTAGCCTATGGAAGGAAATTCAAGTTACTGGTAAGTACGGTTAAAATTACTTTTCAGGATCAGTACTGGGCTCAAAGATGCAGCACTGAGGTCTCTCCTGATAACAGGTGAGTAAATCGGAATTCGTAGTTCGGCTGATTTTAGAGGAATATTTGCACAATGGTGAAGGAAGGGGTGGGGCCTGAGGTGACATGTCTGCAAACATGCCCTGTGGCGCGTTTTAAGTTGGAGAATTAATTCCTCCTCAATCCCGAGGATCCCTAGGGGCCAACTAGCCCACCAGGTACCTCCAGTATGCGCCAGAGAGCTGCGTTGCAGAGAGGTGTTCAGAGGCCACGCCCCTTTTACAACACTCTGCAACGCAGCTCCGTGGCGCTTACTGGAGGTACCTGGTGGGCTAGTTGGCTCCCAGGGACCCTCAGGATTGAAGAGGAATTAATTCCTGAACTTAAAACACGCCACGGGGCCTGTTTGCACACATGTCACCTGATGCCCTGCCCCCTCCCTTCACCACTGTGCAAACGCGCCCCGTGGCACGTTTTAAGTTGGGGGATTAAGTCCCCTAGAATACTGAGGGTCCCTGGAGTCCAACTAGCCCACCATGTACCTCCAAAAGCGCCACAGAGCTGCGTTGCAGAGAGGTGTAAAAGGGCGTGGCCTCTGTACACCTCTCTGCAACGCAGCTCCTGGCGCATACTGGAGGTTCCTGGTGGGCTAGTTGGCCCCCAGGGACCCCCAGTATTCAAGGGGAATGACTTCCCCTTCTTAAAACGCGCCAGGGGCCGCGTTTGCAGACTGCTGCAGGGAGGGGGCGGGGCCTCCGGCACGATGGCGGTCTTTTTTTTTTTTTGTATGGGAGGGGGGCTGCGTGGCCCCCCTTCCCGCGTCCACTTTTGTCCCCGGGGACCCCATCCCCCGGGGCCTGAGGCTGTTCTTTTTTTTTTAAAACAGGAAGGGGGCCGTGTGGCCCCCGTTCCCTGGGCCTGTATTTGCCCCGGGGACCCCATCCCCCGGGGCATGCCCTTTTTTTTTTTAATAAATATTTGGAGTGGGGCTGCGTGGCCCCCCTCCTCAGGCCATTTAAGGCCCCGGGGACCCCATCCCCCGGGGCCGGCCTTTGCCTTTTTTTTTTTTAATTCCTTTTTTTGGGAGGGGGCAGCGTGGCCCCCCTCCCGGGCCACTAATGGCCCCGGGGACCCCATCCCCCGGGGCCAGGCCACTGGTTGGGGACCGTGGGGGGGTCCCCATTCCCCGCACGGTCCCGCCGGCTCCCCGCCTCCTGCGGGAGCCGGCATTGCTTTTCCATAAGGGGAGCTGCTGACATGCAGCTCGCCTTATGGAAAAGCAATCTGCTGCTTCATTGAAGCGAGAGCAGGTTTCCTGCTCTCGCTTCAATGAAGCAGCTAGATTTGCAATGACAGGGCGGGAGCCACGAGGCTCCCGTCCTGCCATTACAAACAGCAGTGTCCCGGGGTAGGCACCCTGGGACACTGCAGGAGCTGGCCCTGGGGGTGGCGGTCCCCAGGGCCACCACAGGCTCCAGGAGGGGGCCGCGTGGCCCCCTACCTTCAGTTGCATAGCCCCGGGAGGTGGTGGTCCCCGGGGCTTCGGAGGTCCGAAACGGACCCCCACATTTGTTTTCTAAGTGCCCCGGGGAGGTGGCGGTCCCCGGGGCGTGTGGGGGGGCTGGAGCCCCCCACACAGTTGATTAATAAAAAAAGAAGAGAGCCCTCCCGCACCATTTTTTATTTAAAGCCCCGGGGGGTGGTGGTCCCCGGTGCTTGGGGGGCCTTAGAGGCCCCCCACATAAAATATAAACCCACCCTCCGCATGCCCCCGGGACTTGGGCCACCCGGGGGCAAAATAGCATCGGCGGGATCCGCGCACCCTAAGCGCATCCCGCCCATTTAAAAAAATATATATATACTTTTTTCTGCCCAGGGGGTCCTTGTGGGACCCCCTGAGCAGACCCAGGGTGTCAGGGTGTTTCTACCCTGCCCCCTTGTTGCGTTTGGCGATGTGTTTCTGTGCCTCTAATCACGGCGGAATCCGCGCATCCCGCCGATTTAAAAAAAAAAAATGCTTTTTCTGCCCAGGGGGTCTTTGTGGGACCCCTGAGCAGACCTAGGAGGTCAGGGTGTTTCTACCCTGCCCCCTTTTGCGTTTTGCGCACTTGTTTCTGTCCCTCGGTTCTACCGAGGGACAAAATGGCTGCCAACACTTCCTGATTTGGAGTGTTGACAGCCACTTGACAGCCAATTAGCATGCAGCTCGTGATCGGGAGGGTACGCGGACCCTACTCGGCCATAGATAAATATGTGACTTTACTTTTGATTTTCTCAGGAACTACTGAACGGATTTACACCATTTAAGCAAAATGCACGACACTGAACCAAGGGCTACCTATTTGCCAAATTTGGTGTAATTCCGTTCAGCAGTTCGGGCTGTAGCTGCAACTAAAGGTTCCTATGGAAAATTGCATGGGGAAAACGCGTTTTGGGACCCCCCTTTTTTCTCGGCCCCCGCTTGACGAATCACCCCGAGACTTTCAGGATAGGAGCGAGGAGGTGCATCAGATTATCACGTGGATGATGTCATCAGTGATGTCATCAGTGATGTCATTTGAGATGTCATCAGTGATGTCACTGACCATGTCATGAGTGATGTAATATGTGACGTCATCAGCAGTGCATTGCGGGGGCGCGAGTTATAGTTAGCTGAACTAACTATAACGGGGGAATTTCACGGGTTTTGTATGAGTGCAATGTCCAACTAACTATAGCTGTCCCTAAAACCTATGGTTTTTTCAGTGAATTTGTAAGGTTTTTTAAATGCTAATTTCTAACTATAACGTGCCTGAAACCTATGGTTTTTTCAGTGAATATATATATATATATTACTAACAATCGCCCTGAAGCATCGAAAGAGCACTCAACCACGCTTCTGAACTCGCGGTCCTGTATCACCTCGTTACAGCCTGCTCCTCCGTTGCCGTAACAGTCTTTTCAAGTGCCGACGCGTTTCGAGGCATTCCACGCCTCTTCTCCCTGGGCAAAACATCAAGCATTGACGGCTCACCTCGTGTTCATTTTCAACCTTTATGCATAGTAATAAAGAAATTTCCACACGGCAGCCTGGCCGTGGAAAGAAGCACCATTCATTAATACGAAGGCTGTGGAGCGGGACGAGCCAACTCCGTGCAGCACCACGCTTCATATGCAAATTTATGCTTGCTCTGTCATTGAGATCCTACAAAGGAATGAAACAATTGCATCAATATTGAAGGCATTAAACCTACAAAGGATGTCACTAAACTCACCTTGAGGGACTACAACTCCCAAGATGCCTCAATGAACATTACACTAAGTCCTGCCCACTAAAGGCGATTTGCATAAAGGTTGAAAATGAACACGAGGTGAGCCGTCAATGCTTGATGTTTTGCCCAGGAAGAAGAGGCGTGGAATGCCTCGAAACGCGTCGTCACTTGAAAAGACTGTTACGGCAACGGAGGAGCAGGCTGCAATGAGGTGATACAGGACCGCGAGTTCAGAAGCGTGGTCGAGTGCTCTTTCGATGCTTCAGAGCGATTGTTAGTAATATATATATATATATATTCACTGAAAAAAACATAGGTTTCAGGGACGTTATAGTTAGTTGGACATTTCACTCGTACAAAACCAGAGAAATTCCACCGTTATAGTTAGTTCAGCTAACTATAACTCGCGCCCCCGCAATGCACTGCTGATGACGTCACATATTATATCATTCATGACATGGTCAGTGACATCACTGATGACATCACTGATGACATCTCAAAAAACATCACTGATGACATCACTGATGACATCATCCACGTGAAAATCTGATGCACCTCCTCACACAAAAAAATAACCTTTGATACACCCACTGTTAAATACAGACTACCATTTTCGAAACCATAGACACACCAATACCAGTTACTACATACGCACTCACTGATTCCTAGGTCTACACACACATCCACTCATTCACCCATACAATCACTCATACATGCAGTCACTCATCAATACAACACTATCATATGCACTCATACACCTATACAGACACTCACACACCACCACTCATCCAGAGTTACTCACACACCTAGTCAGTCATGCAAAGAATCAATCACACTTCCATTTACTCACCTATACAGTTATACACACACCACATCACTTATTCATACAGATACTAACACATACTTACTCTCTTATACAATCACTGATACAAGTTCACACTCATCCATAGAGACACTCTCACAATCACTGACTCTCATGTACAGTCATTTATATACTCCAACTCTCACATAGACTGCCTTTTATATATGTAGTTACTTGGACATGTACCACTGAGACATCCATTCACTCACCAAAACACCCATACACACACTCACCCACCCATACAGCTGTTTCCACATGCACTCTTGAACCCATACACCCAGTGAATCAACCACTCACACATCTATGGTCAGAGTCACACAGTCCCACCCACACACACACTCAGGCACCCATACAAATACTCAGGCAACCAATCGATAACCCATATAGACACTCATGTAGCTACTGACCAACCCATGCAGCAGCTTACACAACAACAGACAGACTGATACAGACATTCACACAGTTTAGTCACTAACCCATGCATTCAGTAAGACACATTTAATCACTCACTTATACAGTCAGTCACGCACCTACTAAATCCTCCATCCAGACACTTATACACCCACTCATTCTTCAATACACCTTGGCATATATATAAAACATATTTAAACTTTATAGAAACACACAGTCACTGGATGATGTCATCAGTGATGTCATTTGAGATGTCATCAGTGATGTCATCAGTGATGTCACTGACCATGTCATGAATGATGTAATATGTGACGTCATCAGCAGTGCATTGCGGGGGCGCGAGTTATAGTTTAGCTGAACTAACTATAACGGCGGAATTTCTCTGGTTTTGTACGAGTGAAATGTCCAACGAACTATAACGTCCCTGAAACCTATGGTTTTTTCAGTGAATTTCCAAGGTTTTTTAAATGCAAATTTCTAACTATAACGTGACTGAAACCTATGGTTTTTTCAGTGAATTTCAAAGGTTTTTTAAATGCTAATTTCTAACTATAACGTCCCTGAAACCCTGGGATGAGGGGGTCAGAATCGCCTGGATGGACTGCAGCTTTGTGCACCAACGAAATGTGAAATACGTAATGGGGAGCAACCCCCACAGCATCTGAGCGCACACCTGAGCGGCGCAGAACGTAAAGTGCGTAGCCGACAGTGCAGCCCCGAAATCACCAGTCGCTGTGTGTAGAGCAGAGGGGTGCATCACCTAGAGAGTTGCAGTACATTGTAGGGTGCAGCGAGCGCCTAGACGGTAGCCGCTGTGTGTACGGCATGTAGGATGCAGTGCCTAGAAGTGCAGTAGCGTGTGTAGAAGGGGGGTGGGTGCAGTGCCCATAGGGGCAGCTGCTCTGTTTCAACAGAGGGGTACAGTGCCCATATGGGCAGCCTATGCGTGTACAGGGGTGCAGTGCCCACGCGTATAGCTGCTCTGTGTATAACAGATAGCGGCAGTGCCCCAATGGACAGTGCTTTGTGTTCAACAAGGGGCACAGTGCCACGAAGACAGCCGCTCCGTGTACAGCAGCTCTGGACAGTGCCCAGATAGCCGCTCTGTGTACAAGAGAGGGGCACAGTGCCAGTGCTGACACCCGCTCCGTGTACAACAGACTGATGCAGTGCCCGCCACATGTACAGCCGCACCGTATACAGCAGGTTGGTGCTGTGCCCACCACATGTACAGCTGCACCGTATACAACAGGTTGGTGCTGTGCCTGCCACATGTACAACCGCACCGTATACAGCAGGTTGGTGCTATGCCTGCCACATGTACAGCCGCACCGTATACAGCAGGTTGGTGCTGTGCCCGCCACATGTACAGCTGCGCTGTGTATGTCCAGCTGCGGGCTGTGCCCAGATGTACAGCTGTACTGTGTACAACTGAAAGGACAGATAAAAACGGGGAACGGATGTTCGTAATAGTTTGCAAACAGCTGGAAATGTCCAGGTGTGCTCACCTTATGTTTTGATCCACAAAGTTCCAGCAGCAAAACACATGAGCGCGTCGCCAAACACGGCCACATTGTGAGCCGAATCGGTGCAGCCTCCCACGGCCCTGCTTCCTGCGGAGGAGCCCAGATTGAAACCTCTGGAAGTCTTACAGGTTCTACCACCAGGGCAAACAATCCTTTACATGGGCAAGAGCTAAGAAATGGTGGACGCTGGACAGACCTCTTCGTCTCTCTTTGACTACAACCGGCCCCAACACCAAGTCTGAGACTTGCTGTAATTCGAAAGTGCCGTGACTGCTGTTCGAGATTAACCTGGAGCTGAGAGGAAAGCACCAACAGCGGTTTAATATTCTATATAAATGAATGAATGCCCCTCTCTGTCTTTGATGCTCCCAAAACCTAGATTATCACGTGCTCTTAAATGCACAGGGTGACATGCCCTTCCAACTGTGTCACTCAACACATAAAAATAACAACAACCGCAACAACAATAATAATAATAATAATAATGCTAATAACAATAGTTATTGTTAGTATTCTTATTATTATCATCATCATCATTATCATTATTATTATTATTGTTGTTGTTGTTGTTATTGTTTTTATTATTATTATTAAGCGTTGAAGTCCCTTTAGTGTATTATAAGGTATTATTCTGACCTGTATTTTTATTATTATTATTAACACAGCCATTATTATTACCATCCTCATGATTATCATGGTTGTTGTTGCTCTTGTGATTGTCTCCATCCTCTTTGACCGCAGTGATGGTTTTTCCCCTTGAAGGCCAGCGGCCCTCGCAGGACTCTGCAGCAGGCTGGGCCTGTATTTACAGTGGAAGCATCGTCCAACGTGCCTTCTTCTGCCTGTAAACACCGGGCTGCAGTTCACAATGACGTGCTTCTGTGGCCGGCTTCGCGGCGCTCCTTTGGGTCCGCTCCTTGTGTTTTTCTGGAGTCCCTGGGTGTAATGTAGCCGAACAGTGTCGGAACAGGGCAGTGGGGTCACGTAAACAATACCCTGTCACCTCGACTATCAATCACTCCGGGGCAAGTGGTGCCCCACAAGCGTGTGTGCTGATGAGACAATGAGGAAGGCGCCTGGCTGCCCTGCAGCCACTCTAGGCGCTACAGAGCGTCTGCATGATACATGCACAAGTACCGTTGCAAAAAGATAGACTCTTGTCGGACAGTCTGCCAGATATCCACGCGAGCGCTGTGTTAAAGTAACCTTTTTTAAGGCGCACGTGGGTCTCCTGTTATCATTGGTGGTGTCACGTGACGCGTACTATAATTGTTAATGAATATGTGCACTTTGTGCCTGCATGTACATCTCTCTGCCCCTCTGCCCAGGCAGGCATCCTGCTGCCTTAGTAACCGTCACGGGTACCTGTGCAGGAACCGCTGAATACACAATAGCAGCCAGACTACCCAGACATTTTTGGAAACATTAGGTGTGAAATATAAACATGAGCATGAAAAATAAAGCATTAGAGGTGACGATAACAACGGTGCTGCCCATTGCTTCACTGAGATGCCTGTTCGGTTCCCTAAGTATAACAACATCTGTCCCGTGCTGCGACTGTACCGAGGCCTGCTCAGTGCCCTGACGCGTTGCCTGTCCAATGTGCTGGCTACTCAAATGTTGGCTTACTCAAGTGACGTCTGTTCAGTGCCGTGACTCCGCCGATGTTTGGAGTCCCTGGGTGTAATGTAGCCGGACAGTGTCGGAACAGGGCAGTGGGGTCACGTAAACAATACCCTGTCACCTCGACTATCAATCACTCCGGGGCCAGCGGTGCCCCACAAGCGTGTGTGCTGCTGAGACAATGAGGAAGGTGCCTGGCTGCACTGCAGCCACTCTAGGCGCTACAGAGCCTCTGCATGATACACGTACAAGTACCGTTGCAAAAAGATAGACTCTTGTCGGACAGTCTGCCAGATATCCACGCGAGCGCTGTGTTATAGTAACCTTTTTTAAGGCGCTCGTGGGTCTCCTGTTATCATCGGTGGTGTCACGTGACGCGTACTATAATTGTTTATGAATATGTGCACTTTGTGCCTGCATGTACATCTCTCTGCCCCTCGGCCCAGGCAGGCATCCTGCTGCCTTGGTAACCGTCACGGGTACCTGTGCAGGAACCGCTGAATACACAATAGCAGCCAGACTACCCGGACATTTTTGGAAACATTAGGTGTGAAATATAAACATGTGCATGAAAAATAAAGCATTAGAGGTGACGATAACGGTGCTGCCCATTGCTTCACTGAGATGCCTGTTCGGTTCCCTAAGTATAACGACGTCTGTCCCGTGCTGCGACTGTACCGAGGCCTGCTCAGTGCCCTGACGCGTTGCCTGTCCAATGTGCTGGCTACTCAAATGCTGGCTTACTCAAGTGACGTCTGTTCAGTGCAGTGACTCCGCCGATATTTGCTCTGTGCCTAGAGTCTAGTAACGCCTGCTACGAAGCCCCAGTCCCCCGGTTCCATTCAGCTCCCTGGGAGCACTGTTGTTCTAATTGCGCCTGTTCCATCGCATGTCTGTGCGCCCCCTACAGGCCTGCCCGGTTCATCTGCTTGTCCTGATCTCTGAAACACAAGCTCTGTCCTGATCAGTGTGTGTGGCACTAGGGCCCTGTGCTCTGCACTGAGCACTGCCCTGTCGTAGCGCCATGCCTAGACCCATGCGTGTGGTTCTGAAGTCCTGGTGCCCGTGCACTGCTATGAACACTTCCCTGTGATAGTGCGCTGCACGGATCACTGTGTGTGGCACGGAAGTCCTGGTGCCCGTGCGCTGCTATGAACACTTCCCTGTGATAGCGCGCTGCACGGATCACTGTGTGTGGCACTGAAGTCCTGGTGCCCGTGTATTGTCCTTCAGTAGCGCCGTGCCCAGATCCCTGGGTGTGGCAGCAAAGCCCTGATGCATGTGCACTGCACTTAGCACTGTCTGTGTGTAGCAGTAAAGTCCTGGTGCGGGTGCACTGCGCTGAGCACTGCCCTGCCGTAATGCCGTGCCAAGATCCGTGTGTGTGGCACTGATGCCCTGGTGCCCGTGCACTGGTCTGAGCCCTTCCCTGTCGTAGCGCGGTGTCCAGATCCCTGTGTGTGGCACTGAAGCCCCGGTGCTTGTGCACTGCACCGAGCACTGCCCTGTTGGCACTGAAGCCCTGGTGCTTGTGCACTGCCCTGCGGTAGCGAGTGGGCAGATCCATATCCTTCGTTTTTTTTTATTTTTCTCGGCAGGATTTGCGACCCCAGCGCGAATTCTGCCGATTTTTTTTTGCTTTTGGCCCTGGGGGTCCCTGTGGGACCCCCTCAGCAGGCCTAGGGGGTCAGGGTGTTTCTACCCTGCCCCCTTTTCTTGTTTTTTCACCTTTTTTTTAACTCTTTTCTTGTGACTCGATTCTACTGAGTCACAAGATGGCTGCCAACACTTCCTGGTTTGGAGTGTTGGCAGCCAATCAGAGTGAAGCTCGTGCCCGGGAGGGTTCGTAAACCTTCCTCAGTGCTCAGATATCGATATTTTTTCTTTTTTAAATTTCTCAGGAACTACTGAACGGATTTACACCATTTAAAAAAAAAAAAGGTCACTTTCTGAACCAAGGGCTACCTTTTTGCCAAATTTGGTGTAATTCCGTTCAGCAGTTCGGGCTGTAGCCTGTTCCAATTTTTCCTATGGAGATTAACATGGGGAAAATGCATTTTGGGACCCCCCTTTTTTCTCGGCCCCCGCTTGACGAATCACCCCGAAACTTCCAAGTCAGGACCTGACCATTAGTTTTGAAAATTTCGCGAAGATTCGTCAAACGGCGCCAAAGATATTGGCAAAAGAAAAAACGCTATTTGAATAGAAACGAGGTCCTAACTATAACTACCTACTGGCAACCGCCAGTAGGATTAGGATATATATATTTATATATATATATCCCGTATCTGTTATATCCAATGGGCTAGGCACAGACTCCACAATTCTTCCAAATTAAAGTTGGTTATTTTTCCACTCCGCCGTAATGTGTTTCGGTCAACCAAGTGACCTTGTTCACACAACGTGCGGCTATTGAGTGCCCTTTAAATATAGTCACATGTCATTTGCAATGTTTTTAAATCACACTCAAGATGTTGATGCATTTAAATTCGGTTATTGTGGTATTTAGGTCATTTTGTTTGTACTCCATTATCAAAATTCATTGAATTGAATTGCTAAACAGTATTGGTTCATTGGATTATAAATCAATCAGTTATATAACTGCACAAATGCTTTGTTCTTGCACTTTCCTTCTACAATGACAACTTAATAATAATTGTAAATACCCAAATGTTTAGTTCATATTGTATATTTTAACATCTTAAAGAACTTGCTGCTTGGCATGTGCATGTTTATTGATTGTTTTTCACAATAATATCTGCCTATATGCATTAACTGATCATTACAGCCAACCTATATCCAATAAGATTACTGAGAATGTATGTTGTTCAAAATAATACCTCCATAAATGCTTTTATAAATTAAATTAACCCATGTAGGTTGACTTCAGAATCTTGAATGTATATTCATGAACCTTCGTGTTACACATTCTTGTATTGCATGGTTGAAGAGTCACCCTCTCTGCATTAAAATATTTAATAAGATCTTGGGCACTTTAGACAGGGAAGTTCTATACCAGTGTCAACCGATTTTCAGAGAAATGCATATATTTCCTCCTCAACATTTAAACCATTTGGGAACTTAGTATCAAGGTTCACTATATACTTGCATTCCAACTGTCTTAGTTGTTTCTCTCGGTCCCCTCCTCTAATGGATTTCAGAACCGCATCAATCAAAAAATAGGTTAGGGACTCCACATTGTTGTTGTGTATATCATGAACATATCTAGCCACTGGATATGAACAGTCTCTGTTCTTGACCGCCTTTAGATGTTGAAAAATGTGGCAATGTACTTGCAATATGGTACTACCTACGTACCAAAGGCCGCAAACACAGGTAAGGACGTACACTGCAAATTCAGTCTTGCAGTTGTGCATCCCTCGTATCTCTACAGTTTTGGAACTGAACGGTGTTTGGTATTCGATAGTGTTTTTGTAGTAAAGGCACACTTTACACTGATGACATTTATGGAAACCTTGGCCCTGTTGTAGCCATATTCCTGGTGTCTCTGATTCAGCATCTCTGCTTACCAGAGTGTCTTTCATGGACCAAGTTCTTCTAAAATTTAACTGTGGTGACTTTGGCATTGATGGCCCCAACATGACATCTCCTCTCACCAGATGCCAATGTTGTTGCATAATTTTTCTGATGGCCCCCTCTTGCTCATTATATGTAGTTATCATTCTGATTGGTTGTTTCATGTCTTTTTTAACTGTTTTGCTGAAAAGAATAGTTTCCCTGTCAGTGGCCTGTACTTTCCTCAGTGCTGATGTTAGGGTTTTTTCCTGGAAGCGCTGAATGATGTCATCTTTACCTGCACACCAATTCTCAGTCGAACTTGTGTTTCTTTTTAGCCTGAGGAGCTCCCCATAGGGGATACTTTCTTTCAGATGTATTGGGTGATGACTATTTGCATGTAAAGTTGAATTTCCTGCAGTGGCCTTTTCTAAACAATCTTGTTTGCAATTTGCCCTGTTTCACATATATTTGCACGTCCAGGAATTCTACCTGTTTCTTATTTATTGTTCCACTGAAGTGTATGTTTAGCTGATTCTGATTGATTTGGTTAATAAATTCCCTGGATCCCCTCCAAATTACAAAACGTCCATCAATAAATCATAGCCATGTCACCACATGCCCCTCCCTCACTTTGTTGTGTTCTGTAATGAGCAACTGCTCCTCCCACCAGCCCAAGTGTAAACATGCATAGCTGGGGGCGAAGCAGGTGGCCATTGCCGTTCCACGTATTTGCTTGTAGATCTGACTCTTAAACAGAATTTTTTTTATTAAGACAGTAATCAATCATTGTTAATAACATTTCCGTATGTTTGTACAAATTGGCAGGCCTAGATTGTAAAAAATGTTTCACCACTTGCAGACCATCTGCATGTTTGATACTCGTGTAGAGAGCAGTCACATCCAAAGTTATCAAACAGTATTCATCATCCCATGGTAGATCATAGACACGGCAGCTCTCTTACATAGGGCTGTAAAAAGTAATCAATGTACATAGATGTTTTTCCCAATAAACTGTCCATCACGGAAATGATCGGCCACCCAGGTGGTGTGACATCGTCCTTATGGATTTTTGGAATCAGGTACTTTATTGGTATTTTTGGATAATCATTTTCCAGATAGTTATGTTCCAGGCCCATCTCCCTGCTTCCCTTTGCAGCCAAGGTCATCGAAAGGCCGTCAACACACAGCTAGCAAACTTCATCAAAGCTAACAACATCCTGGACATCTCCCAATGTAGGTTCCAAAGCAACCATAGCACAAAGACCACCCTACTTGCCACCACCGACGACACCCCGTCCCTCCTTGACCAGGGTGAAACAACAGCCTTCATCCTCCTGGACCTCTCGGCGGCATTCAACACCATCTCCCACCGCACCCTAGTCACCAAACTCCACGATGCCGGCATTCGCGGCAAGGCCCTCAACTGGATACGTTCCTTCCTCACCGGCAGAACTCAGCAGGTTAGACTCCCTCCCTACCTCTCGGAACTGACATAGATCAACTGAGGAGTGCCCCGGGCTCCTCCCTCAGCCCCACCCTCTTCATTGTCTACATGCCCCCCCCTCGCAACCATTGTCAGGAACCACGGGCTTAACATCATCTTTTATGCCGATAACACCCAGCTGATCCTCTCCTTCACTAGCAAACCCAACATCACCAAACACAACTTCCAAATCCGTTGCCACCTGGATGAAGAACAGCTGCCTGAAACTCAACTCAGAAAAGACAGAAGTCCTCACCCTTGGCTCCACCCTCTCTGCATGGAGTGACTCCTGGTGGCCCTCCATCCTCGGAAATCCCCCCACCCTGATGGACCATGCTCAAAACCTTGGCATCATACTACAGTCATCACTCACAATGAACTGCCAGATCAGCGCCATATCCTTGACCTGCTTCAACACTCTCCGCATGCTCCGAAAGACTTCCAGATGGATCCCAACCAAATCCAGAAAAACCGTCATGCATGCACTAATCAGCAGCAGACTGGACTACGGCAACACTCTCAATGTCGGAATCAATAGGAAACTCCTTCGCAAACTCCAGACTGTCCAGAACGCCACAGCCAGAGTGATCCTCGACACCCGCCATCGCAGTCACATCAACCAACACCTGCGCAACCTCAACTGGCTTGCAGTCGAAAAAAGAATAACCTTCAAACTCCTCATCCACGCATACAAGACCCTTCACAACACTGGACCCGCATACCTGAACAGTCGCCTCTCCTCCCAAGTAACCCTGGGCATGAACTCCGCTCCGCTCGTGGAGTTTGCAGAGTTTTCCGCACTCTGCGTTACGCGGAGATCACAGAGTTCCCAAAAACTCTGCTTCGTGTTGCGGAGCGGAGTTTTTTTCCTCGCTCGCGTTCGTCAACGTCATGTTGGCGAGCGCGAGCGAGGAAAATCCACCTCCCGGAGAGATTTTTCCTCGTTCGAGATCATCAACATCAAGTTGGCGAGCGCAAGATTTCTCAATGCGGGGGGGGGTCAGATTTCTCATTGCAAGTGGTCGCGTATGCTCGCGACCGCTCGCGTTGAGAAACTGTCCATTTGCGTTGAGAAAACTGCAGCTCGAGTAAAAATCTACTCGAGCGGCAGAAAGGAAAGCAGCGCCCGCTTGCGCTGTGCATGGTGCCGTTCGCAATGATTGCACAGTGCGGACAAGCATCCGGCACAGCAAATCACAGTGAACAGCATTTTTCTATCGCACTTCGCATCTTGCGGAGTCTTTTTTCCGCCCAGGGTTACTCCCAAGCCCCCACAAGACATTCCCAATCAGCCCAGCTCTCTCTGGCCACCTTCCATCATATCAACAAGACTAGAATGGGAGGAAAGTCCTTCGCTCACCTCGCAGCCAAAGCCTGGAACACCCTACCCATCCACCTCCAGCAATCTCCCACATTGCCCCAGTTCAGGAAGGACCTCAAAACCTGGCTGTTCGGATGACCCCGGCACACTACGAAGCCGCCTCCTCTCCCCCCCAGCACCTTGTGACCCTCACGGGTGAGTAGTTGGGCTTTACCAACCCTGATTGATTGATTGATCTCAACTGATTAGCTCCAACCTCTTCCATTCCTCGAGTTTAGCATGGTAATCCGTTTTGACCTTTAGCACTTTTTATATATTGCTCCTTGCGTAGCACTGCATATCATTCAATTGCTTCAGGGCCTCATTGATATACTTAACTGTAGGCCATAGGACAATAATTCCACCATTGTCTGCATTACGTATTACTAGTTCTTTATGGCTTTGTAGTTTCTTGATCAGGTTATTGTAGGCAATGAATTGGATATTCCGTTTGGCTCCTGCTTTATTGATCTGTTGATATAATATCACACTCTTGTGAAAGGAGTCAATGGCATCTTTGGGTAGTGGGGGAAAGAACGTTGATGTTGGTTTGAACGGTGTTTCGATGCAATCATCAACAGCCATGCCCTCCCGGTCAGTTATTTCCTGGATTTCTGTATCTTGGAAGACACTACATGCTTCATTCTCTAACTCGTGTTTGTATCTTAATAGACTGATATCTGCTACTTGCAGATTACTTTGCTCCTCCTAGGATAGAGTTGTTGTGATGTTTCTTTTTTTCTTTTTCATCAGATGGAATTTGGCTGGCTTCAATTTCCTGATATATTACTACAAGTCAATTCTTGTGTCTGCATAATTCATACAATTCCTTGGGCAAAATGATAGTTCCAGTGATAAAAATATTTCCTCATTCGGTGTCAAATTTACGGTAGAGAGATGGACAACCGTGCCACTCTTCGTGTGTTGATTTTTTCCTCCATTTTGCTGTTTTGGCTTTGTACCTCCGACTGCACTTTCGTTCTTTCTGCTTTTGTTCCGCCTTTGTCTGTTTGATGTTGTTGGCCCCTTGGTCTTGTGTTGGCCTCCTGTTCCTTCATAATATATATATATATATATATATATATATATGTATATATATATATATATATATATATATATATATATATATATGTATATATATATATATATATATATATATATATATATATATATATATATATATATATATATATATATATATATATATATATATATATATATATGCTGTACCCTGACATAGCGGGTAAACATCCCCAGCGGTGCCAAGGCCACAGCAGGCGCTGTTCCTTCATTATATATATATATATATATATATATATATATATATATATTATGAATATATATATATATATATATGCTGTACCCTGACATAGCGGGTAAACATCCCCAGCGGTGCCAAGGCCACAGCAGGCGCAGTCACAGTCCTTAGAGGGATAGCCTCAGTGATATCAAAGAATTCTCTTCTACCTACAAACAGCACCTGGACTTTGCTTGCTGCAAGCCTTGCTCTGCCAAGTGATGCCAGCCCAGTCCTGGGCTCTTGCAAGTGAGTATAAAGTGCTGCATCTGCCAGAACCTACCAATCAACACTGTAGCACCAATCGGAACCGATACATCACCACCATTGCACAAACCAGATCGAGGCATTGCACTTGTAACCACCGCATCGCATCCAGAACTTCCACTTCGGAACCAATGCATCACCGCCACTGCGTGGAGACGATCAACGCATCGTCTCTACAGCATGGAGAAACCCGGCACATCGCATTGGGAACTGCTGCATCTCGGAACTGGCGCATTGCTCACAGAACAGACGCACCACCGCCGTTGTGTGGAAAAATCCGGCGCATCAACTCAACTGCGTGTGGATCAATGACACATCACTCGGCTGCACCTAGCATCTTGATGTATGCAACCAGAATCCCTGTGCAGGTGCTTTATTGGGCCCATACTCCATTGTGAGAAGCCTGAATTCTTGACTTTGTCCCAGTCCAGTGCGACCAATTAACTCTTTAAGCACCTGATGCTTCTAAGTGCTATTTTTGCATTTAATCTTCGGAAATTCATAGCTCAACTTCTACTGATTCGATTTTGTCATTTTGGTCTTGTTTATTTAATATTGTATTCTCTGTTTTTCTAAACTTGTGTGGAGTGTTATTATGTGTTGCGCAAATGCTTTACACATTGTCTTTTAAGTAAAGCACTGACTGCTCTGTGCCAAGCTACCAGAGGGTCAGCACAGGATAATTTAGGGTATGTTGTGACTTACCCTGACTTAGATTGTAGTTCCTGGTATGACAGGGTGCATACCTCGGCCAACCAGAAACCCAATTTCTAGCAAAGGCCATCTACAATCATTTTATGCCATTGAAATTCCAAAAACGTATAATTCTATCCAGCATATAGGATGTCTGATTGTTAGACACTGGGAGCCCGACTATGAGTTTGGTGCTGCAGCGACGAGTCAGCCCCTCCGTCGCACCACCAAACCTGTGGTGAGGCCGCCCACCAGATTACCAGTTTTCTCATGCCTGGCAGGCTTTTTTTGGCTTTCCCACAGCACTGGGAACGTCAAAAACGGTTCCTGCACAGAATGGACTCAAAAGTCTATGCTGTGCAGGAACTGATGTACACGCACACAGGGGGGCACATGTGCTCCCTATGTGGAGTCACACGGAGTGAGGCACAAGGGGGCCCTGTAGGGCCTCCTTTGTTTCCTCTCCGCCAGAGTTTACATGGAGGAGCAACCACCATATAAACCCTGGCGGAGGGGAAACTCGTAATATGCTTGGCGGGACCACGGCGACCCGCCAAGCAAAATTGACATTTAGAGACCGCCACCACCGTGCCCACGTGAGTCTGGTGGTCCTCGGACTGCAAGAATCGTAATTGTGCCCTAATTATTTAGAAACACCTTCCAAATCAAAAACACTGTTTAGAAAATCCAAAACTTCAGTAGTGGTTGCTGACATAAGCATATCCACCTTAAAAAATTATCATAAACTATATTACCTCATGCTTGAAGGGAGTAAAGAGAAAGAACTTGAACAACCTATAGCAATCTTTTCCTAGGGATTTTCGGGCAACGCAACACTATGCAACAGTTTCTCTCGACTTTTAAAGTGTTTATCTTAACCTGTGTATCCACAATAGGCCAAAAATGTGTCTTATGTTAGTGTTTCTGCATACCTGTGATTCCTGGATGTCCTGAGTGAACTATCAAAATGATTTTCTGTCTCAATGATTCTGTCGGAACAAACCACACTTGTCACATAAGAACATCAATCTCAATGCTAAACTCTACTTCCCACTGTGCGTAATCTCGTAAGCACGTACCTTCCTGTCAGGAGGCCACCCTTGCACAACTAACATCTTTAAATTATTCAACACACACTGAGCTATTCATAAAGGAGAGTTACACTTGTGAGTAATTAACTTGTGTAATGACTTTACTACTTTTGCCCATTTTAAAACATATGAGTGTAAAGTTACACAAACGTATAGACTTCACGTCTCCCCCGCCTGAAAAGGGGGAGAAGCCTAACTTACAAACGTAAGTTACAAATACAAAAAAATGAAAAATCAGTAGTAAGTATAGCACTGCACATGGCCAGCGCTTGGTACTGTAAAACCCTACCATAGAAAATAATGGAGGTGGGGACTTAAATATAAACTCCACAGGGAATGTTGTTGATTGAAATTACATTATTTAAAATAGTTAAAAATATAAATAATTACAATTTAATGCTAAACAGCTACATAAACATAGTACATATTTTTTATTTAATTAAACATATTTTGATAACCTTTTTATAAATGAATATAGTAATAATTGTTAGTAATATTCAATTGCATATCTTTTCATTAATTCTATACATCACTTTTAATGCCAGTTTTTTTAAAGTACTCATTTATTAGTAAACTGATCACTTTACATATGAAAATCCCATCTCATTGACACCGTAGGGCACTTTTAATGGTAATTAATTCCTAATTCAATACATATTTTTTTCATTTTTTATTGGGAAACTAGTTTTAAATTTCAACTTGAGAAAAATATATAATGTAATCTAATATATTTATATTAATAACGTTTTTTCCAAAGGTTAGTTATTAGTGCTGTAGCGTTTTTTTCTTTATTTATACATTTAAAATACATATAGAACATTCATTTACATTACTCTTTAACATTAAGGTATTTTTACAAACCTTTTATAACTTTAAACATTTTTTATTTTCTTTATACTTTATCATGTTGAGTGCTCCGCTAAAAGGGTGGAGATCTCCCTATGGTAAAGTATAGGGCATTCTTCCCTATACTTTTCCATGTGGAGATCTATGCCCTGACTTCAGAATCTCCTATGGTTAAGTATAGGGAAAAGCAAAAAGTTTTACATTTTTTATGTTAAATTTGAATGAAAAGTAAACTATTTAAAATATATTAAATCACATTAAAATTATTCTTCTCAAGTTTAAAATAAATAATGAATTCCCACCTGACATCATTATTGTTAAAAGTGATTTATACAATTAATTGAAACTAATTTAATCATATTCGATAAAATGTATTGTTACATTAATTTTTAAATGCAAAAAAGTTACTCAAATATTCTATTTTCTATGTGTTTTTTATCATTCAATTATATGTATTTTTAATTATGTAAATTGACTCAAATAATTTATTTTAACTTAGTTTAATTTAACATTATTTCCAATATCATTTTATTTTAAGCCACTAACTCTCATCATTTCTATAGGAGGGTGCTGCAGCACCAGTGGCTGGCCATTTTTGGTGCAGGACTTATTTGGCCAGCCACTGGTGCCCTGCGTTTTTTCTTCTTGGTTCTCTGCTTGTGAGTTCCTCACTCTGTTAGGACTGGGACAAGGAGGACCCATGAGGGGGTAATGTCTTGTTACTTACCTGTAATCTTCATTACCCCGATTAGGGTCCTCCTCATCCCAGTCCTCTTCCCTCCTTCCCTCCCGCTGTGTTTGTGTCTAGGACTTGTTGATAACAGGCATGGCAATGGGTGGGAGGGGCTTATGTGACCTTTGCCTTAAAGTTTAAAGCGTTTTGATTGGCTGTTGGAGGCAGGACTGCCTCTCACTCTGTTAGGACTGGGACGAGGAGGACCCATGAGGGGGTAATGGGATTACTCTTTTGTAGGCAGGTAGACAGTGCTTAATTTGTGCCGGTGGTTTCCGAGACTTAGCACCTGCACTTTTTTCTCAGGGCCGGGTCTATGACAACTATGGATGGGTTTGTATTTTTCATTTAATCGCACATATGTTAAGCAGCCTACTCAAACCTGTTGCAACCCTACTAGGTTCTGTGGCATGGAATTTATATTCTTTCTATAATAATGTTTTAATAGAACAGTCACTACGCATCAAGAGTCGTGTTTCTGCTTCGTTCCTGTTGTTTTTGTCTTTTCAGATTCTGTTCACACTCACGATTGATTCATTATTTATCAGAAACTGGGTCTGTTTTTCATCTTTATCACATCCACGTTACGCAATCTGATGTTTTAAAAACCATGGACAGCACTTATGCCCAGTTTTCACTCTTGCACCAACACGGCAGCATTTGTCAACAAGGACAGGTAACTTGATATTCTATTGGGGTCATTGCCTTGGTCAGCTATAAATCGAGATGTGTTCACATTGAAAGTTTGACCAGCTTGTTATTTTGATTTGACTAGACAGTTTATGTGGTACCCCTTGATTCCGTCGCTCATGCCGAGATAAATTGGGATGTTGTAGCAGTGGTTTTCACACTTTGTCCACGTTGTTACAATTCAAACGAAGGTACATCCTAATTAAATCCACCATTTATTGTTTGAGGCATGGCCTTAGTCTAAACACACTGTCAGGCAACTTCGTCCTAAAGGCTTTTGCCACCCTTTTCTACTTTGGTGAAAAGTAGTTGATACGTTGTTTTTTACTTTCCAGGTCGAAAAATTATTTTGATGGTGGCCTCTTGTATTCCAAACGTTTGAAAGAATAGGCTAATGGGTATGAACCACCAGGAGATTACTTATAAAATGAAAACAGTTAACATTATTCTTTTTTCTTTTTAATTTTGTTTATCAGCAGAAGCATACAGAGAAAACAGAAACGTTAGTACTTTACTAACTGGTCAGGCTACAGCTCTCCAAGAAGGAGCTCCAAATACTGTTACTTCTGTTCTACTTTCTCACTCGCTGTGCATTCCCTACACATTTTGCCTTACTTGTTAGAATCTTTCAGATGTTGTAAAATAGTTTATTAGGTTAATCTCCATGCTGAGTTCAGTGTGTAATCTGCTTCCCACATGTTCAGAGCCGGATGGAACAAAGCCTCCTTGCATTAGAAAGTGGTCTTATTGATTGGTGAGGCGGACTTTTATGTATGAATGTTAGAGATAGGCTATTTGCATATGGAATTCATGCAAAAGTCATGCATTTCACCCAACCTTGGAGTAGCATAAACCTTCACTACTTGGTCCAAATGCAGAGTGGGCTAAAAATCATAGTGGCTTACTCGATACTGAGTTGTGTTGAAGGTGCATCTGTCTAAGTGGGGGATACACTTATCCTAGAGATCTCCATCAGGTGGATAGTGACCACTAAATGTGGCAGACATCCTCTGTTGACCCGACAGGCTGGCAGGCCACCTGTCAGGCTCTAAACAAGCCCATACATTTCCAATGTACTTGTCAGGGCATTTGACTATTCTTAGCATGGTGCTTCGTGCTCTGTACTTATGACTCCAAGAAGGCAGACAAACATAGTGCCTGTAATGAGAAGTGCATTTGTTCAAATAATGCTACCCACTACAATGTAAACTGGTGTTGAACCTGTGTTCTCATGTGCAGCAAATGTCAGTTCTGAATCCTGGAGGTGGCAACACACAGAAGTGAGTGACAAACTGTACTGCAGCTGGGTACAGCAGTCTGCCAACTTTCTTGCAGTTTCATCTGTTGGGTTGTTAGCATTCTCCCTGTGCTGACAATACTAGTACGTTTGCCACATCATTCAGTACTGAAAAATGATCTTGTTTCCAGTGCTGAGATTTAATTTTGAAATGTATTGTTCTACGTGAATTACTTAACTGAAAACATGGAGTGATGCACCAACTTCATGTTCAGTTACTGAGGGACAACCTCTTTTAAACCCTTATTTGAAACCAACTTGCACCATTATAGTCATTTGCTTGACAGGGTTCTGGACATAGATTATCTGGGCATTAAGCTCACATCCCATACTAAATGGCATAAACAGTTTGCACAATCCAAATTTTGTTTGACCCAGTGGCCTTGAGCAACTCCCCTTTTTCAGTACTTAATTTGTGCCTGTGGTTTCCGGTGCTTAGCAACAGCACTTATTTCTCATGGTCTATTGACATACCTGCCTGCCAAGTGCCAACTCACACAGTGGCAATGTGTGTCACACGCGATAACGGCTCACTTCACACAGTCTCCAGACTCCCGGTGATGAGCCGATACCACACACATGGTAAATCCATGCCTGTGTTCAGTGTTGCCAGATTGTGTGATTTCCCAGACAAATGGGCAACATTTTTCTCAATTGTGCGGGGAAAAAGCCCCACTGGGTCACTGATTGGGCTGGATTTGGCACTGTGTGCCGAACAGTGTGTAGACTTTTTAAAATTTGATGCCACCCGCCTTATCAAGATGAGGCACACAGCACCAGAAACTGCGTGGGGGGGTTCCTGCCTCAACGACCGTCCATCATCAATCATAGTAGCGCTAGGGCATTACCAATGACTGCTTGCAAATAATTATTAGCCTGTCCCTCCTTGGAGTTGTACAGTCAAGTGTCCCGAGTCGACCAATGTGATCAACGTCCCCACTTTGTTTTCGCCCGCCCCAGCATACTGCGCAAGCAGCGTGTCATGCAGCAGGCCTCAGATTAATTAAAAGGCAGTAAGTAAATAATGATATCGTAATTGTAAAGGTACATGAAGTAATGGAACGTCATAAGATTATATCTCATGATGTAAGGAATCATGTGTCACCGTCATGGATACAAGATGATGAGGCAGGGCGGCAGGCAAAGAGATAAATGCAGGTATTAAGCATTGCATAAATGAAATGGCGTCAGCTCAACATCTTGTGATTCTGGGAAAATCACTTAATCTCCCTGTGCCTACCAAAAATGAACCTATCCTTGTGTAATGTAACTCGTGCTCATGTAAAGTGCTCCAAAACCTTCGTGTCGAGTTTGCGCTATATGCAAAAAAACTGCAAAACCAAGGTTGGTTGCATTCCAGCAAAGCAATGTAGCCACTGAAGCAAGGCTTCTCAGCTCTTCAACCTGAGTTCCTCATAGTTACTTTTAACTCTGCCTTAATGAGGCCACAGCATAGGTTCGTGAGCAGTTATCCGATAATGTGTTATGTGGTGTTCTACAGAAATCTCCGCCACCTGAAACTTGCCGTTTGCCTCAGAATGTGAGAATCTAAAAAAGACAACTATAAACTTATACAAACAGATACCAAAACAGAAATAACTCTGAACGTAACTGTTCGTATATGTATTTTCCAAAAAGTAATGCGGTTCCAAGTGTTATCTAACTACCCCTAGTATGTGTCACAGGGTTTGAATATACAGAGGGGCTGAGCCACTAGATTGTAAGGGGTTAGTTACCCCGTTACAATGTTGGCTGGGAGGCTACTTTCAGAAAGGGTCTGCCTTTCCAACCCTGAAAGCAACTTACTTAGCCATCCCTCCCAAACACAGGACACTGCACCAAAGCAGGAATCCCTCTATCCCCTTTTGCTCAAGGGTGCTTATCGCAACCACTTAAGAGGAACCCTATTATTAAAACAGTGGCACACATGCACCTCTATCCTACCTTCAGCTCTGTGGGGAACACCACATACCCCCGTACACTATCTAGGATTGCTGGATAGATTATTTCACACTATTACATCTGCTTTCATCAGTTCCAGTTGAGGATGTATGTGGCGTGCTGATAGAGTAAGTGGGTGGAGCCAGTGGAGGAAGTGGGTGAAGCCGAGGGGAAGTGGGTCTGGCCTCCTGAAAACATTTGAGCATGTGCACTTAATATTTTACAAATTTTGCACTGAGGGTAGATATCCCTCCCTAAAGACCTCTCCGACCCTTCCTTGGTCTCCTCCTCTTTAGTAGAAAGTATTCCACATTTCCAGCCATTCCGCTCTGTTACTTCCACCTTTATTACTAAAGCATACTTATGTGTGCGGAGACTCCGCTCTCGTGGTGGAGACCTCCACACAGAAAAAGACAGGAGAGGTGGCAGTGTAAACTCTGCAAAGGAATTGTGAATAGCATTTTGTAGTACGTTTTGCAGTACTACAAAACATACTACAAAATGCAGTTTGTGAATAAGCTAAAATCATTACAATTTGCACCTATCCACTCCTTACTAGAGACAGCCCCCTCCCACACCATTATCTCTCATCAAGTACACCATCTGCTTGTCATGCATGTCAAAATTAAAACAAGACCACTAGAGATGCGTTTTACATTTCTCAACAGCCCACATACAGGCTGTGCCTCCAGTAGCGGCTCGTGGAGGGAGTGCCGCAGGGCGGTGGGCGGAGGAGGAGCAGGGTGGGGGGTAGTACACTACGGCATACGGCCGAACAGAGGTAAGTAAACAAATAAATAAAACGAATTTCGTTGCGCGCGCTGCTTCGCATTTGGCAATGCAGCGCGTGCAATGAAATTTGTTTTATTTATTTATTTGTTTACTTACCGCTGTTCGGCCGTATGCGGTAGTTTACTACCCCCCACCCTGCTCCTCCCCCGCCCCGCCCCACCGCCACACGGCACTCCCTCCACGAGCCGCTACTGTGTGCCTCTCTCTTGATGGTGCTATAATGTTTGTTAGGCATGATGCAAAGCATGTTAAATACACACTACAGTGTTCTCTTTGTTGTTCACCCTTTGACAAAAAAACGCTGTGATTCCAACAGCACTACCATCAGCAGTTTATGTGCATTTTACACCACTCGCATATGGTTTTAAAACTGGTGCAGTCACAATCAAGGGGCTTATTTATGGGCCCTTGCGTCACTTTTGCGCCACCGGTGCATCACTTTTTGTGACGCACCAACTGCGTAAAAAATGCGCCATGTTGTGCCATATTTACAAAGTGACGCATCTAGGCAGATGCATCACTTTATAAACCTTTGCGCCACATTATACCTGCGCCAGGTAGAATGCATGCAGGGGGCGTTCCGACGCAAGGAAGGGGCGTAGAAGTGACGCAGTGAAATCCATAAGATTTCACTGCGCCACTTCTAGGGCGCAACTGCGTCAATATCTTACGCCTGCCTCATGGCAGGCGTAAGACTGACGCAGGAACATTTAACATGGGACTTGCCTATGTGTAATGACCCATTGCTGGAATTGCGTCACTTTTGTGACACACTCCAGCAATGCGTCATTTTTGCGCCTGCAGATACGTCAGAAATACTGACGTATTTGTAACTCCTTGTGACATGATGCGTCATACTGTAAATATGACGCATCATTGGTGTCACAAGGAGGGCGCAATGAAAAGTGACGCATTGCTGTTTTCTCGCAGCGATGAGTCACTTTTCATAAATGAGGCCCCAAATCTTTAACTTGTACAAATGCTTCATCTTGTCCCTTACCCTAAACATTCTTACTACCTTTTCTCAGTAACAGACTTAATGTTTCAACACTCTCTGCATAACCGCAAATGAACCTCGCATAATATTCACTAATTCCTAAAAAGGACTTGAAGAAATCCTTCTCTTTAATAATTGAGACTTTTTTGATGACATCTAATAGATCTGACTCAGGACTAATTCCTATAAAGAAACAGTCTGACCAAGATAATCCATCTGATTAAACTATGCATTTATTTGCTGTCCAGTGCCCAGTGTGTGTGCTCTAACCCCCAAAACATGTAGAATACCCTAACCTCTGATTGGCGTTTTAATTAACTCTCCTAAAAAACAATAGTATATGGTAAAGAAACTGCCCCCATGGCGTGGAAAGTTAAATGTCACCTGTAGAGTGCAGCACTTATTATGCCATCCACTAGTGTGACAAGAAAAACATGACTCAAGGCCTACCATTGCACCCTAACTGCTGCAGTTTAAACCTGCAGAGCAACATGTTAAGTCACCCCTGTTTAGACCTTGTAGCCCACAAAGTAGGGTGCAATGTATTTTAAAGTGGAACATATAGAAAATGAATGTTAAAGTCCCCACAGTGACAAGGCCAGTGCTTAATTTGAGCCGGTGGTTTCCGGTGCTCGGCACTAGCACTTAAATGCCACACCGGCTTTTATGACAGTCTGCCTAACTACCTAACTAGGGATGAGCACAACAACAATTGTTTATTAACCACTTAACCGCGGCGGCAATTCCGCCGCGGTGCGGCGGTTTAGCGAAGTGGGCGGGGCCGCGTCGGCCAACGGACGTGCGCAGCACTACAGAGGTAGTGCTCGCGACGGCCGTTGGCCGACAGAAGCACGCAACGGGTTAATTGAATATACATTAACAATGACTAATAACTGCCACCCAAGCCATTCCTATAGCTTTGGGAGGCTGAAATAGTATGAATTGACATACTTGTTAGTGGGATGGTTAGTAGTTGAGTTTGTATTGTCATTGGCAGCACTGGCAGGAGCAATGGATGGTGCAAGCTGCAGTGGCCTCCTGACAAGGGCCCCTGCACTTATTGTTTTTTCAAATTAAGCACTGGACAAGGCCCAAACAACTATTATTACTGTGGCAGGTTTAACTGCCCTATGCAAAAAAACTGAGTGCATAATAAAATACTACTACTGGTTACTCAGGAAAGGGACCAGCTAGAAAAATAAATAAACTACTATTTTATAATAGTTATTAAAAATCCAATTCAATGGTGAAGTCGTATATTTAAAAATATTAGGCATAGTAACGTTTAGAAAATCACCTACCTGAGCTTAATTGGCATTATCTTGCAGCTACGTCCATCCAGTGCTCAGTCTGGAATGAGGTGTGCAATTTCTCATAGTAGCACACAATAGGCCATCCTGAATGGGCAGAAATGACTAGACTACTCTGAGCTTAATAGAATATGCAAGGTGGCGGCTTTGCCCCTCCTGTTGACATGCGAGTGTCAAAACCTACATGACAAGTGTTTCTGAAGCACATGCAAAGGTTTTGCATCTTTCAAAGGGAGCAAACAGGATGCCAGGACAATTCTTATATATCACCTGTCGGGTTGCTGAAGTACCCTCTTCTGTCCTACCAGACATCTATCTCTGGGTTTGATGTCAGTACAGCATCTGCTTTAAACTGGATATAAGTGTTAGATGAGGGAGGAAAGTAGGATTACCATAATACACTCCTCGCTCATACCCCTGTAATTCCAACCCAAGGTTAGTGTGGCCGAAGACTTTTGCCATCTTCGATTTGCCCCTCCAATTGCATTTATGGCCTGTTTGCATAAAAAAACTGGAATTACTGCAAACATAGGTAGGTCAGGTCCTGGAGCCTTTACGCTACCGGTCAGAGAGGAACTATGGGTGTCTTAGGGTGTCCCCAACCCATAGGCTGGTGAACCCTACAAAATTGCATCCTTACCCAGCCGTCCTCAGAATACACCTAGACTTGTGAAAGGATACGAGGCGGACTAAACCTGCTGTACCTGCCATATATGGCCTGGGAAAAGGACCAAAGACGAAAGTTTCTCCAAGAATCATAAGGCTGATCCCCTGGGTGACTCCAGGAACATAAAAAAGCTGAAAAGGACATTACTGTGAAGATTCCCATCTGACCAGTGGCAACCGATCCTAGACTGAATTTTGCTGTTGCTCTGACACCATGAGAGTCACTACAGGCTTCTCTGACATCATGGGATCCTTGGAAGTGTACTCTGAGGTTGTTTGAGCACCTAAAGAAGTTGAGAACTTTTTCAAAACTTTTGTTCCAGACCTTCAAGAGGACCGACTTTGAAAGGTATCACACCAGCAATTCCATGGTGTCAGACTGAATTTCAGGTTGGTCCCACACAGAGAAGAGTTTTTCTTCAGAAAAATGAAAAAGCCAATTTTCAAATTGTGATTTACAAACATTTTCAAACTTTCCTACTTCCAGGCCCTAACTAGGCCAATCTGCATGGTGTATCCTACACAAGTACCATCGTGATTGGCCTCAAATCACATCTAGGTCTGGTCTACCACAACCCTTGACTACCATTGACTTTTTGGCTTTCCGGCTCTGTTTTCACTTAAATCTTAAAAAAACACATCTCCAGTTCTCCTTGTTGATGTATATTGAATTCTGCTGCAGTTTCATAAATTAGAGTTGGATTTTTCTTGTGTTATGTTATCAACTTTTTAACTGTTTAAGTACTTCTAAATGATTTACACATTTGCTCTAAGTTAAGACTGCCTGCTCTGTGCCACAGCTACACGGGGCTCAGTTCAGGTTTAAAATTAGTGAAACCTTTGACTGAACCTAGCAAGATAGTGACTTTATTACTCATATTGGAATCAATCAACTCCAACTAATAAACCACTTTCTCACAGATGTGAAAAACTTTACACAGTATGTAATTGTGATCTAGAACTGTGCTTGCCCACACCATAATGTCATCCTGAAATGCCTGCACCTCTTTGATGTTCCCATACAAATTGTCCATGATCGTTTTGTCCTTGTAAATCTGGGAATGCTTCAAAAACCATGGGAGTTTTGTGGGAACACCCACCGCAATGCCCATGGAATGCCTCCTTTGCGCAGAATAAGGCAATGAAGCGATTTGCGATGCGATGAATTACCCCATATTTGTGAAGCCATTCAAAGCCACACAAAGTTGCTTTGTGTGACTTCATAAATATGACTTGGGGATTTACGTTGTACACATACCACGTTGTGTGGTACAAGCATGAGGCAAGACCCTCCTAAATATGCCCCTGAGTTCCCTAATTGTATAGCAGTTTACACTTGCAAATATTGAGAACTATAATCATAGACGGAAAATGGATAAAGTTGAAGGTATGTTTATTCTAAAGACAGAATCCAAACAGGGATGTCACGTATATGGACAGGATCCTGGCATTAACTGACTGAGGGCAGTAAGAACCTTTAGATAAAAGCCAATGCACAAGCCTTTTCTTCTGTTGCAGTACAAAACACACAGTCCCTAGTGCTGAGGGCAGAAGAACTTGAAGTCTTTGCTGTTCCTGAGACTTCTTGAACAGGGGGCAGGCTCTACCTCAAGCCCTTGGAGAAACTCACAAAAATAGATTGCAGAAAGTTCAGTCCAGTCCTTTCACTGCCCAAGACAGAAGCAGCCACATAAACATAAACATTTAAAGATGACACAAAACAATTGTCAGAAATGGGGGTCTCTAGTTGGCAGAGGTAGGTACCTTTGTCCAAATAGGGACCTTTCTTCCTAGTCAGAGTAAGGGAGTTACACTCCTAAAATAACCCCTGCTCACCCCCTTGGTAGCTTGGCATGAGCAGTCAGGCTTATCTTAGAGGCAGTGTGTAAAGCATTTGCACATAACCAACAGTAACACAATGTAAGCACTACAAGAACACCACACCAGTTTAAAAAAATATCCAATATTTTTATATACTCAAGACAAGACCAAAAACGATAAAAATCCTCAATACAGTACTTAGAAATCTTCAGTTATCAAAATAACCTTGAAATACAGTTCCTTGAAGTTGATAGCTCCATCCGGGGCTATCACGGGGTCGTGAACAAACAAATCCAAACAGTTCTGGCTGACCGCGGCGTCGCAGTCCAGCTACGGTGTCGGGAAGACCCGCAAAACAGTACCTTTAGAAATGCAGGGCATCGGCGACCTCTCGTTGAGCTTCCGAAAGCCTGGCGTCCACAGGCGTTGTTTCCGGAAGTCGGTGCAGGAGTTGTCTGGCCTGCGGGTCCGCTGGCGTCAACAGACGTTGGGTGCTGCGGTGCGAAGTGCAGCGGTGCGGCGTGCGATGCCCTCAGGTCGCGGTGCGAGCAGCGGCTCGGTGGCGGCGTCAGATGGCGTCGTCGGTGAGACCAGGGTCGCAGTGCGAAGTGATGCGATGCTCGTCGCGGTGCTGGCAGGTCACGGTGCAAGCAGCGTCGTCGTCGTTGCTGTAGCGCTGTTGTCGGCTGACGAACTGGAGTCGATGGCACCGGCGTCGGTAGGCCAAGGCTGCGGGATGAGGGCGGTGCATCGTGTAACCTTACGAGCAGTGCCCTTGAACCACAGTGCAAGCAGCGGCGTTGATTTCGGCGTCGAGCGGCGTCGTCGGGAATACCAAGGCGGCGGTGTGAATCGATGCGGAGTGCGGTGCCCACAGGTCGCGCTGCGAGCAGCGGCTCAGTGGCGGCGTCAGCAGGCGTCGTCGGTGAGACAAGGGTCGAGGTGCGACGGTGCCCTCTGCGATGCCTTCAGGACACTGAGTCGGCAGCGGCATCGTAGACGGCGTCGGGTTGCTTTTTCTTCTGTTGCAGTACAAAACACACAGTCCCTAGTGCTGAGGGCAGAAGAACTTGAAGTCTTTGCTGTTCCTGAGACTTCTTGAACAGGGGGCAGGCTCTACCTCAAGCCCTTGGAGAAACTCACAAAAATAGATTGCAGAAAGTTCAGTCCAGTCCTTTCACTGCCCAAGACAGAAGCAGCCACTGCAGGCCAACACAGCCAAGCACTCAGCAAAGTGGTAGTTCCTCCTCACAGCTTCTCCAGCTCTTCTTCCTGGCAGTCTTCTTGGTCCAAAAGAGTTCTAAAGTTCAGGGGTTTGGGCCCTACTTTTTATAGCCCAAAATCCTTTGTCCTCTCAGGCAGAGAGTGTCTGTGCCCAGCCAGAACCTGTTCTGTCCTCTCTGGTGTAGCTTCCTGGCATTGTCAGAGGCAGACCAGGCCCATTCAGGTGAAAGGAAATCTCCTCCCCCTACTCTAAATGCAGCCCAGGTCTATTCAGCCCTTTCCTGACCCACCTAGACTATCTGGAGCCACTGCTCCTCCCCAGCCCCTGTCATCCAAAACCCAGACAGCCAATCCGCAAACACAGCAGAGGCCTACTGGATGGTGGAGTAAGAAAATACCTACTTTCTAAAAGTGGTATTTTCAAACGCAGAATGTAAAAATCACCTTCACTAAAAGATGCATCTTTAGATTCTGAGTTCAGGCATACCAAACTTAATTTCTCTACCTAGTGCCCAGGACAAGTTAGGTTTTTAAGATGTTATAAACAAACTCCCCATTCTGTTCTATGGGAACAGGTAGCCTTGCAATAGCGAAAAAGAAAATTGGCAGTAATTCACTATCAGGACATTCCACACACACCAGGGCATGTCCTATCTTTCACGTACACTGCACCCTGCCCACAGGGGTACCTTGGGCCTACCTTAGGGGTGACTGACATGTAAGAAAAGGGAAGGTTAGGGCGTGGCAAGTGGGTACACTTGCCAAGTCGACATGGCAGTCCCAGACTGCACACAGGCTCTGCAATGGCAGGCCAGAGTCACATTTACAGGCTGTTTGCGTGGGTGGCACAATCCAGTGCAGCAGCCCACTAACAGCATTTGATTTACAGGCCCTGGCACACTCAGTGCACTTTACTAGGGACTGACAAGTAAATCAAATATGCCAATCATGGAAACACCAATCCATAACACAGTTTACACAGAGTGCATGTGCACTTTAGCACCGATCAGCAGTGGTAAAGTGCCCAGAGTCCTAAAATCAACAACAGCAGGTCAGGAAAAAATAGGAGGAAGAAGCAAAAAGTTTGGGGATAACCCTGCAAAAAGGGCCATTTCCAACAACAATTCTCAATAAAATACAAAGCCAGAGGTCATAAGCCCAACATAGCAAAAAATTCTAGCAAGCATCTACAACAAACACTTACAATTCTAAGCTTCCTAAATATAATTGTACAAGTGACGAGGGCCTAAGATGCACTATAAGATTAAACATATATGTTATCTGTTATCTTCTCTTCTCTCAATATAACATAATTAACATTTGTAATACTGTTCAGTGTAATGTTCTATGTATACTGTCTAAAAGCAAACAACATAACATTTTGGTGTTAGCACCTGCAGTGCTTACAACGACATAATATTGATTATTTCATATAAATATGCATTAGTTGTTTTTTCTCTACCGGATAAACAAATGTGACCTACCTGGTGCCATGGGTCCTGTGTTAAAGGTAATGCCCACAAATGCAACATTCTTATTCCCCAACTCTTCGTCTTTTAGAGTGTTTATTGAGGATGAGAGGATATTTTCTTCAGAATTCATTTTGCCAGGATACAGTTTTTTTGATTTTCTAAATCTTGCCAAAAGGATTATCTTATGAATTTGTTTCTTGAACTGCACAGGCTTTTTCTCTTGCTTTGTAGTCAGCTGATCAGCAGAAAAACGATTTAGCAAGACAGCGAGAAATAAGTTCAGCACCTACAGGACAATAAAACAAGCACAAGATAAGGATTCTGCTGTCTTTTTGTGGCCTCACTGCTGCCAGGTGTAGCTATCTGTTACAGTCAGCATTATAACCAATACTTCTTAAAGTAGTCTTTGGGTCTGCCCCGCAATCATCATTCAATTGCTTTCATGTTGATCTCACTTCCCTGCTCTTGAATCATTGACCTTCCTCCCAATTTATAATTTTGTCCTGCCCCTGAAGAATTTAGGTTTCATAGACTACTTCATTTAAAAAAAAAATTGCGACTGGGAATGAGTGTCCTCCTTTCTCTTTCTTTGTCTTTAACTCGAGCATGGCACTTCTCTGGCACTCACACCCTTTATCACCTATAAACGTTATCAGAACTTCAAGGTGCTTCTTGTAGCATCCTCCCCAGCCAGGGTACATGTAAATGATCATGCCACATACGGAGCTCAGTACTACACATCTTTATTCTTCAGAGTGTAACTGTTAACAGCCTGTACTATGTCATTAATTTTCTTAACCACACCCAATTACCTAAGTCACTATTGTATAGAGTCCATCAGGGACCAGAGGGGTCCCGCTATCTCTAACACACACAACACTACATCTCCCCCTTGTTAAATAAAAAGTATAAAAAAATGCATATGTACATCATAACAAATGAGTTGTCGAAAAGTGCTTGAATTAATCTTCCAGAACTCGTTGCATGAGGTTGAGGAGACATGGGAGGGGGATCCGCGGCAGGCACAGATGGCATAGAACACAGATGCATTCTTTGGACTCTCCTGACTCCCAGATGGAAGAGTATCACTCTGAACATCTGGAGTCAGCAAACCTTGAGGCAGGTGTTTGAAATAATAAGAATCTCTTTTTATGGACTTTCCAGGATGATGAGCAGTCACCATATGGCCTTTGCTAGTGACAACCCTCAGTGGGCTAGCATCAAAAGGAGCATCTGACTTGTGTTTCCGTTTCTGCCTCACAAAGACTCTGGGGCCGATTCCGATTCAGGCCGGAAATCTCCCCGACCGAATCGGACCCTAGCAGCCCGACCGAACGAGTACGATGCGCACGTATGCCATCGGACTCGATTCGGTCAGACTCCCATTGAAGTCAATGGGAGCCAGTCATACGACGCGTACACGGGCTCCCATTGACTCAATGGGCACGACGCGAACAAGGGCTCCCCCTACAGCGTGTTCGCGTCGATGCGGGTCGCGCCGTACATGCACGTGTAGGGGGGACCCATGGGTCCCCCCTGTGTGTGACTCGGGGGGCCTACGCTTCCAGGGGGGTCCGACACGGACCCCCAAAGTGCGGCTCCGACAGCTCCTTGGAGCCGGACTGCACGAGTCGGTCGGAGCGGTCGAGGTGCACATCGTACTTATCCGGCCGGGGAACGTCTCCATTGCGCGGTGCGAGTCGTCCCCGTGCGAGTCGGTCGGAGCGGTCGGGTCCTGCGAACGAGTCGGTCGGAGATTTCGCGAGCGCACGCATCGTACTCGCTCGCCCGGACGCACGTAAGATTCGGTCGGGAAATAGGGCTCCGAATCGGATCCGGTAATGCCGAATCCGATTCGGAGCCCTACCGGCCGAGATCGGAATCGGCCCCTTAGTCTCCTCTTTTGAACACAGCACTCTGAGCACAGTTGCGTCTATCTGCATAGGTATTCATTTTGCATTTGCAAAATGAATCAGTAGTGCAAAGTTTGTCAATGTCAATAGATCTTTCAGTGGTCCATTGTGGCAATTTGGTTTCCATGGCTCTCCCAAATATTAAGGTGGCAGGGCATTCAACTGAGGAGTTGACCTGTAGGCACGAAGAGTAGAGTGACGAACTGATTTGATTTCCAGTCTTTCCAGGGCAGCGCTCTTATGGTCTTCTTGAGGGTGCTCATAAATTGCTCGACGACACCATTTGCCTGGGGCCAGAGAGGTGTGCTTTTCTGATGCTTGACATTTAGGTGAGTGAGAAAATCTTTAAATTCTCGACTATTGAAAGGTGGGCCATAGTCAGATTTCAGAATCGAAGTAACATCCCATGTTGCAGAAATACTTTCTAATCTCTCAATGACTCTGTTGTGAGTGGTTGACAACAGATCTTCAAAAGTGGAGTCTCCACCAACAATTGCAATTAGATTGATGACCATTGTCAAGGGTACCAAAGAAATCAACCGCAATCTTCTCCCATGCCTGCTTTGGAAGATTAGACATGTTTAACGGATGCAGGTTTTTATGGATGTCTAGCAATTGCACAAATGACATGCCTTTAGTTTCTTTTCAACTCTTTCATCAAGACACACTAACCTCACTTGGTACCGTACGGCTCAATTAGCAGCAACAACTCCACTATGTCTCTCATGTGTCAGTTTAATGACTTATTGTCTCATGCTCTCAGGCATAACAATTCTTGACCCTCATATTATAATGCCTTCTGGGGTAAGTGAAAGCTCTAAGCAAACACAAGGTGATGATGGACGGAGCGCTGAAACTTTTCAGACACTCACCTCCAGTTCGGGCTGGGCTGTTCCCATGAGGCACAGGGTCAAGACTGAATTGCATATAGCTAGGTCTGAACTGAGTTGGCGAAGTGAGCTAAAGAATGATGATGGATTCAACCCAGATCTGTGACTGGTGGAGAGTGTCTGAAAATTTTCAGCGCTCCGTCCATCATCTCCTTGTGTTTGCTTTGTTCACCCTAAGTTGGAAGGGTATACCCAGACGTGGGTCTCTTGCTCACTTTGCCATTGGATTCAAGCTAGCCTGGCTGATGAAGGGTGTTACCCAGGAACCGGTCCCAGGATGCTTGTTTGCGGTTCAGGGAAGGCCTGGCTTGGGAGTTCTGGCTGGACTGTTCCCATGAGGCACAGGGTCAAGACTGATTTGCATATGGCTGGGTCTAAACTGAGGTGGCGAAGTGAGCTAAAGAATTATGATGGATTCAACCCAGATCTGTGACTGGGGGTGAGTGTCTGAAAAGTTTCAGCGCTCCGTCCATCATCTCCTTGTGTATGCTTCGTAACTGAAAGTTCTTCCTGCACACTTTTTAATTTCTGGTATTCAAAGTCATCATGAAGAGGTCGAGTATGTTTTCTCCATGATCAATGGGAAATTATGTCTATGAATATTAGCAAATCTCTGTCATTGCTCGTGGCAGCATTGATTTGTTCCACTGATATGGCAGAAGGGGTACTGGATTTTATGATGGAGTTAACATAAGCATTGGTTGCTTTAGAAGTGGTGCTATGACATGGTATTGGTACATGTGAGAAGTAGTCGGCAAGGTTTTGATCTTTTCCTGGTCGATGCATAATCGTACACTCATACTTCTGCAGTTGCAACCCCCACGACTCAATGCGAGGGGGCATCTTGGCTTTGGGTATGCCGAAAATGGTGAGTAATGCTTGGTGGTCGGTGACAACCGTGAAGAGCTTTCCATACAGGAACACATTAAAATGCTCACAAGCCCACACCACAGTGAGGCTTTCTTTTTCAGTTTGTGAATAAGCATGTTCCGTCAGTGACAAACTCCTGCTAACATAAGCCACAATGTGTATTAGTGCATGAGGATATCCATGTTGCTGGGCAAGTATGGCATCTAACCCCAGTGGGCTGGTATCAAAAACAATTTCTGTTTGTAGTTTCGGCTCAAAGTATGGCATTTCAGTGGCATTCTCAATTGCATGCTTGATTTTCTTGAAACTTTGTTCACATTTACATGACCATCAAAATGGAGCATTAAATTTAGTTAAGTCTCTCAATGGGGCACTTTCAGTGGCAAAGTCACATATGTACCTTGAACATTAACTGCCCATACCAAGGAAGGATTGCAGCATAGTTACATCTTTTGGGGGAGTAGTGGATGACAAAGCTTGTACTTTATTTAGATCTGGAGTCATTCCTCCTTTCAGAAAAGAGATGACTAAAGAACTTGAGTTTGGTTTTATGAAACTCATACTTTGCTGCATTTAAAGTGAGGCCCACATCAGTAAGTATACAACACACTTAGGGGGATATTCTCAAGAACGTGTGATAATTACCGCAAAATTAGCTTAACACAACTTTGCACATTGCAGTCTATCGCGGGAAAATAACGCTGTGTTAACGTTGTATTCTCAACCCGACGGCACCATGCGATAGTCTCACGATAACGCGCCAAATGACCGCGCTAAAATTA